>JARHVA010000069.1:2640000-3370000 GCA_037957365.1 Torreya grandis
CTAGGAAGATTTGTAATACATTCCTTGGGTATACTCTCCCATATCTAAAATCTTTTTCCATCACCCAACAAATATATAGGAATTCCAACTCAAATAAACATGTAGCTATCCAAGGTAAATAATAATAGGTCACAACTTAATTTTATCAAAATTAGTGCTTTAGAATTAGGATGACAAATACAAAAATGAGGTCCCCACACATGATCATGAAAGATGAACATTGAATTGCCTAGAGTTAACTTGGGATTGGCTAAGGAGGACTCCTAAATAATCTCCCATTGGAAATTCTTCCATTCCTCAGCTAAAGCATTTTTCCAACCTCTATGTATGTGTGCAAGCAAAAGTATGAGGTAGCTGATTTTAATCAAAACAATATATTCAAAATTGAAATTTTGAACCATCCTTGGCTAAAGGACATTTCCTTAGTCACCATAACCATCCAACATACTTTTTTGGTGAATTCTATCATTAATTCAAATGAATGAAGCAACACCACCATGATTTTGTTGTGCTACTCTGATTTTCATATTGGCTTAATTTGAAGGCCTCTTTGTGAAGCTAAAGGCATCTTATCCAAAATTAATGAAAAACATCCAAGTGTCCTCACCAAGCTTAATGACTATAATTTCCTACATGGCAGAAAGATTATGATTTGGCTCCAATGAGTGACTTTTGAATTATGTGTATTGTTCCTTCAAAAAAACTTTAGAATTCATTGGACTCCATGGATGATTCCTTATGAATTTTTATTTGATGTATAGGATGAATAAATTTTCAACCATATTTAAACCAAGCCCTCTAACATCCATCTTGGCATGTTATTCATGATGATAATAATTTAGTGATAAGAGAACACCTTCATATTTTAGCTTGTGATTAGCATGCTTGTCCCTCTTTTCCAACACAACATATGCATCCCTATAACTCACATTTCTCCTTTCATGCATATGCTTCTTAGCTAAGCAAAAACTAATGTGAAGGGAAAATGTTGTGGCCCTATCTAAAATAACTTGTAACCTAACTAAAGGATAGTCATAACTAGTCACCCAAACACGTGCATGTTGTATAAAATGATAAAAATACAAAGATGACATAAGTAGAAGCTAAAAATCTGAATTATTTTCATACCTCTAGCTACCATCATAATGCTCATCTTTGTTTTTTGAATAGACATGGGTTGAGATGTCTTTTACATCCCCAACCTTTTGTATACTATTATTATCCAAAAATTAACTTCTTTTTGTATGCCAACCTTCCAATATCAAGTTGTGCATATCTATATTCTTCCATACCTAAAACAATTTTGATTCCTTCTTTATTTCCATGGAAAAGAACTTAAAATCAGAATTGATAGCTTTTATAAAATTCATAAAATTACTTTGATCCCACACTTTTATTTATGGACCAAAAATAAAAGGATCCTTGTATCCTTCCATGCAAGTTGTGTCTCTCAACCTCTCTCCACTCCTAGAGTGTTTCTCATGACAAAAAATCTAAAATGGCACCATATGAAACAATAAATCTAAAATATGACTTTCCTTCTCATGCCTTGGGCTATAATCAAATTGTTTACCTCCCTTTTCTAATTTAGAATAAGGATCTTTTGGTAGATTCACCTTGACACAACCATCCTTGTAATTCAAATTTTTAGAATTAGTGGCATCCATTAAAACATTATTTTTTGCTACATGCCCATCACTATCATTTCTTTTAAAATAAACCTCATATGGTAATAGTTCAAACCTTGAAATGGTTGTAAAATGGATTGGTGCTCCTAGGGATAAAACATCCTCAATCACAAACTCATGCTTATCTTTAAAATCTTGAATATCTATAAGACAATGAATATTATCAATGTCATCCACCTAGAACTCATCCATCACCTTATGATTATCATGTAAAGTTAATGGACTACTATTTTTAATCATAGGATTAACATTTTATTCATACCTTTCAATGGTGTGTTCATAGATCTTATACTCACCTTCTTTACTTTCTGAATGCTCATCCTTAGTAGACATAATCTCAAAGGTGAACTTATCAGCTTCTTCCTCTTGTAAATCTAGAAGAGAGGATTCTCATTTAGAATTCTATGCTATGAATTCCTCAACATGTAGGTAGGGTATTTTGTGCTCTTGCTTCATGGTATCTTGTGGCTCTTATTTTGATGCCATCACACCATTATATTCTAAGGTAAGGAGTGTCTTTGGTTCCATTCTTTCTTCAAGAATGAATTCTTATATATTTTTCTCTTCTATCACAATTTTCCTCTTTTCTTGTTCTTTCTCAAAAAAATTCACTAAAATGATTCCTGTCCAAAGTAAATACTCATGAAAACATAACATTAACTTATTTTTAGTAGATAGATTATGATAATATTTATATTGACTAACATACTTAGAACTTAAAGAATCTATTACTTTTTTCTATTTCTTCTGTAAATATAGCCTCCTCTTCTGGAAGCACTTCTTCAATTATTCAGACAAAACCTTTCTAGAATAAACCTGTAGGTTGCAAATCACAAGAAAATAATTTTCCTTCTGTCAATAAGCTTTTCAATTTCTCAATATTTTATTTAACCAATCTCTTTGAGAATTCATGTGCCATAGGTGACACATCCTTATCCATCATCCAAACAACTAATAAGTTAGATAAAAACACCTTAGAAACATCATCACTTTCACCCATAATCAAAGACATAATAAATTACATGGAATTTATGACATCCTTAGTATGAGCCTCATCAATAACTATCCATAAAATGTGAAATATTTTAAAAATAATCCTATCACACCCCATATATAACATGGTGTAACATAATCTAATTTTTGAAAAATGTTCAAGAATTTTTACCCTATTGTCAAAGGATGAGCTTCTAATTTCAACAACCCTTGGAAAATTTCAACTATCAGCATGAAAATCTCCTTCATGATATTTTTTTTATAAGGCTGC
Source organism: Torreya grandis (assembly GCA_037957365.1). Lineage (NCBI taxonomy): Eukaryota > Viridiplantae > Streptophyta > Pinopsida > Cupressales > Taxaceae > Torreya > Torreya grandis. The sequence goes on from JARHVA010000069.1 coordinate 2,642,953, forward strand.
CTAGAAATTGTTATCTCTTGATTTCATTAACACAAAAAGTAATTACAAGCCTTACCTCCTCATCTAGATGTCTCAAAAACTTTGTCTTAACCAAATAATTCACTGATGGATACATGACACATTACATCCACTCTGAATCTGAATGATCTATCATAAGTAGGAAACTCTTCACTTCTTTAAAAATGTAAAGAAGATCATCATTTGATTATGGTAGATGTTCAAGTATCTTCCCTAATGTATAACACTTGTTTCCCAACTCTTCTTCACTAAAATATGCCATGATTCACAACCTTTGACAATCCCTTCAAAGAGGAATCCACTACCGAAACTCAAAGCCACTAAAACATAAGTAATAAACAACAAAAAAACTCACATAGGTTGTCAAGATCACTAGCTCTGATACCACTATAATATCCCAAATGGGATATTTACTAACATCACCCAAAACTATAAAATCCAAACTAAAAAATATGCTTAAAGACTTTAATATGAAATCATTTTCCCAATTTCCACACTTATATTAATAAAAATACACTCCTATTATCATTGGCAATATTACATAATGCAAATTTCAAACCACTTAGTTTCAAGAGATAGAATACTATCAACATATAATCTATTTAACACAACTCATATCATAAATAACACTTACAACTGGTAAAGTACTTATTACATGAAATCTGAAATACACACTTACAATACTTGCCACAATCACAATCCTTCACACAAATCTACTAAAGATCAAATACATTGAAAGCTTACAACTCTCCAAACAACTCCAAATGAACTTTGCACACCACACACTTACACATTACTACTCTAAATATGCAATTGAAACACCTTAACAATCTCAAGATGAGATTATCTTACTAAACTAAAGGGGTTTCATCCTTTGATATAAGAAGCAATGGGTTTTCATCCATTGATCTTAACCTCCAGTGGGATTTTTTCCAAGGAAGAGATGAAGTTGATCAAAAGTTCAAACTCAATAAAAGGGTTTTTTTATGATTTCAAAAGATACATTACAATGGGAGAGATCTCTCCATATATAGAAATTGGATGAGAGAGAGAGGGGGGAAGCTTCATGGGAAAGAAAATAAATTTGACCTTCTCTTAGTGGCACCACTATTATTAAATAATAATAAGATTGGAGTCTTCTTCAAGGGTCAAAAGTGGATTCCCCACTTTTGAAAAATCTTCCTCCACATGCATGTGCCTCCAAAATTGTGTCCCGCTCACACATGTGAGCTAATTTGGAATAGTTATTTATGTCTCCCACTTCCTAATATTCCTATACAATGACTAATCATCTTTTAACTTCTCATCATCATTCAAATCAAGCATATTTCCTAGTGGGCCACCCCACTCTCAAACATGTGTGAGCAAGCACATCTGATTCAAATAAAGATAAATCACTTGTCTTCTAGTGCCCCACCTCTTCACATGCATAAGATTTCATGATAGATCCTATTATGGGCTAATCCACATCATCCACAAGCCACATCACTATTAAGTCATCACCTATATCACTTGCCATATCACCATGAATAGTGATATGTGAATAGTACCTATGAATAGTACTTATGAATATTAACTTGAGAATAGTGCTTCTAAATAGTATTAGAGGAATATTTTAATTAGAAAATTTTCCCACAACATCAAATCAATTTCAAAGGTGACATGACACCCTATGCACACCTCTCTAACTTAGAGAGTGTTTTTCTCATTCCTGAGAAAGTGTTTAGGGAATCTAGCAAGAACAATGTGTATAAATCAATACCATCACTACTCTGCATATCTCCTAACAAGTATGACATGAATAGGAACTATAAATAATTTTAAAATTAACATAACAAATAAAGGCCAAGGATCACATCATCCTTAAAACCTAATAAAGGAAATAAGTGAGATAGTGCTTGCCTATTTACATGGCTAGTTACACAAGAAGATTTAAGCTTATGTCAACTCCTTAGACTAACAAGATGTTATGCACATCCTATTACATACTGGCTTTAGGCAAAAGATACATAAGTGACTCATCACAACAACATGTTTTAAGCAAGATGATAATAATTCTAATCTAATCAAGGGTGAATCATAACATAGTGATTATAATAAAATTATAAATCTTATTCCAAAACAAATATACATTCAAGGTTCAACACTCCACATGGTCAAAGTTCACAATATTAGATTAAGTATCACTAGAAAGTGTGACTCTAAAAAGACACAAGAGTAAAGTAGTGAATTATCATCTCAACAACAAAAATCTTAAATACCCTCACATGGTATGAAGAAAACACCGTAACCCAAGTTTACCAAATCGCTAAACACTTAGCAAACCTGTAAGTGTAATATTAAAACTTGATTCCACAACCCAAAATGAAAATATTAATTACACAGATGCATCAATCCATTCCATTTGTAAAACTTATCTATCAACAAGAAGTAGAAGATAATATCCCATGAACTCTAGGGAATATTGTCAAAACAATATTTCAAAAAAAAGTTTCTGATTAAGGAAAAACTTATCAACATTATAAAAATATGAATCTACTTAGTGGGCTTATAATTGTAAACATCCAATTCCTAACACTATTTGTGTTGAAATTGTCAATTTTACTCAAATTGCACTGAAATGCCCAGTTTAGGTCAAAATCACCAAAAATGTGCTAAATGAATTTGTCATATACAAGTGCCTATTTAGGCCAATGTATCCCTAAATATGGAAATGTATTTTGTGTGATTCCTAACATTGATCAATTCATTTCAAGTTAAAATGATGATTTCACCTTTTCATGCTCTAGGATACTCTTTTCTTCTAATTCATTAGTACGCATCATGTACCTTTGTTATTTTATGTTGGCCACATCCTAAATGAGAATACGGTTCCAATGTATCTAACATCACCTTCCAATTCTTCTTGAGTCAAATTATGACCCAATAATATGACTTTGTGACCATTTTGATTAATTGAGGGCCAATTTTCAAAAAATTACACAAATGTTAATTAATCTTTTTTAAGGCTAATTAATTCAAATCAAGAGCTTAAATGGATTTTTGATGGAGGTTATTGATTATTTCAATATTATAAATTGATTCTCAATATCTGTATCACCTAATGACATCATCTATGGGATGGCATCCATAAGCCATAAATACATAAAATATATGAATTATGGGCACCCATGCCTAATTAATTCCCCTTCCTCCCAAATAATTATGAGGCTATTTATAGATTTAATTCTAAATATTAGATTAATCCATGGCCACACATCTCAATCTTGAGATGGAAATCATGGTTCATCTTAGACCATTTTCAAAATCTATAAATATAAGGGCATAGAACACCATTTCTTAAGCTAAATTATTGTAGAGTTATAATGTAGAATTATCTCCACATCCTTTTAAGTTGATTATTTATGTTATTTGAAAGCTTTATTTGATAGGCTAGATTAGATATTTTTTCTATTGAGCCTAGGTTATGCATAGTGTTCTTGAGGCAATGGAGGAGCAAAGAAGCCATTGTTTACAAATACAATAGAATTAGATAAAGGGGAGAACATGATTGGAATCACTCTTGGATTATGGAATCAATTTGGGAAGGTAATAGGTATTGCTTTATTTTGAATTATTTTTCAATATCATTAGTGAACCCTGCATGAATAGGTTAGATTATATTGTTAATTCTTATGCATTCATTTGTGAGTTTTCATGACTAATGTTTGAATTTATCCTCTTTGTAATCCATATTACATCTTGGCACACCTGATGGGACACATGGAGTCCATTTCAGCAAGGAAGACACTATGGCAATTCTAAATTTTCATTTTAATCATTAAAAAGTCCTTTAACAACATTTTTATGCTTATATTCCTATGTTTGTGTTTACTCACAGTGTTAGGTTGTGGAGCTAAAAGCTTCACTGATGCAGACATGGAGAAGGCCATTAGAGGGGTTGCTGAAAGTTGCTAAGTGTCAGAGTAACCGGCATCGGTCTGATCAGTCGACGTCGATAGTATAGTGAAGAGAAGCAACCGACGTCAGTCAAGGATCAGCCGACGTCGGTCACCTCCAGGAAGACAGGGACCGATGTCGGTCGCCTGTGTGGTTCGACTGCGAGTTTATTACGGGCAGTTAGCTAACGAACCAAGTGTTTGCATGATGAGAGCTATTTTTGGACTGAGAGATGCGGATCTAATTATTGTAATTAGATGTCTAATTATTGTTTGGATGAGATCTATATAATAGACTCATGGTTGTATTGGAAACTTGTGCTAGTTTGAGTTGAGCAAAGTTAGCTCCTTCTGTGTGTGAGGTAGAGCTATGGTGTGTTCCTCCTAGTGCCATAATACCAGGTGTGTAAGTGCTGGATTGGAGAATCAGCAGGGTTCTTCATGTATGTATGATCTTGGTCATCAGGTGAGCATGGCCTTTATAGGAGATCTGCATGGTAAGTAAGATCATTGATCTACAGGTGTATGTGTGTTCAAGGTCAAGGTTCACAAGTGTGCAGAACCAGGTTGATTTGCAGGTGTGCAAGATCAGATAGGATAGCAACACAATAGGGAGCAGAATCAGGCAAGATCTACTTGGAGTATAGGTGTGTACTCGGATAGAGCAAAGAGGAAGGCAAGGGAGTTCCTTCCATAAGTATGGTCTGTTGAATTGCAGGTTATTGCAGGTTCATGGGAGATCTACTTGAAGTACCTTGAGTACTTGTGGAGTGCGTGGAGCACTTGTGGTGTGCGTGAAGCACTGGAGGTGAACACCAACTTTGTGTTTGAGTTGTGTGTTGGGACCTAAGAGAGAGAGCTTTGAGGAGAGAATTATTGTTCACTTGAGGTGTGGGAAGCCTCTGAAGAGGTGGTGGAGAAGAAGTGGCATCTTCTTTATTGTATTCTTTTCTGTATGAGTATTAATACAAGTTGTGTATTGTCTCTCATATCATGTGTTATTCTAAATTCTAGTTACTTGTGATTTTGGTTTATTTTTGCATATTAAGTTGCTTGGTTTGGTAATCAACTGTGTGCTTTCGGTGTTTCACATGTTCCTGACAAGTGGTATCAGAGCAAGGTTGCAGGAAGTAGGTTTTGTGTTTGGTTATAGGTCACTCTCAGGGGTTTCTAATTAAGTGGGAGTAAAGCAATGGCAGATGAAAGTAAGCTAAGAATGGAGGAGTTGAAAAGCACAGATGGTCACTTACGGTCCCATGGAAAGAAAGAGCAGGTAAAAGATTATTATTGGTTGGTAGCAGATCAGCATGAAAAAACTGAAGAAGCAGATGTTGCAGGTTATGTGGCACAGGATGCTCTGGGAGGTTTCTTGGATAAAGTTGAATCTTGGATAAAAGATTTGGTTGCCTCTTTCCATGCAGCCCTAGGTAGAGGAGCTGGTGAGCCTTGCCAAAGAATTGGCAAAGGGGAAGTGAAGCTAAAATTGCAGGCGACCAACACACAGGTGTTGATGAAGGTCATGCAGGTCCCAGGTTTGGAGATATGGCTAATTTCTTCAGAAAGATTGGGTGATGAGAGATGCACAAGAACTCTCACAGTGGATGCACTTGAATTAGCTGGTGGTAAGAAAATAGGTACTCTTTATCTACTTGTTTATATTACTGATTCTTCTTTTGTTGTGGAGACATGGCTTCATAGGCTTGGTCACATGAGAAGGAAGGAGATGCATGTTCTTAAGCAGAAGACAGATATATTTGATAGCTTAAGAACTGGAAAGCCTTGGTGTTCTTGGAGGAGATGGCAGACAGAAACTAGTGGATGGTGCTGGATACTTCTAAGCAGGCTAGTTTGGACATGGAGATTGATTCAAAGGAGCTCACGGGTAAAAAGTCATCACTCACAGGCAAACACAGATACTGACATCGGTCAGGAAGAATTGGCGTCGAACAGATAGGTGCCAATGTCGGTCATGTGCAGACCGAAGCGGGTGATGTCAAGTAGGGTAAGCCCGACATCGGTCAGGAGGACCGACGTCGGCAGTAGGTAAGACCGATGTCGGTCAGGAGGACCGATGTCAGCAACAGGGACACCGACGTCGGCAGGGGAACTGACGTCGATCGGATGTAGACTGTGGAGTGACCGAGGTCGGTCACTGTAACAGATTTTGGGTGGACAGCACGTTGTCAAGGAGTCTCAAACACCCATATAGAGGACTGAAGATGTAAGTAGGCCCTCAAATTCGTTGTTCCTCTTCTTTATACTCGTTGCTAATTGTAGAGTAGGAAGGATCTAGGAAACAGGTGGGAGCATGGCAGGGATATGATGCAGAACCAAACGAGAGTTTTGGTAGGGTTGCCAGTAGGTATGAAAGCATAGAGACAAATGGATTCCTTAGTTGAAGAATAGAGTGAACGGACACATGAGACGGAAGACCAGGCATATGGTCTTGAGGAGATGCAGGACAGTGGTACAGGTTTTGACAGGTGGAGGATGAAGCATGGCTTCAGTCAATGTCAGGGTAACTACTGTGGTTTGTCTTACCCGGTGGATGATGATTGCAACATCATTCTGATGCTATATGTGGATGGTATGTTTTGCTAGCAAGATTGTACATACAGGGTTTTGCTGAGCTAAGGGTAAGGTTAGTTCAGTGGCATGTCATGAGGAGTTTGGAGTAGCGAAATTCTTTGACATGGGAGACATGGAGATCACAGGTTGATTTTGTCTCCAGTGGGAGCTGATGTGAATTAGGTGTTGGCGAGATTCAGGATGCAGAGCCAAAGCACACTAAGGGCTAGACAGGTACAGTGTCCAAAATCACATGAGGTCTGGTATAGACCTGAGTATTCCCATGTAGTGGGAGATGTCAGAGAGTTAAGAGCCAATTCAGGGAAGTGGATTCTCAGGTATTTGAGAGGGACCAGTAGTAGGTATACATGCAGGGTCAGGACTTCACTACATGGATTTGTAGGTTCAGAGGTGGCAGGGTACTTGGATGACAGGAGGTACACCATGGGATATGTGGTGGGTTGTCTTCAGGATTGATCTTGAAGAGGGATACAAACTAGGAAATAGATTAGATGGAGTATAGGTACAGGTACAGTGCAGCTGTTTATCTCCAAGTGGGAGATTGTTAGGTTGTGGAGCTAAAAGTTTCACTGATGCAGACATGGAGAAGGCCATTAGAGGGGTTGCTAAAGGTTGCTGAGTGTCAGAGCAACCGGCGTCGGTCTGATCAGCCGACGTCGGCAGTATAGTGAAGAGAAGCAACTGACGTTGGTCAGGGATCGGCCGATGTCGATCACCTCCAGGCAGATAGGGACCGACATCGGTCGCCTGTGTGGTTTGACTGTGAGTTTATTACGGGCAGTTAGCTAACGAACCAAGTGTTTGCATGATGAGAGCTATTTTTAGACTGAGAGCTGTGGATCTAATTATTGTAATTAGATGTCTAATTATTGTTTGGATGAGATCTATATAATAGACTCATGGTTGTATTGGAAACTTGTGCTAGTTTGAGTTGAGCAAAGTTAGCTCCTTTTGTGTGTGAGGTAGAGCTATGGTGTGTTCCTCCTAGTGCCACAGTACCAGGTGTGTAGGTGCTGGATTGGAGAATCAGCAGGGTTCTTCATGTATGTATGATCTTGGTCATCAGGTGAGCATGGCCTTTATAGGAGATCTGCATGGTAAGTAAGATCATTGATCTGTAGGTGTATGTGTGTTCAAGGTCAAGGTTCACAGGTGTGCAGAACCAGGTTGATTTGCAGATGTGCAAGATCAAATAGGATAGCAACACAACAGGGAGCAGAACCAGGCATGATCTACTTGGAGTACAGGTGTTTACTCAAATAGAGCAAAGAGGAAGGCAAGGGAGTTCCTTCCATAAGTATGGTCTGTTGAATTGCAGGTTGTTGCAGGTTCATGGGAGATCTACTTGAAGTACCTTGAGTACTTGTGGAGTGCATGGAGCACTTGTGGTGTGCGTGGAGCACTGGAGGTGAACACCAACTCTGTGTTTGAGTTGTGTGTTGGGACCTGAGAGAGAGAGCTTTGAGGAGAGAATTATTGTTCACTTGAGGTGTGGGAAGCCTCTGAAGAGGTGGTGGAGAAGAAGTGGCATCTTCTTTATTGTATTCTTTTCTGTATGAGTATTAATACAAGTTGTGTATTGTCTCTCATATCATGTGTTATTCTGAATTCTAGTTACTTGTGATTCTAGTTTATTTCCGCATATTAAGTTGCTTGGTTTGGTAATCAACTGTGTGCTTCCGGTGTTTCACATGTTCCTGACACATAGGTTATATAATGATCACTGATGGTTCTTAGTGATGATCAATGGTTAGGTCTAATCACCCATGGTTGGATTGCAAGGCAAATACATTTTTTTTTTCATTTTGAGCATTTTTTCAAGTTTATTTCTAGTAAATTGGGTTTTCTAAGTTTCTAGTCTGAACATAGCTTTGATCTAGAAGCATAACTTATGGGGATTTTATCCTAACATCATTTTTGAAGCATAAAATTATTGCCTAAGGTTTCATAGGTAACCGTTGGTGATTGTATTCAACCTACAATGGTTGAAAATCAATCGATAATGGTATGTAGGAATTAGTGGTGCTCAACAACAATAGTCGATGGTCACTGTGTTTTCTAAAAGCATAAACCTAAGAGCACTTAAACCAAAGTTACTTGTCTCATTTGTAAAAGTGATTCAGGTCTAAACAAGACTCTCATAATTTTTATGTAGGACCTATGAGGAAAGTGAACATTTGAGCTTATTTAAGTCTTTTTAACCTCCTTTTAGTGCTTAAAAAGAATTAGGAATCTTTCCATTTAATGTTTTAAAGGAAAAATTGCTTGTTTATGTTGAATGTTTTGTAATTATTCTTTAAATTTTTTTGTAACTTAAAGCCAAGGAGCCAAATAAGATCACCAAACCCTTCAATTCGGTGCTTTAAAACCAAAATCACTTTAAAGTTTTGTTTTAAATAAGTCATTTATCATTGCTTATTTTATTAGAATTATTTGAGCAAAAAAGAATTTGTGCATGTATGCTCTCCCCCCATCCTCTATAGGGAACTTCTGGGATCAAAAGTGTCATTTTCATTAAAAATTATGCCTTAGTCCAAAGGCATAAATAGGATGTTGTCAAGGCTCTCCCCAAGACCCATATGGCTTGGGTCATCTAGAAATAACAATAAAGCCTTTTTAATTAGTTTTTATTTCATGCATTTTGGCTTGTGAGGGGGATTTCATCACCTCCCATAATTTTTATAGGGAATTTTTGACCCTAGGATTCATCTCTCACCATCATCTTCAACCCCTCTTCATGGGAGGTATAAAAATTGGGATCACCCAACTAGGATGGTGGTTTGAGTGGTTAAACTGTCTTTGTTAGTAGGAGGTTAAGCCCAGGACATATGATCATTTTGGACATTTCATTACACTGAGAAAGTGACAGATGTAGTGGTTTTAAAAAGGACTAAACCTTTTCACAACAAGCCATTTGATGTGGACCCAATTGATGTGTTGTTTCTCTTATGTGCTAATGTGAAATTTGGTACACATGGGATCCATCTAGATGGTCGAAAATTTATAATTTTTAGATAAAACCCACTTACCATAGAAATATTGTTGATGCTAGGTGTACCCCAAGGTCCATGTCATCATATTTTCACTTGAGAGAAGGGCAGGTGTAAAAACCCTACTATATAATGCACTTTTATTTTGGATGAACACTTAATTTGCTCTCAAGTACACATATAAATACAAATGTCAACAATATCATGTAACCTTGTCAGTTTATGGATTAGTATTATTACTTAGTTATATTTTTATATTTTTAGTCTTAGATTACTTGGTCTTAATTTGGTTAAAAAATTATTTGTTAACAAAGGTCATAACCAAACACATTATCCACAATTTCTTAAACAAGGAGGCATTACACTATCTAAGTGAAAACCAATCTTTTCCTTGTTTAAATTTGTCATTTTAAACATTGTATCATATCACCTATTTTGGTGTAGTTATGCTTCCCATTTGAGTCTAGACCATTTTCCAAATTTTCTTAAGTCAATTTATAGTTTAAATTCAAAATTACACTTTTCTAATTTTATAAGGTTAATATGTTAAATTGGGTTTGCCATTTGCACTTGACTTGAGGGAACTTGGGTTTCCAATTTGGATTAAAGGTCATTTATAGACTCATTATCACATTGTCATCGTTGGTGGACTCAAGTCATCTTATGTATCTCTCAAACTTTGAGTCCTATAACACATTTTATACTGCCATTCCTATTACCATGTGGCAGTGTTGTGCTACCTATTTGGTTTGAGCTTTATACTTAGGAATTCTTGCATGTTTTCACATCTTGAATTTCTTGGTTTGAATTGTCTCCTTCCTAATTCAAAGGGATTTCTCCTAGTTTTATAGTAGCAACTTGTCAAATTTAAACTAGTTTTTATGATATTGACGTATCATAAAAATATAGGCTTTGGTGTACTAGTTTTCACCTTGTATTTTTGAGTTATCATACCCTCTTCTAATTTATATGGTTTTAACCCTACCCAAGGTTGAGTAAAGTCATGAACATCATTATTTTAATTGTGTGTGATTCTAAGAAACCCTTATTTTATAGTCTCTTTGGCGCTTTAGTCATTTATTTGGAAGAAATATCAAAATCCATACCTTATTTAAAATGTTTACAAAACATTGATTCAAATCTAGTCAAATGTATAGAACAACCCTTTCTAGACATGAATCAAAGGTTTATTCGTATTGGGGTCCCTTACAACCATAGATATGGGGATGATCATATTTATGATGGTCAAGATAATTTTGTGGTCTTTAAAGACATTCCTACAATAGTAGGATCCAAAGAAGAATGCATTGGATACCAAGAGAACCAAGATGAAGAACTCCTTAGGTTGATAGACTATGGTGCAAGACTCCCCTCAAATTTTATTATGGAGCAATGACACACCTTAGTTATAAAAGGAGAAAAAAAATGAGAGAAAGTTTTCTAAAACATTGCAAACACAAACATACCTTCTTCCTCTAACAAAGGTAAATAAATACTTGTATAGTCAAAACCAAATGATCAAGATCTTGTTAATAAGATTAATAAAATAAGTTAACGGTATGCCGATAGACTTATTGTAGACTTAATTGACTCTCTAGTTTCTACTTCAATCTATAATGATGCTTCCAAGGAATAATGGAATGTGATTGAACCTACACAACAAAATTTGATTGAGAACTCAATAATTGATTAAGGAATTTCAAATAAATAGAATAAGACACAATAGGTTGTGCATAATGTTATTTTAGACATGGAGAACACATTCTTTGATCATCAAGAGACTCTTATCACTTTGCAAATATAGAGACCCAAGCATTTGGTTTGAATTGAGGAGATCCTTCAAGACAATTTGGCTAGTTATTCTAAACCAACATATACAATGGTGAATAGATAAAGAACTCCCCAAAATTAATAGAACATATTTGATTCAAGGTAATAGATTCTTAGGAATCAACCACTTACCTACTTAATTTAAAGATTGAACCAAAACCAAGTAGAGGATCATAGGGTGTACATCCCTACCAAATCCATGCAACCCTAGGGGCACATTCCACCCCAATAATATCAAAAAGCGCACATACCACCTTAACATCATTATTTTCCACCCATGAATGCACTAAACATGCAAGAGTGGAACTACATGAAGGATATTATGACATGATTGGATACAATAGAGTAAATAAATATAAGTTTGATGAGATATACCCATACCTATTTGACCTATCTATTCTCCAAGTCCCCTTTTTATCTCATTTTGAGGCACCAAATTTTGATAAATACAAAGTAAAGGGGGACCCATGTGAACACATTCAATCATTTTTTATATTATGCCAAGAGGTTGATTATAGTAGCATGTACTTGCTTTGACTATTACTATAGATTTTAATGGGGTAGGCTTTAGATTGGCTACTAAAGTTACCCAATATATCAGTTACAGATTGGAAAAACTTATGGGAAAAAGTCATCCACCATTTCTTTTACAATATTGATCATGAATTGACCATTGTTGACTTGTGCAAAGACAAACAATGAGATGGAGAAACTTTTGTGAGCATTATTGGCTCACTTTCAACATAATTTGTTAGAAAAATAGTTGTTGGATATATTTGCATAAAAATTACACCCTAAGGTCATTCACAATCTACGTTTAGCTTGTGTTAACTCATTTGAGGAGATTATCGACAAACGTGTATAGATTGAGAAGGTTCTTATTGAAAAAGGCCCTATCAAGGTTTTCATGTAGGGTCAAATGTCAAATTAGGCCCCCTCTTCCAGATAGATAGTTATGCAAGAGAAGCCTAAAGGATTTAATAAGAATAAAAACATGGTTGGAAATGGGGTGACTAAAATAAGGCATATACAAATGGTGCACGTTCCACCAGATCCAAATGTATAATTAGCTCCTCCTAACCCACCACCTAATTTTTAGAGACAATCTCTATGAAGAAAAAACCATGGTGGTTTCAAGGTCTCTATCATATTGGGAGAACCAATTGAAATAGTGTTCCAAAAGATCATAGAAACTAACATGGATGTATGGCTAATACCAAGGCCATTTCCTCAAAATCAACTAAAACTAGATTAGTAAAAAGAGAATGAAAGGTGTAAAATTCATCATGTTGTTGGTCACATTCCATCCAATTGTGACACATTATTGAATATCTCATTGAGAGTGGCAAAGTTAAGGTTAATCTAGCCCCTAATCAGGACACAAATCAGGACATAGGAATCTATAAGCACCCCTTTCCTAGACATAATCAACCACCACCAAGAAACAACCAAAACCAAGGATAGAGATAGAATCAAAATCAGGGTCAAAATCATAATCAACATGAGCATAATCATGATCATAATACCCATACTAATAATTTGGGTTACAAAAACATGCCTTATGACTCTAACAACACTGTGGGATGCATTTCTATAACCCACATTACCTTTATTACTTTTAAACCACATGAACCATATCATGATCCTCATAATATAGGACCCATAATTATATAGTCAACACCCTCTCTCTCTATTAATACCATGTTGAGTTTGCATAATTCTATTGCAACTCCATTTTCATGGGTTACTATTTCTAGATAATGCCCTTTTTCTAATTATAATGGCTCCTTGTCAACTCAAAATTGTATCAATATAACTAGATGCCCATGAGTCACCATCTAAGGCCTTTTCCCTTCATCTTTTGATTATATTGTCTCCCCACCAACTCTAGGTTGCATAGTCATAACTAGATTCTTGCGAGTTACTCTCCAAGGCCCTTTGTCTACTTCTTTCATAGAACCCAATGTGAACATTATGCCAATGGATCCAAAGTTGAATAATATGCCAGACAAAGCCAATCCATTTCATCCTAATGTTGAAAGGTCTTATAGTCTATCAGACCAATTGAATAAAACCCTTGTACAAATTTATATTTTGGATCTCTTGCAGACATTTGAAGTCCATAGAACTATTCTAAACAATATTTAGCAAAAATCCATTATTCCTAATGATATAAATTATAAATAGTTCTATAACCTTGTTAGACATTTATCTTCATTTCATCAAGTAAAATTCGATTTAAAAGACATGTCTACACTTGGATTGAGCCATAATAACCCACTGTGTATTGAATTAATCATTGAAAATCATAAGATCAAGTGGGTTCTTATAGATAATGCTTTAGGGCTGAAAATGATATATTTTAAGCTAGTAAAAAGATTGGGCTACACTATAAAATACATTCAACTAGAGACAATCAATATTAAGGCTTAAGACAACATTGAAAGGGAGTCTGTTGGTACTATTTGGTTGCCAATCATTGTTGGGTCCATTTTGAACCATACATTTCTTCATATTATGGACATTGAATTACATTATAACATACTTCTTGGTCATATTTGGATCCATGAAGTACAGACCATTCCCTCCACCTTAAATTAGTGCCTTAAGTTTCCCTATGATGGGATCAAGGTTACTATTCTCATCGATCAACAACCTTATGAATATTACAAACATCTTGAGGCTCAATTCCATAATTATAATTATTATCCAGGTTTTGAATTCATTATGAAGAAGAATAAGGCTATAGTTTCACATCCACCTCCATCTAATTATATCAACTGTAGTGATCTTGCTTCCATTTTGACTGATCCATTTCATACAACTCTTGTGAAGCAAGTTGGTATTAAAGTCATGGGAATTTCCACATACAATCTTAAGGACAACTGCCATGTTGTAAAGTTGCCTAAAACTCCAAAAACATTTAGTAATCCTAAAATTTTAAATAATCCTAATTGACCTAACATAATTTGGAAATCGAAGAAGAAATAATGAAAACCACCTGTGGTTTTTGTACTTGATATTATGCCAAAGAAAGATCAAGAGGATTTTACCAAGGGAAACTAGTTATATTATGAAGGTCTTACTAATTGCTTTCAAAATCTAAAGTAGCCAATCCCTAACTATATCATAATCATCTTGATTATGTAAGAAAAGGCCTTGGCTCATGAGTGCAAGGAATCTTGGAATCCTTATCAGCTGGAGTACCTAATTTGCATCATGGTCTTGGATTTATACTTCATAGGGGTGACCTCATAACTTTAAATAGTGATTCTTTCAAATTAACTAGCGATGGGACTCTTGGTAGAGATGCAACATCCCATTATAGCCTTTTCAATGAGCTTGTTGACACAAACCTATTTGATTCCAATACCATTTTTACCTTAACTATTGGATCTTCATGTCTTGAAGCAAGATCCACCATTAGAGATTCCCCTACTAAATCATGATCCCATACTTTTATTGGTGCTTCCCATCCTGAAGTAGGACACCATATTTTTACTATTGGAGCTTTCCATCTTGAAACAAACCCTCATTATTCCCTATACCTTTGCCACTCTGAACTCATTTATTAGGACCAACAAGATTCAATCATATAGTTTGATGAGTTTCAAAATGAAGAATAAATTGTAGAATACATGGGCCTAAGATATGGATTTCCCATTGGTGATCATAAATAATGCTTTCACTTCTCATTATACCCTTTTGCCTACTTTAGAAAGTAGGAAAACTTTTTTGGTCACAATAAATATAAAACATCAATATCTTTGAGTGAAAACCTCTTTAAGATGATCATTAATTAGGGTAAAAGTAAAGAAAAATATAAGCCTTTGAGTGAAAATCTATTCCAAGCACTCTCAGGTGGGAAAGTTTGCTCATCCCCTTAAGACACAGAATGTCCCTCTAGCCCAAGTTCTATAACTAGTACAAGCATCTCTTTAGAACAATAAAAAATGTTTGAGCACCTCACTGTTAATTTTACAGAGGTTTTTTTTACTTAGCCTTTAGCTGAGATGGTGGATTATGATTAGTCACACTATCCAAAACTTTGGGAGGAACAACAAGAAAATATAACAAAAGTAGATGATCATGATCATACCCTACCTACAATTTTAGAAGATGGATCCACAATCATTGTGGAAAACATGACAAAAGTAAACCTAAGAACTTATGAGGATCCAAAAATTGTTTATCTAATAGCTTCCCTTAATGAAGCAAAATGTGAACTAATTATATCTCTCTTAAGGGATTATACTATGACATGCCAGGATTAAAAACAAACTTGGTTATGCATCACCTTGTTGTCCATCTCGATGCCAAACTAGTCAAGTAGAAATTGAGGAAGATGCATCCACTCATCACCCTATTGGTTAAAGTAGAATTAGAAAATTTGTTAAGATCAGGTTTCATTAGGCCACTGGATTACTTTGAATGGATTTCCAACATAGTCCTAATGAGTTAAAAAAACCCTAGGTATACATTTTTTATTCATTTTAGAGATATCAACAAAGCATGCCCCAAAGATGATTTTACACTACCCAACATTGACATGATTATCAACTTGACTGTTGAGTATGAGATGGTGTCCTTAATGGATGGATTTTTTTGATACAACCAAATAAATATAGCCTAAGAAGATCAACACAAGACTACATTCACCGCTCTGTGGGGAACATCTTATTACCAAGTCATGCCATTTGGCTTGAAGAATTTTGGATCCACATATCAATGTGTCATGACTATCATTTTATATGACATGATGCATGATATTGTTGAGGACTATGTTGATGATATAATAGTAAAAGAAATAATAAAATCTAGACATCCTGACGTTCTACAAAGAATCTTTGAGAGGCTTCATGAATATAAAGTCTGCCTAAATCCTAAGAAATGTGTCTTTGGTGTCACTTCAATAAAATTGATAGGTTTTCATTGTATCACAAAGAGGGATCAAATTCAACCCTATCAAGGTCAAGGCCATTATGGAAATATCTCCACCCAATAATATTAGATAGCTATAAAGCCTGCAAGGAAAGATCCAATATATATGTAGGTTCATTTCTCAATTGGTAGATAAGTGCCACCCATTTACCCATCTCTTAAAGAAAGGGATTGAGTTTCAATGAGATTAATATTTTCAGATAGAATTTGTGAAAGTCAAGACATACTTGGCCAATTTTCTAGTCTTGAGACCGCTAACACCTAGATGACCATTGCTTCTTTACATATTAGCAACAAAGTATCCACTAGGGTCACTTTTGGCCCAACATGATGATTAAGGGAAATAACATGTATGTTATTTGATCCACACTCTAATGGCTTATGAAGATAATTATATGCCTATTAAGAAGACATATTTAGCTATGGTGTTTGTTACCCAAAATTTGTGACATTATATGTTAAATAATAAAACTATTATCATCCCCAAGGTGGATCTTCTCAAATTCCTATTGTCTAAAGTAGCTCTTCAAGGATGCATGACTAATTGGGTTATGCTCCTAAGTGAATTTAACATTGAGTTTCAAAATAAAAAAGTAATCAAGGGGTATTTTATTGTTGACCAACTTGTAGAAGCCCCTATTAAAGACACTCAACCACTCAAATTTGAATTTATAGATGATTCTATTATGGAAATAGATGAAAATTGCATGAACTTGAATAATGGAAGCTATATTTTGATGGCTCCTTTACATCCCATGGATTTATAGCCAACATATTTTTTATTACACCCCAGGGGGATCTAATTCCCAAAGCATTTCATATACAATTTCATTATATTAACAATATGGCTGAGTATGAGGCATTGATTATAAGGCTTCACCTTGACATACAGTGGAATATTCAAAGATTAAAAGTCTATGGTGATTCCCATTTGATCATCAATCAGACCACTAATCAATATCAAACCAGAGATGACAAGCTTGTTCCTTACAAGAAATTTATTGACAACCTCAAAGTTCATTTTAAATCTCTATATTTTGAAAAAGTTTCAAAAGCCAAAAATATATTAGATGATGTAATGGAAAAAATTGGTTCCATGATATAGATTGATGGTGGTACAAATGAGTATCAATTTTTGATTGAAAATCTTCTTCAACATGCACATATTATATTAGATTTAGAAAGGGTATGCACTATTGTTGGTCCTAATCCCCACCTGAATTACCATGGTTACAATATTTTTATAACTACTTCCATGATCATTTTTTCCTAGCTGACTATCCAATAATCAATATAAACTATTCCATCACTATTTATCACGTTATACCCTCCTTGGAAACATGTTTCTATCAAAAAGGCTATGATGGAATGCTTCTTCATTATTTATCTTTAGGAGAATCTAAACAAGCACAAGGGATGTTCATGAGGGAATGTGTTGGGCCCACACCAATAGTTTAGTATTAGCAAATAAGTTGCTTAGAATGGTTTATTATTAACCAAAAATGGATATCAATGCTAACAATTATGTAAAGTGTATTCTTTGTCAAAAACACGAAAATTTGATACACACACCTTCTTTACCACTATAGCCAATCACAAAACCATGGTCTTTCTCTACATGGGGCCTTGATCTCATCAGGTAAATAAACACAACATCTTCATATGGCCATAATCACATTATGAATACTACCGAGTACTTTACTAAGTGGATTGAGGCCATTCCTTTCACTTATGTCACTAGGAAAAAAATTCCAAATTCATCCATTACCATATCTAATATCAATATGGCATCCCATCTCACCTTATATCTAATAATGGTGGATCCTTTGTAAACCAAGATATAAAATCTCTATGAAAAATTCAAAATCAAGCACAATAAATCAACTCCATATAACCCACAAGGCAACGGACAAGCCAAGGCATCAAACAAAACCATTGTATCCCTTTTTAAAAATATTGTCAATGACACTGGCCATAATTGCCACTTACAAAGCTTTCCTAGCCTCTAGGATTATAAGTTCAATCATCAAACCCCAACATGAGCCACTCCATAATCCCTTGTTTATGGCACAGGATCTATTATCTTGATTGAGATCTAGTTGCATCATTATGAGTATTGTTGGAGCATATTAAAGATGTTGAGGACTATAGGGTCTCAAGGATGTAAGAACTAAAAATTCTTGATGGTCAGCATTTGGCTACCCTAGAAGACTTGCAAGCTTATCAGAATAGATTGTCAAGAAGATAGAACAAGCACATTCTCCCTCAAGAGTTTGAGATTGGTGATTTGGTCTTGAAAGAGAAATAAAATAACACAAATGATGAACACAAGAAAAAAGGTAAGTTTTAACCTAATTGGTTAGGGACATTTCTTATCACAACAAACTATAGATTAGGGGCATATCAACTAGTGAAACTAAATGGTGAATAACTTCTAGAACCCTTGAACATTGTGCACCTTAATAGGTTCTATGTGTGAACATCCTTAAATCATTGTCTACAAAACCCCTTACTTGGGGGAAACTTGTGCCAAGGTAATTTCATCGTACCATTTTATACTACCCTAGACCATTCTCTCATGAGCCCTATTATTTTCACAACTCTTGATAGTAAAATATTTTGGACCATTGGTACTCTAAACACATTTTATCTACCCTATGTTGCTATCTTTGAGAACTATATTCTTTGGACCATTCTCCTCATGAAACACATTCTTTATCCCACTCTAGACAATTCATTTGTTGAACCCTATTCTTTAGACCATTCTCTTTGAGAACCACATTCTTTTGTATGTCTTGGGCTTGTTATAATCTGAACACTTATTTCCCTCAACCAATTATGATCCTAATTATGTCTCATTAACATTATGAACACCTTTAATCCTAGCTCTACAAATCATTTTAGTTGGGATAATATTTCACAACTTATTCTATAAACAAGTGAATAAGAACACCTTTTCAGCTCAAGATCTTATCCTACCACATGGTTCTTTAGATTGATTTCACACTACACACTATTCTATATTAAATTTACAACACTTTGGTGAACATTATTGTCTTTTTAAGATCCTCACTCTCACTGATTTATGACCATGGGTTATTGAAACTGACTTAGTTGTTTATTGGAACTTCTACTCTTGGACTAGCATCTCCTTGACTATTTGTTCCCCCTTTGTACATATTTTATTTCAAAAACACCAAAAACATTATAAAATGATTCACAAAAGAACAAAAACATTGTCCTTCACTTTTGTACATTCTGATCCTCATACTCTTACTATTTTACAAAAAAATATCCCACACACTTACCATTTTTCAAGATCATTCTCTCTCATTCCACCATGCCATGCTCTTGCCATTTTTCAATCAATTCAATCCTACTGGCTTGTCATTTCGAGAGTCATCTTGTGCCTCTTTTCATTTTGCAAGACCATTCTCATTTGTCAAGTTTTCCCTTTTCTTCTACAACATTAATCATATGTTTTGATCATTATCTTTTTCTTCTATCCCACTTCTTGGGAGAACTACACTTTACCTAAAGTTTAGGTTGGAACATGCATCCATGGAACTATGTAGGAAACATCTATTTATCTTTTACATCTGGAGTCAGCTCGACCAACCCCTTACTTTTTTCTCTTTACCCATTTCTTTTGTCATTGTTCATCTTTAATTAGGTAATAAATTTTGTGTCCTTGTTCTTTATTACATTATGGTGGAAAGTAATGCCTCCACCACACATGCATGAATAATTGTGTTTAAACTTTACTAACTTGGTTTTTGTTTATGTGTGTTTATTTAAGTTTTATTGGTGTTTTGTTTTTTGTTGTGTTTTATTATTTTTTGGTTTTGATTCCATGCCTCTTCATTTATTTCTTCTCCTTTTCTCTTTTTATTACTTCTTGTCTCACCTTGGGCTTATGTTTCCCTCTATGTTTTTGCTCTTCTCTTTTGTTTTCAAGAGCATATTGATGATTCACATAGATATTGATTATTTATATCATTATCTCATGTTATTAAGTTGTTCTTGAAAAAAATTGTTTATTTTATTGTTGTTGGTGTTATGTGGTCTTCTATTTTCCTATTTGGTCTTGCTTCTTTGTTTTATTTTTTATAACATCTTGATGATCCACATGTATCTTGATTATTTATATCTTGATCTCATGTTGTTAAGATGTTCTTGCTTTGCATTTTTGAACATTTTTATTCCTACTTAAGTCTTGATTATTCATATCTTGATTTTAAGTTGGGATCATTTATGTTTATCTTTTTCTTTGTCTTTGATTTTTTGTTTAAATGTAAATAGTTGTAGCTCTAGTTTTGGTCATTGTTTACCATTATCCTTAGTTATAGCTATTCACATTTGAACCAGCTCTATGCAATTGAAATGAAATATCATTATGAGTTATTCATACTTATGATGCCTAATTTAATTTTTTATAATAAGCACTTTATGTCTAGACTCAAGTCTTAACATCAAGACAACTTCGATGAATAGGTCTCAAGATCACTATGCATAACCTAGGCTCAATAGGTTTAGCACTTGAATCTATGCTTAGACATGCATACATCATGAGTCTAATCAATTTTTGGTCAGTTTTCATCATCCCTCATTCCATTCTCTCCCAATTCTAGGTAAACTAAATTAGCCTAAAGTTCATGTTGGAAATGCATCCATAGAACTATGTAGGTAGTGTCGACTTGTCTTGCACACCTATAGTCAGCTCAGCTATCTTCAATTATATTTTTATCCCATTCATCACTTTGTACATTCTTGTATGCCTAGTTTTTTATGGAATTTTCTAAGCCATTACACCATCACATCTATGTTTGTTCTTGCTCTCTTTAATATATGTTTTAGGTTATATCCTTGAGCTAATTACCTACCAATTTTCCCATGAAGGGGCATCCCATCTAAACCAAGTCACAAATATAAATCATCCCTATGGGGGTAAGACCATTTTTTAATTCTTTGTCACTGATCAAAATTTGCCCTACTGGGGCAAAACTATTTTATCACCATCAAATCTGCTCTACTGGGGCATTTCTATTATCATATTTTGGAGATGATGTTCTCTTTTTCCTCTAGTTCCAAGATCTCCACACTTTTACCCATAATGGTAATGTTTTAGCATATAACTTATCTCAAGATTGATAGATGTCGTAAGTGTATAGCTTGCACTCTCAAATTGGGTATGTTTAAAGTGTGTCCCTTACATGTTTGGATTGAATTCTTCCCATTCCCCCTATCTTTGGGGCCCATTATATCTCTAACTATATTTTGATCAATGATGGTAACCATGTGTGCAAGCATTAGCTCATTTGGATGTGATCGATTCCATGGGTTAAAATATCACTTTTTCTCTCTTTTTGAGAGTCCATCCTTCTCTTTCATCCTTATATGTCCTCTCAATGGGGCATCATGGGTCATTTTCATTTTTATTCTTGACAACTCTTTTTTTTTGAAAAGATGTTTCTTCACCTGCATGTCTCACTATGCCTTCTCAAATAGGGGAAAAATGTAGACATCCAATTCTTAACACTAATTGTATTGAAATTGTCAATCTTACTCAAGTTGCATTCAAATGCCCAATTTAGGTCAAAATCACTAAAAATATGCTAACTGGTTTGAACTTATCATATACAAGTGTCAATTTAGGCCAATGTATCCCTAAATAGGGCAATGCATTTTATGTGATTCTTAACTTTGATCAATTTATTTCAATTGAAAATGATGATTTCATGTTTTTATGCTCTGAGACACTCTTTTCTTTTAATTCATTAGTACACATCACATACCTTTGTTATTTTATGTTGGAAACATCCTAAATTATAATATGGTTCTAATGCATCTAACATCACCTTCCAATTCTTCCCAAATCAAATTATGACCCATTAATATGACTTCTTGACCATTTTGATTAATTGAGGGCCATTTTTCAAAGAATTGCACAAATATTGATTAATCTTTTAAAAGGATAATTAATTCAAATCAAGAGCTTGTGTGGATTTTACATGAAGGTTATTGATTATTTCAATATTGAAAATTGATTCTCAATATCTACATCACCTAATGACATCATCTATGGGGTGGCATCCATAAGCCATAAATGTATAAAATATCTCAATTATGGGTACCCATGCCTAATTAATGTTCTTTCCTCCCAAATAATTATGAGGATATTTATGGATTTAATTCCAAATATTAGATTAATCCATTTCCACACATCTCAATCTTGAGATGGAGAGTCATGGTTGATCTTAGACCATTTCCAAAATCTATAAATAGAAGGGCATAGAACACCATTTCTTAAGCTAAATTATTATAGATTTATAATGCAAAATTGTCTCCACATCCTTTTATGTTGATCATTTGTGTTATTTTAAATCTTCATTCGACAAGATAGATTATAGATTTATTTTATTGAGCCTAAGTTATTCATAATGTTCTTGATGCAATAGAGGATCAATGAAGCCATTCTTGACAAAGACAACAACATTAGATCAATTGGAGAACATGCTTAGATTAACTCTTAGGTGGTGGAATCAATTTGGGAAGGTGATAGGTATTGATTTATTTCAAATTATTATTCATTATAATTATCAAACCTTTCATGAATAGGTTGGCTTAGATTATCAATTCTTATGCATTCTTTTATGAGTTTTCATGACTAATGTTTGAATTGACCCTCTTTGTAATCCATCATACAATAATGATGTCAAGGAGGTTGAGAGAGTAAAAACTCACCTCTATGTTATCTATGTGAGATGACACCTCTTACCAATCCACATAAATATATGGGTGCCAATATATGAGCAAACTCCTAACACATAAGACTCCTCAACAAAGATAACTACACTCTAAAACAAGGAGAATTCCCATTGCACTAGGTGGTGCCAATCCATAATCAATATTTTAGGATTCCCCATATTAGGATTAATGTACATAAGATACCAAATGCTATTTGAGATGCACATATTATCAAGTGATAATTATCCCATGATTTTTAAACACACACAATACAAAACACAAGTGGCCAGGGTGACTTGATTATCAAGTAAAGATATAATCATTCTCGAGTTGTTCGATCTATGTGATCAATAATATTATAGGGTTATATTTTTTATGACTCATGATATATCCTATGCACTCACCCACCTATCATCATATACAACCATCACCATCGAGACACTCAATAAACCAAACCATTAACAACTCTAAGAGGGTACAAGTGCTTTTAAGGGTACACACTCAATGTACCACACACATCATTACATCTATAGAGGTAAACATAATTCTAAAAATCATGGATGTCTATTACCTATAATATCCATCAAGCCATACATGAGGATCTACTAATCTCACAACTCCAAACATGGTGTATCATGATTTTGCATTAAGGCACTAAGTCAAAAATATACTTCACTTAATACTACATATCATAAGGTTCTCCATACATGGGTACAACCTGTGCTCTCGCATCCTAAGGGTTTGCTTACTCAGCAAGATGTTCTTCAAGTACATTCTAATGTACTTCCTCTTCAAGGACATGAAATTTTGGTTCCAAGACTAGAATTTGATCCATGGTTTCATTCATGGTTGTAATAATCTAATCTACATTTGTTGCTTACTCAGTGATAAATTGGTTAAGATCAAATAGAGGGTTATTATCATTGGCATTCAAAGGACCCTCTATAGATGCTCTATCCTTCACCACTTTACTTTATGATAAACATAAGGATACATAAATGCTAGTGGACTCATTAGGTACTAAATTTTGAGCCACAACTCTGATACCATATGTAACAACCCTATTGGGTTTGAATTAAAAAAATGTGATAATTATTTTTAAATTTAAAAAACATATTCTTTCATTAGAATTCACCAAAATAATATAATTAGTGGTCTGGATATAATACTCTAAGTATATTAACTATAAATACACATGTGACATCTAAGAATCACTGATCATTATTAGCATATGAAACACATCATAACCAAATATGAAAATTAATTACAAATGTCCATCCATGGTTGGTACAAAGATACAACCATTATTATTAGGTAAAGATAAGTAAATAACGACATCTTGTCAAGGATAATGTTTCAATACTAATAAATACAATACAATGTATAAGATATAAGATACAAAGATTCATAGAGCATGAGTTTCATGAACTCTAGTATCTATGGAATCTCAAGTATCATAGCTCCATTTCATGAACTCTAGTAGTATGAGATTGGTGACCTTCCACATCCTCCTCCTACCTTCAAAACATGCATAAATGATGATGTAACCCAAAATTAAAATTAGACATCTCTTCTCAGAGATAGGCATATGTTTGGGTCTACAAATTTAATGAATAAAATATCTCTTTTAGAGATAGCACTATTGTTATTGTGTTGTTCTTGTTTCTTGAATTATATTTCAACTAAAGCTTTTGAGTTTTGGATTAGATTATTATCAACATATGAAACACATCATAACCAAATATGGAAATTAATTACAAATGTCCATCCATGATTGATACAAAGATAAAACCATTATTATCAGGTAAAGATAAGTAAATAATGACATCTCATCAAGGAGAATGTCTCAATACTAATAAATACAATTCAATGTACAAGATACAAGATACAAAGATCCATAGAGCATGAGTTTCATGAACTCTAGTATATATGGGATCTCAAGTATCATCTCCAAATAAGTACTATTATGGTGAGGGAAAGCATCATTCAAACACTTTTTCATACCAATCATGTACCATCGATCCCCTGCATAATTCCCCATCAGGGAATGGCCTCCCTTCATGGATGAGTAGATAGTGATGGTGTGAAAATATATAGAGACAAGCTAATACCCATGTGTTTTATGATTTATATAAACATGTGGTATACCATAAAGAAATTCATTCTAAAAAGATATCACACAAACATATAAATCACACACATTAAATGACAATGTATAACTAACATTACTTTGGTCAAAGTTCTCAATAGTTATTGATCTCTAGGATCAGTCAATTTCATACACACCACTTTATTGGATCACTTTCATCTGACATTGTAATGCTAGTAAGCTAGTGAAGTTTGTCTTACTACTTGGTACCAATAATATGAGATTTGATTAACATATATATATATATATATATATATATATATATATATATATATATATATATATATAACTAATAGATTCATATATATTACTTCCTAATAACAAGTATTAAAACATAATAACATAAGAACAATCAAAATGAATACAATTAGTTTTTCAATTGTATGAATGAATCTCCACAATATTATTTATCACATAAATAATAAGCAAACAAGTGTAGATAATACCAACCATGTATAATAGATATTAGGCTACATATTCTATTTTCCATAAGAAGACATAATGCAATACTTTGTACTATATGTCATAAAACATGTTAAACATAGAAATAACCAAAACACATACATTTAGTTCATCAAACGTATATATGAATATTTAAAATATCATTTATAATAGACATAACAATTATAGTTTTTACCATCCAAGTATAACATACATTTAGACTACAATTTTCTAATTCCTAAAAGTAGTTTTCAAATATAACACAATCTATGACATCCCATAATATCATATTATATTTTTCATGAGCACAACCACTCAATTACCAACATTCAATCTTAAAATTTCAAGAATTAAATGTTTCATTAACTTAAATAATAAGAAAGCAAGTAAAGTCATAATATTTGTATAGAATTAGATGACTTATAAACATGTTATAATCTTTCATTTAAACAACTCATTTCATTTCTAGGAGACTATAACAAGAAATTCAGTCCCATGAAAGACTTATGACTTATTTTAATCATTAATTTATCTATAAGTATAGGAATATGACCCAAAAACCTATATATGTGATAGTTTTCATATGAACACTTAAATCAATATATAGATATATTTCCTATATATACATCTTTGCACACATCATTATATTCGTACCAATGTATCACATACAAGTACCCCTAAACATACTGAATCAATGGTCATTTGAATTTCTTAACTAAGAACTGTATATGGTTTTAAAAATCATTACAACATATTGATGATATTTTATAAGCTAAGGGATTCAACATTGTAATTATCCTTCATAGTTTTTATCCTGAACTATGTGACCTATTAAGAGTGTCAAGCTACACTTGGTTTGCTAACCTTTGAGGATGATATCTCAATAATGTTGTCTCATAATTATTTTTTCCATTTTTAAATTTTATATCATAAATCTACAGATAATATAAATCCAAAATTATATTAATCTATATTATAACCTACAGATAGTCGAATGGTAAAGATATGTAAATACAAAATTAAGTAACACATATCATAGTTTCATTCATACCTTGGTATCATTAGCTACACTAAATCACAACATGTTACATTATATCAAGAATATATTATGTAACACCTTTACCAGAGCCATTAGATATATTTATCATATACTTAGGCCATTGGGATATACTTACCATATGGTTCGCTAGTCCTAGATTCAATTTTTTTGACTATACTATATCAGTATACTTCATAAAAAAATCATAAAATCTAGGATTTGATACTTGAAGAGCATACCATATGCATATTACACTATATACATACCATATTGGCTATGCATACTATACAATCATACATTAGGTCATCAACTTGTTTTATAAATCACTTTATATGCTTTAAAAAATTCCACTTGTAAAAGTCGATTTAACATCATGAGATAAAGTTGATTTGTGTAACATACCATCTAATATATATATATATATATATATATATATATATATATATATATATATATATATATATATATATATATAATACCATCATATACACAATACTTATACCATCATGTATAATACCATCATATGTATTATATGATGTAATAGAAATCGATAATACCATAATATAATAACCGAGGTTGATTCAACTCATAAATATATGGTTGTGTGTGTGTGTGTGTGATTTGATACTATATTATATTCATGATATTGTTGTGTGATACTACAAACATATGTTACAAAAAACCCTCTACACATAACTAGATACTTTGATATGAATTACTATAAAATCTTTACTGGAAATTACTTATAAAATAAAATATTTTATGAATACCCACACAATACACATATGATTATGCTACTAATAGGGGATACCACTAGCTTTCATATGATTAATCAATATATCATACCACCACAGGGCTAAAGCCTCACTAGTAAATGACATTAATATCATGGTTAATGTAACAATCATCAATCAATGTATTAAGAAATAAGTTAATCAATTAAGGTATATACCAATCAAATATTAGCAATCAAAATATAATATAATAGACTTATAATATAATATTACTAAAGCTAAATTATTGTTAATAGAGTTATATATTATAAAATAAAATCACATCATAGTATATTATAAAATCAAATCGCTTATAATAAAATAAAATAAATATGAATATGGTTATGGTGTTAAAGATATTCTCAGGGACTTGGACTGTATATTATTCAATAAAATTTATATTATATAGATCACCCTTTATTTATACAAGGTTGTTGTACCATATAAAAAGTTTTATAATCACCCTAAATATGGGATAATTGCAAACAAGTTCAGTTATAATATGATAGTAATTAGTGATAAATTAAAAGTTTGCTATAATTACTGTATGATATGAGTTAAGTTTTCTATAATTACAAGTTTTACAAGTTCACTGTATGATATACCCCTTTATTTATATAGGTCTATAGTAATTGTGAATTTAGATAATTGTAGTACATTATACTCTAATTGTAGTTATACACAGGAATATATATAAGTCATTATTATTATAGTCTAATTACAGTCTATACATAGGCATATATAATTTGTTGATTTACATAGAATAAATGGTATAAACTATATAAATAAGTCGTTGATTCTTTTATAGATGTTCTATGTTATCACTATATAAGCTCTATATAATGACCATATTATATAGTTTTGGAGTTTTATATGCTTATATGATATAATACTATAAGAATATAGGGCTTACTTTATTATTACACCATAGTAATATTATAAGATTCATACCTAAATCTCATAGTCTCTAAACATATCATGTATATAAAACTCATGAAAATTCTCAAATATAATAACTATACAAGACTCCTATATAACTCCAGTTGCTATAACATAAAACTAGATTGCTATAATATTAAATTCACAAAACATAAAATATATATGATTTAATTTCATTTCCTACCTGACAAAAATGCTCTATTATTCCTTCTACTTTGATCCCTTCACTGCAGTCCAATGCTCTACACCCTTCTTTCGTCTCTTTTATCTTTTTTTTCCAAGGATGTGGCACTTTCTTTAAAGCTGCCCTTTATATATATATATATATATATATATATATATATATATATATATATATATATATATATATATATATATATTCATTTTCAAAGTTTTTTCTTTTATTTTTTTCTTTTTCTTTTTCTATTTTCTCAAAGATTCCATACTCATTATTATTTATTTGTTTGTTTTATTTATCTTGTTTCCTATTTTTATTTTCTAATTCCAAGATGACATTAATTAAATCAATTAATTTTATCTTTCAAAAGCCTTTAAAGTTTAGCTTTTTATATAATGACTTAACAATAACTAGTCTACTAATTTTTTAAATGCATTTGACCTTCTATTTAATAAATCAACTAGACATTCCAAACAAAGTCTACATTTAGTTCATAGGTTACTCTACATATGGTAGTCTAGATACTTATTCCTACATATTTACATTCCTATAACATTAAAAATCATGATAAAATCACATAGTAGCATTCTATAATAAATCTATGTTTAATGTCCAAAATGAAATCACACAAATTAATTCCACCTTGGCATGAATCGGAACTAACACACAACTAGTATACAAAAACATTTATCTAAATAGAAACAACATCCAAAAACACACTATGCTAACCATTCAAATAATGCATATAACATATATTGCCTAATGTGGTGTGTGTATAGTTCTAGTCATTCCTATATCATCCCCCAATATCTCCATCTACATCACCCTCTTCAATGATGCTCTCCCTTCATCATGCTTTGAGGGATGAATCTCTCCTACATCCAACTCACTAGAAGTATGTAGCTAGTCCATAATACCCTAACATATATATCATAAAATATTGTTAGAATAACAAATCAACATGATCATAATGTAAAGAATATATAATACAACTAACTCATAGTAATACCATCATGTAATTAAAATAATATTCATCTATCCCATAACAACATATAACTCATAACTTAGTTATTAATAGCCAAATAAAATTTCCAACTATAAATATCCATGGATAATCAAGTAAGTTTGATTAATGAGGAATCAGGATGTAACATCCTTCCCCCTTAAAAAATGTCATCATCCTAATGACACGTATTCCAACATAAGTTTTGAATTCAAATATTATTTAGTAGAAAAATAACATAATATGAAGCAAAAAACAAGGTAAATAAATGTGGAATTTTATTTTATAACTCATCATAGTCCTCCCAAGTATCACTATCCTCAGAGTATTGGTCCCACAAGTATTTACACTATGACATCTCTCTATTATGCAAATAAAGTTTGCAAGTGTCAAATACTCTAGTTGATTCCACCATGATCACCCTAGGGTCCATACCTAGAAATTATTCCAATCTTACACATGTGAAAGATAATATGTATAATTTATGGGATAAAAAACATGGAAGACATTATTTAATATAGCTAGGGATGGTGGTGACACAAGCCTAAACATTACAGGATTGACCACTTCTAAAACCTCTAAGGGTCCCACATAGCTCAATGATAATTTTTTTGACTTATCAAATTTAATATTTAACCATAATCACATGCAATCATCATAAAATCCAAAAACAAATGGCCAAGGAGAGTTACACAAACCCTGTCACCCCCTATGCACACATTTCTAACCTAGAGAGTGTTTTTTTTTTTCATTTTTGAGAAAGTGGTTAGGTAACCTAGAAAAAAAGATGTGTATAAGTCAATATCATTGCTAATCTGCATAGCTCCTATCAAGTATGACATGAGTAGGAACTAGAAATAATTATAAAATTAACATAACAAATAAAGGC
This sequence comes from Torreya grandis, assembly GCA_037957365.1. NCBI lineage: Eukaryota > Viridiplantae > Streptophyta > Pinopsida > Cupressales > Taxaceae > Torreya > Torreya grandis. The sequence goes on from JARHVA010000069.1 coordinate 2,673,417, forward strand.
CAAGGATTACATCATCCTTACATTCTTATAAAGGAAACAAGCAAGACAATGCCTCCCTACTTACCCAACTAGTTACATAACAAGATTTAAGCTTATTTCAACTCCTTAGACTAATAAGATGTTTTGCACATCCTATTTCATACTCTCTCTAGGAAAAAAAACATAAATGACTATCACAACAACATGTTTTAAATAATATGAGTATAATTCTAATCTAATTAAGGGTGAATCATAACATAGTGATTATAATCAACTTATAAATCTTAATCTAGAACTAATATACATTTAAGGGTCACCACTCCATATGGTCAAAGTTCACAAGATTAGATAAAGTAGCACTAGAAAGTGTGAATATAGAAATACATAATAGAAAAGTAATGAATTATCATCTCAACAACAAAACTCTTAAATACTCTCACATGGTATTAAGAAAACACAACAACCCAAGTTGTCCAAATCACTACATACTTACCAAACCTGAAAATGTGATATTACAACCTGCTTCCACAATTAGAAATAAAAATATTAATTACATATATGTATCAATACATTCCATTTATATGACTTCTCTATCAACAAGAAGTATAAGACAATATCCCATGAACTCTAGGGAATCTTGTCAAAACAATATTTTAGAAACAATTTTATGATTAAGGGAGCATTTAATCAACATCATGAAAATATGAATCCACTCAATGGGATTATAATTATGTCAAGGAGGGTGAGAGAGTAATAACTCACCTCTTTTCTAGATATGTGATATGACACCTCTTCCCAATCCACATAAACATATTCGGTGCATTTTTATGAGAAAACTCCTAACACATAGGATTCCTCAACAAAGATAACTACACTCCAATACAAGGAATATTCACACCGCACTAGGTGGTTCCAATCCATAAGCAATATTTTAGGATTCCCCCTCTTAGTATTAATGTACATAATATACCAAAATCTATCTAAGATTCACATATTCTTAAGTGAGAATCATCTTATGCTTTTTAAACACTCACAATATAAAACATAAATGGCAGGGGTGACTTGTTTACTAAGTAAAGATGTCATCATTCTCAAGGTGTTTGATCTAAGTGATTAAAAAATATTATAGGGTTATATTCTTCAAGAATCATGATATATGATATGCACTCACCTACCCATCATTGTATACAACCATCACCATCAAGGCACTTGATAAACCAACCCTTTAATAACTTTAAGAGGGTACAAGTGCTTATAAGAGTACACACACAATGTACCACATACAAGATTACATCCACATAGCTAAACATAATTCCAAGAATCATAGATGTATATTACCTATAAAATTCATCAATCCATACATGAGGATCTACTAATCTCATAATTCCAATCATGGTGTAGCATGATTCTACATTGAGGCACTACAAGTCCAAAATATACTTCTAATACTACATATCACAAGGTTCTCCATAAGTGGGTACAACCTATGATCTCACATCTTATGGGTTTTCATTATTGGTATGATGCTATTTAGGTACATATTTGTGTAAATCCTCTTCAAGCCCATGAACTTCCATCTTTAGGATTGAAATTTGATGCATGGTTTCATTCATAGTTTTGAGAATATGATATAATTTTGCTACTTTCTCAATGACAAATTGGTTAGGGTTAAATGGAGGGTTATTGTCATTGACATTTAAAGGACCCTCTCCAAATAATATATCCTTCACCACTCTCCTTTATGATAAAAATAAGGATATGAAAATTCTAGTGGACTCATTAGGTCCTAGAGTTTGAGACACAACTCTGATACCACATGTAACAACCCCACTGGGTTTGACTTAGAAAAACATGATATTTTTTTAATTAAATAACATATTCTTCCATTATAATTCACCATGAGAATATAATTACTAATCCATATATAACACTCTAAGTATGTTGACTATAAATAATCATGTGATATCTAATAGTCACTTATCACTATCAACATATGAAACACATCATAACCAAATATAGAAAGTAATTACAAATATACAGCCATGAATGGTACAATAATACAACTATTATCAAGTATAGATAAGTAAATAATTACATCTCATCAAGGATAATGTCTCAATACTAATAAATACATTACAATGTACAAGATACAATATATAAAGATCCACAAAACATGAGTTTCCCAAGCTCTAGTATCTATGGCAATCTCAAGTGTCACCTCCATAGAAGTACTATTGTGGAGAGGGAGAGCATCATTCAAGAAATTTTAAATACCAACCATAGACCATTGATCCCTTGCACAATTCTCCATTAGGGAATGTCCCTTCCTTCATATATGAGTAGATAGTGATGGTACAAGAATCTATAGAAATAAGCTAGTAACTATGTGTTATATGATTTATAAAAACATGTAGTGTACCATAAAGAAATTTGTTCTAATAATATATTACACAAACATATAAATCATACACATAAAATGACAACGTATAACTAATATTACTTGGGCCAAAGTTTTCAAGAGTTATTGATCTCTAAGATCAATCAATTTCATACACACCACTTGATCAGATCGCCTTCATCTGGCATTGTGATGCTAGTAAGTTAGTGAAGTCCATATCACTACTTACTCAGTACTAACAATATAATATTTGGTTAACATATATATAACCAATAGATTCATATAGATTAATTCCTAATAACAAGCATTAAAACATGCTTACATAGGAATAATCAAAATTCATACATTTAGTCCATCAAATGTATGAATGAATACCCACAATATTATTTATCACATAAATAATAAGCAAACAAGTGAAGATAATACCAACTAGGTATAATATATATTAGGATGTATATTCTATTTTCTATAATTAGACACAATACAATACTTTTTAATAGCTATCATAAAACATGCTAAACATAGAAATAACCAAAACTCATACATTTAATCCATAAAACGTATGAATGAATATTTACAATATTATTTATAATAGACATAACAATTATAGTTTGTACCATATTAGTATAGCATACATCTAGACTACAATTTTCTAATTCCTATAAGTAGTTTTAAAATATAACACACTCTATGACATCCCATAATATCATAGTTCATTGTTCATGAGCACAACTACTCAATTACGAACAATAAGTCTTATAATTTCAAGAATTAAATATCTCATAAACCCAAATAATAAGCAAAAAAGTACAATCATAATATTTATAAAGAATTAGATGACTTATAAACCCATTATAATATTTTATTTAAACAACTCATTCCATTTCAAGGAGTTTATTTTCATATGGTTATAGTTTTTGGTCCCTCAGAAGACTTATGACTTATTTCAATCATTCATTTAGCTATAAGTATAGGGATATGACCCAATACACCTATATATGTGATATTTTTTGTATGAACGCTTAAATCCATTTATAGATACATTTCCTATATAACATCCCTATACACATTAATTGTATTCATACCATGTATAGCATACAATTACCCCTCAATATATAAATACTGAATCAATGATCATTTAAACTTATCAACCAAGAAATCCATATGTTTTTAACAATCATTACAATATATTGATGATAATTTACAAGATAAGGGATTCAACATTTTAATTATCCTTCATAGTTTTTATCCCTAACTATGGAACCTATTAAGGGTGTCAAGCTATGCTTGGTTTGCTAACCTCTAAGAATGATATCTCGGTAATGTTGTCTCATCATTATTTTTTCCACTTTTCAATATGATATCATAAATATATAGATATATAAATCCAACACTATATTTATCCATATTATAACCTATGGATAACCGAATAGTAAAGATACGTAAATCTGAAATTAAGTAACATATATCACAGTTTCATTCATACCTTAGTATCATTTGATACACTTAGTCACAAGAGGTTACATTATATCAATAATATATTATGTAACACCTTTACTAAATCCATTTAGACATATTTACCAAATACTTAGGCCATTGGGATATACTTACCATATGGTTTGTTAGTCCTAAAGTTAATTTTTTTGACTAAACTATTATAGTATACTTCATAACAAATCATACAATCTAGGATTTGATACCCAGAGAACATACCATATCATATTACACTATATAAATACCATATTATTTATGCATACTATACAATCATAAATTAGGTCATCAACTTGTTTTATAAATCGCTTTATATGCTTTAAAAAATTCCCCTCATAAAATTTGATTTAACATGAGATAAATTCAATTTATGTACCATACCATATAATATATATAATACATTATATAATAACATCATATACACAATAATTTTACCATCATGTATAATACCATCATATGTATATTATGATGTAACAAAAATCGATAATTCCATGATACAATACCAGAGGTCGATTTCAGTCCTAAATATATCATTACATATTCTGTGTGTGTGTGTGTGTGTGTGTGTGTGTGTGTGTGTGTGTGTGTGTGTGTGTGTGTGTGTGTGTGTGTGTGTGTGTGTGTGTGTGTGTGTGCATTATTTGATATTGTGGTATATTCATGATATTATTGTATGATAGTACAAACATATGTTACAAGAAACCCTACACACATATCTAGAAAATCTTTAATGAAAGTTACTTATAAAATCAAATATTTTATGAATACCTACACAATACACATATGATTATGCTACTAGCAGGGGATAATACTAGCTTCTGTATGATTACTCAATATATCATACCACCATAGGGATAAAGCCTCACTCCTAATGCCATTAATATCATGGTTATTGTAACAATTAAAAATCAATGTATTAAGTGATAAGTTAATCAATTACAGTATATTGTAATCAAATATTAGAAATCAAAATATAATATAATAGACTTATAATACAATATTACTATATCTAAATTATTATTAATATCATTGTATATTATAAATTCAAATCACATGATAGTATATTATAAAATAAAATAACTTATAATAAAATAAAATTAATATGAATACTGTCATGGTATTGAAGATATTCTTAGGGACTTGGAATATATATTATTCAATAAAATTTATATTATACAGATTGCCCTTTATTTAGACAAGTTCATTGCACCATATAAAAGGTTTTAAAATTACCCTAAAGTGCAATAAATGCAAAAAAGTTCAGTTAAAATATGATAGTATAAATGATAAATTACAAGTTCACTATAATTACTATATGATATAGTATGATACAACAAGTTAAGTTTGTTGTAATTACAATTTTTACAAGTTTGTTATATGATATATCCCTTTATTTATATAGGTCCATAGAAATTGGGAGTTTAAATAATTATAGTACATTATAATCTAGTTGCAGTTTTTGTGTGTGTGTGTGTGTGTGTGTGTGTGTGTGTGTGTGTGTGTGTGTCATTGTTATTATAGTCTAATTATAGTTTATACATAGGCATATATAAGTTGTCGATTTACATAGAATAAATGGTATAAACTATATAAATAATCATTGATTCCTTTATATAATCTCTATGTTATCATTATATAATATCTATATAGTGACCAAATTATACATTTTCGGAGTTTTATATGCTTATATGGTATAATAATATAAGAATCTAGGGCTTAGTTTATGTTTCTACCATAATAATATTATAAGTTTTATACCTAAATATCATAGTCGTTGAACATATCATGTATATAAATCTCATGAAAATTATCAAATATAATAACTATATAAGAATCATATATAACACTAGGTCATTGTAATATAAAACTAGATTTCTATAATATTAAATTAAAAAAACATAAAACACACAGGATTTAACTTCATTGCCTATGTGGCAAAAATGCTCTATTGTTCCTTTATTTTGGTCCCTTTGTTGTAGTCCAATGCTCTGCACCCTTCTTTTCTCTCTTTTATCTTTTTCTTTCCAAGGATGTGTCTCTTTATTTAAATCTTTGAAAAGAATATATATATATATATATATATATATATATATATATATATATATATATATATATATATATATATATATTCTTTTCAAAGATTTTTCTTTTATTTTAATCTTTTTCTTTTTCTATTTTCTCAAAGTTTCTATACTTACTATTATTTCTTTACTTGTTTTATTTATCTTATTTCCTATCTTTATTTTCTAATTCCAAGATGACATTAATTAAATCAATTAATTTTATCTTTTAAAAGCCTTTAAAGTTTAGATATTTATATAATGATTTAACAATAATTAGTCCACTAATTTTATCAATGCATTCAATCTTCTAGTTAATAAATCGACTAGACATTCCAAATTATCTCTCGATTTAGTTTATAAGTTTGTCTACATATGATAGTCCAGATACTTATTCCCACAAATTTACATTCTTGTAACATTAACAATCATGATAAAAACACATAGTAGCACTCTATACTAAATATACATTTAATTTCCAAAATGAAATCACACAAAATTAATTCCACCTAGGCATGAATCAGAACTAACACATAACTAGTATGTAAAAACATTTATCTAAATGCAAATATCATCCAAATAATATATATAATATATACTATCTAATGTGGTGTGTACAGGGTTCTATCATTCTTCTATCATCTCCAATATCTCTATCTACATCACCCTCTCTGATGATGCTCTCCCTTTGTCATAGTCTAAGAGATGAATCTCTCCTGCATCCAACTCATGAAAAGCAAGTAGTTAGTCCATAACACCATGACATGCATATCATAAAATACTTCTAGAATAACAAATCAACATGATCATAATGTAAATAATATACAATAATCCAACTCATAGCAATGTCATCATGTAATTAAAACAATATTCATCTATCCTATAACAACATATAACTCATAGCTTAGTTACTAATAGCCAAATCAAATTACAAACTATAAATATCCATGAATAATAAAGTAAGTTTTCTTATCAAGGAATCAAGGTATAACATCCTTCCTTCCTAAAGCTTCTCATCATCCTAATGACACTTATTCCAACATAAGTTTTGAATAAAAATATTATTTAGTAGAAAAATAACATAGTTTGAAGTAGCAAATCAAGCAAACAAATGTAAAATTCATCTGTAAAACTCATCATAGTCCTCCCAAGTAACACTATTATTATATTATTAGTCCCACAAGAATTTACACTATGACATCTCTCTATTATGCAAACAAAGTTAGCAAGTGTCAAATGATCTGATTGGTTCTACCATGACCACCCTGAGTCTAGAACATGGAAAGTATTCTAATATTACACATGTGAAAGATCAACTATGTAATTTTTGGGATAATAAACATGGAAAAAATTATGTAATAGAGCTACTGATGGTGTCAATGAAAGCCTAAACATTATAGGATTGACCACTTCTAACACTTCAAAGGTTCCCACATATCTCGGTGATAATTTTACTAACTTGCCAAATTTAATCTTTAACCATAACTGCATGCAATCATAATAAAAGCCACAAATAAATGGCCAAGAAGAGTTACAAAAATCCTCTCATCCACTATGCAATATCCCAAATGGTATATTTACTAAAATCACCCAAAACTATAAAATCTAATCTGACAAATATGCTTAAAGACTCTAATATGAAATCATTTTTCTAATTTCCACACTTATATTGATAAATAGACACTCTTATTATCATTGACAAGATTACACAATGAAACTTTCACATGACTTAGTTGTAAGAGATATAATAATATTGACATATAATCTATTTGACACAACTCATATCATATGAAAACACTTCTAACTGGTAATGCACCTATTACATGAAATTTGAAATACACACAATACTTACCACAATCACAATCCTTCACACAAATCTACTAAAGATTAAATCCATTGAAAGACTAAAACTCTCCATACAATTCCAAATGAACTTTTCACACCATACACTTGCACACTACTACTCTAAATTTGAAATTAAAGAACCTTCACAATCTCAAAAGAGATTGTCTTACTGAACCAAAGGGGTTTCATCATTTGATCTAAGAAGTAATGGGTTTTCATTCATTGATCTTAACCTCCATTAGGATTTTATCCAAGGAAGAGATGAAGTTGAACACAAGTTCAAAATACAATAAAAGGGTTTTTTTTATGATTTTAAAAGGTGCATTACAATGGGAGAGAGCTCTCCATATATAGAATTTGGATGAGAGAGAGAGAGAGAGGGAAGTTTCATGGGTAAGTAAATAAATTTGACCTCCTCTTAGTGTAACCACTATTATTGAATATTAATATTCTTGGAGTCTTCTTCAAGGGTCAAAAGTGGATTACCCACTTCTTAGAAGTCTTCTTCCACATGCATGTGCCTCCAAAATTGTGTCTCATTCACACATATGAGCTAATACATAATAGTTATTTGTGTCTCCCACTTCCTAAGATTCCTAGATAATGACTAATCATCTTTTGACTTCTCATCATTTAAATCAAGCATCTTTCTTAATGGGTTGCCCCACTCTCAAACATGTGTGGTCAAGCACATGTGATTGACATAAAGATAAATCGCTTATCTTCTAGTGCCCCACCTCTTCACATTCAAAATATTGCATGATAGATCATATTTTGGGTCAAACCACCTCATACACAAGCCACCTCACTAATAAGTCATCACCTACATCACTTGCCTTGTCACCATGAATAGCGATAGTGAATAGTGATCCATGAATAATTCCTATAAATAGTACATGTGAATAATAACTCAAGATTAGTGCCTATGAATAGTGTTGGGAGAAATATTAAAATTAGCCAATTTTCCCATAACATCAAATTAATTGTAAAGGGCACATAACAAATCCTCCCTTCCCAAAATTTCTTGTCTTCAAACAATCCTAAACCACGATGCTTGGTATTTGATCGATCTAAGGAAGTTCCAAGATCCCAAGTCAATCTAGGAGTTATCTATTGTAATACATATGTAATGAAAATATCCTCTACTCCTTCAGCTAACTTATGCCCTTCACTCTAGGAAGATTTATAATACAATCCCAGGGTATACTCTCCCTTATCTAAAATCTTTTTCCATCACCCAACCAAGATATAGGAACTCTAAAGTGAATTAAAATGCGGATATACAAGGTAAATAATAGTATGTCACAACTTGAGTTTATCAAAATCAACACTCTAGAAGTAGGATGATAGCTACAAAAATGAGGTCCCCACACATGATCATGAAATATGAACATTGAATTGCCTAGAGTTAACTTGGGATTGGTTGAAAAGGACTCTCAAAAAATATCCCATTGGAAATTATTCCATTCGTCAACTTAATTATTTTTCCAAACTCCATAGATGTGTGTAAACACAAGTATGATGTAGCTGATCTGTAATAAAACAATAGAGTCAAAATTGAAATTTAGAACCATCCTTTGCCAAGGAACATTTCCTTGGTCACCATAACCATTCAACATACTTTGTTGGTGAATTCTATGATGAATTCAATTTAATGAAGCAAATCCACCATGATTTTCATATTGGCTTCATTTAAAGGCCTCTTGATGAAGCTAAAGGTATCTTCTCCAAAAAGAATACAAAACATCCAAGTGCCTTCACCAAACATAATGACTATAATTTCTTGCATGGAAACAAGCTTATAATTTGGCTCCAATGAGTGATTTTTAAATTATATGTATTAGCCCTTCATAAAATTGTTAGAATTCACTAGACTCCATGGATGATTCCTTATGAATTTTTATTGGATGTATAGGATGTATAAATTATCAAGCATATTTAATTCAAGGCCTCTAACATCCATCTTGGCATGGTGTTCATGATGAAAATAACTTAGTGATAATAGAAGACCTTCATACCTTAGCTTGTGATTAACATGCTTGTCCCTCTTTTCCAACCCAACATATCCATCCCTATAACTCACATTTCTCTTTTCAAGAATATGGTTCTTAGCTGAGCCAAAACTAATTTGAAGGGATAATGTTGTGGTCCCATCCAAAATACCTTGGAACTTGACTAAAGGATAGACATATCTAGTCACCCAATCATGTACATGTTGTCTAAAATGATAAAAATACAAAGATGACATAAGTAGAAGCCAAAAATCTAAACTATTTGCATACCTGTAGTTGCCATCATAATGTACTCATCTTTCGTGTTGAATAGGTATGGGTTCAGATGTATTTTACATCCCCAATCTTGTGAATACCATGTTTGTCCAAAAAGCAACTTCTTTTTGTATGCCAACCTTACAATATCAAGTTGTGCATATCTATATTCCTCTATACCCAAAACAATTCTAATTCCTTGTTTATTTCCATGAAAAAGAACTTAAATTAGTTTTTAGAACTTTTATAAAATTTAAAAAATTACCTAGATCCCACACTTTTATTTGTGGACTAAAAATAAAAATATCCTTATATCCTTCCATGAAAATTGTGTCTCTCACCCTCTCTCCACTCCTAGAGTGTTTTTCATGACAAAAAATCTGAAATGGCACCATATGAAACAATAAATCTAAAATATGACTTTTCTTCTCATACCTCAGGCTGTAATTAAATAGCTTACTTCCCTTTTCTGATTTAGAAGAAGGAACTCTTGGTAGATTCACGTTGACAAAATGAAAGATCCCAAACTAGGATTGAAAGCAAATAAATTTGATTTCCACTAATTACAGCATTCAATCAATTAGACAAAGATATAAAACCGAATGTAGCTCATACTATAGTCCAGATGTTTGTAAAATTATTACAAATTGGTCTCAAAACCCAATTATTATAATAACCACTAAACTGGGAATAAAAACCTGGGATTTCGTGCTCTCGGCCTGCTGTGTCCAGAAAACACAGTCGCCGACGTCGGTTGCTGAGGATGCCGACGTCGGTCGATACCCTACCGCCGTCGGTCGTCTGAAGGTGACCTCTGCCTCTGTCTGACTGCCTGACTGCCGGCGTCGGTAGATAATCGGCCGATGTCGGTATATATGCCGATGTCGGTCTCTGTGTAACCCTGCGTCCGGACTGAGCCCTTTTCTTTCTCTGACCCTGCTGGTACGGCCTGGTGCCGATCTGTCTATCCGTATGGATTCCGTACCCGAACCTGGTATGCAAATAAAATATACTAATCTGGAACCTAAACACTGAATAAATACCTGGAACCCGTTTGCATAGGCTGAACCCTGGTATACTCTGTGGATGGCCTCTGAAGCTCCCGATCTGACCAATATGCACAATCTGGATTCCGTCTCGAATCCACCTCTGACAAAGCGCTGGGGTTTCATCCAACTCTTCACCAATCTACTGAAGGGTTTCGTCCTCAGAGATTTCCAGCTGAATCACTGATTCAAGCTTCTCAGAATAATTTTTGCAAAAGAAGATATTAGATAATGCCAATGCTTTGCTTTCCCCTTCTTTTTAAAGCCATCCCAGGAAACTTCTAGAAGAAGTCAATTTTATTTTCATAATAATATAATTAATTAATTAAACCATTATACTAGAAAATTGGGGACATTAAAGTCCTCCCTTCTCGGAGATTGCTTGTCCTCAAGCAATTCGCTCCTGATGCCCAATGCCAACTACCTGGGTGCCATGTTAATCTCAAAAATTTGCAAATTCTTCTGTCAGAAACACCAGGCTGGAAAATATCTGTGACTACATTCACTTTGTTTCTTCTAGAGAGTAGTGTGATAAACCTCAATATGTAGTTAGCAAATTCACCATCACATACCTTAGACTTAGAAAATGGCCGCTGCGCTACTCTGATTAATAAACTCTCACAATCCCCATAAGGATGTTGACTAATAATTGGGAAGGAAAATTCCCGGCAACCAATAGAATTAGTTACCACACCACCTGTAAAATGGGACTCCATCCTGTGAGATGACCCCTCCTTAGGTCCTCCATCTTGTGATGCCTTCAAGATGATCTTCCTTCCCCCAGAAAGGAATTCTAGCTGCATACGGCGGTGATCAATAATGTAGCGCCCAATACCCTGTAACCACTGCATGCCCAAGACCACATCATAATCCTCTAAAGGAAACACATAAAAATCATCGGTCAAAGTGTAAGTCCCCATCTGAATGCTGAGCTGTGGAATCCGTCTGGTACAACTCAATACTGCACCATCTGCCACCTTTACCCCGAAACCACCAAACTTTTCATACTGTAATCCACGCCTTCCCACTAACTTCCGGTCAATGAAGTTATGTGTAGCACCTGTATCTACCAAGCTCACTACCCACTTACCCTCAAGTGTACCTTTCAACCGAAAGGCATGAAAGTTAGGATAACTGGAGAGAGTAGCCATAATTGCTTTTGCTGATGCCAAAGGCTCTGGGGTGTCTAACTCCAATTGTAACTGATCCTGCTCAATATTATCCTCAATGTCCGTATCAGGAACCTCCTCATCTCCACACTCAGAAGTTACTTCAATCAAATGAACCTTTCCTTTACCCATGCAACGGTGGCCTGGTTCCCATGGGTCTTTGCAGGAAAAACATAACTTTTTCCTCCTCAAGTCATTCCTAGTCTCCTGATTCATCCAAGGATTTGTAGGGGATGGCCCTTCCTTAATTTGTGGTGTATTGGCCTTCTGTATAGGCCGAGATTCCGCAGCTATTTTCTTATCACCCTGATAAGAAGTGGGTACAGTATCCAGTCTCAATGTCACATCAATGGCATCCTTAAGAGTGGCTGGTTGGAAAGCACGTACCAGTCCCTTAAGTCTATCCTGTAACCCCTCAATAAATAACATCACACTCCGTCTTTGAGGCATATCAGGTACCATAACCGCAATACGCTGAAACTCATTAATATAAGTTTCTGCGTGTCCACTCTGTCTAAGATGAGCCAACTCCCTGTAGTAAAGTTCTGTATCCTTACGGTCAAACCGTGCAATAAGTCTCTCCATGAACTCAGCATAGGAGTGAACTAAGGCGTGATCCTGGGTGACCAATCCATGGTGCCACCAATCATATGCAATCCCCTCTAGATGTAACACTGCAAACTGAATGGCCTCACGCTCAGGCATGGGCCTCAAAGAAAGATATATGTCCAGCTTGTGGACCCAAGCTCTTGCACTGGTCTCTCCAGTGCCATTATATGAAGCCAATGTAATCTTCCCCGTAGCTCTATTGAGGTCATGATTATGCTGCTGCTGTGGTGGTCTATTACCCCGATCTCCCCTGAGTCTCGCTGTGTCCCTACGCTGTGCACAATACTGGGGAAGAGGAAAAACCTCCCTAACCTCTGGGGGTAAAGCTCTCCACTCTACTGTGGCTGCCAAAACGGACTCTTGGAACCCCATCTCTGGTGGTTCCACCTATGCTGGTTGTCTACCTGGAACAAACTGAGGCAGTAATGGTCTATTAGGAGTAGGTGTATGATGATGATGATGATGATGATGCCTAGAGGAATGACGGGAACTCCCCACTGAAGAACGGGAATGGTGACTATGCTGACTGGAGTGATGGGTATGATCACTACTAGTCACTGAAGCTGATCTATTCCTTCTACCTCTGTGTCTATCCACCTCTAAACGTTCCATGGTATCCTGTAATCTGTCTAGAGCCTGAACAATCCTGGGCTGGGTAGTGATGAGAGTCCTCATCATCTCCCTTTCTTCTTCATCCTGGTTTCTATGGGCATTCCTCTATTCTTCGGCCATAATAGGTGGCTGCCCTGAACCCAACTCTCGCTCGTACTGAGCTCTACTACGTGTAAAATATTTATGGCTTCTATCAAATCTTCCAGGATGCATAGAAATAAAACAGTTTTACCCCTACAGGCTGGCAAGATGCATGGCTCTGATACCACTGAAAGATCCCAAACTAGGATTGAAAGCAAATAAATTTGATTTCCACTAATTACAGCATTCAATCAATTAGACAAAGATATAAAACCGAATGTAGCTCATACTATAATCCAGATGTTTGTAAAATTATTACAAATTGGTCTCAAAACCCAATTATTATAATAACCACTAAACTGGGAATAAAAACCTGGGATTTCGTGCTCTCGGCCTGCTGTGTCCAGAAAACACAGTCGCCGACGTCGGTTGCTGAGGATGCCGACGTCGGTCGATACCCTGCCGCCGTCGGTCGTCTGAAGGTGACCTCTGCCTCTGTCTGACTGCCTGACTGCCGGCGTCGGTAGATAATCGACCGATGTCGGTATATATGCCGATGTCGGTCTCTGTGTAACCCTGCGTCCGGACTGAGCCCTTTTCTTTCTCTGACCCTGCTGGTACGGCCTGGTGCCGATCTGTCTATCCGTATGGATTCCGTACCCGAACCTGGTATGCAAATAAAATATACTAATCTGGAACCTAAACACTGAATAAATACCTGGAACCCGTTTGCATAGGCTGAACCCTGGTATACTCTGTGGATGGCCTCTGAAGCTCCCGATCTGACCAATATGCACAATCTGGATTCCGTCTCGAATCCACCTCCGACAAAGCGCTGGGGTTTCGTCCAACTCTTCGCCAATCTACTGAAGGGTTTCGTCCTCAGAGATTTCCAGCTGAATCACTGATTCAAGCTTCTCAGAATAATTTTTGCAAAAGAAGATATTAGATAATGCCAATGCTTTGCTTTCCCCTTCTTTTTAAAGCCATCCCAGGAAACTTCTAGAAGAAGTCAATTTTATTTTCATAATAATATAATTAATTAATTAAACCATTATACTAGAAAATTGGGGACATTACACAAAACCATCCTTGTAATGTAAATTTTTATAATTAGTGGCATCCATTTAAAAATAATTTTTTGCTACATGACCATCACTATAATTTCTTTGAAATTAAAACTCATATGGTGATGGGTCAAACCTTAAAACGCTTATAAAATGGATTGGTGCTCCTAGGGCTAAAACATCCTTAATAACAAACTCATGCTTATCTTTAAAATCTTGAATATATATATAAGATAATGAATATTATCGATGCCATCTACCTAGAACTCATCCATCACCTTATGATTATCATGTAAAGACAATGGACTATTATTTGTAATCATAGGATCAACATTTTCTTCATACCTTTCAATGGTGTGTTCATAGATCTTACGCTCAACTTATTCACTTACGAATGCTCATCCTTGGTAAACTTAAGATAAAAGGTGACTTTATCAACCTCTTCCTCCTATAAATCTACAAGAGACGATCCTCCAAAATTTTCTACTATGAACTCCTCAACATGTAGGTAGGGTTATGTTTGATCTTGATCCATGTTATCTTATGGCTCTTATTCTCATGTCACCACAACATCATCTTCGAAGGCAAGGAGTGCCTTTGGTTCCATTATTTCTTTAGGAATGCATTATTTTGGATCTTGCTCTTCTATCACAATTTTCCTCTTTTGTTATACTTTCTCAAAATCTTTCTCTAAAATGATTCCTTCCAAAAGTAATTACTCATAGAAAGACAACATTGCCTTATTTTAAGTAGATAGACTATGATAATATTTATACTAACTAGCATACTTAGAACTTAGGGAATCTATTACTTCTTTTATTTCTTATGGAAATATAGCCTCCTCTTTTGGAAACACTTCTTCAATTACATGGATAAAACCATTTTGGAATAAAAATGTAGGTTTCAAATCACAAGAAAGGAATTTTCATTTTGTCAATAGGCTTTTCAATTTCTCCATATTTTGTTTAACCAATCTCTTTGAGAATTCATGTGCCATAGGTGACACATCCTACTCCATCCTCCAAATAGACAATAAGTTAGATAAAACACCTTAAAACATCATAACTTTCACCCATAATCAAAGACATAAAATACTACATGGAATTTATGACATCCTCTATATCAGCCTCATCAACAACTATCCAAAAAATATGAAACATTTTTAAAATAATCCCATCACACCCCATAAACAACATGATGTAATAAAATCTATTTTTTTCAAAATGCTCAAAAATTCTTACCCTCTTGTCAAAATATGGGCTTCCAATTTCAGCCAACCCTTAGAAACTTTTAACTATTAGCATGAAAATATCCTTCATGATACTGCTGCTATAAATTTGCTTAGGAATTATTATCCTCATAATTTCATTAACATAAAAAGTAACTACAAGCCTTACCTCCTCATTGGGATGTCTCTAAATCTTTGGTTTAAACAGATAATTTACTAATGGATACATAAAACATTGCATCCACTCTAAATCTGAATGATCTATCATAAGTAGGCAATTCTCCACTTCTTTCAAAATGTAAAGAAGATCATCATTTGATTTTGGCAGATGTTCAAGTCTCTTCTATGATGTATAACACTTCTTACCCAAATATTATTCACTAAAAGATGCCATGATTCACAACCTTTGACAATCCCTCAAATAATAATCCACTACTAAAATTCAAAGCCATTAAAACACAAGCAATAAATAACCATAAAACTCATGTTGTCAAGATAACTAGCTCTGATACCATTATAATATCCCAAATGGGATATTTACTAAAATCACCCAAAACTATAAAATCCAAACTAAAAATTATGCTTAAAGACTCTAATATGAAATCCTTTTCACAATTTCCATAATTATATTTGTAGACATCAGAATTTTGCACACACATTTCCAAGTGTCATGACCCCTAGCAGACCCCTCAGCCCTTTTTTCCTTACCTAGGCCTATTTTCATCAGTTTAGATTTACTATGCTTAAACATGGCCCTTTAGGCTATTTTGAATTTTATCCTCAACTATTGATGGTCAAGCTAACCATCAACAGTCAGCCTAACCATTGACTATCAGGCTTAACTGCTAGCTGCCTTTTCTAAATATAAGTCATCCAAATCTCCTTACAAGGAATTATATTGACTAATTATATTTAGAAGCCCCAGTTACACTCCCTCTTGAACCTTTGGCCCTTGCCTATAATAAGGAGAGAGTTGTGATAGCAAAAGGATATGCAATTATTATCAAGAGCTTAGGTACTCAGAGTTTTCTTTTGCAAGTCAACCAATGTCATCCATATTATCAAGCCATTTTACTAAGAGCTGATTTGTCATCATCTCTCATACAAGTTTCCAAGCACCATTACTCTATCAAAATCAAGCCAAATCCTACCTATGAATCAACCACACTAACTACTCATCCAACCCACTTCTGGTAAGATAACCCTTGTTGATTACTATTCATGTGCTTTATTTCTATTTTGTAATTAATTTATCCTTTACCCAACCCCTAGAATTCATTTATGAATCCTATCAACCTATTGTTGATCAAACCCAATTTTGGTACAATCAACCGTTGATGGTCAGCATAACCACTGATGGTTAAGCATAACCACTGACGGTCAACCCAATCATCGATGGTCACCTGTGGTATAAAAATACAACAAGCTAATTTCACCTCCTTTGCTTGACCCAATTCACTTTTTAGAGTTTTTGATTGTTCACAGGCCCCTTTCAAATTTCCTAAATCACATCTTGACCCATTAGCACTATCACTAATTTGATCATTCTAGCATATCTCTTTATCAAGAAATTCTTATTATCAGTTTTAGTACCTTTTGATCATTGATACAAGTACCTTCTTTCTATTTTATTAACTTAATTATTCTAAAATGGTGGATTGATTGCCCCTAAAGAAGCTCTTGCTTCTGGGATCTAGCTAGTATTAGCAATCCACCCAACTACTTGTCTAACCCACAAATTTACTTTAGTGCTTTCTTACATACAGGTCATCCTCCTAAGCCAAAGAATATCTCTTCGCAATATTCTAATTCAATATGTGCACTTTTTATCAAGTATTCCTACCATAACCCATGTTTCCAATTTTACTACCTTCTTCTGAGTAATAGTGAAATTTGAGTGAAACATTATGGCATGCCTGGTGGGACCCTCATATATACTTGGGTTTTCTTTTTATCCACATATGTATGCTTCTTTCTCTATTTTCTCATAATTGAAATCAAAATTTCATTTAGGTCTAAAACATATTGTATCTATTGATTGCTTGCTTCTTCTAGCTCACTTAGCTTAATTAACAGCATCAAGATTAATCGTAGCACACTTATATTACACAACTAAACCACTTAATCAATTAAACATCATAACTCATCTGAGATAAGGTCTGATTGAGATTTCATCACCTATTGAATCACCTTACTCTACTTGGTGATCCTACTTAGATTTCATCACCAAGAGGAGAACCAAATCAACTCTTTGGTTGAGTATAAACTCTAGATATCAATATATATTAGATAAACATCTGACACCCTTATTGTTGCAAGACTGTGAAGTGAGGGGGTATGTCCCAATAGTAAGCCATGTATTGATTCTAATATATATTCTTTTGAGCACCTAAAGATCATGAAACCAACCATAGACTACTTCTATAGTACTTGATCTACAAGCCACCTTCTATCACACATTCTCATTAATTAAGGCATATGCCAAACATGATCTTAAAACTAACTTCAAGCTTAAACATACTTTCTAGTGTATTCCTTAATTTCCTTGACTATTTTCTTTGTCTTCTTTATATTTGAGTGGTGAGTCTATTATCTTGTATTCTCTCCCACTTTTTGTATGGTTCTCACTCGTCAGTAGTGAAGAGACCTAACAGAAAAAAAACTCATCACCTATTCTACCTCCTATATCTCCTCATCTATAGAGTACATCTTTGAGGTGGAAGATTCACCTTATTTATTGAGAAGCCTTAATTTCCCTCAGGTATTTCCCCAAGGAGAAATAGACATTACCACCTTTTAGATAACAATCCAATGGCCCTTCATCACTATCTTAACACCTCTTCTCACCATATCCCAGTTTCAACTCCACCTCAAGACCCTCCTTATGGCATGCCATCCTACCTTATGGAGGGTATCCCTATTACCACAATCACCACCCAAACTTTGACCACCTAGGCATCTTCATCTACTAACCCCTTTGATGTTATGACTGAGAACTAACCATAAACCTTACACCTTCTACCCCTACTAATGACTCCTCTACCTTGGGGACAACCCAACAATTAAACCATCATGTCCCACTTATAGTTGGGGTACCTACCATTGGCAACACCAACCTCCCCTCTATCAAACCAATCCCATTGATTAATAACTTTTTACCAAGCTTAGGGGTACCTATCCCTTCTACTTTACCACCTTTTAGTACAAAGGTCACTACCACCCCCATAATTACCAATCTAACCATAGCTTAACCTACCTTAGCATCCTAACAATTACCTACATCATCTAACCTCAGTTATATGCCTAACTTGTAATGGTATATACCTACTACCCAATCTCTAGTAGCTACCTATCCTTATATGTCATCTACCCAACCTCCCATAACCTCTTATTAGTATGGGGCCATCTCCCAAGCTCCTGTCAATTATCAATATATTCCCCAACCATAATATACACCTTATAACCCCTTAGGTGGACCATATCAAATAGACTTAATGAAAATAATCATGGACAAAATGTCAACTCTTGAGTCATCCCTTTTGAGAGCTCATAACATTTTATCTTATAACTAAATCTATAATGAGACCATTCACCCTTTGGTCCCTATTAGACATTATCTAACCCAATGGGAGCTTCAAAAATTCACCAATTTTGATAGTAAATAAGACCCCCAACAACATTTAAGAGCATTTATGCATTTTTGTTACATGATTTCCTACAATGATGCCCTTTTTTTACGTACATTTCCTATGTCTCTTTCTAGCCTGACACTGGACTGGTATAGTGCCATTACCAAACATTCCATCGTCTCCTTTAACCAATTAGCTTAGAACTTCTAAGATCAATTATCAATTAACATATCCAAGAAAGTCTTTATCACTGACCTTTATTCCATTCACCATTTTGAGGATGAGTCTATAGCTAATTTTGTGGTTATTGGAGAAGCTTGATCAACCAATTATCATTTTCCTTGCCTCAGCTTGAATTGATCTAGATTTTTACCCATGCTTGTGCCAAGCACATTTCTTCCATACTACGTATCCAAATATTTAGAAATTTTGATGAAGCTTTTAACATAACATGCAAGTTAGAGAATAGGGCTATAGATGAGGATAAATTGAGGTTACGAAACAAGAACTCTACCTTCAAAACCAATAAATCCTCCTCCTCCAAAGTAGGCAATCCAGTTAACTCTAGGGATAAGAATAAGGGAACTATGAATGCAGTTGTCCTTAAGGCTACCCTACCACCTACTATCAATCAAAAAAAAATTCCCAATCCATCTAACCAAATCTCTTAGAACCCAAACTGAAGCACCCAAAAAAAATTTACTCCACTTGGAGAATCATATGCCTTGGTGTTGGAAAAGTTACTAAAATCTAATTTTGTATAGCTTCCACCCATCAAGCCTCCCCCATAGTTTGATTCTTCTCATCTAGTGCCTACTTGGTATAATGAAAATAACCTTTGTGCCTTTCATCGAGTGATCAGACATGACATCAACCAATGCAATACTTTCAAGAACGTTATACAAAGCCTCATTGATAAGGGGGAACTCACATTGGATAACCATAATGCCCCTCAAAATCAATCCTTGGACATATTCAAAAATCCCTTTCCTAACCATGCCACTATAAAATATGAGGACATATAGGCTAAATTATCTCATGATGCCCACATGATCAACATGGTCTGTGATACACCTACACATAAGGACCCAACCATCCAATCTACCCACTCTTCCCTAACCTCACTTACAGAGGTAGAAGAGTCATCTTCCCATCCTTCAGAGATTTAACCTAGGGAGGTTCCTTTTTCCTTAGATACAATCATAGAAGCTTTGGAATCATCACAGTCCACCCCAACATGAATATCTAGACAAGTAAACGTTCTTGATTTGCTACCTCCACCAGCTACCCAACAAAACACTACTATGGATATTATTCCTAAATGAGAAGAATTTCTACCGATAATTCCCATGGATGAACCATTTATCTCAACCTTACTTCCCTCACCTTAGAAAATCATCCAACCTACCAATAAACCTCCCCGACCTACAAGTCTATCTCTTGCATCCACTACCCATGAAGCAAAACCAATACACAAACCTTTTTTCACAGTAGTACAAAAATTAGAATTTGCCCTAAAACTAGATATGGATCAAGCCAATTTTTGGCAACATTTAGGCCTCCCTTACATCAACAAACTTGAACCTTCTGGCACACCTTTAACCAACCAATCTATCATCTTTCAACCACCTCTCAAACCAATCAAAATTTCTACCGACCCCTCATGTTCCCCACCAATAGAGGCAAACATACCTCAAACAAGTGAACCACCAACAAACCTATTACAAACCTTGGTACCTTACCCATATGGAGTTTGGTCTACCCATCTCTTAAAGTGGAATTGACCCCATCTAAACCTCCACCCAAACCTTGAACTGAACCAACCAAATGAGCAAAACCATTGAAAAACCACATGCCTAGATTTTTTCCATATTCTACCCTACCCTCTATCTTGAGTCCTCATCCATCAACTCTACCCAAAAAGCAAATTCCTTTTAACATATGTCATCCACTACTACTTGTTACACCGACCCAATTATTATCTGATACACCACTTTTTCTTGAACTATATATGGCCAAACTATCCACTTTAAACCCTCTAACCAATAACATGCACAAACCAAAACCATTACCTAGAAACATCACCTCATCCAATCTTTCTCTTACCAAACCCGATCCCAAAAAAACACCCTACTTACCAACCAAAATGATAACCCCTAGGCCTTTCCCACCTCTTTTTGAATCTTATTTAGCCATTTTTCAATGGTTGTTACAATCTTCACACCTAACCTTCCCTCCTATAAGACCCTTTGATCCCCTTGGTTTGAAATCATCTTGGTATAATGACCATCAAATTTATTCATATCATAGGACACCTGGACATGAAAATGAGAACTAAAAAGCTCTCCAAACCAGTACTCATCAGCTCTATGATGAGGATGATCTCTTACTAGAAGATCTTCCCTTAACCCCTCTACGAAGGCACCCACTTGCCATTTGCCAATGCATATCAGATCCTCCACTCTCACCTTAGAATGATGAGGATCCTACCCAACTTCTTATCACATCGTTCCCCTCTATCCATACCATCAACATAATCACATGATCACAACAAAGGGATAAAGGGTAATCCAAGGTGTCTATTCCATAGACATAACCACCTACTCATCCTAAATTAAATTCCATCCAACCCTCTGCATCCTTAGCTCCACCAAAAGTAACTATCTTATGGACCTTCAAGGATAATCCTTTTGAATCCATTAGGAGGGTCATTCTTAAGCAACTTCACCAAACTCTAGCTAAGATGAGCCTCTATGAGCTCATTTCCACCTCACTTCACCATTGCTATGTAAGATATTGAGGTCAAATAAGGAGACACCCAACCTATAGAGGCCTTCATTGATGCTCTCTAACTCTCCACCCTTGTCACCTTTAAAGACTCAAAGATACCTTCCATTCACCCAAAAGACCTAGATCCACCCCTCTTTATCACTGCCCATATCAACTAAACCCATGTCAAATGGATTATGATCAATGGGACAGATAGTATAAACATCATCTCTTCATATGCCTATAATCAAATTAAGCTATAGGAAAATGTCATGTCCAAAACTTTAGCCATCCTTAGATCTTTTAATGACACTATGACCACTACCTTGGGCACTGTTGTCCTTCACATTCATCTAGGACCTCGAATGCTCCCTGAACTTTTCTATGTGTTTAAAGGTGAATTTTAGTACAATGTTTTACTAAGGAGACCTTAGATCCATACCAAATTATGTACCTTCCACCCTCCATCATTGTGTCAAGTTTGAACATGAAGGTTAGGTGGTTACCATACAAGCCAACCCTATCCCTTTTATAACATGAAACATGACTTACCAACCTAATGATGTTCTTCTAACTCCATCCAAAGCACCACAAAAGTTTCCACCCATGAAATCCAAAGCCATTATTTCCCCTCCAATGAAAGCATTTACCAGTTTATCTATTTCTATGAACCAAATACCCAACACTAATCCCTTGAAATATATCTTCCAATGCCTTACCCTTGGATAATACCATCTCCTCACCCTAGATGCCCTCCGTACTCCCCAAGAATATGGGAAACTCAACAACCACCTAGGTTATAACCCCAACATTAGAGCCATTGTCCCTTTAGGGCCTCCCAACTATCAAACTCACTTCATCTATGGGGGAATTGACAAGCCACTTAATGTTTCTATTACCCACTTTTCACCTCAACCATTTACCTCTAACTTGTATTACTTAGACAAACCTGACTTCACCAAATTATACCTTCACATGTGTGCCTAGAAAGGATTTCATTTAGGAAGGTATGAGCATGGCCCACACACATTGACCTCGATCAAGACCTGTAGCCTCATGAGAAACATGACCTTCGCTTCATTCTACCCAATAAGAATAAATTCAATAAACCTATCACCATCATTGTCATAGAAAATATCCCTTCCCTACCAGCATCCCCTCAACTTGAGAGTGAATATGAGGACATTATCCCACCCAAAAAAAAATCATCAACATGATTAACCTTGGCTCCCTAGCTTACCAAAAGGAAGGGGCATCTATATCCATCCCTTTGAGCCATCCTAAACTCATGAGAGATGACTCTCCTACCATTAACACCATTTAGTGTCAAGATGATGATGTTATTCTCACCTACCTTGGTGCACTAGATTCCTCCATCCACAAATATTTACCTCTAGAGACCTCAACCATGTTTAATGAATCTATCACTAACATTGACATAGGCACTTTAGAAAACCCCCACATCATAAAACTTGGCCAAACTCTCACCCCTGAGGAACTACAGGACTACTCAACCTTCCTCCACAAGCGTAACATCATATTTACTTGGTCATATGTTGACATTCTTGGTATTGACCTCACCATTGCCACCCATAACATTTTCACCACTCATGATGCCAAACCTATTAGATAGAAAATTTATAAAATGCATCCTCACATATCCCTCCTTGTCAAAGAAGAGATTTAATTCTTCCTTTCAGTTAAATTCATTCAACCCATAAACTATCTCGAATGGGTTTTGAACATCATACCTATCACTAAAGCCACAAGCAGATTGTGTATCTGTGTGTAATTTTGTGACCTCAACCTCACCTACCCAAAGGATGAATTTAATCTACCTAACATTGACCAACTTTTTGATCTTATAGAAGTCCATGAGATGTCACTCATGGATGGATTCTTGGGTTATAATCAGATCTTGATTGCCCCTAATTATTAACATAAAAATACCTTCATCATCCCATGGGGGAATTTTTATTATAGGGTCATGCCCTTCAGGCTTAAGAATTTTGGCATAAATTACCAATGGGCCATGACATATATTTGTCATGACCTTATCCATACAATCATCAAAGACTATGTGGATAACCTTCTCAAGAAGTCCAAGCTTTACAAATACCATTTAGCCATCCTTAAGATTATCTTTGAGTGACTTATCCATTATCACATCTACCTCAATCCTAAAAAATGTATTTTTAGGGTCTTATTAGGTAAACTTCTTGGCTTCATTTTTTCCCTTTGAGGAATAGAAGTTGATCTGGCTAAAATTAAAGTCATCCTCAAGATGATACCTCTAACCAATCTCAAACAGCTCCATAGCTTGTAGGGGAAACTTCAATCCATTCATCACTTCATCTCCTAGATCTCTAATTGGTGTCAACACTTCTACCACCTCTTGAAAAAGGATGTCTCTTTCAAGTGGAACTTTTATTGTCAAAAGGCCTTTGATAGACTCAAAGAGTACCTATTATCTCCACCTGTCCTTACACCTCCTAAGGATGAGCAACCTTTCTACCTCTATATCTCTATCATAGACCACTCCCTATGGGTAATGCTTACTCATCAAGATGAACAACACAAATAACAAGCCATTTATTACATTATCCATACACTGGTCAAATATGAGACTTAGTATACACATACGTAAAAACTATGTTTGGCCCTAGTCTTTGTGGGCACCAAACTTTACCACTACCTCCTTGACCATAATTTTTTTTCATAACCAATACTGACCCCATCAAATACATGTACTCAAAACCATAACAAAACTATAATATGGATAAGTGGCTCATGCTTTTATCTAAATTTGACCTTGAGTTTCTTCAATAGAAATTGATCAAGGAGCCGGTCATCACTGACCAACTAGCTAAGGAACCCATAGCAAACAACCAACCTCCCCCTCTTGCATTTCTAGATGATTCCATCATAATCTTATCTCAAGTGGATTTCACCAATCAGGTAACCATGTTTTTCAATGGTTCCAAATGTCAGCGTGGTGGAAGAGCCAGTATTATCCTTGTCCCCCTTATCGATGAACCACTTCCCTTATCCTTTAAAATCAAATTTAAATGCACCAATAATGTGGTTGAATATGAGGCCATATTAATAGTTATCCTAATTTATTTAGCCTTAGGAGTTAAAACAATCAATATCTTTGGTGATTCCTAACTTGTGGTTAACCAAGTTATTGATATTTACTAGTATAAGAATGAGGTTTTATTATTGTATAGCTAACTATTTATATAACTCCTAGCCTCATTCAAATGTTACCATATTCAAACCACCCCATGATCTACCAACAAATTTTCCAATACCATAGCTTCACTTGCCTCTTAGATCCCATCAACACCCTCATAATCCAAACTATCCATCATTATCCATTGCCTAACCAAACCTTCCTATACCAAATTAGACACTCCAACCATCTTTAGTGTAGAGGAGATAATGCTCGACCTTTGGCACCAACAAACCTTCGACTACCTTCACCTTGGTATAATTCCCTCTAGCCTCTCTAGGAATGCCCATCAAGCATTTATTTAGAGCACCTCCCATTATACCATTATGGGAGGAATCCTCTACAAATGAGGCTTAGATGGCGTCTTATTCCATTTCCTCTATGGTCCAAAATCCTATCATGCCATCAAAGAGACACATGATGGTATTTGTGGGGGTCACTTTAGTGGCCTCATTGTGGCTAAGTGTATCTTCTACCTAGGCTATTATTGGCCCACCCTTAACCAAGATTGTTATGATTATGTGAAAAAGTGTGTCAAGTGTCAACAACATGCTAATTTACATCATGTACTTAGTAATAGCCCTCACTTGTCCACAAATTTTTGACATTTCTCATAATGGGGTCTAGACTTTATTGGTGAAATCAATGCCTACTCTTCACAAAATCATCATTCCATCATTATCACAACTGAATATTTTATCAAATGGGTGGAAACTATTCCCCTTATCTTGATGAAAGCTAAAAAGATTATTGAATTCATCACCCATCATATCATCTTCTATTTCAGTGTTCCCCATAAGATCATCACAGACAATGGTAAATCTTTAAAAAATAAACAAGTTCGGGGCCTTTGTGATGTATTTGGTATTAAACTTAGCTTTTCATCGCCTTATCTCCCATAAGTAAATAGACAAGCTGAAGCCTCTAAAAAAACCCTTAACAACATGCTTACCAAAATGTGTAATGCCTCAGGTTAGGATTAGCACTTGCACATCCCTTTTTCCCTATGGGCATATCATACTAGCATATGAACCCCCACTAGTGATACACCCTTTTCTCTCATATTTGGAGCTAAGGTTGTCTTGCCTCTTGAAATATAAATACCTTCTCTTCACATATCATTACACAACCTTATTTTGGAATATGATTATTGTCAAGAAGATTTAGCCCAACTTGAGCTACTCGATGAGCATCATTTAGCTGCCCTTTCCCATCTTCATGTCTATCAAGAATGAATCAAATGAGTCTATAAAAAACACTAGAAATTCTAAGAGTTCAACATTGGAGATATTGTCCTCAAGGAAAACCAATATGCCACTAATATGGAGAAAAGCAAAAGGGGAAAATTTTCCTTCAATTGGCTTGGACCCTACATCATAACCCATAAGTATGGATTAGGGGATTATTTTTTGTCCTCTCTCGAAGGTAAACTAGAAATTGAGCCTCTCAATGCTTCACATATGCATCCCTTTTATTGTTAGATAGGGATCATAATCATCATTTGTCTAACTTAAGCTCATCCCTTGTAACCATAGTCCTTTTCAAAGGGACAACTGACTCAAATATAATCATGTGATTATTTGTCATAACTATATCCTAATCTTGAACTATGGATACCATGGCTCTATCCATGGCATGATTCTCATAGTACTTCCCATCTCTTTGAGATTGGTTTCTATAGTCATTATTACCTATACATCCTTTTCACCTACTAGCAACCCATGTCAACTAAGTTTTGCCTTCACAAAGGTAATCCATTGAGCATGTATAAACAAGTCTATGTTAGGAAAAATAAAATAAAAGCCAAAAGAAATAACAAAAATAAACTATGGGTCATCCTTAACATCCTTAGACTACTACCTTGAAGGACAACTATTGGAAAATCATTCTAAAATTGAAAAATGTAAGGTGGACTGCTCCCTTGAAGGATAGATATCAAAAGCATTTGATCTAACCATTAAATCCAGACCACTCCCTTGAAGGATGGATAGATAAAGAATTAGTCAAAGCTAGAAATTTCTTGGAAACTTCCTACATCAATCAACATCCCTGACCCTTAGGTAAAAGTTAAAAGCAATTAAAAGAGTAAAAGCAAAAAGATTCTTTCAAAGCTACAATCAACTCTCCTAAATAGTAATAAAATTGGGAAAATTTCAATTGGCTCTCCTTAGTAGACTTCTCACATTAATCAATCTTACACTGTATATATAGACATAGACTTGTTTATACCACCTCTTTGGACACCTATAAAAAAGGCATACAAATTTTGCTAACGGTTCCAATTTTATGCATTCTCCCTCCACATATCATATGCATGGGACTATGAGCTTACTTGACACAATGTTATAAGGATCCATATCTATCAACCTAAGCATGCTAATGTGAAATATTGAAAGGCTTATTTTCATTAATCCAATCCAACTTTGGGTTTCATGTCGGTCTTTTCTAATGAAAAGGCATCATGTTTTTTTTCATATCTTTTATTATTCTATGTAAGCCCATAAACATGAACAAAAAAACATCATACTAAAAGCATGAACATCATGAACTATGTCAATAAGAAACATCATCCATCCATCAATGAGCCAAGCACAATGTAAACATGTAGTAGTCAGCCACAAACATTCACCTATCCATCACATCATGTAAGCTTCTAAACAGGTTATTATACCATAAACTAAGTCAATAAGTAAAACATCATAGCATACACCATTCACCATTCAATAAACATAACCATAAACATGAGCCATAACATGTATCCCTCCATAACATATCCTATCTAACCATGACAGAATTAAAACATTATAATTCAACTTTCTACACATCATATATCTAAACTACTAAGTCCAATAGACATAAACTATGAGAATCCATAACCATAAATCATAAACATGAGAATCACATAAAACATCAAATGTCATATATCATATACATCAAATAGTCAAAATAATACATGTGATAATGTATCAATATCAACTCTATCTCAAAATATACATCTATCTACATCAATGCGTAGGCCAAAATCAAAAATCATATACATATCATTAATATCATATATCAATCAGGCCTTTGGAACATTCAGACCACCTACACTCCTACCACTAGCCCCATCTATACTTGTACCTGATGGTGGTGCCCCTAGGACCCCTATCTAACCCACTATCATATCCCACTAACCTGGGGTACCAAGCATAGCCCCACCACCCATGCTAGATCTGTACTCATTAAATCTCATGTCATGGATAAATTGATCAAATACCATCACCTCATTATAATGAAGCTCCTGTATAGTGTCTAAATAACATGCCTATGGTACAAAATCTATTATCCCTCCTACTATTGTACCTACCATACCCACACTAATCTACCCCTATAATGTGCCTATATGGCCTTGTAGACTAGCTACCTACTCCCATATAATGATAACCTAGGCTCATTCCTAGTCCCTCTCCACCATCAGAACCCCCACCTATCCTTGTAGTGCCATAATCTAGCCCTATAAAGTGGCCACCTATCCCTGTAAACTAGCTATCTGAGCCTAAGTTGTTGTTAGAGCTACTATTGCCTATAGGTCACCCTGTACCTATGCTACCCATGGATTGACATCCATGGGTTGGTGGCCTCCATCACCCCCTCCAAAATCTAGTGCAATGTAGCTCCCCTAGTATTAGGTCGCATAGCCATCAATGATGCTTGCATAATCAACCTACCCTTTCCACTGATAGCTCCTCAAAATCATGTGCTATATTTATAAGCTAAGGCTCAAGAAGTAGAAATTTGGCATCTTCTCTCATATATCTAAGAGTGTCAAGTGGAATCCCCTATACAAGGCCAAACTATCTCCATACCTTATCAAACGGGATCATCTCCATCTCCATCTCTCTCCTCTCATACACCCACCTCCAGCTTTATTGCCCTATGGTGTGGTACCTAAATCCTACCCACTATGGCCACCCAACATATGGTCACCATGTGACATCCCATGGCACTAAACCCTCTAATCTATCATGGAACCACTCAATATCTCTGGCCCCACCACTTGTTCCTATGTAAGCCACCACTCTCCTCTAGCGCATGAAGTTAGAAACATAGTTAGTTGGTACATATGGCAGCCCTAAGGTTCTCAATACTTAAATGTGATCAAAATCCCATCAGTGCAAAAAAAGCCCCACACTCAATCCATAACATTGATGTACTTTGAAACCCCATAGCTCCTTGTAAATCTACACAAGTAACACCTGTGCCCATCCAAACATGATCCTCCTTAGAATCATCTCTGCTAAAACTCTAGGTAACAAATAAAGGAAACAACCACTAACTAAATATGGTAGTATAAAGCTCCTCAGTGCCATCATCATCATTATAGCTAAACACCTATCTCCAGGTGCCCTTTGATACAAGGGGCCATAACCAAACCCACCAACATGAAACTATGCATCCATCTGATCATTACCATATATGAGCTCCATCTAGTAATCTCTCTCCTCACTCTCTATGTGAAATACCAAATCCTCTTAGATAGGTAATTTGGTAATCCTAGAAACATCCTCTAATAAAATAGTAATCTCTCTTATTAGTTGCTAAAAGGTGTTTATCATGGGGTCCCATCTCTCGATGAGCATGATAAGCATGGCAAGGTCATGGGGTACATGATGATAATGGTGCATCACACCTAATTTGATAACCTTTATGTATCACCACTCATCATCTATCATCACATCCCATACCTCGATGAAGAGCCTAGGGATTTGGTCCCTCAGTTGGATCTAGTCTCATGCCTGTAAAAAAACCATGTTAGTAAGCACACTTGGTTTTCTTAATCAAGCTTAGTACCAACATACACCTAATTTTTTTAACCTATTCCAAACTAACCTATCACACCCACCACCCTATCTCTAAAATATTCAATCAATAATCCATCATTACCTACAAAACTTAAACAAATATACCCAATAACTAATTCATAACCTTCAAATACCCTATTTAACCTATAAACCAACCAAACCCACACCTAACCCTATTCAACAAACCACATAATATAGCTTGCCTACTTGACACCTTTTCCCAAATCATCCCAACCCATCATTCACACAACACACCTAATCCCCTTCAACAACTTAGCACATATGCCATCTATCAAACAATACTTTTTAAACAAAAATCTTCTTTTTCATTATTATCTATAGCTTTAAAAACAAATCTAGGTTTAACCCTCTTCCATTAAGAGGTTGACCATCGATGGTTGGACCTATAGAAAGGATTACAAATCAAGTTAGTCAAGCATTAGTCCATAAACCATGAAACATGCATAAAGAAATAACTAACCAAGCATGTTTATTCCTATGGGAAGTACAAAAGATAAAAAGAAACAAATGAAAGAAAGCAACACCATATTACCTTCCCAAATGGATTCACCATGCCTATGTGGCTCAAAAATATGTTCTCCTTTGATCAAGCATCCTTGTCTTTGTTAAAAATGGTGGTACGCTCCTCCAATGCCTCAAGAACACTCCACAAAATCTAGGCTCTTGATGTGGAATCACTAAAGTAGCCTATCAATGAAGCTTTGCAGAAATAATTTAGCATTATAACTTTGTAATGTTCAATATTTGAAGATATTTGAGCATAATAACCTTGCACCAAAATAGCTTAGAAATGATGTATATGGCCTCTCTATTTATATATTTTTAAGATTAGTCAGGATCAACTTGAACCATCCATCTTGAGATGAAATGTGTGGTTGAGGATAATCCTAATATTTGGAATTAAATCCATAATTAGCTTCATCATGACCTTGGAATAAGGGGAATTGAAGAGGCATGGGAGGCATTAACTAGGCATGGGTGACCCATAATCCTGATATTTTATGCACTTATGGCTTGATGGATGCCACCCATAAATGATGTCACTAGGTGATGTAGATAATAGGAATCAATTTTCAAAAATAAATATTTAACAAATATCATGGAAAATCCACTTAAGATCTTAATTTAGATTAATTATCCTTAAGCAAGGTATATCAACATTTGTGTAATTATTTGAAAATTGGTCCTCAATTAATCAAAATGGTCAAAAAGTCATATTACTAGGTTATAATTTGACTCTAGAATAATTAAAAGGTGACGCTAGATGCATTGGAACCATATTCCCATTTAAGATGTTACCAACAATAAATAATAAAGGTACATTATGTGTACTAATGAATTTAGAAGAAAAGAGTGATCCAAAACACTAAATGGCAAAATGGTCATTTTGACTCAAAATGATCTGATCAAAGTTAGTTGGCCCATTAAATGCATTGCCCTATTTAGGGATACTTTGACCTAAAATAGAATTTCTAAATGACAAGTTCAAACCATTTAGGATGTTTTATGTATTTTGACCTAAAATGTGCATTTGAGTACAATTCAACTAAGATTGACAATTTCAACACAAATGGTGCTAGGAATTAGATGTCTATATTTTGCCCCTATTTGAGAAGGTGTAGCAAGACATTCAGTTGAAGCAACATCTTTTCAAAGAAAAGAGTTGTCAAGAATAAATTATAATAGACCCATGATTCCCCATTGAGAGGACATACTAGGATTAAAGAGAAGGATGAACTCTCAAAAAGAGAGACAAAGTAAGAGATTAACCTAGGGAAAAGATCACATCCACACTAGCTAATGCTTACACATGTGATTACCATCAATGATCAAAATATAATTAGAGGTATAACAAGCCCTAGAGATGTGGGGAATGGTAAAGATACAATCCATAAATGTAAGGGACACACTTTAAATGTACCTAATTTGAGAGTACAAAGTGTTGGCTTATGGTATTGATCAATCCTGAGACAAGTTGCACAATAAAAAATTACCATCATGGGATTTAATGTGGAGAGATTGGAATTAGAGGAAAAGGGAGAACATTCTGATTTAGGAAGGGAAGCACCACTAGAATGGGGTCTCTAAAGAGAAGATAATAAGAAGTGCCCCAGTAGAGTAAATGTTAATTGTGATAAAATATTTGTGCCCTAGTAGGGCGAATCTTGATCATTGATAAATAATAAATAATGATTTTCCCATGTAGATCTAATTTGATTCAGATGGTTTTCAGATGTTTGGCCCTAACATGGGCAATTGGCAAGCAAGAATATCTCAAATATATAACCCAAAAGATAGGTTAAATAAAGTGGGTGCAAATGGACATGCGATGGTGTAATGGCTTAGAAAGCCATATAAAATCAAGCATATGAGAATGCAAAAAGTGATGAGAGAAATGAAAATAAGAATGGAGATAGCCAAGTTAACCTCAATATAAATTGAGTGCTACCTAAATAGTTCCATGGACTCATGTTCCATCATGAACTTCAAGCCAATATAGTTCACCCAAGTTTGGGAGAGAATAGAACGAGGAATGATGAAAAATGACAAAGAATTGATTAGACTCACAATGTATGCAAAGATATGCATGTCTAAGCATAAACTTGAGTAATAAAATGCATGGTACCTAGAAGCCTAATTCCACATCATGAGCCTAGGTTTTGTAAAGTGTTCTTGAGAATCATTCATTGGAGCTGATGTTGACGTTAAGACCTTGAGACCTGAGCACAAGTGCTTGCTATAAAAAAAGAAATTAGGCATCATAAGTAAGAATAACTTAGAATGATATAAGATTCTAATTATGGTGATCTAGTTCAAATGGGAATACCTATAACTAAGGATAATGGTAAAATAATGACCAAAATCAGAGTTACAATGATTTACATTTAAATAAAAAAGCAAAAGACAAAGAAACAGATAAACATAATGAACCTAACTTTAAATCAAGATATGTTCTATCAAGAATTAAGTAGGAACAAAAAATGTTTAAAAATAAAAGTCAAGAACATCTTAACAACATGAGACCAAGATATAAATAATCAAGATCCATGTGGACCATCAAGGTATTCTTGAACACAAAAGAAAAAAGCAAAATTAAGCAGTAAAATAAGATAATGAAACACAAGACCAAGAATGGAGTGAGAAATAATAAAAATAGAAAAGGAGAGGTGTGAAAGCACAACAAAACACCAAGAAAACTCAAATAAACATAGACAAACAAAAAACCAAGTTATTGTAGTTTAAAGACAAATGTTTATGCATGTGCAATAGAGGCGTTACTTTCCACCACATATTTATAAATAATAATGATAGAAGAAATGGGGGAAGAGAAGAAAAGAAAGGGGTTGGTTGAGTTGACTCCAGATGTATAAGACAAGTGGATGCTACCTACATAGTTCCATAGATGCATGTTCTAACATGAACTTTAGGCCAAATGTAGTTATCCCAAGAAATGGGATAGAATAAAAATGATGATCAGACTAGCATGATTAATGTTATAAAATAAATGGAAGAGATGACAAACAAATGAGAATGGTCTGGAAAATAAGAAGATGATGAGATGACAAAGAATGATCTTGTAAAATGATAAGTGTGTGAGACAAGATGAAATGAACTAGTGTTTCTATGCTTGAAAAATGGCAAGAGAATTCAAACTTAATAGTTCCTCAAAAAATGGAGAAAACATTTAAACTTAACAGTTGCTCACAAAATGGTGAGAGTGTGTGAGGGTGGAACGGAAATGTATAAATGCACAGAAGTGTGAGACAATGTTTTTGTTCTTTTGTGAATCATGTTCTAATGTTTTTGGTATTTTCAAAGTATTTATAATGTTTTTGGTGTTTATTGGGATAAAATATGCACAAGGTGGGACCATCTAGTCAAGGAGATGCACATCTTGAAAGTAGAGGTTCCAATAAGATAGCTAAGCTAGATGCAATGACCCATGCTCGTAAATCAACGAGAGCAAGGATTTTGATAAAGCAAGAAAGAAAAAAAATACTTGTACTAAAAATATGTGGCTATTCACCTATCAAAAGCTACACAATATTGTCCTAACTAAATTGCTTTGTAGAACCACTACTAAATATGTTCATAATGCTCATGAGACATAATCAAGATCATAATTGGGCAAGGGATAAAAAGTGTTCAAGCTTATAACATGTCTTAGAAATAACAAATAATATGCATCTTGAAGAGAGGAATCTAGAATAGGATGAAGAATGTGTTCAGAGTGCCAAGAGTTTAGAAGCCTTTACCATTAGGATTCATGAAAAGTGGACCAAGGTAGTATAAAATGCACTCAAGGTAAGATAAAAGGGTGGGATAAAATTACGACAGCACAAGTTACCCCCAAGTCAGGGGTCTTATAGATAATGGTTCAAATTTTTTCATGCATAGAATATCTTAAGGTAGATGATGTTCATGGGCTCTAAAAGTTCTTCACCATTAGGTTTAGCCAATTGATATGCTACTGATCCATAGTTCATTATGACAATATATGGTCCTAACCAATTAGGCTAAAACTTATTTTTCTTTTTGGGTTCAACATTCATGTTTTTTTGGTTCTCTTTCAAAACTAAGTCACCAATCTCAAATTCTTGAGGGAGAATGTGTTTTTTGTAGCTTATAATCAATTTGTTCTGATAATCCTATAAGTTTTCTAGAGTAGCCAAATGCTTACCATCAAGAAGTTCTAGTTCTTGAAACCGTGAGGCTCTATAGTCTTCATCATCTTCAATGTGCTCCAATGATATTATTAATGATGAGATCTCAATCTTGACTGGGATGATAGATTCAATGTCAAAAACAAGGGAGTATGGATTAACTCTAGTTGGGGTGCGATGATTGGTTCTATAAGCCCATAGGGTAAGAAAAAGTTGCAAGTGCCAATTATGGCCAACATCATTGACAATCTTTTTTAAGATGGATAGAATGGTCTAATTTGATGCCTCAACTTATTCATTTATTTTCAGGTTATATGGAGTGGATTTATTGTGCTTGATCTTAAATTTTTCACAAAGAGCTTTCACATCTTGGTTTACAAAGGATCCACCATTAGCTGATATAATATAGGTTGTGATGCCATATCGATAGATGTTATAGTAATGAATTAATTTGGCTATTTGTTTCCTGATAACATAAGTGAGAGGAATGGCTTCAATCCATTTGGTAAATTACTTGGTTGTAGTCAAAATGTGCTTATGGCTATCTGAAGATGTTGTGTTAATTTTCCCAATGAGATCAAGACCCCATGTTGAGAATGGCCATGGTGTTGTAATTGGTTACAATGGTAAGGAAGGTTCATGTATCAAGTTACCATGTTTCTAACAAGAAACACACTTATTTACATAATTACAAGCAGTTTTCTCCATTTTAGGCCAATAATAGCCTATTCTGAGAAGTTTCTTTGCTAGGACTACACCATTGGTATGGGCTCCACACATTCCTTCATGAACCTCCTTAAGTGCCATCTTGGAGTCTCCCAAAGATAAAAAATGAAGAAGCCATCCATCATATCCTTTTTTATAAAGCATGTTTCCAAGGGGGATATAAAGTGTTAGGTGATGAAGGAAAAGTTTTTGTTGGTTATTGGAAAGGTTTGCAGGAAAGACATGGCTATGGACTTGATTATTCATATCTTGGTTTCATGTTGTTAAGATGTTCTTACCTTTTGTTTTTAAACATTTTTTGTTCCTACTTAAGTCTTGATAGATCATATCTTGATTTCAAGTTAGGTTCATTTATTTTTATCTTTTTCTTTGTCTTTTACTTTTTTGTTTAAATGTAAATCATTGTAACTCTGGTTTTGGTCATTATTTTAGCAATATCCTTAGTTATAGGTATTCACATTTGAATTGGCTCAACACAATTAGAATCTTATATCATTCTAAGTTATTCATACTTATGATTCCTAATTTATTTTTCTATAGAAAGCACTTTATGCTCAAGTCTCAAAGTCTTAACATCAACTATCCTAGTGGTGCTTCCCTTCTTGAAGTAAGACATTATATATTTACCATTGGTGCTTCCCATCCTAAAGCAACCCCTCATTGTAACATATGCATGTGCCATCTTGAAATCATAAATTGAGATCAACAAAATTTGGTCATATGCCTTGATGAGTTTCAAAATGAAGAATCAATTGTAGAATACATGGGCCTATGAGATGCATTCCCCATTGGTGATCATAAACAAGGTTTTGATTTTTCATTAAATCCTTCAACCTAATTTAGAGATCAGCCAAACTTTATTGATCATAATAAAGAACAAACATCAAGATCTTAAGGTGAAAACCTCTTTGAGGCACTTGTTGATCAAGGAAAAAGTAAAGAAAAAGATAAGCCTTTGAGTGAAAACCTGTTTCAGGCACTCCCAAGAAAGAAAGTTTGCTCATCCCTTCAAGATGTAGAAAGTCCATCTAGCCCAAGTTCCATAGCTAGTATAAGCATCTATTCAAAAAAACATCAAATATTTGAGCATTTTGCTCTTGAGTTTCTAGAGGTCTTTGCCAATTGGCCTTTACCTGAGAAGGCAGATTTTGATTCTTCATATTATCCAGATCTTTGGGAGGAACGAAAAGAAGATATAGCCAAAGAAGATCATGACCATACATTACCTAGAATTCTAAAATATGGATCCACACTCCTTATGGAGAGCAAAACAAAAGTGAATTAGGGAACCTATGAGGATCCCAAAAATGTTTATCTTAGAGCTTCCCTTACTAAAGTAGAATGTGAACATATTATATCCATTCCTAAGGATTATATAGACATCTTTCCATGGGCATATTCTGACATGCCAAGATTAGATCCAGATTTAGTTGTGCATCATCTAGTTATTCACCTTGATGCTAAACCAATCAAGAAAAAGTTAATAAATATGCATCCACACATTGCCCTTTTGGTTAAGGCTAAGTTGGAGAAGTTATTAGGAGCCAATTTTATCAGACCACTGGACAAATCTAAATATATTTCTAATATAATGCCATTAAGTAAAAATACCCCAGGCATACATGCTTGTACTAATTTTTATGATATCAACAAGGCTTGTCCTAAAGATGATTTTCCTCTACCCAAAATTGATATGATTATTGAATCAACTGCTAGGTACGAGATGCTATCCTTAATTGATGGAT
This sequence comes from Torreya grandis, assembly GCA_037957365.1. Taxonomy (NCBI): domain Eukaryota; kingdom Viridiplantae; phylum Streptophyta; class Pinopsida; order Cupressales; family Taxaceae; genus Torreya; species Torreya grandis. The sequence continues at coordinate 2,710,902 of JARHVA010000069.1, forward strand.
TTTTTTGGTTATAATTAGATCAAGATAACCCCTAAAGATCAACATAAGACTACATTCACCACTCTATGGGGAACATTCTGTTACCAAGTCATGCCATTCAGTTTGAAGAATGTTGGAGCCACATATTAGTGTGTAATGACTATCATCTTCCATGACATGAGGCATGACATTGTTGAGGACTATGTTGATGATATACTAGAAAAATCAAGAACAAGAGCTAGACACCTTTACATTCTACAAATAATATTTGAGAGGCTTCATGCATATAAAGTCCACTTGAATCTTAATAAATGTGTCTTTGGAGTCACATCAAGAAAATTGATAGGGTTCATTATAGCACAATGAGGGATTAAAATTCACCCTACGAAGGTCACCACTATTATGGAAATGTCTCCACCCAACAATCTTAAATAGTTTTGGGGTCTACAACGCAAGATCTAGTCTATACACAAGTTCATTTCTCAATTGGCAGATAAGTGCCACCCATTTACCCATCTCTTAAAGAAAGGGGTGACATTTCATTGGGATGAAGATTTTCAAATAGAATTTTCAAATCTCAAAACATACTTGGCCAATCCACTAGTATTACAACCTCCAACACAAGGAAAACCACTACTTTACATATCGGCCACAGATTATGCACTAGGTTTACTTTTGGCTCAACATGATGATCATGATAAGGAACACATGGTTTATTTTTTAAGTTGCACATTAGTAGCCTATGAACATAATTATATGCATATTGAGAAGGCATGTTTAGCTATGGTGTTTTCCACTCAAAAATTGTGACATTATATGCTACATAACAAAACTTTTGTTATCACCAAGGTAGATCCTCTCAAGTTCCTCTTATCTAAATCAGCTCTCCTAGGATGCATGGCTAAATATATTATGCTCCTCAATGAATTTGATATTGAATACCAAAATCAGAAGGTAATTAAAGGGTAGATTCTTATGGACCAACTTGTATAAGCTCTTATTATAGCCACTCAACCTCTCAACTTTCACCTTCCAGATGATTTTATCATGACAATAAAACAAGCATCACAAGAGCCTGAATAGTAGACACTCTATTTTGATGGATCCTTCACATCCCAAGGAGCTAGAGCTCATATATTTTTGATAACACCATAAGGGGATTTGATCCCCAAATCCTTCCATATACAATTTTAGTGTATAAATAATATGGCCAAATATGAGGCATTGGTTACAGGGCTCTATCTTGCCATACAATGGGGTATTCAAAGCTTAAAGGTCTATGGAGATTCAAAACTAATCATAAATTAGAAAACTGATCAATATCAAACAAGAGATGACAAGATTTTCCCTTGAAAGCAAATTATTTATAACCTTAAAAGACATTTTACATCTCTACAGTTTGAGAAAGTTCCAAGAGTTAATAACAGGTCTGTTGATGCCATGGCAATAATTGGCTCCATAATTCAAATGAATGATAGTGCTAAAGAGTATCAGTTCTTGATTGAAAAACTTCTTCATCCATTACATATTTTATTAGATTCAGAGAGGATATGCACCATTGTTGATCCTAATCTCTCACCTGAGCTACCTTGGTACTAATATTTTTATAACTATTTCCATAGCCAAGATGTAGAGAGGATTACAAAGCAAGTTAGTCAAGCATTAGTCCATAAACCATGAAACATGCATAGAGAACTAACTAACCAAGCCTATCTATTCCTATGGGAAGTACAAAGGATAGAAAGAAATAATTAAGAATCATTCATCAAAGCCAATGCTGATGTTAAGACTTTGAGACCTGAGCATAAAGTGCTTGCTATAGAAAAATAAATTGGGCATCATAAGTATTAATAACTTAAAATGACATAAGATTCCAATTACGTTGATCCAATTCAAATGTGAATACTTATAACTAAGGATAATGGTAAAACAATGACCAAAACCAAAGTTATAGTGATTTACATTTAAACAAAAAAGCAAAAGACAAAGAAAAAGATAAACATAAATGAACCTAACTTTAAATCAAGATATGATCTATCAAGACTTAAGTAGGAACAAAACTGTTTAAAAACAAAATTCAAGAATGTCTTAATGATATAAGACCAAGATATTAATAATCAAGATCCATGTGGACCATCAAGGCATTCTTGAACACAAAAGAGAAAATTAAAAGCAAACAAAAAAATAAGACCAAAAAACACAAGACCAAGAATAAGACAAAAAGGAATAAATATAAAAAAGGGAAGAAAAATAAAAGGAGAGGTGCGAAAGCACAACAAAACACCAAGAAAACATAAATAAAACACCAAGAAAACTCAAATAAATACACAAACAAAAACCCCAGTTAGTGCGGTTTAAAGACAAATGTTCATGCATGTGCGGTAAAGACATTACTTTCCACCACATATTTATAAATAACAATGATAAAATAAATGGGGGAAGAGAAGAAAAGGAAGGGGTTGGACGAGCTAATTCTAGATATATAAAAAAAAGTGGGCATTGCCTACATAGTTCTATGGATGCATGTTTCAACATGAACTTTAGGCCAAATGTAGTTCTCCTAGGAAATGGGATAGAAGAAATATGATGATCAGACGATCATGATTAATGTTATAGAAGAAATGGAAGAGATGACAAAAAAATGAGAATGGTCTAACAAACAAGAAACTAATGAGATGAGAAAGAATGATCTTTCAAAATGGAAAGTGTGTGGGACAAGATGAGATGAGCTGGTGTTCTTGTACTTACAAAATGGCAAGAGTGTTCTTTCTTAATAGCTGTTCACAAAATTATGAGAGCGTTCAAACTTAACAATTGCTCACAAAATAGTGAGAGCATTCAAACTTAATAGTTGCTCACAAAATGGTGAGAGCATTCTTTCTTAATAGTTGCTCACAAAATGGTGAGAGCATTCAAACTTAATGTTTTCTCACAAAATGGTAAGAGTGTTCAAACTTAATAGTTGCTCACAAAATGGTGAGAGTGTGGGATGGTAGAATGGGAATGTATAAATGTATAGAAGAGTGAGAAAATGTTTTGTTCTTTTGTGGATCATGTTTTGATGTTTTTAGTGTTTTTGGGATAAAATATGCACAAGGTGGGGCCATCTAATCAAGGAAATGCACGTATTGAGAGTAAAGGTTCCAATAAGATAGCTAAGCTAGTTGAAATGTCCCATGCTCACAAATCAATGAGAGTGAGGATTTAGGTTACTCACAAAATAGAGAGAGCATGGCTTAGGTTGCTTACAAAATGGTGAGAGCATATGGAAAAGGGGACTGAGGTGACCTCAACATTAATTGAGTATGACCTACATAGTCCTGAAAAGACCTCAAGTCATAGTAATTCCATCCACACAAAAGGTGAGGAAAAACCAACTAGGTCCCAACAAGTTTTCAAAACCGATAAATGGCCAGTCAAATGAAAATAATAATGGTAAGGTGATGCGGCAATGCATGGTAAACAAGTGTTGCCCCTAGTTTTCCCATAGGTAGTTATAACTAAGATACAATGGCATAGGTCAATAATAATAATTTGCCCATAGGTGATTATAATTAGTATCAAGACTAGTGAGACATTGATTTGCCCATAGGTGGTTATAATTAGGTTCACATAAACAAACTTGATAGGATGAAACATATCTTGCCAGATCAACTACTACACTACTTTCATAGACTATCATTATAAACATGGATTGAATTGATTGTTGAAACTTGATTGAAATCCCCTCACAAAAAGTGTAGGAAGAACCAAAGTAACTAAGATCAAAATAGGATTGGGTAGAATGACTAAAAATATGCTTTGGTTTAGATAAGAATGGAATGATAAGATGGTATGGTAGTAGGGTTACCCCTAAGTGGTGGGGGTGAATGGCTAGGATCTATAATAATGGTAAATAAGCATATATAATAATGGCAATGACATATGAAATGGTATGGTACATGTTTTTGGTTTGGGTGTGGTTTTTGATTCTATTGTTCCTATTGAGATAGAGATGCGTGTCACAATCAACAAATGATACAAATAGAATACTTCATCATGTTAATTATTATCCTACACCTCATCTAAATAACTGCTCTATCAAGAATGGCCTACATATTTGGTTGTTGAGAATGCTCTTGTGATCTTCATTGGTCATTGATTCTGATTCCTTCAAACCTTCAGATAAGGTATTATTATATCCTTTGCAAAGGAAAGTGCAACCATGGATGGTAAACAAGGATAAATAATGAATGGTAGGTTTGATTTTGAAATGGAATGGTAAATGATAATGTAATGTGGAATGGTGGGGAAATAAATGAAGATCAAGACTTTTAGTCACACATAATGTTGCTAATGTTGGATTTGACATAATTGTGGTTGTGGTAGAGCCCAAGACTTTTTCTCTCGATAGGACCACCAATTTTTTTTTTTGTTTGATCTTGAGAGTGGCCACCATCTAATTAGGCTATAGATATGAAGCTATTTTGATTTCATCTTTATCTAATAATGAATAACTTGTATGCTCTGCTATTGGTGCCTCAAAGAGGTTTTCACCAATGAAGTCTTGATTATCTTGTAGTGCCTTTAAGAAGGTTTCACTAAGGAATTTGGAATTTTGAATTTGATTATCTTCTATCACTTTTGAAAAATTATCACTATAAGATGCTAAGTTCTGACTTGGATTGCCCCCTAGCACCTTTGAAAAGGTCCCTCGAGGAGAGTGTTCTTCTGCTACATGAATGTTGTCTTGGCCTCCTTCCTCTTCTTCAATTGTTATATAACCATGGATGCAGTTCAACAAAGTGTGATTCTGTCAATCCTAATCAACACTTGTGGGAGATGGAATGTTAATATAATGGATATGTTGGGTGGTAATAATGGGATGGTAAAAGGAAACACAATCCTTATAGAAGATACTAGGAGAACTAGTGTCGATGCTGAAGTAATCATCTTAAAAAACTATAAAAGGATCAAAAATATATTCAAATTGATCTCCAAGGCAATTGTGACTAATGTTGTAACAACCAATATGATAATATATTTTTGACTCTAATTCTCAAGCAATGGACTCTGAATCCAATGTCACAACTGATGTTGAGTCTATTTCTGATGTAAATCTAATGTCAATTTAAAAATAGAACCTGACTCTAATATTGATTTTCATTTGATATGGTTTTTTTGATAATGTTCTATTGAATGCTGAATTTTTGACAAGTAATGGCCTATGATGGCATAATGGGCTCAATAAAAACTAATTCATCTTAGAAGGGTTCAACATAGACTTACTGATCTAAGTAAAGACCCTCAAAAAGAGGGAACCACTCAAGGGACGTCTTGACAAAATCATTTCTATCAAAGTGAGACTCCTCAATGAGTGGGAAAAGATCAAGAGACAACTCTACCGAGACTGGCTTGTCAAGGAGATGAGGCTCTTTAAAAATGGGTAACATATGAATAGGTAACTTATCATAGTTTATCTTGTTATAAATGGGTGTTTCAATAATAACATTTTGGTTTTGGTTCATAATTGGATGCAAAAGATCAACTTTGAACATGTTTTGATCTTCATAAGATGGCTTTTGAAGAGGTAATGATTCTTGTTTAGGCTTTAAGATTGGCACATAATTTCTAAAGTGGGGAACATTTGGTTAGTGGGTACAATGGTTTGTGGATCAATAATGGACTCTCCAAAGATTAGACTATTGAAGAAGGGATAAAAAACAATTGGTTAATCAAATGGAGGTTTTTCAATAATAGGTTCATCAAAAACTAGTGATGGCCAAGAATGGTAACAACTAGATGCTTCTTAGTTTGGTCACTCATGCAAACTAAAGGAGGAGGTCCTAAAATGGTAATGACTAGATGCTTCTTAGTTTGGTTACTCGTGCAAACTAAAGGAGGAGGTCCAAAAATGGTGATCTTGGTAAATTGTGGAGATTGATTACTTACACAAGCTAAAGCATCCAAGTCTTCTTGATAAACCCAATCATTTTGATCATGAGTTGGATCATAAGTTGGATCTTAACTATGTTCCCATGACTGATTATTGTGAGTTGGATAGAAATCTCTCTCACAAACCATATTTTCACCATAGGGGTCTTGACTAAAGTCATAAAAGTCATTGTGTGCGGCCATTCTATCATAAGTTAGTTTAGCCATGACTGCACCATAAGTGTAGCTGTACATAGCTACATTTAATGAAGAAATCTCCAAAAAAAAAAAAAAAGACTTAAAGCTCTATAATCCTTAAAAAATGATCCAAAGGATAAATGGTTCAAACTTGGTTCAACTTGATTGAAGGGGTAGAATTGCATCTCAAAATTAGTTTGTGTTGAGATTTGGTAAACAACCTAACATCAAATATCTAACATCAAAGGTTTTCAAAGAAAGGTTATGTTTTTCCAAACAAAGTCACAAAAAATGATGAGGATAGGCACTCAAAAAAACCAATCAATAGTGTTCAAAATTGTGTAATCTTTTAACTGAAGCTATGCAACCCAAAAGAAAAGTATTTGTGTACCAACCCCACAAATTAAGGACTAAACAAAAAACAATCAATGTTTGGATCCAAACTTAACAAGGCTAATTAAAAACTCAATGTTGAAAACTAATATTTGAGAAAATAAGCTAGACAAGATAAGATAGCATGACGACACAAGACAAAGGTCCAAATGGTATATACAAAATGTTTTAAAACAAATGGTTTTTGATAAAATGGTAAACAAGTTCTTGAAACAAATTGAGCAGCGTAATGGCATAATCATGTTCAAATGATGTGGTCAATTGTTATGTTTCAAAGACTTATAAAGGCTCAAAATATTTTGACATGATTTGGGTAGCATAACACTACCCTACACAACTCAAATGCATTGTTTTGACATGGCTTATGAACAAACAAATAAGTTTTAACCTCAAAGCATACCAAACAAATAATGACCAAAATACACTAAGTATAATCATCCAAATCCTAGCAAGGGTATAGCATGTGGGGTTAACTAAACTATCAAGTTTCGAACATTTTAGGGGAATCAATTACATAATGACTTTAACGCCAAACAATGCAAAATAAAAGCATGAATTTTAGGTCCGTATCACTCAGCTTGTTATATAAAGGTCTAGTCCTTTATTTAACCACTACATCCTATTATTTGCTTAGTGTAGTGTGATGTCCAAAGTGCCACTATGTCTCATGTGCAACTCTAAAAAGAGTCAAATGAAGTCAATGTTGGGAGATGAAACCCTGGGTCAAAGCTTCTCTAAAGAACTTGCGGGAAGTGATGAAGTCCCCCTCACAAGCCAAGTTACATAAAAATAAAGAAAGCATGAAAATAGAAAGACTTTAGGGTCATTTTCAAGATCACCCAAACTTGAGCGAGTTTTTGGGGAGTGCTTTAGGTGACATTATTTCTAAGCCTTAGACTAGGCTATTTGCAATAGGAATGACATTTTTGATTCCAAGGATTCCCTATAGGGGATAAATGGAAGAGCATACATGAAAAATTCCTCTTTTTACCATGCAAGATTAATCTAATCAACTATTGCAAATAATAATTAACAAGTGTGTTCAATTTTAAACCCAAATAAAATGTTTGGTGGTGTTCATTTAACCCCTTGGTCTTATTTGTAACTTTGAAAACTAATGTTAAAAACACTTATTTAAGAATCTTAAATGTTACTTTAAGCACCAAAATAATGTTCTTAATTCATTTTAAATCATGCAAAATATGTTCTAAAACATGATTTATCAAACTTGAAATCTGCTAGTTACTTGTCTACCCTTAAGGCATCACCCCAAAAGCAAATATGTTAGATTATAAACATTTTAAATATATTTTCCAAATTTTGTAAATTTTTTTATAAAACTTGAAGCTAAAATAATTATAAATTCTAAAAATTTAGGATAAAACATGTGGTTTAAAAAAAAACATCCAAAATGGAGTCCATATGACCCCAAACCAAGAATTTTAAAATAGCTCTCGGGTTTGTGTTTTTAAGAAAACATAGTGACCAAAGTTGATTATATACCACCGACGTCGACAATATCCAACCAAGATCTAACCAATGTCAATTCTATTAACCGACATCAGTTGAGCGAAGTAATTGATGTTGGTATTTTTTATCGATGTCAATTACTGTGTAAACCTGTGGAAACAAAAAATGACAAAATAAAGTTAGAAAACCAATTTGTAAGAGTTTTAAAAGCTCAAATAAGTTTTTTAAGGTTTCAAAAGGATCTCCTTTAGGTGTGATATGTGTTTTGTTCCACCGGACATGCCAAGATGTAGAAAGGATTACAAAGCAAGTTAGTCAAGCATTAGTCCATAAACTATGAAACATGCATAAAGAACTAACTAACCAAGCCTATCTATTACTATGGGAAGTAAAAAGGATAACAAGAAATAAATGAAAGAAAGAAACACCATATTACCTTCTCAAATGGATTCACCATGCCCATGTGGCTTACAAACATGTTCTCCCTTGATCAAGCATCCTTGTCTTTGTTAAAAATGGTGGTAATCTCCTCCAATGCCTCAAGAACACTCCACAAAACCTAGGATCTTGATGTGGAATCACTAAACTAGCCTATCAATGAAGCTTTTTAGAAAAAAATTAGCATTATAACTTTTAAATGTTTAAGCTTTGAAGATATTTGAGCATAATAACCTTACACCAAAACAACTTAGAAATGATGTCCATGACCTCTCTATTTATAGATTTTTGAGATTGGTCAGGATCAACCTGAACCATCCATCTTGAGATGAAGATGTGTGGTTGAGGATAATCCTAATATTTGGATCCATAATTAGCTTCATCATGACCTTGGAAGAAGGGGCATGAAAGAGGCATGGGAGGCATTAACTAGGCATGGGTGACTGATAATGTTGATATTTTATGCACTCATGGCTTGATGGATGCCACCCCATAGATGATGTCACTAGGTGATATAGATAATAAGAATCAATTTTCAAAAAGAAATATTCAACAACTCTCATGGAAAATCCACTTAAGCTCTTGATTTGGATTAATTAGCCTTAAGCAAGGTTAATCAACATTTGTACAATTATTTGAAAATTGGTCCTCAATTAATCAAAATGGTCAGAAAGTCATATTACTGTGTTATAATTTTACTTGAGAAGAATTATAAGGTGATGCTAGATGCATTAGAACTGTATTCCCATTTAGAATGTTGCCAATAGCAAATAATAAAGGTACATGACGTGTACCAATGAATCAAAAGAAAAGAGTGATCAAGATCACTAAATGATGAAATGGTCTTTTTGACTCTAAATTATTTGATCAAAGTTAGCTAGCCCATAAAATGCATTTCCCTATTTAGGGATACTTTGACTTAAATTGGCACTTGTAAACAATAAGTTCAAACCATTTAGCATGTTTTATGGATTTGACCTAAAATGTGCATTTGAGTTTAATTCAAGTAAGATTGATAATTTTAACACAAATGGTGTTAGGAATTGAATGTCTATAGGACCAACCATGGTGTTCCCTTAGAAAGCCTTTGTTCTTTGGTTTGACTATCGATGATTGGTCAACTATCAATAGTTAGGCTTAGACTATCGATGATCACTACGTGTGATCACCGATAACAAATCTCAAAACATTACCCTCCCCAAACCCTATCAAAACCATACTAATCTTGCTACAAACATACCTAAGCCTTCTACCCTACCCTTACCCAGCCCATATAACCATTCAATTGACCAAAATAAGCAACACATCTACTGATTTAACAAAAACTTAAATCTAGGGCATCACCCCCCCAAACATAAATAAATTAGTTTTTTAACATAATTACACTTGTACACCCATTTATTTCTAATTAACATAAATAATCATCAATTTTAAAACACCTCTTACCTCATTCTGTGAGTGATAACATGGTCAAAGCCCAAGTTACTCTACCTGGCTGTGCCCTCCTCCACCATCCATCTCAGCCAATGCAAGTACAAATCATAATTCCCCACCTCGTGGTTACCTCAGTCAAACTCCAGTCCAAAAGTGCCATAATAATAGATGAAAATATTGGTAGAGTGAAAAAAATGGAGTAAAATTGACAAATGATGAAAATTACATTTCACTTTCACTTTTTATCCTTTTTGGCCTTTTAGGGTTTCCCCTTGATCATCGATGGTTAGGGTGATCACTGACGGTCGACCCTTTTTTCCACTAATAATTCATGGTCAGGGGCCCATATTTTTTCTTTCATATTTTTAAACATAAACCAACTGCAAACTTCTCTTTATGGGATCAAAAACATGACCCTTATCCTTCGATAAATCAAACCTTTCCCGACCAACCCTATTTGACCATATCCACCTTAATGCTAGCCATTATCTTCAGGAGTTTTTAACACTTAGTCATATATTGTACACAATCTCAGTGACCTATTCACCTAAGAATCAACCTCAACACTACCCTTTGAGAAAGAACTACATTCAGCCTGAAGTTTTTATGGGATGTTGAATCCCCTTCACTATGTAGGCAACATCTAATTGCCTAGTGCATGTAGAGTCAACTCAATTGTATGCCAACCCACCCATTTTATTACATCCACCTCGATGATGACCCTATTGATTTAACTATGCACATGTGTTGCGATGACTTTGCCTAGGTTATTTTGACTGCATCGATTGACCTTTCTAGGTTACCTATTTGTATTTTTACACCACCTAGTATAACAACTAGATCATTTATGTTTTCATGAGATCACTTATACCTATTGCACATTGACCCATTTGATGTTTTCATGAGATCACTTTTTACCTTGGATACCCAGAAAAACACTAAATTTGCCTTGAAGACTAATAGGTGTATCCCACTGCCATGCCTATAGTAATCACATGATACATTAGTCACTTGTCTTCTTCTCACCAACCTTATTATTTATTAACATTGGCAACTTTAGTCTTTACGTGATATACCCTATCGCACTTAGTCATTTTTTATTTATAGGTTATGCATCTCACCCTACCACCTACCACTTATCAAACCTTGACTTGATTTGGTTTGACCTCATCACATCCTGATTTGAGGGGGAATACCTCTTCCTAACTCAAGGCAACCTTGACCTTACCCAACTTCTATTTTTGTTTTGTAGCTTATTTATTCAAACCAAAAAAACAAAAAGGGGCAAAATGTAGACATCAAAATTCTGCACCTGTATTTCCAAGTGTCATGACCCCTAACAGACCCCTTGGCCATTTTTTCTTTACCTAGGAATGTTTTCATTAATTTAGATTTACTAGGATTAAACATGGCCCTTTAGGCTATTTTGATATTTAGCCTTGACCATCAATGGTCAGGGTAATCATCAATAGTTAGCCCAACCATCGACAGTCAGGCTCAAGCACCTAACCTTGTACATGCAAACACCATGCAAACTACCAGCTACCTTTATTAAATATCAGTCATCTAAATCTCCTTACAAGGAATTTCATGGATGAATTATATTTAGAATCCATAATTATACTCCCTCTTGAACCTTTGGCCCTTGCTTATAATAAAGAGAGATTTGTAAGAGATAAAATATATACAATTATTATCAAGAGATCAGGTACTTGGATTATTTTTATAGCTTAACCAACATCATCCACATTATCAAGCCATTATGTTAAGATTTGAATTTCCATCACCTCTTATCCAATCTTATAGGCACTGTTAGTCTGACAAAATCAAGCTAGATCTTGCCTACGATTCAACCATGCTAACTACTCATCCAACCCACTTCTGGTAAGATAAGCCTTTGTTTTTTACTATTCATGTGATATATTTCTATTTCAAAATTAATTTAATCTTTACCCAAACCTTAAAATTCATCTATGAATCCTGTCAACTTGTAGTTGATCAAACCCATTTTTGGCACAGTCAACCGTCGATAGTCAACATAACTGTTGATGGTCAGGCATAACCACTGACGATCAACCCAACCATTGATGATCACCTATGGTAAAAAAAATTTAGAAAGATAATTTTACCTCCTTTACCTAATCTAATTCACTTTTTATAGTTTTTGATTGTTCACAAGCCCCTTTCAGATTTCTTGAATCACATCTTGACCCATTAACACTAGTACTAATTAGTTTATCATTAATTTGATCATTCTAGCATATCTCTTTATCAATTAATTCTTGTTATTAGTTTTAGTACCTTTTTATCATTGATGCAAATACTTTATTTCTATTTTATTAACTTAATTATTCTAAAATGGTGGATTGATAGCCCTTAAGGAAGCACTCACTTCTAGGATCTAGCTAGTGCTAGGCAATCCACCCAACTACTTGTCTAACCCATAAATTTTCATTAGTGTTTTCTTACATATAGGTCATCCTCCCAAGCCAAAGAGGATCTCTTCACAATCTTCTAATTCAATGCACATACTTTTTATCAGGTATTCATACTAAAACATGTATTTCTAGTTTTACTACCTTCTTCTGAATAATAGCAAAATTTTAGTGAAATAATATTGATAAACACACACTCCTATTATCACTGACAAGATTACACAATGCAACTTTCACACCACTTAGTTATAAGAGATAGAATACTATCAACATATAATCTTTTTTATATAACTCATATCATAAAGAAAACTTCTAATTGGTAATGTAACTATTACATGAAATCTAACATACACACTTACAATACTTTCCACAATCATAATCCTTTAGACAAATCTATTGTAGATCAAACATTTAAATCTTACAACTCTCCACACAAATACAAATGAAATTTGCACACCACACACTTGCACACTACTACTCTAAATCTGTAATTGAAGCACCTTCACAATATCATGATGAGATTGTCTTACTAAATTAAAGGGGTTTCATCATTTTATCTAAGAATCAATGGGTTTTCATCTATTGATCTTAACCTCCATTGGGATTGCATCCAAGGAAGAGATGAATTTGAACACAAGTTCAAACTCAATAAAAGGAGGATTTTTATGATTTCAAAAGATGCATTATAATGGGAGAGAGCTCTCCATATATAGAAATTAGATGAGAGAAAGAGAGAGGGAAGCTTCATGGGAAATCAAATAAATTAAACCTATTCTTAGTTGCACCACTATTATTGAATAGTAATAAGATTGAATTCTTATTCAAGGGTCAAAAGTGATTCCCCACTTTTGACAAGTCTTCCTCCACATGCATTGCCTCCAAAATTGTATCCTACTCACACATTTTAATCTTGAATGGTTCTTTGTGTCTCCCACTTCCTAAGATTCCCATACAATTAATAATCACTTTTTGACTTCTCACCATCATTCAAATCAAACATCTTTCCTAGTGGACTACCCAACTCTCACACATGCGTGAGTAAGCACATGTGATTCACATAAAGACAAATCACTTGACTTCTAGTGCCCTACTTCTTCACATGCATAAGATTACATGATAGATCCTATTGTGGACCAAGACACCTCATCCCCAAGCCGCCTCACTACTGAGTTATCACATGAATCACTTGCCATGCCACCATGAATAGTGTTAGTGAATAGTGATCCATGAATAGTACTTGTGAATAGTAACTCAAAAATAGTGCTTTTGAATAGTGTTGGAAAAATATTAGAATTATTTAATTTTCCCACAACATCAAATTAATTTCAAATGGGACATGAAATTCTATGCATAGCTCTCTAACATAGAGAATGCTTTTCTCATTCCTGAGAAAATGTTTAGGGAACTTGGCAAGAACTATGTGTATAAGTCAATACCATTACAACTCTGCATAACTCTTGACAAATATGACATGAATAGGCACTAGAAATAATGATAAAATTAACATAAGAAACAAAGAACAAGGATCACATCATCCTTAGAATCTTATAAAGGAAACAAGCGATATAATGCCTCCTTGTTTACATGGCTAGTTACATAAAGCTTTAAGCTTATTTAACTCCTTAAACTAACAAGATGTTCTATAAATCCTATTTTGTACTTGCTCGAGGTTAAAGATACATAAATGACTCATCACAAAAACATGTTTTAAGTAATATAATAATGTCAATCCAATCAAGGGTGAATCATAACATAATGATTATAATCAACTTATAAATCTTAATCTTGAACCAATATACATTCAAAGTTCACCACTCCACATGGTTAAAGTTCACAAGATTAGATAAATTAGCATTAGAAAGTGTGCATCTAAAAATACACAAGAGGAAAGTAGTGAATTATCATCTCAACAAAAAAAATCTTAAATACCCTTACATGATATGAAGAAAACACCACAACCCAAGTTTACCAAATCACTACACACTTACCAAACATGTAAGTGTATTATTACAACCTGCTTCCATAACTAGAAATAAAAATATTAATTACATAGATACATCAATCCAATCCATTTCTAAAACTTATCTATCAACAAGAAGTAGAAGACAATATGCCATAAACTCTAAGGAATATTGTAAAAATGACATTTCAGAAACAAGTTTCTAATTACAAGAACACTTAATCAACATCATGAAAATATGAATCCACTTAGTGGGATTATAATGATGTCAAGGAGAGAAAGAGAGTAAAAACTCACCTCTATGATATCTATGGGAGATAACACCTCTTCCAATCCAAATAAACATATGGAGTACCAATTTATGAGCAAACTCCTAATACATAAGATTCCTCAACAAAGATAACTACACTCTAATACAAGGAAAAATCCCACCACACTAGGCAGTGCCAATCCATACGTAGTCTTTTAGGATTAACCCTCCTAGGATTAATGTACATAAGATACCAAAATATACCTAAGATGCACGTATTTTTAATTTAGAATCATCCCATGCTTTTTAAACACTCTCAATAGAAAACACAAGTGGTGAGGGTGACTTGATTACCAAGTAAAGATGTAATCATTCTTGAGGTGTTCGATCTAAGTGATCAAAAATATTTTAGGGTTCTCTTGTTCATGACTCATGATCTATGATATTCTCTCACCTACCCATCATCATATATAGCCATCACCATCAATACACTCGATAAGCCAACCCTTTAACAACTCTAATAGGGTACAAGTGATTCTAAGGGTACACACTCAATGTACCACACAAAACATTACATCCACATAATTAAACATAATTAAAAGAATCATGGATGTTTATTACCTATAATATTCATCAATCTATACATGAGGATCTACTAATATCACAATCCCAATCATGGTGTAGCATGATTCTACATTGAGGCACTACAAGTCAAAAATATACTTCATTTAATACTACATATCACAAGGTTCTCCATAAGTGGATACAAATTGTGCTCTCACATCCTAAGGGTTTTCTTACTTAGTGGGATTCTTTTTAGGTACATATTGGTGTAATTAATCTTCAAGACCATGAACTTTTGACTCCAAAACTAAAATTTGATCCATGGTTTCATTCATGGTTGTGAGAATCTAATATAACTTTGTTGTTTACTTAGTGACAAATTGGTTAGGGTCAAATGGAGGGTTATTGTCATTGACATTTAAAGGACCCTCTCCAAGTCCTATATCTTTCACCACTCTCCTTTATGATAAATAAAAGGATACAAAAATTCTAGTGGATTCATTAGGTCCTAGAGTTCAAGCCACAACTCTGATACCACATGTAATAACCCCAATGGGTTTAACTTAAAAAAATGTGATAATGTTTTTGTAAATTTAAACAATGTATTATTTCATTATAATTCACCATGAAAATATAATTAGTGATCTAAATATAACACTCTAAGTATGTTAACTATAAATAAGCATGTGATATCTAATAGTCACTGATCATTATCAAAATATGAAAGACATCATAGCCAAATATGGAAAGTAATTACAAATTTCCAGCCATGGCTAGAATAATGATACAACCACTACTATCAAGTAAAGATAAGTAAATAATTACATATCATCAAGGATAATGTCTCAATACTAATAAATACAATACAAGATACAAAGCTCCATAGAGCATGAGTTTCATGAACTCTAGATGTATGGCAATGTCAAGTGTCATCTCAAAATAATTACTACTATAGGGAGGGAGAAAATCATTAGAGTGATTTTCCACACCAACCATGGACCATCAATCCATCACATAATTTCCCATCACATAATGGCCCTCCCTTCATAGATGAGTAGATAGTGATGGTGCGGAAATCCATAGAGATAAACTAGTACTTGTGTGCTATATGATTACTAAAAACATGTGGTGTACCATAAAGAAATCAATTCTAAAAAGATATAGAAAAAATATGTAAATCATACACATGAAATGATAATGTCTAAACTAACATTACTTTGGTCGAAAATTTTAATAGTTATTAATCTCTAAGATCAATCAATTTCATACCTTCATCTACCATTATGATGCTAGTAAGCTAGTAAATTTTGTCTCACTACTTACTTAGTACCAACAATGTGAGATTTGGTTAACATATATGTAACCAATAGATTCATACAAACTACTTCCTAATAATAAATATTAAAATATGTTAATATAGGAATAATCAAAATGCATGCATTTAGTCTGTTAAATGTATGAATGAGTCCCCAAAATATTATTTATCATATAAATAATATGAAAATAAGTACAGATAATACCAATAAGGTATAATATATATTAGGCTACATATTCTATTTTTTGTAAGCAAACACAATACAATACTTTCTACTAGTTGTCATAAAACATGCTAAACATAGAAATAACCAAAACACATACATTTAGTCCATCAAACGTATGAATGAATATTTACAATATAATTTATAATAGATATAATAATTAAAATTCGTACCACCGAGGTATAACATACATTTAGACTACAATTTTATAATTCCTATAAGTAGGTTTCAAATATAACACACTCTATGACATCCTGTAATATCATAGTCCATTGTTCATGAGTACAACTACTCAATTACAAATAACCAGTCTTGTAATTTATAGAATTAAATGTCTCATAAACTCAAATAATAATCAATCAAGTAAAGTCATAATATTTGTAGAGAATCAGATGACTTATAAACCCATTATAATCTTCATTTAAACAACTCATTCCATTTTTAGGAGACTATTTTCATATGGTTATAGTTTCTAGTCCCACATAAGACTTATGACTTATTTTAATCATTCATTTAGCTATAAGTATAAGAACATGACCCAATACACCTATATATGTGATATTTTTAATATGAACACTTAAATCCATATATAGATACATTTTCTATATATACACCCTTGCACACATTAACTATATTTGTACCATGTATCTCATACAAGTACCCCTCAATATATAAATGTTGAATCAATGGTCATTTAAATTTCTTAACCAAGAACTCCATATGGTTTTAACAATCATTATAATATATTGATAATATTTTATAAGATAAGGGATTCAATGTTGTAATTCTCCTTCATAGTTTTTATCCCTAACTATGGAACCTATTAAGGGTGTCAATCTACACTTGGTTTGATAATCTCCGAGGATGATATCTCAACAATGTTATCTCATCATTATTTTTTCCCTTTTTCAATCTGATATCATAAATCTATAGATAAAATAAATCCAACATTATATTAATTTATATTATAACCTACAGACAATTGAATGGTAAAGATATAGAAATTTGAAATTAAGTAACACACATCATAGTTTCATTCATACTTAGGTATCATCTACTGCATTTAGTCACAATAGGTTACATTATATCAATAATATACTATGTAACACCTTTACCATAGCCGTTTAGATATATTTACCATAAACTTAGGCCATTGGGATATACTTACCATATGGTTTGTTAGTCCTAGAGTTAATTTTTTTGACTATACTATATTAGTATATTTCATAACTAATCATACAATATAGGATTTGATACCTTAAGAGCATACCATATACATATTACACTATACAACCATATTGATTATGCATACTATCAATCATACATTAGTTAATCAACTTATTTTATAAATCACTTTATATGCTTTTAAAAATTCCCCTTGTAAAAGTTGATTTAACATCATGACTTAAAGTCGATTTTTGTACCATATATCCAATATATATAATACCATTATATACACAATACTTAAACAATCATATGTATTATATGATGTAATAAAAATCAATAATATCATGATATAATAATAGATGTCGATTTCACTCCTAAATATATCACTACATATTGCTATATATGCTATTTGATACTATAGTATATTCATGATATCATTGTGTGATACTACAAACGTATGTTACAAGAAACCCTACACACATATTTAGATACTTTGATATGAATTACTATAAAATATTTAATGGAAGTTACCTATAAAATCAACTATTTTATGAATACCTACACAATACACATATGATTATTCTACCAATAGGGGATACCACTAGATTTTATATGATTACTCAATATATCCTACCACCATAGGGCTAAAGCCTCACTACTAAATGACATTAATATCATAATTAATGTAACAATCATCAATCAATGTATTAAGGGATAAGTTAATTAATTATGGTATATGTCAATCAAATATTAGCAATCAAAATATAATACAATAGACTTATAATACAATATACTACAACTAAATTATTTTTAATATCTCTGTATATTATAAAATCATAGCGCATGACAGTATATTATAAAATCAAATAACTTATAATGAAATAAATTTAATACAAATATTATCATGTTATTAAAGATATTCTTAGGGACTTGGACTGTACATTATTCAATAAAACTTATATTATATAGATTGAAATTTATAGATACAAGTTCGTTGTGCCATATAACAAGTTTTACAATCACCCTAAATATGAGATAATTTCAAGTAAGTTCGGTTATAATATGATAGTAATTAGTGATAAATTACAAGTTCCCTATATTTATGGAATGATACAGCAAGTTAAGTTCGTTGTAATTACAAGTTTTACAAGTTTGTTGTATGATATAGCCCTTTATTTATAAAGGTCCATAGAAATTAGGAATTTAGATAATTATAGTACATTATAATTTTAGTTATACACAGGCATATATATAAGTCATTGTTGTGATAGTTTATACATAGGCATATATAAGTTGATGATTTACATAGAATAAATTGTATAAACTATATAAATAAGTCACTAATTCCTTTATATAAGCTCTATGTTATCACTATATGAGATCTATATAGTGATCAAATTATATAATTTTGGAGTTTTATATGCTTATATGGTATAATACTATAAGAATCTAGGGTTTAGTTTATTTTTATGCCATAATAATATTATAAGCTACATACCTAAATCTCATAGTCATTGAACATATCATGTATATAAAACACATGAAATTCTCAAATATAATAACTATACAAGACTCCTATATAACACCAAGTTGCTATAATATAAAGATAGATTGCTATACTATTAAATTCACAAAACATAAAATACACAAAATTTAACTTCATTTCCTAACTAGAAAAAAATCTCTATTGTTCCTTTTACTTTGCTCCCTTCACTGCAGTCCAATGCTCTGCACCCTTCTTTCCTCTCTTTTATCTTTTTCTTTCCAAGGATGTGGCACTTTATTTAAAGATTCCTATTTCTCTCAATTTTCACTTTTTTTTTATTTAAAGAAGTAAGAAACTAGTAATAAGGGTGTGGTAGAAGAACCTGTTTATTTGTGCATGCATGATCTAGATGATTGTGAAGAGTTACTCTTTATTTTTGGAAGAATGACCTATAGATAACAAATAACTCATGCAAAGGGGTTTAATATGGGTAGAAAGGTGGATTACTTAGTGTGAGCTAGATCCAAAAATTGTGAGCTTATTAGGAGGTTGTCAATCCATAGTCTTAAAATAGTTAAGTTGAAATAAATAGAGATAAATTACTTGCATCAAATGATAGAGAAGACTAAAATAAAATGAAAAAGAGATAAATGCTTGATAAATGAAAATAGACTAATTAAGCAAAAAGTAGGTCAATACTAATGCTAAATGAGTCAGGTTGGGTTCAAAAAATAAGTGAGGTCTTTGTGAATAGGCAAGGACACAAAAAGTAGAATTTAGCTAAGAGTAGGTGGGTGGATATAACTTATTTTTTCTTATCATAGTGATCATTAATGGTTGAGATGACCGTTGGTGGTTGTGTTAACTATCAGTGGTTGGGTAACCATTGATGGTTGAAGATGAGCATCGACAGTCAAGGTGACCATCAAAGGTTGTTGTGGGTTTTGAAAGTGTTAAAAAAAGAGTCTGGTTCAAGTTACATAAGGGGTTAATAACCAAGTAAATGAATCTTAAAACAAGAAATGTACTTAGTTGGTCACTTAATAGTTGGTGGTTGATTCTGGAATAATTTTGTTAGAGTAATGGTAATTTTCTAGAAGAATAATTTGGGTAGAGGTCCAGGGCTCTATCGTGGTTACTAACTTGTTAAAGGGATAACCTACAAATAAGTTTGATAGCTCCTGATGAATATTGGTTTCCTGATGGATGAATGCTTGGATTGTTAAAAACTTGGATGAGTGGATCCCTTTCATCTCCTACTCCCCTCCTTTTATAGGTAGAGAGAGATGTAGGTAGAAGGTTCCATAGGAGGTTTGGTTGGTTGCTATGATGTATTAGCTTTCCATCCATATTAAATTTTGATGTGTTAGCTTGCACACAGCTCGAGTTGTCTTTGTTTAGATGGGGAAGGGACCTAACCATCGGTAGTCAAGGTGATTGTCGGTAGTCAAGATGACTATTGATGGTTGAATATCAAAGGTTAAGTGGGGTAAAAGGTGGGTTTGATTAGTTGGTCAAACTGACCATGGTTAGGTTCACTTAGGGGTCAAAGGGTCAAACTGGTCTCAAGGGGGTCTAAGGGTGTTTCAACATTCAAAACTGTAGTGTGTAAAATTATAGTGTCTACACTGACCTTTATATATATATATATATATATATATATATATATATTTCTTTTTCAAAGTTTTTTCTTTTATTTTATTCTTTTTATTTATAATTTTCTCAAAGTTTCCATAATCATTATTATTTATTTATTTTTTTTATCTTATTTCCTATATTTATTTTCTAATTCCAAGATGACATTAATTAAATCAATTCATTATATCTTTCAAAATCCTTTAAAGTTTAGCTATTTATATAATGACTTAACAATAATTAGTATGCTAATTTTGCCAATGCATCCAATCTTTTATTGAGTAAATCAACTAGACATTCCAAACAACATTTAGGTTTAGTTCATAGGTTAGTCTACATATGATAATCTAGATACTTATTCCCTTATATTTATGTTCCTATAACATTAACAATCATGACAAAAACATAATGTAGCATTCTATACTAAATCAACGTTTAATATCCAAAATGAATCACAAAAAATTAATTCCATCTAGGTATGAATCGGAACTAAAACACAACTAGTATGCAAAAACATTTATCTAAATTCAAACAATATCCAAAAACACTACGTTAACCATTCAAACAATGCATATAACATATACTATCTAATGTGTTGTGTGTAGTGTTCTAGTCATTCCTCTATTATCTCCCAATATATCCATTTATGCCACCCTCTTCAACTATGCTCTCCCTTCATCATGCTTAAGGGATGAATTTCTTCTATGTCCAACCCATGACAACTAGGTAGTTAGTCCATAACACCATGACATGTATATCATAAAATACTGCTAGAATAATAAATCAACATGATCATAATGTAAATAATATACAATATATCTAACTCATAACAATGCCATCATGTAATTAAAGAAATATTCAACTGTCTCATAATATCATATAAATCATAGCTTAGTTATTAATATCCAAATCAAATTTCCAAATATAAATATCCATAGATAATCAATTAAGTTTGCTTAGTGAGGAATCGAGATGTAACACCAACACTCAACATTTTTCTACTACATATTAACCACAAGGTAATGGCCAATTAGAGGCATATAAAAAAACCATTATCAATATTATCAATAATATTTTTAATGATGTTGGTCATGATTTACACCTACAAATATTTCATGCCCTCTGGGCATACCGTACTAATTACCATACTCCAATAGGAACCACACCATATTCCCTAGTCTATGACATTGAGGCCATTCTTCCCATCGAGTTCAAGTTATCTTCTCTATGTATCTCATTGAAACACATATTGAATGATGAATATAACTATGGATCTAGATATACAGGCTCACTATAATGGACAAAGATAAACTTGAGGATGATGATGCAGGTTTCTATGCAATGTTGTTAACTATGGCTCTAACACATATAGGCTCGCTATAATGGATAGAGATGAACTTGAGGATCCCATGAACATCATACATCTCAATCATTATTTCACTTGAGAGACTCAAAGTATTGTCTATAAGGCTCATTTACATTATACCATAATATCATCTTCCTTGTACCATACCATATACCATTCTATCTATACTTTCCCTATCAATCAAATTTGTTTTTCCCTCACTTCCCCACCCTTTTTGATCTTGGTTTTTATCTATTGGTTTTTCATGCACATTTTACGAGGAGATTCAGATGAATTTTAAATAACTGATTCAATATTCTATGAATAGACAATATCTTGAACCAGTATGATAGTGGTTTGGCAATTGCATTATTCATGTTCTACCTCATTTTCAATGCTATTAATTATAACTACCTTTGGAAAAAATAGTGTCATTGACCTATGTCATTTTTTCCTAATTATAATCACCTATGGCAAAATTAGGAGAAACACCTTTACCATGCATTACCGTATCCCCTTGTCATTCTTGTTTATACTATGTTATTTGTCTAATTCATGAACTTCCTGCTACCTAATCAAATTATTCCATTGTAAGGCATAACCATAGTGACTTGAAGTCTCCTAATGGGATTATATAGGCAACACTCAATTCATGTTAAGGTTAACATAGTCACCTTTTTCCACACTATCACCATTTTTCAAGCAACCTAATCCACACTTTTGTTATTTTACGAGTTGGACTATTTTGTGTCTCATAATTCTTGATTGATTTGAGATGCCTATAAAATTCCAAAAACATTTGTAATAGTTTGAAAAACCCTAAACATTTGTAAATGATCTATAAAATCCTAAAAATCACAAAATCGTGAAAATTATCTTAGAATTAACATATGAGATATAAAGCTATTAAATTTTTTTGGGATGGGCCATTTTATATATTTAGTTTATTTCTAGACCACCTTGGTCTTTTTCCTCCCATTTTTGGGAGAACTACATCAGCCTGAGGTCCGCACAGATTATATAGGTAGCACTTAGATACATGGGGTATCTCAAGTTAGCTCAGCTAAAACTTCCTTTCTTTTTCAATAACTTCTTTGCCTTAAGAATCCTGAGACTCTTAGTTATTTCATGAATAACCACTTGTCATTTAGTTTCCCCATACTTGCTGGCCTTAGCCATATGCTCTTAAATTTTTACGAGTTATATAGTGAGCATTAGGTGTTTAACTCTGATACATTAATGGCCACTCAGCTTCATCTGATACTCTCACCATTTTGTGAGCTCATTTTCTTTCCAAACCTTTGATGTAGTTTCCACTATGAATTACACATTCAATTCATTAGTGAACACGTCTTTTTTTATTTTAGTGTGGTTTTCCCCTAAACCACACTCTCATAACTTCACAATTTTCCTATTCATGGATCTTTCATGATTGAGAGCACCCTCCTCTTTACTCACACACTCATCATTTTATGTGACCGTTTCCATTTTCCTCAACAAGTCAATCATGTCTTATTATCATCCATTTTATTCTATCCCATATCATGGGAGAAGTACATTTGGATTGAAGTTCATGTTTGATCTTACATCCATGGAACTATGTAGGCAACATCCACTTGCCTAGTGCATCTAGAGTCATCTCGACTACCCCTTCCTTTTCTTCTATTCCCACCATTTTGTTCATTTGATTCATTATCTATTATGACCTAGGGGCATTATTGTCATTTTGTTTGTGTTGTTGTTCCATATAACTTAGGGGCAACCTTGTGTCAATTATTCTTGCCTTGTTATACCTACATCATTGTTGTCTAGCTTAGGGCTCACCTTATCACTAGAATAACATGTCTCTTACACATGCATTCATAATTTTTTTTTTATTATACTAACATTGTAATTAACCATTATTTTTGTATTGTTATTTATTACACTTCATTTATCTAGATTAGGTTATTTACTATATTGGATTTATTCATTATTTTTTATTATTATATCCACTTTGATTGTTTGTGTGTTTTGTTTGTTGGGGTTTTTTTGTTTATTTTTATTGATGTTTTGTTTTGTTTGTTTATATTTAACTCTCTGTTTGTTTGTTTATTATTTTCTTCTCAATTGTTATAGGATTATTATAGTTTATTTGCACTTATGTCATGGTTATCCATATCATGTACTTCAGTTGCAAATTTTTGTATTTAGTCTTACACTTGATTTATTTGTTATATTTAAACTTGGGATTTGATTATCCATATCTTATTCCTAGGCCATTTATATTTACATTTAAATTAGTTTTTCCATGCTTAGGGTATATATTTCCATTTTAATTGTTTATAACTATCATGCATAATATCACAAGCTAAATAAAAATCATGCTCACAAAGTTTGTTATAGAAATGTGATGGAAACATATCTTTGATATATCAAAACCAATCAAATACCCAAACACATTCTTGAATCCATGCATAATAAAGAGTAAATGTGATTTGTTATGTGTTTATACAAACATGCATCTCTAAACAAATACAGATATGAGTCATACACCATAAGCAGATGATAACCAATATAACATCTCATAACCATGGCATAAGTAATGACTAAACAAAGCATACATAGAGGGGTACACATCAAACACATGGTAATAAAATTACATACATATCCCCCAAGCTGCATACAAACCATTTCTCTTACTTAGGCATTACACCTTCATCTAGTTATTATTTTAACATTATATTGATTATATGGTGACTCCAGAATCAAATAAATCAATCCTCATTGATGATTTCTTATTGAAATAGAATCAACAACATTCCTCCTCAAACACATTCAGCTTGCATGGCTAGTTTACCCATAGTTTTTGCACACTATTGTAGGTTGCACTAACTAATCAGTGTTCCTACATGCATTGATGGCCATTAGTGGGCATATTATTCTCCCATCTTCCATATGCATCACCATAGGAGAAAAATCATACTCTAATCTTGATCTTATACCATGCTTAGCTGATATAACCATTACATGAATCTATTAATTATATTTAGATTGCATGAGTAATGCCTATCATCACCTCATCATGCATCCCCTTACATAGTGGGGAATCCCTTATTGATAAATTGGTAGCTACTCATTTTATTCTAAACTTGGGTTATGCTCCCCTGCTTTGCATTTTGTGTAGTGAAACTCATGCTTCCTTCATTGTGGCTAAGGTTGAGGGTTAGGCTAAGGCTACGATCAAATATCCATTGGTTTTTTTTACCATAGTAGTTCTTCCATAAGGTCTGTCACTCTATGTAATGTCTAAAAAATTTTCATGTTCACCTGATAGATAATTTCAATCCATGGTGGTTGTTGATCATCCCCAACTCCATTTCCATTATTTCCATTCTATGCCATTATCAACCTTTACGCTTCCTTTCTCAGTCAAGACCCCCTAAAAAATAAATATGTTTGTGTTAAAAATTTGTTCTCAAGTTAATGGATTATGTAGCCTACATGACCATTATTCTTCTATGATACATGTTATTGACTTTGCCAATTGAATGGGTCCTGTGATGTTATTAATTCTACAAAATTGTTGTCCCACTAATAATGATTACATCCACTAACCTTTTGGTGTTGACACATAACCCTTAGTAAAATTGTCATACTAAAAAAGTAATTATGTGCGGTCATAATCCCTTTTATTTATTTTACCTTGTGCTATCACATCATGGATTCCATGTTATATGATCCACATCCAATGTTTTTTTTTTCATATCTTGAGGTCCTAATAGGGTTGGTGGTTTTATGAATGGATATCAAATATAACCTACCTTCTCCAATTATATACACAATATCTTGAGTCATTGATATTTATGCTATCAAGTTCCCACTTAGTGAAACCCATGGATCATTGGTACCAAGGTACTTCGATAGAGGATACATACATCACCACCTTTTGCCAAGATTAGATATGCAACTCTTGAATTAGGCATAATCCATCCCCTATCTCTCACCATGTTGATGATTTTTTACCTAAAAAAATATGCAAATCCTTCAAATAAAATCTTTGTAGATCTCCACTCAACTACAACCCATAAAACTCAGCTCATGGGGATGATGGTCTTTTGCCAAATAGGCTCTGCAGATCTTAATAGACACCCTTTTTATAAAAATTATCTCATAGCGATAGATGCTACTATTTTCACTTAAGCCCTTGTATAATTTAAGAATTCCTAAAATCCATAACCTCCTCATGATAGAACCCTTTCTTTAGCTCAAATCCATCAAAGGCAATTTGTGGTGTTTAGCATTGTGTTAGGCTCTTATTTATCCTACCTTATCCATCAATAGTCTCTAATCCCAATGAATGTGGGATTATTGTGTCAACTTATTACTATTTAAAAATATTCTAAAACCATTGTCTTGCTATTTTGTAAGCAACCTAAGTCAATGCTCTCACCATTTTGTGAGTTATACCATTTTGTATCTCATAATTCTTGATTGAGTTAGATGACTAGAAAAAATCAAAAAAAAAATCAAAACATTTCAAAATCATAAAAATTAGAAAAATTAGCTTACAATCTCCTAGAGAGATATCAAGCCCTAAAAATCCACAAACATTTGTATAGTCTAAACCTAGTCACCCATCCTCAATCTTCCCTACTTGGGAAAATCCATTGTTGGCTGCAACCCATTCCACAACCATTGGGGGTGTGAGCTTCCCTTCGCATGTATCCTTGCTTAGGATCACCATCTAATTTGCACTTTTAAGCCAAGCTTGTAGATTTCACCCTATTGGAGTAACATCAAAGCATGCATCTTATACTGGGATATTTTATCGTGACATGCTATTCCCTTCCATAAAGCTTTACTTGGGGGCACCACCTAATTATCATTCTATTGAGCCTTCACATGTAGATATTGACTTGGTTAATGACAAGATGCATTTTGTTGATTTTAATTTCAAGTTTTCTATGTGTGTGTTTACTTAGTTGTTTGTTTGTTTATTTATTTGCCTATTTGTTTTCTTTCATTGTCATACCTTAACTTAGTCTATGTGCATTCATTGGTTGATTCCTTGTATATTGATCTTGAGTCTATCCATATTCATACGTCAACATTATCATCATGGTTTTTATCATTGGTGCATTATTTTCAATTATTTATTAGATTGAAAGTTATCCATTATGCACATTATGGCCTGGTCACCATTGTGTTTTATATCATGGTGCATTATGTCACATGCTACAACAAAAATTAGGTCAGGGGATATTACAAGAAATGGTGCTACCAAAAATTCTCCTTATTCACTTTGGAAAATCTTCCCACTCTCCTTGATCAAATCAACACATTAATCATTCTGGTTGTATCAATGCTAATAAGGATGAGCATATCCACATTAGTAGGTACAACCAAATTGTTCACATTGATAAATTCTTATTCGATCTTATTTTATTACTCATTCCATTTTTTCCCACTTTTGGGTGAACTACATTGCCCTGAGGTCTATTTAGATTATGTAGGTAGATCTTAGATATATGACGTATATTAGGTTAACTCGACAATCATTATTCTTCCAATCATCTCTTTCATTACTTTATGCATCCTCATGTGCATAGTTTTTTGTGGTTTATTCATTCATTTGACCATCACACCTATATTTTTACCTACTCATCTTAAATCTATGTAATATGTTATATTATTGAGTTATGCTTACCAATCTACCCTACCAAGGTACAACTAGTTTATTATGATCAAATCTGCCCTATTGGGGAAAAATCATTATTCAATCCTAGTCATCAAAATGATTATATATACCTTTGGACAAATAATTATTTTGACCCACCCACCATGTTAGGGCACATGCCTATGCCATTGATTATAATTGACTTTGGGCAAATCAATGTCTCAACCTCCATTACTGATTATAACCACCTTTGGGAAAATTATTAATTTTAAATCAATGAATGCAAGCATTAGCTCAAATGGATTAATATCATACATGGGTTATTTTATTTCTTCTTCTTACTTATTTTTGAGGGACCATCCATTAATTGTATGTGTTGACCATTCCCTCAAAGGGGCATCATCATAGGCTTCCCACACTTTGTTTGGAGCATCATTATTAAATCATTATATTCTTTTTATTCTTAATGGATTTTATATTATTTGAATATTTTACTTTTCTTGTGTCTTTAAATGCCTTCTCAAATAGGGGAAAAATCTATAAACTCCTTTTTGGCCACTTTCATGTCTAAACGGACATCAAGCTAATTTCTTGAAACCAAACACAAATTTATCCATAAATTTTTAAATCAACCCATTCCCCCAAAAATTTGATGTATGAATTTTGTGACACATTAGTACATTCCTGATTGAGGTAATGCACTACATTATATCATTTAATTTGATAAAATATACGTGAACTAAGTACCTTATTTGAAAATAACCCTTCAATCAATTAACCAAATTCTTCTATTATCACATCCTATCCCATAAAATTCACATCACACTAAATTTTAGTTAATTATGAAAAATTAATTAGCTAATATTCCTCTTAAAATGAGGTTACATGGAGTGCACATATTATAAATATAGAAAAATCAATATTTCTATTTATCCTCATTATCCAAGCAACTTGCCATTATAATATTCAAATCACATGGCAAGGCATACCTCTTCTTAAAAATATTATACATTAAAAAGCTTACACCTTAAAAATATTACACCTTACAAAGCTTACACCATGTTCAGACCCTTGATCCTCATCTCAAGATGGATGGTTCACATCCATTTCGAAAGTCTATAAATTGGAGGCTCTTTCTACAATTTAGACAAGATTTTTTACTTAAATATTATTATGTTAAAATACATCCAAAATATTCATTTTAGTGTTACCATGCCCACATGACAATCCAAATCAAGCCAAGCCAATGTTAATTAATGGGAGATGATGCAAGATCACTATTGACAAAGACTCCATTGTCCATAAGCTGAGCAAGCCAACTTTATAAAACAAGAAAAAATTTAGCTACAAGGAAGGTAAAAAGAAGATTTTTTTTCTAGTTAAATTTTCATTGCATCCTTGTTATATATATGCTCTCCCTAGTGTCTAGGCTATAGGTGTTAGTGTTTGATTTCCTTGACTAACATAATACTAATCTCCCCTCTTGGATTATTTGTTCACAAACATTCTTTGACATAAGTCACGTAATTAATAAATGAATCATAGTAGGATCTGGATCAATATTTGGAGACTTTTAAATGAGATATGAATGAGTTTGATAAGGATTTTAAGGCAATGATAGATGAGAATCTTGAGATTATTTACAACTTGAACAAATTAAATAAGAATCTAGATTCAAAAATGTATATAATGCTAAGTTAGAAGAGAAACTGAGAATATATTAATTTGGTTCTACTTTACTTGGGGAGATCATATTTCACACAAGATAGCCACCAGGTAAGTATGATATTAAAGGAACAAGACATATAACTAAGTTAGACCGATTTGAGGAGTGTACAAATGACAAATTACCCAATAGGTGATCTTTTGGTAGAGTGATCACACAAGAATTCTATAACAATAATGACCCTGGTTGTATTTATAAATATGCAAGAAGATGTGTAATAATTGCCTTATCTATTACAATATCTTGGTGAAGATGAATATATAGGAGTAGGGGGAGTGAACTCATAGGATAACTCACTATGAAACTCATAGGATAACTCGTAGTGGCACTCAGTTGAACTCCAAGTGGAACTCTAGGTGGAACTCACCCTCTCACCCTCTAATTGACCTTTGTATTACACCTAAGCACGTTGAAGCTACATGTGTAGGTATATTTCACTTAATAAATAATTGGAATAATAATTATCCTACCTAACACCCCCCCCCCCAATTATAACTTAGGTGTGTAGAAAATAAAAAATGGGTCCCAATAATAAGGCTTGTTGAGGTACCCACGTATAATGCAACTCTCAAAAAATGGAGTAAAAGGAGAAAACCCAATAGAAAAAACACCCAAAAAAAGAGAGACAATAAAAAATGGTAGGGCTATAAAGCCCCACTTGAATCTACAACTGCCTGTAACCACTCTTATCCTATAAAGAAACCTCCTAGAGTGACTATGGATTAGAAGTAGATGTAGTAAAGAGGGGATCAAAATGAAAAGGTGAATGAATATAAAAATTACCTGATGGATATCCAACCAAGGTTTTGTTCCTATACAAGGAACTATGCTCCTCATGCAAATTATAAATGATGATTATTGCATGAAGGGGTGGTGTATTTGAACTAGAAGAAAATAAGAAATGTGAAAGGCCATGCAACCATGGAGAAGACTTACCAATGTTTGATGTGTCCTAAATCAAAAATATTTCTCCTTGAAAAGTCTATAGTGGACCAAAAGTAGGTGGATCAAGAAATAAATCTTCAAGATAGGGAAGCTAACAAGGAGATGGAGGAAGTGGGTCCCCATCACTATTATAGTCATCTATGGTAGAAACGAATTAATCAAAATAAAAAATGTGCTTAGGTTCTAAAGTTTCATCAACTATAGGTGAATATAATGAAGAATGTGAAAGAGAGACAAAGTGGGAGAAAGAATATAGCCAAGTCTCGTGATCGACTAAACCCACTACAATAATACTATCATTGTGTAATGCTATGACATACACTAAATTTGGAGTGAACTCAACTTGCATGCCTTAACTAAGGTGATTAATTTGATAGACTGATAGGAGATTATTTAAAAATGATAGAATACTTAGAACATTTTTAAATGCTCCACCAATCACTTCAGTAGACCCTCTCCCAAAAACTTATGTAGAACTATCATCACCTAGTCGAATAGAAGAGTTGTCACATAGATCCAGAGAAGTGAACTCTATGTGTGAAGAATACATATGATTTGATGCACTAGAATCAATAACCCATTTATGATTTGGAGGTACCAATTCAACTAAAGCTCTCCCCTTTTCTTTCTCTTTTCTTTCTTCTTTCCCTTTCCTTTTTCCATTGTCATTTTGCTTGGATTTGTGGGTTGATGAAGATGGTTTGATAGACCCAGGAACATCTATGTTGTTCTTCTCAACAAGACTCATGAGGTGATCAATATGATTCTTAAAACACTTGATTTCATCATGGTTTCTCATGTAATACCCACATTTTATCCTTTCTTTTTTTTATTTAAAACTAGAAGAGGAAGTGTTGAAGTTTGGTTTGGTAGTGAGTTTATCTTTCTTGCTCTCATGATCCTTGTTTTATTTCTTCTCTTTTGAAGCTTTTTTGATGTCATGTCCTATAATTAGATCATGTGGTTTATTGGACTTTAATTCACCCATTTTAATTAGTTTATCTTTTTCTCAAGTCAAGTCAATGACAAACTCATCAAAGGAGGGCATGGTCCATGAAGTACCAAGTGCTCTCTTGGTTGCATGGAAGGTGGAGATGAAAATAGAATAGTCAAGACCAAGTTTTGTATGAACATAAAGGATGAGTTATGAAACCTTTTTATCAACTTAAAATTATTTTAGTTACAATCTTAATGATTTAAACTTGGTGAATTAGTCCAAAAGTGTGTCAAAATTGCTAGGTCTAGGACTAATCAACTCATTTTATAGTTCATGCCCTTTCATCTCATCCAATTTACCCAAAATTTTCTCTAGGGTATCCCATAATTGGGTGTTTTAGCTGATTCAATGTGAAAGTGTAGATCTAATGTTACATTAAAACATGTAAAACCAAAAGCTTCATCACACTTATCAAACCATTTTTCCTTATTTGAAGTTGGTTCAGTTTTCAAACCCATAGTTATCATGTAGAGCTTCTTGTTTCGCAAAGAAAGTGACATGGAATCCTTCCATTCATAATATTTGAAGGGTGTGAGAAAATAAAATAAATTAGGATATATTTTAGATAATGTGAGTTTGTTTGCAACAAATTAAATAAATCTAGAAAGAAGGAATCACAATTATTTGTACACCCACCCTAAAATTATGCTTGAACCTCCTAGATTTTAGCACTATATTTTAGTGAATTTTAAAATTTAAATAGGTTTAATGCATGGGAAATTAATAAACATGATTTTTTTAAAGATGATGCTCAATTTTGAGTTATCGATCAAAAGTTATTACATAATCAATTCCCATAAATATGGCCTATTTAATAAAAGCTTACACTAAAAATTTAAAAATACCCCATTGCAAGAGTGAATCTAAACTTCCAATAACTCACTAGAAATGACATTGAATGCTAAACCTCCTCAACATAATGCTAAGTCTCACCACTTTTCTTAAACACTCATATGACCACTTTAAATAAAAAATAATTCCACTTAGGGCCAAAAATTAAAAAAAGAGCCTATTGGAAAAAAACAAATCTATTTTAATTAAATTAAAACATGATTTCATTTGTTGTTAAGGTAGATTCAATAAAAGGTGATCAGGTCATAATTAGGTTTTCATTTTCTTGGATATTGAAAAAGAAGAAGGAGATGGGCACTGTCATATGAGGGAAACACAGTAAAGAGAAGCTAAGGGTTATATAGAGAAATCCACTGCTTGAGAGAGAGAGAGAGAGAGAGAGAGAGAGAGAGAGAGAGAGAGAGAGAGAGAGAGAGAGAGAGAGAGAGAGAGAGAGAGAGAGAGAGAGAGAGAGAGAGAGAGAGAGAGAGATTTGGCTTAGGTAGGTTAGAAGGATGCCATTCTTAGTAGATTGCTACTACCATTAAATAGAATGTAGTTTGAAAATGAGTTTGAGGTGCCAATAGCAAGCCAAGGAAGAACTTTCAAACTACCATCAAGAAAAAAACCATCAACAAGTTAACCAAAAGGTAGATCTACTTATGAAATGGCATCATCAAGTTTCTCTAAGTTCCTTGAACAGGTGAAACACAATTATCACAATACACCAAAGTAGAGATTGCAAGTCTTAAAGTATACTCACCTTGCCTCCTTACTATGATAACATAAAGCCCTTCTCCTTGATCTAGAAATGAATATGCTTTGTGGTTAAGAGAGTAGACTAGAAGGAGGGTGAGTAGGTGTATAATGGTTTCAATGATGGTCTACAGCTACCATGAGCCAAGTTACCATATTTGTGTCACCCTTTATGGGTTATGCGGATTTTTATCTCAATGTTTGACCATCATGCAAAAGACAATAGGATATGAATGCCATGTGAGTTTGAGTGATTCTATATGATATTAGATTCATCAAGAAAGACAACAAAATGACCTAAAAATCAATCAAAACCACAAAAAAACATGAATCTCCAAATCGATAAGATGTGGAAGCTTCAAAGAAAAATAAATGTTAGAGGATCAGTAGATGATGAATTTCTAGGTAGAACAAACACTCATATCCATCGAGAGCATAAGAAAAAATCACATGGATATGGGATGCGAGCGTGGGAAAATGTGGACGGTAAGGAGAGACTAGGTGGATGATGCCAATTTGGAGTGGATCACTAGTCCAATGCTCTATGTTGCATCTAAGATCCCATATATGGTAGACAATAGTAAGCCATATGAAACTAAAATCTATAATCTTGACTTTATATACCAAGATATAAGAACTATTATTCCCTACTATCTCCACCTTTCTAAGACATGTATGAGTTTCATATCTGAAACAAAACCTTGCATGCTAATACACAAGCATGAAAATGCCAATATGAATAATATGAAAATTCCTCTTAATTAGTTTAAAATAATACAAAATAGAAATCAAAGAGACAAACTGATGTTCATTACCATAACCTAGAGTTTTGATACCATGACATAATTTCTCAATAGGTGATCTTCTAGTAGAGTGAACACATAAGAATTTTGTAACAATAATGACCTTGTTTATATTTAGAAATATGCAAGAAGATGTGCAATAATTATCTACTCTATTACAATAGCTTGGTGAAGAGGAATATATAGAAAGAGTAGGGGGAGTGAACTCATAACATAACTCATCGTATGACTGAGTGTAATTCCATGAAACTCATAAGATAAATCATAGTGGAGCTTAGTTAAGTTCTAGGTGGAATTCTAGGTGTAACTCACCCTCTCACCCACTACTTGACTTCTTTATTACACCTATGCAAGCTAAAGCTAAATATGTAGGGATAATCCATTTAATAAATGATTAGAATAATAAATATCATATACCAATAATAAAATAAGGATGCCAATTAACAAACAAATCCATTTAAGGATGTTGTATAACAAGAATAAATTAAAGTCTTCTAGTCAAATAAATTGGTCAAGGGAAATAATGAATTCCCAAGGATAATTTTGGATCTTGGCATTGAAGGGATGTGAAACCAAGTTGTAGTGTTGAATCTATAATTACTTGAGGGAAAGAAATCTAGGAAGGGCAGATTATCATGTTCCCTTTTTAGAATTAACTGATTAGAAGACCTATGGCCTATTCCTTATGTACCATATGCTAAGGGATAAAGTTAGGGGAAAAAATTAAGAATAATACTTTAAGTTGTCCTAAGTCACTTTTATTTTATAACATAAAAAATAAACTTATGTATTATTATTATTATAGTGTTAAAAATTTATTATTATTAAATGGATAAAAAATAATGTTTTATTGAAAACTATTTTTAAATACTTTTAGGGTAATTTCAAAAAGGGAAAGTTATAAAAGGAGTTAGGCTCAAAAGATTCGTTTTTCATTATTCATATTTGAAAATAACACCCTATTCTAGAGTTTGAGTTTTTTTGTGTTCAAATATTTTCATTAGAGGATGAAAACCCTCCAATATACAGGTTTGGAGGATGAAAACACTCTAACCCATTAAATTAATTCCATTCATGAATCATAAGTATGCTTAAAAATTAGGATAAAATATAGTTTTAGTGTGGCTAAAGATTGCTATCAGTTTCTAGTACTTTATGAGGGTCTGAATTATTTACAAACTACTATGTAGGGTTTCTTCCAGCCACTACCCTATTACATTGGAGTTTTTAACCTATTGGTTGTTGTGTTGTAACTTTTCCTTCTAAAATATGTTGCATGAGGTTTAATCCATAATTTAGGCTATTACGTGGGCTTCTATATAGCATTCAAGGCCATCATACCACCCTCCACCTCAGTGTCATCTCTTCTTACAACCCTACAAATTATTTCCCTAGATTGTTGTATATTGTCCTTAGTGAATCGCTATTGTACTAGGGTTATTTCTACTATGCACAATGATTTTATTAAAAATTCGACAAGGGTGTGTTGCTATTAATTTACTAATCTATTTATATGTATTATTCAATGTTAAAAGTGTAGATGACACATTGATTAAAGTATTATAATTGGGTTATCAAATTTAGAATTTCCATATTGCACGTGTAATTTATTATCTTATTTTTTAATCACCCATATTTTGTATGATTTCATCTTAATACAATAAGGAGTTTAATGAAATTTCAAGTGAGTTTTCAATATCAATATTGCATGTGGATTTTTTAAATATTTGATTGATATTCAATATTAGAAAATATTCATGATAAATTTTAGAGTTTATAAAATATGCAAAAAATAATACTAAAATAAATAAATCTAAAAGAATGGATATATTAAATTATATTTATTATAATTTAATTTAACTTATATATTAATTTCCACTATATGTCAAATTTGATCTATGTGATTGCAAAAGATATAATATAGAAAAGAAAAGGAGAGAAAAATATCAAGAAGAAAAGAAGGAAATGGGAACAGAGAAACACCTCCATGGGAATTTATAAAATTAGATTAAACTTGAAATGAGGAATAATAATTAGAAGTCACCAAACAAAATTAAGAATATTATAGAAGATTAGAAACTTGGAGGGTTCCATAAATAAGAGGAAACTTGTTGATTTGGTGAAATACTTATAATAATAACAATTGTAAATAAGTGTGATGGATATGACGTCATTTGAATTATTATTTCTATAAAGTTGAGTAGATATGTTATTTAAGTTTTGGATTAGGTTATAGGAATAGTGTGAAAGTAAGAAAACAAAAAAGAAACTAATCTAGAGAAAGATTTTTGAAGGACTTATATTTAGGAATATGTTTGCAAAGTCCAAATATCTCTTAGGGAAAGAAGGTTAAACATCTATAGTATTCATAAACCATAAAAATCTAGAGAACCCTAAGTAAATTTTTAAAGAGAAAAAAGAATCCTCCTCTTATATAATAAGGGTGCCATGTGCCAAGTCCCTATGGAACTGAAAAAATAATTAAATATATTTAAATGTAATTATACATAATTTTTTAAGTTGTAAAATCCTAGAACGCCAAAAAAACATTAAGACATGCAAGGAGTATAAGTAAAATCCAAGGAATTGTTCAGATGAACAAAACTTGAAAAACCTGAATATGATTCAATCTTGAGGTAAGGTGATTCTTATGAGGGGAAAATAATGTTTCTTTCATATTTATAAAATATATCATATAACTTAAAATGCATATTGATATAATTTTTCAACATTTCTGTCCAAAGTGCAATATGAATATATAGATATTTAACATAGCCAAGTTTGATGAAAAACCCATTTACAATTGATAATTTCTCTTACTAGTTTAATTTTTGTGATAATCATTCTATATATGCTTTGGAAACACTTGTTCCTTTATAGTGACCATTATAATCAAGATCTAATTAGAGTATGATTTTAGTGTATTTTTTGTATTTCCTATGGTATACATTGATGTCTGAATAGTTTTGAATGAGAAAGATATAAATCTGGGCACTTTATTTTTTGAATAGTATTCTAACTTTGTTTCTAAAGTTGTTTTGGATGAGAAAGATGCAAATCCTAGTGCCTCATTTTTTTTGGATAGTATTCTATCTTTTGTACTGGATTCTTTCAGTGAATGGGCTATACAGTTGAGTTCATGGCAGTTTTTGGTTTGCCTATCATTCTCAAGTATTGCTTGAACCTTGATAAAGATAGATTTCCAATAAAACACATAAGCAGGGGGATGAATTTTATGAAGACAAGTATTACTTGAACCTGAATAAAGATGGACTTATAATAGAACACATAAGCAAGGGGATTATGTTTTTGGACCATATAATTTGTTGGTGTGTGATATATCTAAACTTGAGATATAATGGAACTGGTGGGGAGATTGTCAGTCAAAAAGGTGTAGGTACTCTGCTTTCTATTACTACCAGCATGGAGCAGTGTATTAATCAATTTTAGAAACTAAGATTTATTAAGGGTGATAGGGATCATGGTCCACAGCCTTGCTATTAAATGGTATAGCAGCAAAAGACATACTTATTTTGAGACATGCTATTAATATGAATTTCATTGTGCAAGTCTTTGGAGAAATGTAATGTGAGAAACAAAGTGCTTTTCATGAAAATAATACATCATGTTGTCTCAGAGAAGGAATCCTCTCTAGAATTTGCAATGAAAATAGATCTAAACATAGGAATTTTCCCATAAAAGTATATGTTGCTCTTAACATTTTTATTGTTGAACCAAAGATAAATGAGCACAAAGAGTTCAATTTTATGAAAGAAGATAAAGAAGAAAGTGTTCTTGATTGTAGTGTTGCAGATGCCATTTCTTGAAAAAAAAAATTGTTTGACAAAATAGAGAATGAAATTTCCAAAAATCAAAATCTTTCTAAAAACCATCTAAGGCCTTCAAGTGTAGCTCATCGGATTGCATCCTGTTCAGTTACTAATAACTATTCAGGTAAGCACAAATTATATCCAAACTAAAAGCTATGATAAAATAGTAATTCTATTAGATTATATATATATATATATATATATATATATATATATATATATATATATATATATATATATATATATATATATATATATATATATATATATACACTATGCATCTATAAAAGATATATATATATATATATATATATACACTATGCATCTATAAAAGATAAATTAATGTTTTCATTTTAGTGGATGGACATTCATTGATTCCTCTATTTGACTAGAAGAGATACATAACAACCAATATACAATTTTTAATATATAAATTTTGAAAAAACATCTAAATTTTATTTTAGGGATATAGTAAATCCTTTGACTAGGAAAACCTACCAAATTTGAAATGATCTAATAACATAATCTCTAACAACTAGTAAATTAGTAGACTAAATATAGAGCATAAAGTCTTTAATTATATTGACATATTTATGCAGAATATACATTATAGATTATGAGTTTTGTAGCGTAACTAAGTGAAAAATACATATCTTAAAGTTTTTAATTATATTGACATATCTATTCAAAATATATGCTATAGATAATGGGCATAATACTAAGTGAATGCACAACAATTCAATGCCACACTATTTCTACATTTTAGTGACTAGTGTTGATATGAAACATTAAGTTTAATCTTTTGAACAAGTCCAAAAAAAAAAAATCACACATTAAAAACATATTTTTTCTATGCAAAAAAATCCTTTTACAAAAAAAATATGAGTTCTATGAAGTGAGCATTTTGGAATTTTGTGCACATGTATATTTCTGTCATTTTTTTACTTGCATAAAATTGCAATAAGAAAAGATTAGTGGAATTAAGAAAGTTTTAAGACATGTATTAAGATATTATTATGATTCTTGTTTTGTTTCTTTTTTAAAAAAAGTAGTGGTGATGGCTATTTTTTAGAAGCACTTACTATTCAGAAATGGACGTGATGATGTTGTTCATGGCAAGTGTAAAAGTGCCATGTAGTTGGAAATAACATAGAAAAAATACCACAGCTAAGATGTCTTGGTTATAAACACTGCATGAGATTTAGTTAGTGCTAGCAAATTCTCCTTAATGATCCTTTGGTTCAAAGTGTAGTCAATATGTCTATTTTTTATGTGTATGATGCATTATAGTGAGTGCTAGTATGAGTACATTCGAGTCTACTGATAGTTTGCGTAATGTGCTAAAACATCTATTGAAGGAACATTTGTCTAGACTGGATGCTCATAATCATTACAAAATGGATAGAAAGGTGATGTGTGAACAATTTTTTTGTTTCAACAACCCTTGACCTAAAAGCCAAAATTGTGGTTAGTATGTTATGAGATAATTGAAATGTTAAAAATTATGCGAAGTCATATTTTTG
The DNA here is from genome assembly GCA_037957365.1 of Torreya grandis. Taxonomy (NCBI): domain Eukaryota; kingdom Viridiplantae; phylum Streptophyta; class Pinopsida; order Cupressales; family Taxaceae; genus Torreya; species Torreya grandis. The sequence goes on from JARHVA010000069.1 coordinate 2,750,177, forward strand.
TATCTGAGAGTGATGAGTGTGAAATAGATGTTTGCCTCAATGTTTGTTTTTGCCAAGTTTTGTAGATGGGATTTTGTATATTGGTCATTCAACACGTCTAGAAAAGTGGACTGGCTTCCATGGAGCAAAGGGGTGCCTCTACTTCCATTTCGAATGATGTTTTGAAAAGCATTGTTGGTGTATTTATTGAAGATAGTGATTGGTGCAGGATACAATACAGATGTTTGTACGTGTCATTGATTAGAAGCTGGGAAACAATTGTTAAAATGTTAGTTATTTAAAAATCAATATACATGTGTATGTTTTGATATAGAGCAAAAAACATTGAAAATGATGAAGAAATAGAAATAAGATATGTGGGTGAGAGTCATTACTATTGCCATATCTTTTTTAGATTCACCATCCTTGAGATAGAGTTCATGTTGATTGTATTTTTTTGGTGTCCAATTACAATGGCACAAAATTAACCCACTAAATATGGGTTGTTTGAGTCAACAAGATCTTGTATTGTGGTATCAGGGGTAAGTCTATGCTTTTTAAAAATAGTTGTGATGTTTTCAACAGTGATATTGGGATGCAATACAAGGCAATAATCAACATCACCTCTTTCGTATTGGCTTCTATTTTTTATTATGAAATTTGTGATTCGAACACTTTTCCAAGAGAGAAATATTGTAAGAATTTATCAATCAGCTTGTTGTTGATGTTGGCTATTATTGTCATCTAACCAATTTTGTCAACAAGATCAATGTGCACTAGTTCTATATTTGTTGGAGAGTTTAGATTTTTTATGAAACCAAGTCCATAAACAACTAGCACATCACCTTTAAAAACATTACCACATATTTTTGTGGAGAGCTCGATGATCGAAATTGGCATATATTGTCCTATGTTTGATCTACAATCATGGTTTGCAAATGCAAATTTTGAATACAAATATTCTTTAATGGGATATAATGTAAAGCATTTTGAGATGGGAAAGGTAAAGAAAATTGTTAGTTTCATATTTTTTTTGAAGTGATATTTTTTGTATATTGTTATTGCGTAGAGCAAGTTGGAAAAATAGAACATTACCGCTCTCCTATTTTTTTTTACTTTGTTTCTGTATTATGTTTATTATGTTTATCTAGCTCCATATTTAGTTTCCTATTTTAATTATGAAAATTGCATGAACATCTTTTTTTTGTAATGGTAGGATAGTAAGAGTAGGAAAATGATAGTGAGTTTTTTCTTAAAATAATAATAATAACTTGTGCATTATGTTTCTTATTATTATGTAAAGCAATAAAAAAAATAAAACCTCACCATTTTGGTGGCTTTTATTGTTCTAGTATTGTTGATTGGCTAGTCTAATTCTGTGGCTCCATATTTTTATTCTTGCAGGGGTTACGACAAAGATATGGATCATATCAAGAAACAATAAATTAGATGTAGGTTTATGTCAATAATGAGCAAGATTCGTTTCTAGACACCAAAATGTTTACAAGCATATAAATCTATATTTAATTGACATGATAAGTAAAACATATTTCTTTCTGAGAGTTTCAGTATGAAAATCAAAGTAGTACTAGTTCCATTCCAATATCTATGTAGAAATTATAAATAATAGTGAGAAAAATCTTGGTTTATTTTTTGCTTATAGTAATGAATGATGACACTAAATTTTTGTCATTATAATTGCTAACAATTAGATCAAAATGGCCATGAAGATTAGTAGTTGTTTGAGTATATGTTTCCTATGTCAACACATGACAATAGTCCTTTTTTTTTGTTTTTTTGAGTTATAGCATAGCCCTGAGTCTAAATTTGTTGTTTGTATAATAAAGATTTAGAGGTCAGGATATATAATTCTATGTAAGATTTTTTTTTTTCATTCCTAGTTGTTAGAAACATTAATTTTTTAATGCTACACTATTGACAAACATACAAAGTAATATTACATTGAAAAATCATAGAAGCACCAATTTTGTTAGAGTAGTTAAAACATGAATAATAGAAACTAGGTCTAGAACATACCTATGTCCAAACTCTTTATAAGTTATATGCTTAATGAGCTTGTCAAGATGTTTGTCTGTCTTTATAAAGCCAACATTTAGGTTGGACAAGTTCAGAATCCTTTCATTCAAATTAAGCACTCAAAGGTCAGGATATAAAATTCTATTTTAGAATTTACTATGTTTGTTGTTTACAATTGTTACAAACATTCATTTATCCAATTATGTCACAACAACTAATATGTGAGTAATAGAAACCATGCCTAGAACTTACCTATGTTCAAACCCATCATGTGGTGTATGCTCAATGAGATTTTGAAGATGTTTCTCTATATTTTATGAAGGTAGCACATTGCTTGGACAAATCATAAATGCTTTGTTTGTAAATAAGCACTTATACAATAATTTAAATAACTTCTTACTTTTTTTTGTTTCTTACTTGATGTACTCTAGCATGTACATCTTACTAGTGTTACTGTAGATTACGTAAATCATAAATACATAAAATAACCTGAATAAACTAGAGTTTAAGGAATTACCTTAGCTCATTGTCAAGTTAAATAGTGTTATTTTTTATTTATAAAAGAAGGCATGAGGTTGTTGTTCTCATCATAAAAATGCACCTCTATTTTTGTACTAGTCTTCAAGTGGTATCATTCATGACTAGGAAAATAACATTGTGATCAGTCCAATAAGCATCTATTGCTAGAATTTGGTTATGTTTTGTTACAATATTTGACCATACATGGTCTATGATTCTATTTTCATATTTTTTTATGTTTGTCAGGTAAGAAATGCATGTTACAAGCTAACATGTGTTTCTAAAGAAGCATTGATGACTTATTGGAGGTGGACATATCAATATTAAAGTTTCCCAATATGTAAATTTATTTTGATGGGATTGCATTTGATAGTGTTTGTTCTACAACATTTATGACATCTAAAATAGAATTAGATGGAGACTCATATATGTTTACAATTGTAAATGCATGGTGGCATATTTCAATTTCTATTGACAATGCTTCTATTGCATTTGTAGTGTATTGCATTGGATTTCAAGTAGCAACATTTATTTTCATATATATCATAATACCATGAAAATTTTGTATTGAATTGATGGTTTTAAATTTTAGAAAGTGTTTAAAAGTGTTAGCACTTGACATGTGTGTTTCTTGTAAGCATAGTACATTATGCTTCATCAAATCATGGTCATTGATAATCCTTCTAAATGTAGTTGGAGGTTGTGAGTGTTCAATGAACATATTATTATAGACGACTCAATAACATGTGATCATAAGTTATGTTGTAATACCCATCTTGACTATGATTCTAATCTTGGCATCTCATCAGATTTATTTATTTATTTATTTTTATTTTTATTTATTTATTTATTTATTTTTTTTTTTATCTTGAAGTTTTTATTTGTAAGTGGGCTTAGCAAATATAATGATTCCATATTCTTTACACAAGAAAGTGTTGTATATGTCAATCCATGCCTATGTACACATATTTTCTTAAATTAAACACCTTCCATGGTTAGACCCTGGGATTTATGTATTGTACCTACACAAGCTAGTTGTACTAGGAATTGGCTTTGTATTATTGATGTTTTTTGGTGAGCAGATTTTGGAGTAGTTTTTAAAATAAAAAAGATTGGAGTCCAATTTAATTCAATATGGATTTTATAAAAATGAATATGATTTTCTCTCTGGGAATGCTTGATGTAAATTTTATTGAATTTCACCTAGATAATGTCATTGCTTTCTTCTTTGGTGTATGTTTTAAATACACCATCAGAGCCATTGACAAGACCATCATGCATATCATAATTTCTAGCAAAAATTTTAACTAGTATATCGGGTTTCAAAAAAAAAAATTAGGTAGGCATGCAACATTAGCATATCCTTAACCTTCATTATATCTGTCATCTTTCTTATCTGTTACATCAATAATTTTTTTATTCATAACTAGTGCCAACATTTTAGCATTGTACACATACACATCATTTTTCAATTGAAAAAGATAAGGCAACAAAGGGTTATTTGGTGTTGAATGTAGATAATTGCGATTATGATATGTTATGTCATCTTTTATATGTGAGCATATATGTATTTTGATTAGAACAATGATAAAATTTTGATCCTTTTGTCACATAATTCGATGTAGCTGGTAACATTTTACATTTTCTTACCAAAAAACATATGGTATTATTTATTTATTAATTTAAGGGTGTCCAAATATAAGGTAATAATTTATATGTTGAGCTTGGTAGAAGTCTCCACATAAAATCATGTCAATGTTTCCAAAATACATGGCTGGAAATTACTTTACGTCATGTAAATGCCTATCAATATAGTATAATATTCTTACTCCTACAAGTGAGATTTTATCAATTAGCACTATATGTAGTTGATTATAATGTTTGGACAATGTATCAAGTCATTAATTTCTTAGAGGAATGACTTCTAACTTGTTAAAAGGCAACAAAAAAGCAGAATGCAGTGTTTTGCCACCTAAATTATACTTAGCCTTACCTATGTATGCAAGAATGAGGCCATTTGGCTTGGATGGATCACTATAAATAGATTGTGCATAAATACAAACCAATGTTTCATATATAAATTTTGATGTAAAAGTCTTTCTAGTTCCTATACCTCCTAATAATAATAAGTACAATGGATTGTTCTTGTTTAGATGTTTTTAAAAGGCAATGTCTTTAACAATTACAACTTGTTCATCATTTAACATTTATCTTTGTTTATAGTATTAAACATTGTTAGTAATGAATGGATGGTTTCTGATTTCAAAGGGTTTCAAACTTTTTTCTTGGTGCAAGGTTTATCAATGGCAAGTCCATCTATAAATCATACTCTTCTTCTATAGATTTGCTTATGCTGAAATGGAATCTTGTCTTGATTTTGATTTCAGTATTAACTTCAAGCTGGGAAGTAGCATCTTGCATATTCCCCACATAGGATTGGTATTATGATTGAACTTGGACTCATTTTGTATTATCATATTAATTTTCAAATTACACGCCTCTCTCCATGTTTCAAATTTTTATTTTAAAATACTTTCATTGTTTCTAAATGGAACATATAATAGCAATCATTCATGATAATGATTTTCAAGGTCAAAATGTTTATTATAATTAATAAAGAATATAACTTGTGGTCCTTTTTTTTCAATGTATTACCATTTTTTTGGTACTTTAAAACAAATTCAGCTAGACAAACATGATCTATAGTTGTAGGATGGGCAATGTAATAGTCTATGATAGATTTGCACATGACATTTTCGGATTCATCTTGTTCCTGTCTTGAGAGAAATGGAAATTTTAGAATAAATGTTCATTCATCAAGACAAGATGTGTTTATGAAGGCACATGTTCTTGAGTAATGACTCAATGGAAATGATAATACTAAGTGAATAGCTTATTGTGCATAGATTTGTTGATACTTAAGCATTGCATCCCCAAGTCTATATAACATTTGAATAACATCTATATTTGTTGTTACATGTTGTCTATGTATTTTTTTAAATCATGAGTAATTTTTTGGTTATTTTTGTCACTTGGATTTACACCCTTTGAGGAGATGCAAATATCTCTACATCCAAGTGGCACAATGGAACCACCTCAGGGCTGTGGGTGACCCAACTTTGAGGTGGATCTCTAGATTTGGGGCTAGTTCCCCTTGATGTACCACTTTAATAAAACTATTACTAAATATTGGGGGGAGGGGTGAAAAGGGAAAAGGATAATTGAAATTAAACTAATTTTATGGAGATTATACACTAGATATGTTTATGACATCCAACCATATGCATCTCACACTTGAAATCAAAAGACAACTAAAACATACACTCTCCAATCAATGTTTTCTTGCATCAATGTTACATTATGGAGTTATAGATGAATGTACAAAACTAGGAGGACAAGATAAGAGGCCTATGAGAGAAATAATGAAAATAATAACTCACTTAAACCTAGACATCTTTAGGAACACATCACATGCTCTGCAATAAGAAGATGTAAATAGGTGAAACAAATGAGCAACATGCTAGGGAATCCTTAGTCTTCACTTATGCAAGATCACACGTTCAAGTAAAAACACTAAGTATAGTCATGGAAGAGGTCAAAATTAGTAATTTTATTGATAAAAAAGTGTAAAATTGAGTAGGGCTTCACCATACTCAGGTGGAGCATCCAATACAATGCCAAAATGGCCAACTCGTATAGAGTTTGAGAGAGACAGAGAGAAAGAGAAGTTCAAGGGTGAAAAGGACACCTATCAAGTTGATAAAAGGATTTAAATGTGCATTGGATAATTAAATGGGATGAACCATGCAATGTCTACAAGTCTAAGTGTCTATATAACTCATCAAAGTTATGTAAAGTGGCACAAAACTCCTTCTTGTGCACAAAAAAATTACCTTCATGATTAGGCCTATTTGAACATCTTGTAACTAATTAAAATAAGGTTAAATTATTTTAATGTAAGGGGAGGCTATCATAAATTCCTATACATTCACTGGTTTCTTGCTTGGTCATCTACAATCATCTAAAAGAGAGCCATCATCATCTATTGTCCTAAAAACTACCCTTTCATGCACATTGCACATTTGGTTTCTGAATTGGCATCATTTATCCATGAAAATATGTGGGAGAGGGTTAATGAAAATTTTCAAGACCATCCATGTCCTTGGAAGCATCAGGGGCACCTTAAAATCACTTTACTAGAAGATTTTCTCCCTTCTCTCTAGCTTGTGCATTAGACCAGATTTGAATGGCTGAAAGTAATGACCTAGTTGTGGAAATTATAAGTCTATTAATGAAATTAAATTAATATTTTTATTTATATTAAGTTTAAATATTCCACATAAACTTTTTTTCATCTCCTAATTCATCTTTTAGCTTGCACAACACATAAAATAGTGAGAAAAAACTTGTTTTTGCCCTTGTCCGTACAAGTCCGCATAGATAGATAGGATGGGAAGGATATTGGGTGAGTATTATTCAACTTCCAATATTTTATATTAGAAAATTATTCCATTTTATTAGCTATCCAACTCCATTTCTCAAGACTGGTCTTGGTTGAGGGTTTGCAAGGGTTTTAGAATAGTTTTGGGTCTTAAAGATGGTTCATAAAATCCTAACATATAATATACAAAATAATTACAAAAATTTGGTCTTATGTGACCCTTATAACATACCTTAACTTATTTTTCACCCATTAAATGTCTCATGAAAGGTGTGAACCTTGAAACTAGCCTATCACACTTGTTTCTCTCTTTTTTCATAAGTTTGAGTTGGTTTTGGAATAAAAATGGTTTCACTTTGACTTATTTTACAATATGAGAGTTTTAAAAACTCTATAATTTACCTATGGACATAATACAATAATTTTCAAATCATGTTTCATGGTGTAAATTGAAAAGACTCCTCATTTGGGCCCTAGGCATAGCCTTGCTTCATGAGTCTGATTGCAACCTTGGTGGGTTAGACCATTCACTTGAGACTAATTAATATTAAAAAAAAATTAAATTTATCCCATATTCATTATTTTATCCATTATAAAGTTCATTTATTTCAACAATTGAAATTGACTCCTTGTTTGAGCCTCTAGGCATGCCCTTGTCTAACAGGCTTAATTGTACTTTAGGGCTTAGATTTATCTTTAGTGACATTACCTATCCTAAAATTTATAAAAAACACCATATTAAATCCTAAAAACCTGATCCAAAAAATTTAAAATTGTATCCAAATCTATAAGAAAAGATGACCCCCTCTTTGGACATTAAGCCTCAGCTTTCCCTTTAGGTTTGACTGCAACTTTAGGTGTCTAAAGCATCATTTTAGGTTTCATTCCTTTTTGATGTATTTTCATGATTATTTATGTGTATTTAAACCTTAAAAATCATCCTTAAGTCCCTATTTACCTTTTCATTCCATCTTTTATCCATTTCCATAAAAAATTGCCAGTCTATGCACAAGGAGAGTACCCCTGTTCTGAGACAGAATAGGGGGTATTTACCCTATTTAATAGAGAAATATGAGTGTTTTATGTGTTTTTAAAATTATTATAGGTTATAAATTCCAATTTTTATCTTCTAAAATTATGATTTTCCAATTTAAAAACACAAAATTCAAAACTGGTTTCTTAACAAGATGGACTGTGCAGGGTTTCACAAGGAGACTGTGTATGTTTGTTTGAAAGCTTATTTATTTGATTTATGTACTAATGTGATAGAATAATTATATACCTATGGTAATTATTAATATGTTTTTACTTTTTAATCTCACCTCAACTTCTATCTTCTTCCCCAATACCCTTTGGTTTCATGGCTGTGTCTCTTCCTCCTATGACTAAGACACTATTTGCTAAGCTCTACTTGTAGGTATAATGTTTGAATATAAACTTTAGGTGATATATAAGAGTAAAAAATAACCTATATGTAATTTAATTCATATTATATATTTATTAGTTCCATTTTAATGACCTAGACCCTCACTAAATCCCCCTTTCTCATCTTATTATTTGTCATGATCAACACACTATAGGTGTGCATGGTAGGTGCCAATGAAACATAATTGAGATTGATGGAGATTTTTTAAGATTATTCCTATAGTTTTAAATCCATTTTTTTGTTTTATTAAAATTTGTATCTTCCTTTTAGGAACTACGTGCCACTCAAATAGCAAGCAAACAACTGTGTCTCCATACCCAGCTAACTGAGCTACTTTATCCTTAAGAACCTACCTATAGGTTACCATGAGCTCATTTGGATCTTGTGTTAGATATATGGTGTCTTCACTTTAATCTTGTTGGTAAAATATTACTTGCATTCACCTTTTATCCACCTATATGATCTCAAATACCGTCAAACTCTAATGCCAACCCACTATTTGTATACTTTGTTGTAGGTGCAGTTTTAGGCCACCTGTATGGATATGGAGTGTGTAAAGGAGGCCATGAAACCTCATGGATAATAATTTACTATATTTTCATGTCAATAAACTCACTTAGCCACCTATTCAAGTTTCAATTCTCCATATTGTTCCTTGAAGCAACAAATGGGCCATTATCTCCTTTAGACCTATAGATATCACTGAGTCTTTTTAGTGTGTTTTGAGGCATATATGAATGTACAAAATTCTCACTTCCCCAAAATTTCAAAACCCCATTTTTTTCATGGTTATTATTTGTGCTAGGGTATATCAACTTCACCTAATTTTATGCCTTGGAAATACCTTCAAACATGTTGGAATATGTTTATGAAAACCCTCTGGACCTATGTTTTAATAGTCTAGGGAATTGAGTCCCAAACTTAGTAGAGACCTTTAGATGGTAATTATAAACCTCATATAATCAAGATGTATTATTAAAAAGTACTATCAAGGTCTAAAAATAATAGTAAGAGATAAAAAATCTCTCCATCTCAGGCCTCAACCCTCCTAAATGGATATTTGGATCCCTGTTAACACCTACAGGTGATTATTTGCAGGTCTGTAGGCAGTAGTACAAGATAGTGCATAAAAAACATGAATTATGAGAATATTTATCTCTTTCAATGAACTAAAATATATTATTTCATTAATAACACATTTCTAAGCTCAAAATCTCCTTTTTAACGTGATTGACCTTTCCTTCATGACAACTAGTGACTGTATATGACAGTCATTAGACAAATTGGCTGGAAGTGCTTTGTGAATGTAACTCATGAGATATCTACTTGGAGATTGAATTTGGAAAGTGAAAATAGGTTAAGATCACCTGGGAAAAAATATAATGAACCTATCAAAACCATGTAAAGTCATGAAAAACATGGAATTCTTGAAAATGGAGGAAAAAATGCCAATAACTTAAAAAACTACTCCTCTTGCAACCTTGATGTACTTGAGTCATAAAACAGATCCAATTGTGAAACCAAGCATGTTAAGTGTTATATAATTAGTTTGGAATCCTATAGAATCAATATTAGCATCTGAACCATATGAAATTTCTCAAACAAGACTCAAAACTAAAGGGTACACAGATTGATAGGCAGTTTTGGAAGGTCAACTTCAAATGAATGGTTCATGAAGCATGGTCTACCATTACTCAAAATTATTATATGTATTTTAATTTATTTGTGTGTATAATATTACCCTATGATCATTTTTCCTAAAACTACATGTGCTAACCATAACAAACAAGAACCTGCAAGTCACTTCTCTATTCCAAGAAGGGTGAAAAAGAGATAGAACAATTTTGAACTAGAAATATCAATTTCAGATCAAAAAAACATTAAATTAAGTTTTTGGGAGATGGATAGTCATATTTACACATTTTACAAGTGGCACACTTCCCAAGGAGCCATAAATGTATCATTGTCTTCCTCTTCTTTAGGAAAACTGACTTTCTTCTAATTAAACCTATGAATTATAGTTAATGATAGTTAACACAGACCTATTAAGACACATTGGGCATAAAATCACCCTTTTACACTTGCGCATTTCCAAAAAAACCCATATAAAACATTAGATGCACTTATTTGATCCCCTAAAATGACTTAGAATGATAAATAGACCTAGAAACTACTTGACCAAAGTTAATATAACATAAATTGACATTAATTTACCTATTAAACACCTTATTACAATATATTATTCCCCCCTATATACCTAAAAATAATTTTTTTACTACGAGTACCCTATTTTGACCTAAAAGTCAAAATTGGTCAACAAATTGGTGACTCATAGGGGTAGTATGCCTGTTATACTAACTTGACTAGTAGCCTTATCTATCCATTTGGATTATATATTCATATAAGGACTAATAAAATAATAATATTTGACCATTGACTCAAATTTGATCAACACAGAACAACTAGTGACTTCCTCAACCACACAAGGGAAAGACACACACACAAGGAAAATAAACACACAACAAGACACACACATGTGCATAATAACTTAGGGGAATAATAAACAACCTATTATTCACAAATAAAAACTAAACAAACCTCTTTATCAAGATCAAAAATAAAACCTCTTGAATCATCTTCATGGTGAGATGAGACAAAGTGCCAAGCATGCTTCTCTTTGGATTGAGTGTTTTGTGGACCAGACCTCTTCTTTGGCACTTCACTTGATCTGATATCAATTAGATCATCCTTAAATATATCTCCAGTTAAAACATTTTATTCTTAAACATATTCACACACTTCATTTTTCTTCACACTCTTCATTTCATGATCAACTTGTATCTCCTTAGTAGGCATGTCTCTAAGAGGATTGATTTCTTGTTCCCTAAAAGATTGAGGCCAATAAGAACTTGTATCATCCTTCAATAACTGATATGTTTCTCCCAACTGATTAAGAGGATGATATCTCATCTTAATGACTTCAAACATGGCATCATCAAATGCATATGCTTATTGAAAAAATAGATTTGAAAGAATGCTTTCCCTTTGCATACTTACTTCAATGATGCCTTCTCTACCTTTGAATAGCTCATAGCCTCCTTGTAAAGGAGTATAGCCTTCCCCAATGACTTCAAAAAAGTCATCTAAATACTGATTATGAACTTTTCCATCTTCATCTATGGTATCTTGCAAAGTGAGGAAGGAGTTAATGATCATTTCTTCTTCTTTGGGAAAAAGGAAACATCTTTCTTCAAAATCTTGTGAATTTTCCTTTTATTCACCAAGGGGAGTGCCTATGGTGATCTCCTCCTCATAAACACTCATGAATTCTTCTCTATCAGCCATGAATTAAGCATATTCTTCTTCATTTGCCTCTCTTAAGATAGGCTCTTCAACACAAAGAAAACATTCTTCCTCAACCAGGCAAAAAGATTCAACACAAGGACTTACCTCCTCTTCATCACCCAAGACCTCTTGAGGGATTTCAAATTGAAATTCAGCTATCATAATCTGATTTATTTGGCCAAGGGATACAAGATCTTCAACCTCCTTCATGGTGATGCTAAGACTAGGCATTTTGAAATCATGTGACTTAGCCTAATGAGGCTACCAAAGAGGTATGTTTTCTTTAAGTAAGAGCTCTCTTTCCTTGTCAACCAACTACTTCTCTTTTGATTCCCACACCACAAGTCCATCAAGGCAAATGGTAATGGGATGAGGACAAAAGGAACTAGTTTATGGAGATGGGATATAGAGTTCAAAATCATATTAAGAGTGTAAGATAGCAGTCTCTTTAGGAATTTTTTGAGGGAGGGGAGATGGGGTGTGTTTAAGCATAGGATCTTCTCTTGGGTATAAACCTTCCATCTCACCTTAACTTAACAATCTCATTTTTGCTTCCAATTCCTTTCTTTGCTTGTCTAGGTTCTACTGGAAAATATTCTCTTGAAGTTGATAGGAATCATCATGGGAATAAGGATTGCATGAAGACTACCATGGAATAGAGGGAGCTTCTTGAGGAAGGGTGGGAGGGACTTGAAAAGGGTCAACTCAATTCTTCACTTCAAACTCTTTGACAATGCTCTGATCTTCTTTCTTTCCCCATGACTCCACTATTTTTCTCCAGCTCATGATCTTAGGATTGAAACTCTCTTCTTGAGGAAAGGTAAGAGAGGTTTTTATAAGATCAAGCTTCTCTTCAATTTCATACTCTTTGACAAGAATTTTCTCCTCTTTCTTTCCCCATGACTCAACTACCTCACTCCAGCTCATGATGCTAAGATTAGAATTCTAATTTTGGGGTGATACAGATGCAATATGAGAGGGAAATGAGGGTTTGGAATCCACTTACTTTTTTACCAACATGGACTATTGCATATGCAAATTTTCCAACTCAATCACCTATCAATATTTGCTTCAAACACAAGGTTTCTCTTCTCGACTCTCTCCTCCAAATGATTGAGAAAAAGAGTGACATTGATAGTCTTGGTTTGGTTCATAAGTAGGGCTCATGTATGGTTGTTAAGACACTTGGGAAAGTGAATAAAAATGTTGATAGGTTTGGTAAGATTGCCTTTCATGAGTTCCTAGATTATCCTCCAAGAAAAAAATGAAGCCACTTACATCAAGCATCTCACTTAGGAGCCTTTGCCAATTAGCTCTCTTAATAGGTGCCCACTCCCTCTTAACTAAATCTAATGCATATTTCACTTGATGGATGGAATGATTAAGAATCCTTTGACCACATATCCTTCGAGTATCAAGATCTAACATATACCTTTCATAACCCAAAAGGGCTTGTTTGAGGGTGGAAATGGATTGATTGGAGAAAGGATTAGGTTGAGTAGGAGAAATAAGGCATTGGGAAGGCTAACTATAAGACTAATAGCAATCATGGAGGGATGAATATGATCATATTGGGATTGATAGGGATCATGAAAATATTGGTCAAAGACTTGTTCATATTGAGAGGGAATGGGCAAAGATGGATATGTCTCACCAACTTGTAAAGGACAAAAATCAAATCCAAGGTCAGCCATGAATCTTCATGAAAATAAGAACACAAAAAAATATGTTACCATCAATATTCCATAGATAACTTGGGATACTTGACGAGTTGATATGTCTTCAGAGTCACCATTGATGATTTAAAATATGCCTCCAAAGACTGATGTGTTGAAGGACAACACCAAAAATCCTCCAACTCTTGGAACAAGAGTCCCATCGGGCATGCCAAAAACTATTGTCACTTGGATTTGCACCCTTTAAGGAGATGTAAAGCTATCCTCATCCAAATGGCATAATGGAACCACCTCAAAGTTGGGTTACTTATAGACCTGAGGTGGTTCCATTATGCCACTTGGATGAGGATATCTTTGCATCTCCTCAAAGGGTGCAAATCCAAGTGACAACAGTTGCCTTTTATCATATATGAGTACAATATGTTGCTGCAACATATGCCTTTTAAATAAACTGTGCATCTATGTTGGCTTGCCATAAGTATGACATATTTTTTATGAAATTTTTACTCCACACTTGAGATGGCTTGTGCACAAGAAAAATGGTGGGTTGTTCAAGTGTATTTTATATTGTTGTTATGTATTGAGTCTCGTCTATTTTAAGATCATGTAGGAAGATGTGAAAGTCATCTGAAGCATTATAATGTTTGGTGCTTAGCAAGAAGTAATTTTTATTTAATATTGACTTTGCAAGTTCATTTTTTATTTCACATGGCTCAAGTATTGTTGTTTGTTTCATTAGTAGTTGGGGGAAATTGTATCTACATTTTTTGTCTTTCTTTTTTCTATAATTGCTGGCATGATGATGTGTATGTAATTTTGCCAAGCCATTTTCCAAGATGTTAGTATTACAAGTTATGTATCTATCTATAAAATATGATATTTTTGAATTCTGTTCATTTCCATATACTAGTGCATTTTTTTATCCATACTAGCCAATGATCATGGGCATTTTCTCTATGTTAGAATTCTGTTACGTAAAAGTAGTTTGTGATTTTACCTAGAAATGATTAGTCTTCACATAACATTTGTTTTAATGCATTGATACGATGTCTATAATAATGTGTACAAGTGACTGGATCTATTTTTTCAAGAAAAGAAATGTCATTTGATATATTCAATTATTTCAGCTGTGAATTTGAGTATTTATGATGTTTTAGATATAACTGTTTCAATGCATTGGTTAATGGCTGCCAACAATGTCCATCACTTGTAAAATTCAAGAAAAGTTTTGGAGGTTCTAATTGTCATATCATGGTAAACATATTTTTTTTAAAGAATTTACATGTAATAAGGAGAAATATAATTTTTTTGAAATCCACATAACCAATTTCTAATTTGAGCAATTTTTCTAAATTCATTTTGTATTTGACATCCTTGGCCAAAAGCTTTCTTCCTTTTAGTTGACCCTTTATAATTCAAATCCACGTTATCTTTCTAACTTAGTCTATGGTTAATTTTACTACTTTGAAAAATAAATTGGTAAGATGGTATGCAAATTAGTGATTAGTATGCAAAATCTCCCATTGTGATATTTTTTTATAGGAGTAACTCAACATAATGTCATCATCACGAGGATTGCCAAAGAAAAGTGTTGGAAAGTTCATTTATTTTGAGTGTTTGTATTTAAAAATACCAAGAGGATGGTTCCCTTCAGCTAGTGCTATTGCAATTAACTTATCTTCTAATACAACACTAAATGTTGAATCCATAAAACCATGCACTAATGTGTCACTAGACTTGGTCTAACTTGTGTCAAAAGACAAACTATTATCATTATCACTACTACTTTTAGATTCACTAGAAAAATCATTGTTATTTTCAAGGTCTATGACATTTACAAATATAAATGGTTTCCAATCAGAGTCAATCTCCACATCATGAATAATGTATAATTTCTATGCACAAAGTTGTTGCAATGTCTCCATCACAAGTTTAGAACAAACTCTTCCTTCTTGATATGCATTTTTGTATTCCAGTCGGCATTTTAAAGCTATTGCAATAGTTGTTATTTCATCTATAGATCTAGGTAATACTTTATAAATTCTATCAATGCTTGAGGGGACATTGATAATTGGCCCTGTCAATCTAATCTATGGTTTTTTTTAGCCTAAATTTCTTATTTGTGCAAATCCAATTCTAAGTGCAACGAGTCTTTCTTCAAGATCTAATAGCATGCTTACAAATTATAGTTGTTTGTTTAGTCTAATATTAATAGGTATAGCAAATGCAGGAAGTTTTCCATTTTTCAATGATTGATTGCATGTTGCACATTTATTTTTTGAAAATTGCTTTTGTGTTTGTAATTAACCTTTTGCAAGTGTCCTTTTCAAACTGAATAAAAGGCTTCATACTGTGTTTAAATTATAGTTGTTTACAAATAACACAAACATGGACTGATGTGTCTATAATTTTTTTATTGAATTTGTTTGTTAGTGTTGATGTTAATACCCTTCCTTTTATTATTTTTTTGTTTTATGCCATGCTCTTTAATCGATGTGAAAATATGATAGGCCCATGTAATGGTGGTTACATTTTAGTAGTAGTAGTGTCAAATTGTAGCTTTATATTCTTATCTTTTGTTAATGGGTTGTAGTCCAAATGTTCTGGGTTTTTTCACATGAAATTTTCTTTATTTGGTGCAAAGAGAGTTTTTTTTGTTCAAGGGATGTTTCTATGCAATCAAAAATGATACTAGTTCTTGCTTCATTATGTTCTTGGGTTGTTATTGGTTTATAATGTACATGGGTTATATCTGTTTCAAATAAAATGATATTATATAAAGATTGTGACTGAGTAGAGGCATTGTAGGTCATGAGAATTTGTTGATTTTTGGATGACCATAGGTGAATGCCTACGTTCAACACATTTGAAAGCCATTAGATAGTGAATTTGTTTCCTTCTATTCCACCTTCATCATAGATAAAACCCATTTTTACAATGTATTCTTGCTAGTTTGTAATAACAAGTATTTTATTATGACATTATCTGTTAGATTAATTTTCAAACAAGTGTGTTCCTTTTTATCTTCAACAATAAATGCATTACAAAAATATTATGCGCAATAGTGATGCAAGGAACGTATGTCAAAAGCATTTTTTGTCAAATAACAAATAGAGCTAAAGATGCCATCACAACAATAATATGTGGCTTCTATCATTCTGAATAGCTCACATGATTCTATTTTTCTAGCATTTGTCTACCAATAAAGAGAAAGCATAGAGCAATTTATTGATAGTGGGATTCTTGCGGGGAGGGGGGTGTTGCGTAGGGTTGATAATTGTTTCTTTTTGTATAATACAATGGTTCGTAATGGCCATAGACTAGATTTTGGTCATAAAATAGTATGCAATATGGAGGGGTAGGAGCATTGTCATTGAAATGAAAGTATTTACATTTTCTTGTCAAAGACCAAATAAAAATGAAAATATTTAGCCATCTAGAAAGCCAATTTATGTAGAAATTATCACCCCATAGACCATGCTCACCATTGGCTATGCATGAAGTTGCAAAAATTTGCATTTGATGGAAATATGTTTCAGTATCTTCTATTTGGTGCAATCTATACATCTCTATGGTATCTAATTCCAATGTAAAAGATCTTAGTGCATGGGTGTCATTTCTTTTTAAGCAGCTAAGGAAATGTTCTATAATTCCAACACATAACTCTATTGATGTGTATTAGAAGTGAAATAGCACTTGAAATGCATCAAACAAGCAATCACCCACATTATATTTAAAATTATGAGTTCTAAAAAGGTTTTCTTTTTCTAAAACATCATCTATGTTATTGCACTGAATTCTTGATAGTGGCTTGTATTCTTCGACATCAACGATTGATTGATTACTATATATAAGAATTATTTTTTATTTTACATTTGTCAAATCCATTTTACAATGCCAAGTAAATCAAACACAATTTAAATCTAAGACAACATAAAAGGTCAAAAAAATATTTTTTTTTAAATCACAGCCCTGTCGTGAACCAACCGAACAGTTGCTAGTTTTAGCACCAAGGACTATGGTATTTGATAATTCCCCCTTTCTTAAGAAAATGGGATATCAGAATCTGCAAGTAATTACTATGGATTAAAAAACCTCTTGTAAATCCTAAATAGATATATTAAGTTTTAAGAGATCTGGTAAGCAATCTAAATGTTTAGTAAAAGATAAAATATTTGGATTGTTTAAATTCAAGATACTACTAATATATGTAGAATAACTAGGTTACATCTGAGGTAAAAAGAAAAGACTCTAAAACTTTTTTGAAGTATCAAATCAAATTTAAAAATTAGTAAATTCTTTTAAAGAAAAGTAATATACTATTTACCTATCTAACACAAATCAAACATTTTTCATAGAAATTGAAATAAAAATTATATATATATATATTCTTTCTAAACCAGTCTTCTAGTTTAATTGAGAGTTAACTTACATCATATAGAAGAATCTTTATTTTTTCATGGATTTAAAGTAAATTGTAATAAATGCATTAAAAAATAGGTAAACTTATTTGATAATTATAGATTAAAGATTAGAAGGTGATCAAGAATAGTGAAAACAAATTTAGACTTGAGATGAAATAATATCAACTATGTTATTGACACTCTTGAATTAGAATCACCTACGATCCTAAAAGATATGTAGTCGAAACAAATAATTCCAGCTATAGAACAAATTTTTTTAGCATTACAAAAAAAATCATAATTAATGTCATTTAATACATCAACAAAAAAATAAGAAGTTTTCTTAATCATCCACATCAAAACAATATTTTGACCTAAAAGCTAGACAACCTCATTGCAACTACTCACTTCAGAGCTTAATCTTCCATATCCACCTTATAGAGACTATTAAGCAAGGTATTATAAGTTATAATATCTAGAATAAAACTATCTTGTGTCATTTTAGGATTTATTTACACAAAGCCTTAATGATGGTGTTATAAGTGATGATATCGGGAAGAATATATATCTCTTTCATCTTAGCATGAAGTGAATCGATTACACAAAAATCACCCAAGTGTCCAAGACCATCCTAAAGCACGTTGAGAAATATAAATAATCGAATGATGATTTCTAACTTCTATCTATTTATTCTAACATAATATATTTATAATTATACTTTTTTTTAATAATTTATTATACATAATATTATAATATACTAAAAAAATTGTATTATTTATTTACAATCAATAATTAATTTTGTATGAAAAATATTAATATGTGAAATAAATAATATAATAATAAAAAAACTAATATAATAATTATATACTATACAAAGTATATAATATTCCAAATAATTACAATATTTTACATATTATATATATTTTTTTAAATATAATATTTATTATACTATATATTTTAACTTCATAATTTTATTTATAAAACTATTTACTCAATTATTTTATATATAAATTAATAATAATACTATTACATTTATATTATATATTATTATATATAATAGTTCATATTCCCAGATTTGTTTTAAATTTAAAGGATGATTTGTAGCTATTTTAAATATGGTGACCAACAAATTCGAGATATAATTATGTAGATGGACGGTACTTTGTAGTTGTTTTAATAATGCCATCATGTTATATCATGTACCGTGTGACAAAACTAATATATAAATTTCATGGATAAATAAAATAACACCTTTAAGTGAGAGATTATTATTTTTTTATGCTTAACCCTTATAGCATTTATATATTTCATTTAAAAATATATATATTTAAACAAAAACAATAGATTTTATTTTACATTATTGGTTTGTGATAGTTTATTCTTATGAAGAGTCGATGGCATTAGATTAACATTTTTTTCTTCTTAATATATTTATCACATGTTTTATTCACATTTTATTGAGAACTAAACCTTTGTATAATGGTAAAATCATATATATGAAAATGATATTGCAATAGATAATACTAGGTATATCTCTAATATTGATGGAGAAAGGATAAGAAGATGATGAGCTTCAACCAAAAAGAATTAGGTTTGGATTTCTCTCTATTATTTTAAGGAAAAATAATCATTTAAAGAACAATTATCCATATGATATACTTTTATCAAGAAAAAAGATGAATTATAAAAATTGGATATATATAAGGCCTAGATTTAATGGGTGTATTTACATTTTTTATTTGTAAAACATAGTTAATTTTTCTTTCTTTTGTACAATTTTAGATAGATCTTCAAAAATAATAAATATATATTATATTTTTTTATTATTTTTAAAATTTTAATAAAATTGTATTTGTATTTTATAATTAATTTTTTTTAATATATCTATCAAATATAAATTATATATATGTATATTATGAATTATTTTAATATTTTAAAGGTAATGTTAAATAGATAACTACCATCAAAATAATTTTGAATATAAGATTTAGAAAATAAAAAGGGTAGAAAGATTAAACTTTTCTTAAATTCTTATTATTCTATCATATTATATTTTATGCATACAAATGTTGAGTAAAAAAGTAAAATTATTATAAAAAATAAATCTAACCACACTTTAAATTTGTTTGTGATTTCATTAATGATTTGATTTACAAATTTGAAAAATTATTTGAAAAATCAATTAACATTTTTTTTTAGAAATCATTTTTTTAGTACTTGAAAAATTAACGATTACAAACATAAGGGCTAACTGACTACCTGTTCATACTGCTATTAGTGATATAAAATACTATATATTGATTGATTTTTACTCCATTTAAAATAAACCATGAGGGGTGCCATGGTGGCAACAGAGCAGGATTTGAAATACAAAAGCTCAACTTCCCATATGTTTTTACTTCTTGTGTTACATCAAGAAAATTTCTGATTTCTTTTCCCATTTAATAAGAAGTTATGATGGTTGATTTTTTCGATAGGCAGCCCAAAATTACTACCCAGGTTGAAAGGAAATAATATTAGTATTATAACAGGTGGTAGTTCACAGTTGGAAGGGATAGTTGATAGAAAGAAAAATGGAAGGCGATGGTGAACACATAGCACCATAGTTGACAGGTGCTAGTAAAACATGCAGACACTTCTCACCAGTATGCATGTAATGGTCTGTATTTCATCTGATGGCATTTTGAAGTGTTATGTGATTGTCATTGCCCTATTTTTGGTGGTGGTAGAGACTAAGCACGAACATAATCACTACATCATCATGGCAGTGCCCTGCTACCTGTGAACCCAACCCAATGGATTTAGATGTTTCTAAGTATTGCTATTTAAGATCATTTCCATACTCATCTTTATTGTTATTAATGGTGGCCTTAGCTTATGCTTATTATTATTTATGATTTCACAGGTAGAAGATCAATTGCATATTACCTTTATTATTGTTAATTGTGGCCTAAGCTTATCTTTATTGTTATTTATGGTTTCATAGGCAAAGGATTTCAAGAAAACAAACATGGAAGCATGTTATAGTACATTGCAGTAATAGTGATCCAGCAATTGAGAACTCAACAACACCCTACACCAATCATGTAGGTTTGTTTGATCTCTCCTTTGATAGATTGCAACCTACAGATCAAGATTGTATGTTATGTACCTAGGGATATGATATATTATTGTATATGGGTTGATGGAGATGTAGACATATGACACACATCCCCCTTAGTAGTTATATGGGTCCAATATATTAGGGTAATAGAGTAGCTTGTGGAATTAGTGTATTGGGTAATGGTTGACCTACATTGGGATTAGGAGGTTACCCATCCATTAGAGGTCTATATAAAGAAGATGATTATCATTGTAAAGATATCAAGTAAGTATTGAGTCTTCTATTATAAGAGGATATTAGATGTTGTCTCCTCAAAGAGACATTGGGGAGTTATTCCTTCCTAAAGGAGTATTGTTGGTGTTGCCCTACCTTAAGGGTATTTTGCATATATTGAATATTTAGACATCTTGGTCCACCAATATCTATTGTGTTGAATTTATCTACATTTATTCTATATTATTTTTGAATATTATAAATGTGGATCATAACAAGTGGTATCAAAGCTTTGATTTGGGCAATTTGTGGGTGGTGAAACCCTAGTTTTGTGGAATCATTAATATATTTCAATTGGTTTTGAATTTTTGTATAATTATTTTATTGTGTATGGATAATATCTTAAGGCACAGTGAAAAAATTGAGGGTTTTTTATTAGTTTTGTGGGAGTTATTGTTATTTTATGTTTTTTTACTAATCTGACTATATCTTTCGACATATAAGGATTTTATCTTCAAAATGTTTACTAAAGATATAAGAAAATACAAGAGAAACACAATAAAATTTTTAGATTTTTATTTTTATTTTTTTGAGTGAGTTATTATGATTTTAGTATTTTTCATATATTCAATCTATAGGTCATAATTTATGGAATTTTTTCACAATTGTTTTCTAAAGTTACAATATAATAGGAGGAAGCTACAGTAAAAATTTGGGATAGTTTTGATATGATTTTAATGAGTTATTAACATGTTTGAGTTTCACAAACCCTAATTTTTATTTGTGAATCATGAAGTTGCAAAAATTTTTAGGGGAAGATGATATTGATGCTAGAGAATGGTGGCTCCTTTTGGAAAATTATTTTTAAAAAATTTGGGCAAAGATGATTATTTCTTTTTTTGTCTAGGCCTACACTACATTGGTTTGATCAGTTGAGCTTTACAGAAAGGTTTTCTTCATGGGAAGAAATGGAACGGATCTTCCTAGATCATTGGGCTATAAAAGAATCAGAAAAGAAGAAGAAGAAGAATCAACAACAGAAGAAGAAGAATAAGAAGAAGAAGAAGAAGAAGAAGAAGAAGATGATGATGATGATGATGATGATGATGATGATGATGATGATGATGATGAAGAAGCAGATGAAGAAGAAGAAGAAGAAAAAGAAGACAAAGAAGAAGAATAAGAAGACAAATAATTTGGCTCCAAAGAAAGCTAAGTCAATTTTTTAATTTTATGGATGCATTCAAAAGAAGGTTATTGTGTCCATAAACCCTACCAGTAAGTATAAATTTATCAACATGAATGTGTCCAAGCATCTACATGTTCAAGCAAAGAATATCAAGGAGGTTCAAGTAGATGGTAAGAATATTTCAATGTTTGAATATTTGAAGCTCATTATGGATAAATATGTTTTGCATTTAGATTTGTATGCTTGGGATATGGATGATATGGATATAGTTCTTGGATATCCATGGTTAGAGACTTTGGGAACAATCAATATTAATGTTCAGAAAAAGTTTATGAAGTTTTGGTATAGTAAAAAAAAGGTCACTTTACAAGATATCATATTGGGAAAGGTACCAATAACAGATAAGGAAGATCATGAAGATGAGATCGAAACAAGTGATGAAGAGCATGAAAAAGATTTAGATACAGACATACTACAATTAGAAATGAACACTTCATCTGCTAAAGAGATAGAGAAGGACAAAGTGTAAGTGGTAGAAGATAAGGTGGAAAAAGTTGAGGATATAGACACCCACATCATCATGAGAGGAAACAATCATGGAACTAGATGAGGGAGTATCATAATAATAATTATTTTGGCTATAAAAAATCAAAATTATAATCATTATGGCTATGCATGGAAGCCAAAGAAGAATTACTATGGTTCGGTATGGAATCAATGAAATGCAGCGATCTATGGAACATGGAATGAATGGAGAAATCACTCTGATTATGTATGGAAGAATGCCTACTATGGTCATGGATGGAATCAGAGTAGCGTAGTGAAAAATGGTACATGGAATCAAAAGATAAATAGTTATGCAAGGACACCAAAGCAATATAGTTATGATTATGAACAGAATCAAAGGAGCATATGTGGAGAGCTATCACCTACTAAGATCACATATGGGTGGCTCAAAGATAGAGATTAGAGACAAGTGTGCAATAATTTGAACCATACTCATTATTTAGTTTATTCCTATGTTTCGAGTATGAAACATGTCAAAGAGGGAGGTAATGATATATACCTAGGGATATGATATATTATTGTATATGGGTTGATGGAGATGTTGACATGTGGAACACATCCCCCTTAGTAGTTATATGGGTCCAATATATTAGGATAATGGAGTAACTTGTGGAATTAGTGCATTGGGTAATGGTCAACCTACATTGGGATTAGGAGGTTACCCATCCATTAGAGGTCTATATAAAGGAGATGATTATCATTGTAAAGATATCAAGTAAGCATTGAGTCTTCTATTGTAAGAGGATATTGGAGGTAGTCCCCTTGAAGAGACATTGTGGAGTTATTCCTTCCTAAAAAAGTATTGTTAGTGTTGTCCTACCTTAAGGGTATTCTGTATATATTAAATATTTAGACATCTTGGTCCACCAATATCTATTATGTTGAATTGATCTACATTTATTCTATATTATTTTTGAATATTTATTTGTGAAAGTGTGGTGGGATGTTATGATCTTGATGGATGGATTTCACTAATACCTCAAGGTTTTGGTGTAGTGGTTCATTATATGTGGTATCAGAGCCCCCACTCAGGTTCAAGTCACAAAGCAGGTGGCTTTGTTGGTATGGCAGTGTTCATTTAGGGCTCATACATGTAGGGATCTTGGTGGTATAGGCATAAATCCAGCCTAGAGTCTGGGTTTCAAAAGCGTGGTGGGATGTTATGATCTTGATGGGCAGATCTCACTATAGCATTTCATTACACTGTAAGACTCAGTATAAAAAGTCATTTGGAAACTTTGTGGCTAGAGAAGCTACTCTGGATGAAGAATATTGGGTGAGTTCTAAACTTCACAAAATGTTATTGTTTTCTCTTGATAATCTAACATATTCAATATATGACTATTTGACTAATCAGTTGTCGTTGGCCTTGTGTTCAATGGTAGAAAATAACATGGTTGCATGTAGAGAGTCATTAACTTTAATGACTTATGAATTAATTTGAAAATTAAAGATAACAACTTATGAGTTTCAACAATAGGTGGTGAAAGTAAGCAGATCATTGACTAGCTAACAAGACAGAGAATTATATTAGACATAATAATAAGACTCATGTATCTTGAAGAGGGCGTAAATGGATTTGCAATGCATAGAGACATTAAACCCAAAAAAACTATTTTAGACAAGAATTTTAATTCATGATTTTTATATTAGGTCTCCCAAGGATAAGACTAGGCCTGCACAACACTTGTCTAAGACCAGGCTTAGATTACTCATGACATCTGCACAACCAAGTCCTTTTTAAGATACGATTGTGTGGGAGGTTTTGCTTATGATATTGGATCCTATATTTGAGATTAGGTTTAGTCAGAAATATTATGCTTTTAAGCTTGGGAGGAGTGCTCATATTGTGTTGAGAGTCATTAGGAGTAAATTTGGTGGGTATGCTTGGTTTACACTAGAAGAGGTAGCTAAAGTTCCATCATGGGGTCATTGTGGAGGGTTGAGCCTACTTATTATGAATATATGTCTTAATGAATTAGACCAGTGGATGAAAGAGAGGATTTTTAAGTTTTATCAACATTCAAGTATTGATGTTATATGGAAGGAAGATAACATATAAAATTATATTATATATTCTCTATAGTGCTTTTTTTAGCATTAAAATTTTGTTATTTTTGGTTTAAGCTTTGCACCTTATTCTAGGTTCATTAGTAAATGGTAATTTAATATTATTTTGTCATTTCTAAATTATTCCTATTTTTTCATATAAAATAGATTTTATCTTACCATTATTCTATTACTTCCAGCTTGCAGTAGTGTATTCATCAATTTCAAAAACTAAGATTTGTTAAAGGTGATAGGGATCCTAATCTACAACCTTACTATCAAATGATTCACATGACTCAGCCAAAAAATAATTTACAAATGAATAAGCTTCTTGAGATAATGGCAGAATGGTATCGATATGGAAAAAATCATAATAAAGTTACTAGATTTTGCTCCTATATTGTTCAACGATCTCTTTCAAAGCTCTATGTTGCCAAGTATAAGCTTTGATCTCAAGTAGATTACCTCCCATAATGTCAGCCATCCATTGAAAAGGAGAGAAGGGAACGTACCAGACTATAATGATCTTTTAAGAATGGGGCTTGTAGATGACATTATTGGCATTGATTTTTCTAATAGTTCTTTGATACCTACAATTGACTACACTCCCTTTCCAATGAACTAAACACTAGACCATGAAAAAGTCTTACATGAACATATAAATATACTAAGGAAAAGATATTTTATGCATACATTTTCATTTTTCTTAGGAAGTAAACCTATCATTTTATTTATATGTTGTTATAGTAGTTTCATTGCTCTCGAATGCCTTTACTAGGATATTTGGTTTGAGTGCAAACCTAGGTGGAACAAGTCCTAAAATTCTTTAAAAGGTGAAGCATTCATGGATATCATCTGAGGATCTTGTTACAGCAACCAAAATAAAATCAAATTTGGCACCATGTTGGGTGCCACAACAAGCTATATGACCGACAACCCAAATCCATGGAATTTTAAATACACAAAACACTAGTGGGTATTACTATTACCTGCAGAGTTTTGATAGTAAGATTGTTGAATCTCCTACGATGGCTCCTTTTTTTCTCTAGAATTTCTTTTTGCAATGCCCTACAAATAATGCCACAGTAAATAAAATGCCAAAAAAAAGTAGGACAAATGATTTGACTTTGATTCTTGAGCCATGCACACCATGTCCATGACATCAGCTAAATTGATGGTTGCAATCTAAAGTTAATTTGATCCAACATCCATCACCATTAATCCATGTACCAACTATACCTATTGATATTAAGTGTCATTACTTGTGTCTCGATTCACTCTTGGATTTAGAGAGTTAACTACAAATTTTTACAATAAATTCCATTTTAGGTTAGGGGATAATTCATGCCAAAGTACAGACTCATCCAAAAAATTGGACCCACTCATTCAATATTTGTTAATGGCACACATATGAGTGCACACTAAATAAAAAATTAAAAAATGAACATTGATGACCACATGGTAGACAATAATGGATATATTTCCATATTCCTTACTATCTTCATAAATAAATTTTGATGCAGAAAAAGCAAGCTAACCTTTCAGAGGCCATAACTTTTGACTCGTAGCTTTGTTTGAGCTCTTCCACATGTCAACACAACCATCTCAAAAAATTTATTACTATCATAAGTAGTTATACCTACTTAAGGATGTTTTTGATATTTTAAGAAGGCCATACATAATCATTTGAGGTTTTGAAAGTACAATTTGATTAATTTTTCAAGAATTTCCTATTTTTAGAAATTGTATATTTTGAGGTCTAGACATCAACTTCAGTTGAATTTCATTTAATAGGTAGCATATAAAATATTTTGGGAGTTTTTTTGAGATGTGCACCTTTGCATATAAAATATATTATATCTTACCATTATTCTTTTACTTCTAGCTTGCAGTAGTATATTCATCAATTTCAAAAACTAAGATTTGTTAAGGGTGATATGGATCCTGATCTATAGCCTTACTATTGAATGATTCACATGACTCAGCCACACAATAATTTACAAATGAATAATCTTCTTGAGATAATGGTAGAATGGTATCAATATGCAAAAAATCATAATAAAGTTACTATATTTTTATTCTATATTATTCAAGGATCTCTTTCAAAGCTCTATGCTGCCAAGTATAAGCTTTGCTCTCGAGCATATTACCTCCCACAATGTCAGCCATTCATTGAAAAGGAGAGAAGGGCACATACCAGACTAAAATGATCTTTTAAGAATGGGGCTTGTAGATGACATTATTGTCATTGATTTTTCTAATAGTTCTTTGATACCTACAACTGACTACACTCCCTTTCCAACGAATAAGACACCAGACCATGAAAAAGTCTTACATGAACATATAAATATACTAAGGCAAAGCTAGTTTATACACAGAGTTTCATTTCTCTTAGGAAGTAAACCTATCATTTTATTTATATATTGTTGTAGTAGTTTCATTGCTCCCGAATGCCTTTACCAGGATATTTGGTTTGAGTGCAAACCTAGGTGGAGTAAGTCCTAAAATTCTTTAAAAGGTGGAGCATTCATGGATATCATTTGAGGAGATTGTCACAACAACCAAACTAAAATCTAATTTGGCACCATTTTGGGTGCCACAACAAGAAATATGAGCGACAACCAAAATCCATGAAATTTTAAAAACACAAAACACTAGTGGGTATTGCTATTACCTAAAAAGTTTTGATAGTAAGATTGTTGAATCTCTTATGATGGATCCTTTTTTCTCTAGCTTTTGTTTTTGCAATTCCCTATAAATAATGCCACAACAAATAAAATTCCAAAAAAAGTAGGACAAATGATTTGACTTCGGTTCTTGAGCCCTGCACACCATGTTCATGACATCAACTAAATTGATGGTTACAATATAAAGTTAATTTGATCCAACATCCATCACCATTAATCCATGTACCAACTATACCTATCAATATTAAGTGTCATTACTTGTGTCTCGATTCACTCTTGGATTTAGAGAGTTAACTGCAAACTTTTACAATAAATTCTATTTTAGGTTAGGGAATGATTCATGCCAAAGTACAGACTCATCTGCAAAATTGGACCCACTCATTCAATATTTGTTAATGGTACCCAGGTGAGTGCACACTAAATAAAAAATTAAAAAATGAACATTGATGAATTCATGGTAGACAAAAATGGATCTATTTCCATATTCCTTACTATTTTCATAAATAAATTTTGATGCAAAAAAAATAGGCAAACCTTTTAGAGGCCATAACTTTTGACTCGTAGCTCTATTTTAGCTCTTCCACATGTCAACACGACTGTCTCAAAATTTGTGTTCCTATCATATGCAGTTATACCTAATTATGTTTTTGATATTTTTAAAAGGCCATATGTAATCATTTGAGAGTTTGAAAGTAAAAATTGATTAATTTTTCAAGAATTTCCTATTTTTAGAAATTTTATATTTTTAGGTCTAGACATCAACTTCAATTAAATTTCATCCAATAGGTTAATTTTAGAATTTAAAATATTTTGGGAGTTTTTTAGAGATGTGCACTGTAATATCCCCGTTTCCCTTGAAATCTGAAACTAGATATTTCTTGACTATTTCTCTATATTTGTAATATCCCCAACCAATAGGGACCATAGAAAGACAAAAACCTCTAAAAAATATCTTCACATAAATAAATAAACCACAATATAATCTCTTATTTATTCACTCAGATAGTTACAATAGATGTCCTCTATCATACATATTAAAGAATATTAACATACGGTCTTAATAACCTGATTATTCTGCAAACTGGGAATAAAATCTGAATCTGGTATGTCTCAGCCTACTGTGTCAAAAACACAGTCGCCGGCGTCAGTTGATGTACTATCGACGTCGGTCACTATCGATCAGCTTATCTACCGATGTCGGTCTTCAGTCGGCCGATGTCGATCACTGGGGTGCCGATGTCGATTCCTGTGTCCCCTGTGGCTCTGTCCGGCCTATGGCAGAATGGTACAAAATTGTATGGATCGGTACAGATTTCGTACAAAAGCAAGATAATATGTTGCGGCTTATATTTTGGATACCTGATCTGAAGATCTCTATCTGTATAATTTATTGAATCAAAAACATAATAAAATAAATACCTGAAATACTTGTGATAACTTCTGTGTGAAGTTATCTCTCAAACTTGTAAACCTTTGTGATAACTTCTATATGAATCTATCTCTCAATTTGGCAATAGATCAGCTGATCTCTCACAACCTCTGAATCACACATAATGAAGAGTGGACGTTCTTCAATGCAAATGGAATACTAGAACCCTTGGCTCAATCTTCACAAAAGAATTCTTAGCAAAACTCAATAATCAATAATCATTCATAATTTGCCTCCCTCCAATAAGAAACCCTTATATCCTCCAAAAAGGTGTGCTTGCCCTAATTAGGTTTCTCAAATTAGAATTAGGGTTACATAATTAAAAATAGGCCAAAAATTTAATATTTGATTAAATCAATCAAATATTAATATCTCCCTCAATACATGTCAGATCCTCGATCCGTCTGAAGCTGGTGAATTAGGGAGTGATTCTACACATGACCATACCAAAATAAGGGTGCTCTGTTGTATGTCAAATATCCCTATATAATAGGAGCTCAGGCAAACATGTTTGAAAGAACCCAAATGAAAGCCAACTATAGGAATTATGCTAATCAAAGCCAAGCCAAGCTCCATCAAGACCCCCTATCCATCCTATCAGCCTACGAGGGTCGCATTATAGGCTAACCATCAATTCTGAACATGTCACCGAAAAAGGGGACATGACAATCCGCCCCTCAAATTGCTTGCCCCCAAGCAATCGCAGAACAATGAACCACTTGATCCACCTGGATCCCAAGGAAAAGGTTGTGTAATGTCCCTCATGTCACCAACCAACCCCTGTGAAGAAATCATCAGCATCAATAGCATCAAAAGTACAAAAGTCAGCAACTAAAAAACTGCACTCAACATGCAAACATCTGACATCACGAACAACATTATCTGAAGGCCAACTGTAGATGTCGATAGAAGAAACCACTCTGTGGAACTCAAGCCAACTAAAACATCAACTCTATCAAAACTCAAGTCCCTGTCTAACTGACACTCACAACCAACTGCACCATGGATATGACAACAACCATAGGTACCTGAGTCACTGACACCAAATCTAATCTCTGATAAACTGTCCTGGGTGTGCCGATATTGCAAGCTATGTAACTTGCAACTACCAATTCCATCTGCAAAAGATGGTGCCAATCCATCCCATAATGGATGGTAAGAAATTGGATCCGATCTACACCTGCGTGAAATCAAATCTTCTCTCTATAAAGGTAGCACAGCCAACTGTACCACACTGTCATTTGTGTGAGAAGAATTAATTTGGAGACTCGACTCCATTGGTATCCCAAACTCATCAGGATCAAGTACTCCCAAATCCTAAACATGTGCGTCAACCCCAACAACGTGTTCCTCAACAACAACTGCAAGAACGTACTCACCACCAACCACCTCAATGTACAAATGAACTGGGTCTGGGGCTGGTGAGGACCACAAATTCTCTAACTCCATGGTCACCTTAGCCAAATGAAACTGTGACTCCTCGTCAGCCAACTGTGTACTCTCAATAATCTCAGAAGTCACCTCAAGCTGCTGAGTAAGCTCACTCACCTTATCTTCCTTGACCAATAATGCATCATATGCTATGCTACCCCACTCCATAAGATAATCTCTATCAGCTACCAACTACATATAATCCTATCTCAAAATCTGGATAGCCTCCCATAAAGAGTGGATCTCTATCAAGGACAAATAACTACCTCCCTACTCAATGCTAGTGGGAGAACCCCATCCATAAACTGCTAACAACTGACGAGCAAGATCGAAATGCTTGCAAGCGATAACAATGTCTCGCTCACTAACTCTCCGCTGACTAGACACATGATGGCGCTAGCTAGATTGTCTCCCACAATCCTCCTCTGATGCACGGTCTAAAAGAGTAGACTCAAATTCACTGATCTCTAGAGTACTACCATCCCTACTCTGTGAATCAACTCCAAAGCTCATATCAACATACAAAGTATCAAAAACTGTAGCATCGCTGTCCAACTCCTCTGTATCGAAAGAAACTACTAGTGAAACTAAGTCCTCAAAATTGTCTGTTGCATTCTCCTGGGTGTCATCTGCAATAATCGGATCCTGGGACTCTTCTACACTCTCTAAATTTGGAGTGTGAATGCTGGACATACTCATATCATCATCAACATGTGACCTGACTGTAAAAGAAAGTTGAGTCCCTACCACATGCACTAACTCCTGATCTAAACTCACCTCAAGACCATCAACACTTAGTGTACTAACATCTGAGTACACCTCCACACTCTAAATGCAAGCATCAGACTCATCCTCATCTAACTCCAAAGAAGCTGCTGCTGAAACTATCTTATGATCACAATCTCTAGCTCCTGCATCCTATGTGACTAACTGAGAGTCCAAATCCTCATGACATAGGTCATCCACGTGCCTCTCAAAATCTTGGAGAGCCAACTGAGTACACACCAAGGAATTATGAGTATCTTCCAGCTCATGAGAAAACCGGTCAACCTCCTCTTCCTTCGTGTTTCGTGATGTGGACCCTCTAACAATAGATGCAATACTCCGTGTTAATTTGTCTTCGCATGTAGGGTCTAAAATAAATTCATTCATCTTCTTTTGGTTTTCACCCAATTGGTTCAAAATTTGTTTCAGCTTCTTCATATCCTTGTCCCACTATTTCTGACTACTTGAAGTCATCATGGATACTTCGCTGATTCAATCTACCCAAACTACCCAACAGGATGGCAGGACATTAGCTCTGATACCACTATAATATCCCCAACCAATAGGGATATAGAAAGACAAAAAGCTCTGATACCACTGTAATATCCCCGTTTCCCTTGAAATCTGAAACTGGATATTTCTTGACTATTTCTCTGTATTTGTAATATCCCCAACCAATAGGGACTATAGAAAGACAAAAAGCTCTAAAAAATATCTTCACATAAATAAATAAACCACAATATAATCTCTTATTTATTCACTCAGATAGTTACAATAGATGTCCTCTGTCATACATATTAAAGAATATTAACATACGGTCTTAATAACCTAATTATTCTGCAAACTGGGAATAAAATCTGAAACTGGTATGTCTCGGCCTACTGTGTCGAAAACACAGTTGCCAGCGTCGATCGATGTACTGCCAATATCGGTCACTGTCGGTCGGCTTATCTGTCGACGTCGGTCTTCAGTCGGCCAATGTCGATCATTGGGGTGCCGATGTCAGTTCCTGTGTCCCCTGCGGCTCTGTCCAGCCTGTGGCAGAATGGTACAGATCAGTACGGATTTTGTATAGAAGCAAGATAATATGTTGTGGCCTGTATTCTGGATACCTGATCTGAAGATCTCTATCTATATAATTTATTGAATCAAAAACATAATAAAATAAATACCTGAAATACTTGTGATAACTTCTGTGTGAAGTTATCTCTCAAACTTGTAAACCTCTGTGATAACTTTTGTATGAAGTTATCTCTCAATTTGGCAATAGATCGGATGATCTCTCACAACCTCTGAATTGTACACAATGAAGAGTGGACGTTCTTCAATGCAAATGGAATACTGGAACCCTTGGCTCAGTCTTCACAGAATAATTCTTAGCAAAACTCAATAATCAATAATCATTCATAATTTGCCTCCCTCCAATAAGAAACCCTTATATCCTCCAAAAAGGTGTGCTTTCCCTAATTGGGGTTATTCAAATTAGAATTAGGGTTACATAATTAAAAATAGGCCAAATAATTAATATTTGATTAAATCAATCAAATATTAATATCTCCCTCAATACATGTCAGAACCTCGATCTGTCTGAAGCTGGTGAATCAGGGAGTGATTATGCACATGACCATACCAAAATAAGGGTGCTCCGCTGTATGTCAAATATCCCTATATAATAGGAGATCAGGCAAACATGTCTAAAAGAACTCGAATGAAATCCAACTATAGGAATTATGCTAATCGAAGCCAAGCCAAGCTCCATCAAGACCCCCTATCCATCCTATCAGCCTACGAGGGTCGCATTATAGGCTAACCATCAATTTTGAACATGTCACCTAAAAAGGGGACATGACATGCACCTTTGCATGTAAAATAGATTTTATCTTACCATTATTCTATTACTTCCAGCTTGCAGTAGTGTATTCATCAATTTCAAAAACTAAGATTTGTTAAGGGTGATAGGGATCCTAATCTAAAACCTTACTATCGAATGATTCACATGAATCAACCACAAAATAATTTACAAATGAATAAGATTCTTGAGATAATGGAAAAATGGTATCGATATGCAAACAATTATAAGAAAGTTACTAGATTTTGCTCCTATATTGTTCAGGGATCTCTTTCAAAGCTCTATGCTGCCAAGTATAAGCTCTGCTCTTGAGCAAATTGCCTCCCACAATGTCAACCATCCATTGAAAAGGAGAGAAGGGCATGTACTAGACTACAATGATCTTTTAAGAATGGGGCTTGTAGATGACATTATTGGCATTGATTTTTCTAATAGTTCTTTGATACCTACAACTGACTACACTCCCTTTCCAACAAACTAGACACCAGACCACAAAAGACTCTTACATGAACATATAAATATACTAAAGCAAAGCTAGTTTATGCACAAAGTTTCATTTTTCTTAGGAAGTAAACCTATCATTTTATTTATATGTTGTTGTAGTAGTTTCATTTTGCCCAAATGCCTTTACCAGGATATTTGGTTTGAGTGAAAACCTAGGTGGACCAAGTCCTAAAATTCTTTAAAAGGTGGAGCATTCATGGATATCATCTGAGGAGCTTATCACAAAAATCAAACTAAAATCAAATTTGGCACCATATTGGGTGCCACAACAATCTATATGACCGACAACCAAAATCCATGGAATTTTAAATACACAAAACACTAGTGGGTATTGTTATTACCTGCAAAGTTTTGATAGTAAGATTGTTGAATCTCCTACAATGGCTCCTTTTTTTCTCTATATTTTCTTTTTACAATGCCCTAAAAATAATGCCACAACAAATAAAATTCCAAAAAAAGTAGGACAAATGATTTGACTTCGGTTCTTGAGCCCTGCACACCATGTCCATGACATCAACAAAATTGATGGTTACAATCTAAAGTTAATTTGATCCAACATCCATCACCATTAATCCATGTACCAACTATACCTATCAATATTAAGTGTCATTACTTGTGTCTCTATTCACTCTTGGATTTAGAGAGTTAACTGCAAATTTTTACAATAAATTTTATTTTAGGTTAGGGGATGATTCATGCCAAAGTACAGACTCGTCTACAAAATTGCACCCACTCATTCAATATTTGCTAATGATACCCAGGTGAGTGCACATTAAATAAAAAAATAAACATTGATGACTGCATGGTAGACAACAATGGATCTATTTCCATATTCCTTACTATCTTCATAAATAAATTTTGATGTAGAAAAAATAGGCCAACTTTTTGAAGGCCATAACTTTTGACTCGTAGCTCTGTTTGAGCTCTTCTACATATCAACACAACTGTCTCAAAATTTTTGTTGCTATCATAAGTAGTTATACCTACTTAAGGTTGTTTTTGATATTTTTAGAAGGCTATACATAATCATTTGAGGGTTTGAAAGTATAATTTGATTAATTTTTTAAGAATTTCTTATTTTTAGAAATTGTATATTTTTAGGTCTAGACATCAACTTCAGTTGAATTTCATCCAATTGGTTAATTTTAGAATTTAAAATATTTTGGGAGTTTTTTAGAGATGTGCACCTTTGCATGGAAACTTACTATAAATATCAGCTACTAAAAATAAATATTTATTTTAGATTTTAGTTTTATTTGAATTTTGCATGCAACCTTTAATTTTTAAGTTGAGACTTATTTAAGCATGGTTTGGGTTAGTAATTATTTCACGTCATTCAATATGAATCAATTTTGAGTATTGTTTTAGATCTTGGCCTATTGATAATTTTAGTTATCTTGATAGTTTTCAGTTTCATTACTGGTATCAGAGCAAGTTTGAATCTTGGAGGAGTAAGACATGGTGAGAGGATGGGGAGGTATTGTGCAGATGATCCATAATATATAAGAGTTATAAAGACAAGTTCAAAAATTAACAGAGGTTATCACTAATCAAGAAAAAAGATAAGGTGGTGATGAAGCTGAGGAAGACATAGATCATGATGAATAAGTTCAACAAGAAGAACAACAACAAGAACAACCACCATCGATGGAAGAGAGGATGGTTCAAGATTTAGAAGGAATGAATGAAGGAGTCAATGTTGATGTTCAAGATTATGGAGGTAGTTTAAAATCAAATTTGATAGATTTGATAAATAACATGGATAAGTTCTTCGAGTGGAAGACTATGAGAGAAGACAAGAAGGTAAAGTTTGCATGCACAAAATTAAAAGTCATGCAATGGTTTGGTGGGATCACCTATAGAAAGAAAGACATAGAAAAGGTAAAGAGAAGATTAATTCATGGAAAAAGATGGAGAAAAAGTTTAGGGAGAAATTTCTTTTTGTGAATTATGTATAAACCCTATACAGAAGATTTTAGAATTTGAGACAAAAAGACCAAAATATACAGAGGAATTTTATAATCTTTTCATACAAGTGGAGCATGATGAAACAAAAAAGTAGATGACTAAAAAGTATGTAAATGGTTTAAATTTTTTTATTCAAGATGAATTAAGCATACATATAATACTTTACATGGAGGAGGCTTATCAATTAGCTTTGACGGTAGAAGAAAAACAAAATAAATAGAATTTTAGAAGAATGTCTCTTGGTCCAAGAAGAGGTGGATCCCCTCTAACTATGGGATGGGGTGGGTTTAATACCACTAGAGGTGGGTCTAATACCAATAGAGGTAAATCATCATGTGGTGTAGAAAGGCAAGATGACAATAGGTAAGGGTTTCAATACCAACAAAGAGGAAGAGGATTTCAGAGAGGATGAGGTTATGGTGGTGCTAGAATATAGTTTATAAATCAACATAAATTTTATGTATGTTATAGATGTAGAGAAAAAGGGCACATAGTATTTAAGTGTCCACACTATCAAGATCAAAAAAGGAGGCAAGAAGATCACCCAAGAGTTAATCTAGTTGATGTTGATATAGAAGAGAAAAATATTGAAGTTGCACCTGCAGATGTTGGAGAGAATATCATGATGAGAAAAACCATGATCGCTCTAAGGAAGAAACAAGTGTAGAATACAAAAAGTGGTGATGCATGGTTACAATCAAATATTTTTTGAACAAGATGTACTTCAAGTGGAAATGTATAAAAAATAATTATAGATCGCAGTAGTTGTGAAAATATGGTTTCTAAAGAAATGATGGAGAAAATAAAATTGCAATGTGAAAAACATCTTAATCCTTATCAGATTTCATGGTTTAATAAAGGGAATGAAGTTACAGTAGATAAAAGGTGCTTAATATGGTGTGATGTTATTCCGATGGATACATGTCATGTGTTATTGAGAAGATTATGGCAATTTGATAAAAAAGTAATTCATAATGGAGAAAAAAATGTACACTTATGAAAAAAGTGGTATAAAGGTAGTTTTATTACTTTTTAAAGAGGAAGAAAACACATAAAGTATACTCTCTATTAAAAAATTTATCCAAGATATGAAGGTGGCAGGTTGTTATGTATTAGTAGCAAAGAATAAAGACACAAATATGGTATAAATACTAACAAAAACAACAAGAGTGTTGGAAGATTATGAATATGTTATGTCTGATGAGTTACCAGATGGTTTACCATCAAATAAAGATATTCAACATCACATTGATTTGATTCTAGGATCAGCTCTACCCAATTAAACAACTTATAAGATGAGTCCAACATAATATATATAATTAAATAAATAAGTTACTGAATTGATAAAGAAGAAGGTGATAAGGGAGAGTATGAGTCCATGTGCAACACCAATATTGTTAACTCCAATAAAAAATGAAGGATGGAGAATGTGTGTGGATAGTAGAATAATTAATAAAATTTTAATCAAGTATAGGTTTCCTATACCTTGTTTAGATGATATGATGGATGTACTTGTAGGAGTAAAATATTTTACCAAAATTGATTTAAATAGTGGTTATTATCATATTCAAATTCGTGAAAGAGATGGGTAGAAAACCACATTCACGACTAAAGATGGGTTATATGAGTGGATGGTGATCCGATTCAGATTATCTAATGCACCTAGCACATTTATAAGGGTGATGAATACAATGCTACAAATATATATTGATAAATTTATAATTTTTTATTTTGATGATATTTTGATACTTAGTAAGGCTAAATAAGAACACTTACAACATTTGAGAATAGTATTGGATTTGTTAAGAAATAAAAAAAATTATGCAAATTTGAAGCGCAGGTTTACGCAGAATAGTTTGGTATTTTCGAGATATGTATTTTCAATAGATGGTGTGAAAATAGATGAAGAAAAGATAAAGGCAATTGTTGAGTGGCCTATTCTAAAAAACATTACAGAGGTAATAAGTTTTCATGGTTTGACAACTTTTAACAGAAAATTTATTAAAAATTTTAGTAGTATTATGACACCAATAACATATTAAATGAGAGGGAATGAATTTGCATGGACTAGAGTAACCACATAAAGCTTTGAAATTATGAATAAGAAGATTATATAATGACCAATTTTAGCATTACCAAATTTTGGTAAAGTGTTTGAAGTTGATTGTGATGCTTCATTTGAGGGAATTGGTGCTGTGTTGAGTCAAGAAGGAAAGATAATAGCATATTTCAGTGAAAAATTGAATGAGGTAAGAACAAAGTATTATACTTATGATGTTGAACTTTATGCAATTGTAAAAGCATTAAGACATTGGAGGTATTATCATGATTCTAAAGAGTTTAGACTATTTACAGATCATGAGGCTTTGAAGTGTGTGAATACACAAAAAAATTTGAATAGTAGACATGCAAAGTCGGTTTCTTTCTTACAGAGGTATACTTTTGTGTTGAAGAATAAATTAGAAAAAAAAAATTAGGTAGCTGATGCATTAAACAAGAGAGTAGCATTATTAACTACTATGGTCAGTGAAGTAGTTGGATTTGAAGTTATCAAAGAATTATATGATACTGATCCATATTTTGGCCAAATAGTTGAATAGTGTAATAATCTATTAATAGGTGGGACAAATATTATTCATTATGGGTATCTTATACAACAAGATTATCTCTTCAAAGGGAAATAATTATGCATTCCAATTGGGTCTTTACGAGATAATATAATAAGATAATTACATAGTGGTGGTTTGGCTAGAAATTTCGGTAAGACGAAGATAATAGCTTTGGTGGAGGAAAAGTATTTTTGGCCAAAGATGAAGAGAGATGTGACAAGGTATGTTCTAAAGTGTAGAATATATTAGGTGGCTAAATGACATGCATAAAATATTGGACTATACATGTCATTATCGGTCTCAAGATGATCATGGACAAATTTGATTATGGATTCCATGTTAGTATTGCCAAACACATAAAGAGGTAATGATTCCATTTTTATTGTTGTAGACATATTTTCTAAAATGGCTCATTTCATTGCATGTGAGAAAACCAATGATGCCACTAGAGTTGCAAAATTATTTTTTAAGGATATTATGAGATTGCATGGTGTTCTAAAAACTATTACTTCAGATAGGGACATGATATATCTAAGTCATTTTTGGAGGACTTTGTGGAAGGAAATGGGTACTAATCTACAATTTAGTAGTGCATATCACCCATAAACAAATGGATAGACAAAAGTTGTGAATATGAGCTTGAAAATTTTATTGAGATGCATAGTGGAGAGAAGCTCAAGCAATGGGACTTAGATTTACCATAAGTTGAGTTTGCATATAATAGTTCAGTGAATAGATCAATAGGAAAGTCATTTTTTAAAATTATTTATGGAAGAAATCCTATGGGTATTTTAGATTTGGTACAATTACCGATTGCAGATAAATTAATGATGATGAAAAAGTGTTTGCAGAGCATATGCAATAGTTGCAAGGAGTAAGAAGAAAGTTGCAGGAAGGTAACGAGAAATATAAAGTAGTAGCAGATGTTAGAAAAAAATCAAAGGTATTTGAAGGAGAGTTGGTAATGGTTTACTCGATGAAAGAAAGATTTAAAAAATGCATATACAATAAGTTGAAGTACAAAAAAATTGGACCATGCAGAATTGTGAAGAAAATCAATTACCATGCTTATGAGATGAGTTTACCACATTTTTTTAAAAATATCTCTAGTGTTTAATGTTTCAGATTTATATCAATTCCATGGAGAGGATGGTGAAAGTGAAGAAGATGAAGAAGTAAATTGGGAGCAATATGAAGAAGAAAAAAAGATAGTGCAGGTTTTAGATATGAAGACGGTGAGCACAAGGCAAGGTAATTATAACAGGTATTTGGTATAGTGGGAAGGATTGCAATAAAAAGACAACATCTGGATTACAGAATGGGCGCTGAATAAGATTGACAAGGAAAAATGGCAGCAGTAAAATTAGGGTAACTCACAAAAACTAAGTTGTTTTCAACCAGAGGAGAATGATGTAGAAAAAATAGGCCAACCTTTCAGAGGCCATAATTTTTTATTCATATCTTCGTTTGAGCTCTTTCACGCACCAAAACGACTGTCTCGAAAAGTTCATTATTATCTTAAGCAATTATGCCTTCTAGGGATGTTTTCGACATTTTTCGGAGGCCATACGTGATCATTTGAGGGTCCAAAATTGTTTTTTTTTTTTTAGAATTTCTTATTTTTAGAAATTTTATATTTTTAGGTCCGGACATCAACTTCAATTGAATTTTCTTTGATAGGTTTATTTTAGCATTTATGATATCTCAAGATATTTGTAGAGCTATGCGCGTTCACATGCGAACTTACTATAAATAAAAGCAGCTAAAAATAGATATTTTTTTTATAGATTTTAGTTTTTTTCGAATTTTGCATGTAAAATTTAATTTTCGAGTTGAAGCTTATTTAAGCATGGGTTGGGATTGTAATTATTTCAAGTCATTCAATACGAATCAATTCTGAGATTGTTTTAGATCTTGGCCTATTGGTAATTTTATTTGTCTTGATAGTTTTTGGTTTCATTAAATTTATTATGACGGATAATGTGCATGACGTCACTACCTTGTCTTATGATAACATTAAAAAACTCTAAGCCAATAAAAATAAAAATAAATAAATTTTTTCTTAATTTTTGTTAACAAATGTGTAATTGAACTTTTGAAAAAATGCAAAAAAAAATTATGTACAAAAAATAATATATTTTGATTGATCGAAAATACAAAATTTAGTTGAAAATTAAAACAAATCGAAAACTTTAATATACCCTCCCAAACTAATAATAAAATAAACATTTAAATACAAAATAGTCATTATTATCCAAATTAAAACAATAGATTTGAAAAATATTTTACTCCCAAAAGATATAGTGGTATGTCTCAATGTGATGTTAATGGAAGAAAACATTGCCGTGTTTGGAATCTTTGTAAGGATTAGCCAAGATAAATTTGGTAGGATGTATGAGCATCTTGAGTGGAACCCTCGAAAGCTGCTCGGGTGGCCTCAAATCTCTAAAAAGCGTTTTCATAGGAGGGCCAGGGGTCTCGCCGATGCAATTGCAATTATGATTCATTTAAGGTACTTGCTATCAAATCGACCCATGTGAGTCATAAAGCTTTGTGCCATTGGAATCCACAAACTACTGTGTCAATCAATGTGGGTATTTTTGTTTGGGTAGACAATCTTTTCAACCAGCAATTTCTATGGCTAATCCACCCATATCTTCAAATTGGGTGCACGTTTATATATATATATATATATGGTGGTCAAAAGTTATAATAAAAAGAAATCTACTAAGAATATAACACGGTTTCCAATCACATAAAATGAAAGGACATTGCTTTATCAATCGGAATAAATTTATAAAAAAATTGCAGGGAATGAATAAAAGCCAACACGTTACTTTGGAGTCCAAAGCCCGGATTCCAACATCTATCCAATAATTTTAAAGCGCAAGTGGGGAACAGAACTTTTTCTTTTTTGAAATATTTTGTGCCTTTTCGTTTTATTCCTCTAGGGAGAAATTTGTTATAAATGGGAAACTGGCATAAATATTAGTGTCATAACAGCTCCGAGAAAAACAAGAAAAATGCGTCCTGATCTGTTCCTCGCTGCGAAAAAGGGCAATCTGAAGGCCGTCGAAAATCTACACAGGCAGACTCCGATTGGGACGTCTGAGGTTACTTTTGAGGGGAACACTACCCTGCACATTGCCGCAAGGGAAGGGCATTTGGAGGTTGTTAAATGGATTCTTAATAATGTGAAGGGACGTTGTATCAGTGGAGCTCGCAATGGTGATAAGAATACGCCACTGCACGAGGCTGCAAAGAAGGGCGATCAGGAGATTGTCAGAATTCTGCTTAAATATAACAAGTATGCTGTGTACAGGCGCAATCAGTTTGGAGAGACGGCTTTGATAATAGCTTCGCAGCACGGTCACGTGGAATCAGCGAGGCTGCTGTTGGCAGCCACGCCGTTGTTTCTGGTTTTCTGGCCAAGGGAGGACCGTCAAACTTGCCTTAACGCTGCAGCTTATGGAGGACATTTAGGTAAAGGTTTTTCTTTTGTGAGAAGTACAAGTTAATTATTTTTATAGATCGGTAAACGTTTTTAATTGGAATTAATAACCGGCTGAGACACAAACAGGGGTTTACTTTTTAATACATATTAAATATAACATAAATTTATAAATTTAATATAATTAGTAATAAATGGTTTTAAAATATTATGTAAGATTTTTATTTATTTTTTATTTTTTAAGGTAATAATCACGTATGTAATTAATCAATCGTTTTTATATTTCATTAAGTTTAGGTTTTTGATTCAGAATTGCATTTATTATTGGTAAACATTCAATTATATGTCAATCGTACTACCAACCATACCTACTTTACTAAATTTAAACTTCCTTTCTTTTAAAAATTCCAACCCATATACATCTCATCAATAATAATTATAACTATTTTGTTATTTCATTTAATGAATTTTAAGTTATTACTGTGAACTAATTCACAGTTTTTTTGATGGAGTTTGTAAAACGCTCAAATTTAGTATTGATATTCTTGTTTTGAATTCTTTCAAATCTAATTTGGATGGTTTTAGTTGGCTATTTGATTTTGAATTTTTAAAATGTATTAATGTCAAATTGATTTCATTGGTCATAGATTTGAAGTTTTCTGTTTGTTTTGTATAATTGTTTTAATCAAAATTTGTTTTTATACAGATTAAATGTATAGAATATTTTTTGGTTTAATCAATTCTGTTAAATTTGTTTAAGTATGATTGTAGTTGCCATCTCATCTTTTTTTGTTGATATTTTTTGAGATTTATATCTGACAAATGATTACGCAATATTTTTTACATCATCTTCACTGTTAAATTACAACACATTTAATATAAATAATATTTTTAAATATATTCAAAATTTTATTTAAATTTGAGTGTATAGATCTACAATAATCTAGGTGTTTCAGGAGTAATTTAAGTTTCATCATCAAATCTGGGTCAGGGAATTTATGTACTTCCAATTTATTTTGCTGGTTTAAGCTTTAAAATAGTTTTAAGCTCAGCTTAGGTTGTATAAATTGAATTAAATGTTGATCTATGCAGTGCAGGTGTAGTGAAGTTGATACTGAGTGAGAAGCCCAGCTGCTTCAATATAATACATCTTATTCTACTGGTTGGGGATGAAAATGGTGTGACTCCACTGCATGCTGCTGTACATGGAGGACATCTAGAGATTGTGAAAGAGATATTGAACACTCCATTGAATTGGTGTTGTGGGAATTGTTGCGACAAAAGTTTAATGACAAAGAAAGATGAGCTCGGAAGGTGTGCAATTCACATCGCAGCAATGAAGGGTTTTGGGAACATAGTGGATGAATTTATGTCGCTGATGCCAGACTGTGTTGAAATTCGAAGCTCTTGCAATAAAACTCCTGTGCACTTTGCAGTGGAATATAATCATATCCATATAGTGAAAAGGCTAGTTTCTGATAATGACGACGAAGTAAATGCAAAATTATTCACCCACGATTTTGACATGTGTGGAAATACAGCTTTGCATTTGGCAGTGATGAATGCAGTGGACCCTGAGGTTAAGCTTTAATCCATTCTTTCTTTAATAATTTGTCATGGTATTTTAATTTCTTTCTTTTTCTGAGTGTTGGGATTTTCAATCTTT
Source organism: Torreya grandis (assembly GCA_037957365.1). Classification (NCBI taxonomy): domain Eukaryota; kingdom Viridiplantae; phylum Streptophyta; class Pinopsida; order Cupressales; family Taxaceae; genus Torreya; species Torreya grandis. Next base: position 2,793,483 of record JARHVA010000069.1, read on the forward strand.
TTCTAGCGAGAATTTAGTACGGTGGTGGCTTTTTTTTAAAGCAATGGGCATCTTTGTCTTTTTAAGTAGTGGATAGTTTTATTTATAAAATTTCCATGGTTGAGACTGGTAAAAAGAGAAGTATCACTGTTAATAAATCTTAAAAATAGAATGAAAGGGTAATAAATTAATCTTTTAAAAGTAAGTATAATATTATTGGTGGATTGAGTGTTAAGGATTAGAAGGATGGTGAGGATAACGTTATTTTTTATTGATGGTAATCTTTGCTTTAGAGAATAGAGAGGTAATCTTTTCACCAAATTTATTGATGAATACCCTGACATTACACTTGATATAAGTATAATATTTATAATTTTATAAATATAATATTTTGAATATGTTTTTGATGGATAATTTATTTATTATTATCAATACTTGTGTTTGGTGTTTGGTTAAGGATTTATAAGTTTATTAGTTTATTTAGGTTTAGTATTTTATGATTAAATATTTTGATGTGGTTTGATTCATTAACAAATATTTTTTGGTGAGGATTTAAAATTACAAATTTATCGATTTATTTAAGTTTGGTATCTTATGATTTAATATTTTAGTGTGGTTAGATTTATTGAGGGAAATTTTCACACGTCAAACTACAATACTTCGTACTTAACTTTTTCATTAAAATATATCCTTTATTTTATTATACCTTGAAATATTTCACTCAATTTTAATATATATATATATATATATATATATATATATATTCTAACCTTTTCATTGCTATGTGCACTTTGTTTTATTGTAGAGTCTCGATTACTTGTTTGATTTAGTCCATAATTCAAACTTAAAATAATTTGATAATAAATCTCTAAGTTCTTACCACTATACTCAATCTTCAATTCTTTTATCTTTTTCCCTTTAAACATAACTATTTTTGTTTGCAATTAATTTTCATCACTATTATTAATATTTTATTTTGTTTTCTTTTTTAAATAACTTCTACCTGCCTTTCATTATTGTACAAGTTAACTTCTAAATTGTTTAAAGGGATCAAATTTTCATTCTGGTTGTAGCAGCTTAGCCGAACAAGATTTTAATATAGATGTATGTTTATTCAAATTATTATAATCCTCACCATTTAAGTGAAGTGTGGAGATGTCTATATTTGCTTGAACTATTCACCATCTTACAGATGATCTGTGTAGAATTTGTATATGTGGACAATCAAAGTATGTTTTTTGTGGTGATTGTTTTCTCATGGTGCAGCTGGTGCACTATCTAACATCAATTCCAAATGCCAACTTGAATGCAATCAACAATAAAGGCTTAAGTCCATTGGACATAGCAACTGCAGGGGCATCTCAAAACAAGTCAGAATTTGGCGAGATTGTATCGATTCTTGATTATGCCGGTGCCACTCATAGTTTGATTCGTCATTCCAGATCCCAATTATCGCCATGGAAACATTCAAAACATATCCCTGGTCAAGGTAATGGCGAAGTGGAGAGTAAGATATTAGATGTGGACACACTGGTGGCATCCCTCATTGCCACTGTGACATTCGCAGCTATATTTCAGGTTCCTGGCGGCACCCACGAACATACTGGACTTGCTCGGATGTCATTGCAATCTGTTTTTCAAGTGTTTTTATTCTCAGACAGTCTCGCCTTCTTTGCATCCATGACTGTCGTGATTGCATGGATTTTTCGGGAACGATTACAAACAAGGCTCATTGCAGATCGATCGCCACTGGCCAAACTGTCGATGTTAAGCTTAGGAACCTCCATAGTGTCTACTGGCCTAGCTTTTTTATGTGCAACCATTCTTGTTACAGTACCACGTAATCTTGAAAAGAAGTCTGAGATTCATCCTAAGAGTAAGGATCTGAAGGAATATCAATTGATCTTTGCTGGTGAGATCCTAACAGCATATGTGGCACCGGCACTTGCGGTTGTATTTCTGTCATTGGCATGGTTATATGAATATAACTTCAACGCAACCAACGAGCGACAAGCTCGACTTAAGTGGCAACTGAAACGAGTTCTCATTTCCACACTCCCAGTTGCTGCCATTGTTCTCACTATCACTTTTATATATATTGCAAGTTATCTCTGAAATGTGGCTGGTATGAAGGCTTTCCCCTAAAAACTTTTCGTGAAAGAAAATGGTGGCATACCAAGTTTGTATTAGTTGGTTTTCAATGTACTTCAATTTCGGTCATCCAGAGCTTAACCTTTATCTTAGCCTGATCTATATCAAATTTTATTCAAACAAACATATATACTTTGGTGTTGAAAAACATTCAAAGCAATAAACAAATAAGTAATGTAACAAATAATGTATGTTAGAGATTTTATGGTTTCATCGTTCGTGGTGATATTGGAGCAGGATTGGGCGTAAGGGTGAGACTTGGCGGCAACCTTTGAGTGTTTTGTTTTAGCTTCATGGGATCGGTAATTTAGGTTTAATTTTGCTCAGCTAAATTAAAAGATGTTGAAAGTGAAAAAGCTATGATATAATTATTATAAATTTTGATATTCATTTGTTTATTATTTTCATATCTCTGCCATGCATATTCACCTTTGTTCAAGTGCATTCCTGACGCTGCACTCATTTTCTTCTGTAAAATAGGAAGAATTGAACTCACTACTTCCTGGCTTGTTATTTTGCATGTGTGCATTAACATCTTAGCTGAGCAATAAAACATAAGTGCTTGTCGGAATGTAGATGCGTGCCCCCATCGTCTTCAATTCGAATACGAGATAATCATTACATATCAATATTTCCATTATAAATTCCCCATTACATCTTCAATTCCAAATTAATATGAACTGTATTTTTATTTATTATTATTATTTTTTTTTGGGGGTGTATGTCTTTTTTTTTTTTTTAAGTGATTTATGAATTTTCATTTAATATTCGATTGATTGATTGTCTTATAGTGTCATGTCTATTCAATACCAAATTAATTTGTATGGCTAGGTATTGATGCTTTGATTGATTAACTATCTTACGTAGGTGAAATAATATATATTTAAAGAAAATAAGTTATGTCACAGTGAATTCAAATTTCTACACTAATGCCTTTATTATTGTTTTCATGTCCCGAATCATGAAACGTCTGCCTATATTCAAGAACATTACAAGAAATGCTTCCATATTTCTCTGTGAAATGGGAACATAACACTTGGCCAATTTCTGTCTCATTCTTTCTTATCTATAAATTTGTAATGTCTCATCTAAACAATAAATCTTAAAAATTCCCTTGGATAATAGACATGTGTTCCCATCACATTCATTAGGAATACGATACGGTCATTACATATAATATTTTATGTTATTTGTAGACACATAAATCTAGTCACGGGTACTTGACAATGCTAATTCTTGACACATTCCAAACCACATAACTTTCACACAAATACATAACTCTTATTCACCATTCTTTTAAGCCATTTTTCTATATGCAGGCTTGACCCTTTGTTTTTCGTTACTACTATACAAAACTTTTAATGTCAACTACTCAAGATCTTTAAGATCACTTTTAAATTATCTCTACTTTAGGATATATGTCCTTGATCCTCTTGAATAGGTCTGCACTAGACAGACTAGAGCACAATGTGCCCATGTTCACCTAGGTTGGCTATGTTGCACACCAAATAAAAACTAGTTTCCAAATTTAAAATCAATATTTTGGTTCCCACACATTTCATAAGGTTGTATAGAGAAAAATTTCAAAAGATTCATCTTTAAATACATGTCAAGAGTCACTCATTAAAGAAACTTGCTATTCACTTGGTTCATGCTTATATAATTCTGCACATTAATAAAAATTTTCCTATTTTTTCAAATTTTAAATCATTTACAAGGAGCAACGATAAGCCAAGTTAAGAGACCTCTAAAACAAATCGAACAATCACTATCAACTATTAACTCTATATTGTAGTTATATACACATAGTCAAAGGAGCACAATTGCACATTTGCTCTAGGTGGGATAACTATGTGGGCTTGATTTCCCTATTTGGAATATTGGATACATAGATAAAAGTCAATCATCAAGGAGATGATTGAGGTCAACTCAACACATTAGACTGCCCTCTTTTCCTTGTAGGTTTTCAAACTATCAAAGTGCCCTAACGGTTTTAAATACAAAAGAAGATAAACAATAATTTCTATTTGACCAAACCTTTGTTGTGACATTGTCTAGGATAAATGTCCTTGATCCTCCTAAACAGGTCCACTCTAAGTAGAATGGATCATAGTTTTCCCTTGTGCATGTAGGTCAGCCACGTCCCACAACAAATAACGACTAGTTTCCAAATTCAAAATCAATATTTTGAGTCTTTTTGCATATTTCATAAGGTCAACTAGAGTAAATTGTCAAAAGATTCATCTATAAATACATGTGAAGATTCACTCATTAAGGACACTTTCTATTCACTTGGTTTATTTTTATACATTTTTATATATTAATAAAAATTTCCCTAATATTATGCCCAAATTTTAAATCATTCACAAGAAGTAGTGATAAAAAAAGTTAGGATCCCTCTAAAGCAACTCAAGATTTATCAATCAAGTATTAAATCTACCTTCTAATTACATACACATAGTCAAAGGAACACAATTGCACATTCGCTCTAGGTGGGATAACTACATGGGCTTGTTACCCTCATTGGAGTATTCAATATGTAGGTAGCAGTCAATCATCAGGGAGATGAATGAAATCAACTCAATACATTAGACTCTCCTCTTTTTTTGGATGTTTTCAAGCTATCAAAGTGCCTTAAGATTTTTAAATACAAGAGAAGATAAATAATGATTTCTATGTGGCCAAACCCTAGTTGCAACATAGAAAGTCACTCACCATCCACAAGCACAAAATGTGTATAACACTCAATTTTTATGCATAGATAATTGGGACAAGTTTATGGTCAATAGACTTGGTGGCACTACAACATTATCCACATACAATGGACCTGTCTAGAAACATCTTCTGATTCTACCTTTGATTTGTCATTTTTAGATTCTTGCTTTCTCTATCTTTTTTTATCTACAGTTTGTCATAATTAACTTAGAGAAATATGTGGTCAATGGATTGCGATGTACTGCATCACCATTCATTTAAAACAGAGTTGCCCTGATTTACACCAATATAAAGAAAAGTTTGAACTCAAATTTGAAGCTATTTAGAAAAAGGATTTATATTTGGAAAGAGAAGGTTGAAACCATAGTGGGTATCTAAGGTTTGGTAATGTTCAATAGTATATGGGTTCACCAATATATTTTATCTAAATTTTGGATTAATTAGATATAACTAGTAGAATCTTATTTAAGTTATGAATTGATAAAAATAAAGATAAAATATATTTTTTACAAGTATATGTTTGACAAGAAAATTTGAAAAGCATAGTGATAAAAACAAAGAGATGGAAAGAAATTTATTGAAAACCTTTTCATCAACACTTCATGCTTTTTCACATCTATATTATCAAAACCCTAGTTCATGTCCATAAACAAAATGGACATCAAATGCAAAGGGGGGAAATGCGTAAGGGAGAGTTATTGAGCTATCTTTGAAAAATTTCATGCAATCTGAGTGTAGCCTACATAGCTTGATAAGGGCCTTAGGATGATGTATTTATGTCACATATATGTGTGTATGCAAAATGGTGATATGTAGATCTATATGTTTCTCCTCTTCGCTCATCCTTGGCATAAGTATGAAAAATGTATTACTACTTCAAAATATAAATTTAAAAATTTAATATTTTCAATATAAAACTTGGAATAACTCTTGAATATAAAAGTGTTTATCCTTAATGATTTATAATATATTTGTTTATATAAAAATTTATTATAATTTAAATTAAAAACTTAGTGGTGCATACAAGGGACCTAAAATAGCTTAAAGGGAACTCAAAAAACTTAAGAGGGGAATGGAAAGTATTAAAAACTAAATTTATATAATTAAAAGAGAACCAAAAAAATTAAAAATAAACTCAAATATTTAAGAGAGGATCCAAAATAATTAGAAAAAAAACTTAAATAATTAAGAGAGGACTTAAAAAAATTAATAAAGGTTTTATCAAGTCATAAAAGTTGATATATTAAAAGGGAGAAATACAATAGAATCATAAAGTAAAAAGGGGATGATATAATTGATTATAATCTTTTTGATGGAATTAATAATGGTGTGTGTAATTTGCTAAATCCTTTTCCATACAGTTTAATATTAATAAGTTCTATATTAATAATAGTTAGACTTTTGTGTAATTCATTTTGTAGAAGATAGGTAGAATATTTTTTTTTCGATATATATTAGTGAGATGTTGATTTGGTTCTTGCATGATGTGATTGTGGTTTGTTTTCTTTTATTGGAGTTTTTTAGAGGCCTTTTTTGGTCTCTATTTGATTTTTAGATCCATGTCAACAGGTTATCTCTTCACTAATTTGATTGATAGGTTTAAATTTGTAGTTATTTTTTAGTTCAAACTATTGTAGATGTTTTCCCGAGGTGGTTTTTATTACCTTTATTTACTCTACGTTGGTTCTAGTTATCCTAGAAAAAAAAAGTAAAAGGTGATCATGGTTCGTATGTTCATCTTTTAGATGGTCATGTCTACTTTAGAGGATTCATAATACAATCTAGATCAGTTTCTTATTCAATCAGGTAAAATGATAAACATATTCTGATATAATAAAAATGCTATTAGCATTTTTATTCAAGTTGTTTTACATCAAATTTATGATAAAATTTGACTTAAAAGAATATATTATACTTATTTTTATATAAAATACTAAAATAATAATTATTTTTGTCACAAACTTCAATGAATTTTAATAAATATAAATTAAAAATATTTAATATTAAATAAATTTCAAATTTTAAACATAAAATTCACTGAATACAACAACATAATTTATTACACAAATTTATTTAATATTCATAAATTTCATACAAAAAGTATATATGTTCTTGAATTCCAACCACAAGTTATAGTATTACTAGCATGGTTCTCTAATTGTACCAAAACATTATAAAAATATAATAAAGATTCTTAAATTTCATAGAATAAGTATATATGTTCTTGAATTCCAACCACAAATTATAATATTACTAGCATGGCTCTATAATTATATCAAAACATCATAAAAATTCCAATCACAAATTATAATATTACTAACATGACTCTATAATTGCATCAAAGCATCATAAAAATATAATAAGGATTCCTTACAAATACCCCTTGTAATCAACGATTTCTTTAACAAATAGGGATTATTGAAATAAAATGAGAAAACACAATGTATTAGCATATAAATTTTAGATAAACAACATTAAAATACCAACAAATAAAACATTTTGATGTTACATTTCGATGTCTCCGCGTATTTCACTAGACTTTCAATGGCATTGGATGGACACATTAGACCTATTAACGTGGTTAAATAAATAAGGTGATGAATATAAAATAGAGTTACTTACATGATTCTCATAATGTAGCTTTTACGGTGCAATGGTTGCAGCATGTTAGAGCTGGTTTGACAAAGCACTGAGAAACGATTATAAAATAATTTATGACCCTTTAAACATTGCAAATGTTTAAATTTAATTTTAATGTAGAGTTTTCATATTTTAAATTAAAATAATTTATGACCCTCTAAACATTGCAAATGTTTAAATTTAATTTTAATTTAGAGTTTTCATATTTTAAATTAAAATAATTTTAAAATTTAATTATGAAATAAAAAGTTATGATTTAAAATAACTAAACTATTCAACCAACTCATTTATATCTCTGGTTTAAAATTTTAAAAAAAATAAAATAAATTAAACATTTAATAATATATTTAAATATAAAAATATATACATATACAAATTATTAAAGATACACAAAACTTTTAAATATTAAATATATTTTATATTATTTATATAAAAATTATTTAAAAAAATTAATATCCAATAAAAATTTAATATTAAAAACCTTTAACATAACAAAAATATATTTAATAAATTTATTATAAAATTTAGATAATCATTAAAAATATTTTATTTAATTTGTTTATTCTTAAAACTATAAAGAATGACGTTCAATTATATCTCATCACTCCATTATCTATTGGAAAAATGAAATTTAATAATTTAAAATAATTTAAAAAATATATAATACTTTGAATTTTAAAAAAAATGCAATTATAAAAGTTTGAGACATTTATACTATTCATGGAAACGATTGTGTTTCAATTGGTCAAATCTCGAGAGGCTAGGGGCAAGCAAAATCAATGGTGGAAGAATTACTATGCAGAGCTCAGAGTTAAAGATGAGCTCATACTTATTGAAATGTTTTGAATCCTTAATTCTCACAGGGCCTCCAAATTCTGGGGGTATTACGACCAGGTTGGTGGCAACTACAAACGTGATGACCAGGCTGGGCCTCCGAAGGAGTTCTCAATGTGATGACTACGTTTACCAGTATCAGGGAGGTAGAGAAAGCAAGGTGTAAGAACATAAAAAAATTTAAAAAGTTTATCCAGTCCAAACTTGGTAGCTCCATTCTGTACATGCCGTTGGTCATTATCAATACCGCCTGGAATTTGAAAGATGGCTGCCAAGGTGACAGTGGCAATGTAGAGGGATGACATCAGTGTGTCCACGTCCACTACTTTATTGTCATCCTTCACCTCTGTTTTGTTTTGTTTTGTTTTGTGCGTCATGAGAATTAGAATCGGATTGTGGTATTGAAGTCTTAGTGGCATGTGTAGGCTGCCCTCCAATTGCGGCTATGTCAATGCAATCAAACCTTCGTTGTTTACTGCATTTACTTTTACATCGAGAAATGACAGTAGATATTCCATGAACTGCACCAACAATTAAAAGAATAACCATCTCGGTTCTTAATATATTGCTTATCAATGCAGTAGGAATTATATTGATGTAAAAATATCACAACACTTTGAGATGAGGTAAAATTTCAAGCATAGGGTAAACTTTTTATTAACTTTACTTACAATATAAGTCCTTTATGGTGTAATAGTTAAGTGGTTGATATTGGAAGAATTTAAGTTTAAATCTCACAAATAATTAAGAGGCCTATAATTAAGAGGCCTATAGTTGGGGATACATAGCTGGTGTATTGACTTAGTAATGGTATAGGGACTGAAACCTTTGTTTGTCAGTCATTTGTTTGTATTACAGATTAGTGTAAGTTCATTTAATCTCTTATTAAATCGATTAAAAAAATTTAGTTATAATTTGCAATTTTCAAGTTTTACTAAGAGGTATTTATAGTTTCAGAGATATTTATACATGTCATGTACATTTATATTTCATAGTGTTTTTTTCATCCCTACCTAGTAAAAGTGCATCAACCTCCTTTATCTCATCAAATATAATTCTAATTTGCATTTAGTTATATGTAAATACACATAGATTGGAATTCATTTACACATGGATTTGACAAGTGACATTGTTAACATTCTATTGAGTCTATTGAACATACATTAATATTATCTATAAAGCATTTTTGTTATGCAATTTACTATTTGTCAACATACTTTTATTTAAGTGTTTCTACTATTCAAAATTTTAATAAATTATATTAAATGCAAAAATTTATAAACAAAATTTCACTTTACGGAGGCTAGCTCCTCTCAAGTCTTTGAAATCTCTTCACTTGCTTCGCATGGTGCTCGTGGTGTGGAATGCTATCCATTTTTCCTCAAAGAGATCAATGCAAAACTCCTCAATCAAATTCTCTTAGCTAATAGCTTTGAAAATCAAATGTGTACAAATTAATTCATTTAATTTATATTTTTACCCCATTTCAATGTCTCCTACCTTCTACCCCCTTGACCTCCCCACCTTGCCCCTCCAATCCCATCCATGCCTCCCCTCCTCTCCTCCCCCGCTTGATCCCTCTATTCTATTTTTTTTTAATCCATTTTGATTCAAATTTATGGACAGATTCAATCAACTTGTTCCAAATTTAATTCAAAATCTTGCAACAATCAATTTGCATAAATTTTTCATTATAATTTAAAATTCAATATATATTTTTTTGTTTTTAGATATGTAACTTATTATCGCTATAATATATCATTCCCACAACCATTTAATTGGCCCCTGCATCATTAACAAACACTAATTATGCTGTGTCCAAATGGTCCAACACATTATTTTTCTGACCAATACTCTAGTTTTAATTAAATAGGGGAAATCTATTTACAAAACCTAAATATTTCAAGTTTGACATCAGTTCTACAATAAATTAATTTCTTTCCTGTCCAGATCACTATATCTATTAACTCTTTTCATTATATTTTTGGCGTTTGTCCATTTTATTGCACAAATTCTCGAGGGGGAATCATCACACTCATTCCCATTTATTTGGGACAAATATCTTTTTTATTAATCGTCAACACTCTACTTCTTATACTATTCTTCCAAAAAATATTGTTTCATAATACTATTTCTAAGAGGGGAAGATGTAGACACCTAAATTACATTTAGTATCAACATACACCTAAAACCTATTAATCATTATTATTAATATAATTCATGACATCTCCCTCCAAATTAAAATAATTAAATAATTGTGCACACTTATAAATCTTTATTTAGATATTAAATCTAGACTTTTACATGTCACCCAACATCTTACACCTTAATCTCCTTCACATGTTGCTAATGAAGTGTTATCAAATTCACAAGTGAATCTAAGCAAATTAAAACATGTGAAAAGCCCTTTTATGCACCAAATTGTTACCAATTCTCTTTTTCATTGGAAGATTGAGAAACCATATTTTTGAAGAGAAAATCATGTTTACATTATAATGGAGGAAACTTGCATATTTAAGTTATAAGTTTGTGTTTACTATTTTCTTTAATAATTGCTCTATCTTAGGTTGAATTTAGCTTAGATTAAGATTGCATTATTAGTTGATTTCTTAACATATCTATATTTAGTTCAAACAAATAGATCACATTTTTTAAAAAATTCAATAAGATGAACTTAGCTTTAATACAATGAAGAGATTATCCCAAGAATATTTATCAATGATAAAAGAAAGTACATTAAATTAAAGAAATCACAAAGAAAATTTAACCTCTCAAGATGCAAATCATAAATGAGATAATAATTTTAAAGTAGGGGACCAAACATATTAGAGAAAAATGTACGTGATCTTATAAGAAAGTTTGTCACCAAAATCTTCATAAGTACAAGATAGAATCAAAAGCATAATGATAATAAGAAAGATAGAGATTGATTTTTTAAAGAGGAAAAGAGGATATAAAATACTCTTTTATAAAATAAGAGAAAAATAATGGGAATTACAAAGAATCTCATGATTATCTTAGAAGTCTCATTTGTGTGTGTCAGTTGTGGCCTAGTCCCTTAAAAACTGAAGGGTGGTGTTTTCCAAGTAGAGAAAGGGGTTACTTATACAAGTAACTCTCAAATCATAAAGGGGAACAAAGAGGTAAGTGCCACTTCATAGAATTTGGATTTATGTGAATTTATAATTCATATAAATAAAAAATCTATACACATAAAAAAGAAATTTAGGATAAATAAATTATCCTAAATAAAAGGTAATTCTAACACCATCTGATCAATACCTGTAATGGAAAAGGAGGAGGTCATAGGGCTTCTATGAAGTTGAACGAATGTGCTATATAAGTTTTAGATCATGTCATAGGGCATCTTCCCATTAATAGTGTGAAATAAATAAAACTAGAAAGCAATTAATCTAGTTTAGGGTATTTCAAAGAACTTGCATTTAGAAATACATTTACAAATTAAAGACATCTCCTAGAGGAAGAGGGTTAATCATATATGGTATTCATAAGCCATGATTGTATAAAGAGTGCCAAGTGAATTTTTGTATAGAAAAGATAATCCTCCTCTTATCTGGTAATAAATCAAGCATCTAAAAACAAAATGGTCATTTTTATCAAGATTTAAAGAGTATATTTGAAAAAATATACAACTTCCAAAGGACATTGGGATAATGGGTGTGAATGCAACATGGATGGGAGAAATATTTCCATGTTTGAAATCTTTATAAGGATTAAACAAGACAAATTTGGTGGGATGCATGAATATATTGAGTGGGATAGTGGAAAGGTACTTGGGTGGCCTCAAATCTCTAGATATTTTTTTTATAGGCCCAGGTTAGGGGTCTCACCAATACAATTAAAATATATCTATATGATTCAATTAAGGTACTTACTATCAAATTGACCCATGTGGGTCATAAAGATTTGTGTAATTGAAATCCATAAACTAATGTGTCCATGTGGGTATTTTTTTGGTAGACCATCTCTTCAATGAGCAATTTCTACTAGGTAATCCACCCATATCTTCAAATTGGGTGCATGTTGAGGTAGATGTAAAGAATGGCAAGGAAGATATATTTTTTTTATTTATGTAGAGTTAAGAATAAAATTAACTAATATGCAAGATATATTATTTGTTGTGGTGTTATTGAAATAGAGTGAAGTAATTCACATAAGGAATCACCACATCACTATCTATGATATGGACCGAATCACCATCACTCACTTCACCATAGTCTTTATGATAGGACTTCAAGAGGTGTTGTAACTAAATACAAAATATTATTTGGATTGTATTTTATTTGTTATTTAAAACATAGACAAAAATATTTTTTAATAAAGGAAACATAAATTAAATGTTTTTGAATGAAAGAAACTTAAATTCCAACCCTATTGTCCTATGCAATGAAATTTATAGAATGAAATAAATCCTTTTGGAATACATTTTGGATTTGAAAGGAAATTGGGGTTCAATAAATTACATTTTCCTTAGTAACAAGGGTTTTAGTAAACACAACACCCCTTAATTTTGTAACTCTTTCCAATTCCATTGTGCAATTCAATTGCTCTCCCTAGTGTCTATGCTAGAGGTGTTAGTGTTTAGTGTGTTTATTTGGATTTTATTTCCTTGAATAATACAATACTAATCTCCACTCTTGGATTCCTGATTCATACTAATTTCAATATCTCTTCCTTAGTTTTTCATTCGGAAAGTTGTTTTCCTTTTTTTAGCTTTTCATAGAGGTCATATGTAAGTGGTGGTAATATTTGTTGTCATTCAAAGGACTTTACAAGGGATATAGCCACACATGTTAACCATGTTCTTTCTTTTTGACCTATATCAATTGCGTCTTTTGAAAGAGTCAAACCTTGTGATTCATATATTGTTAATACCCAAGCCAACTATAAGGGTAGTTGCTTTGTGTGGCCCATTTTTATTGGTGTAATTGGAATTGTACATGAAGTTTCATCTTCAAATGTTATTACGGAGTAACTATCAAACTCAACCATAAAATATGTAGGTGGTTTTAGTGGGGCACTTCATTGTTTGTATATTATACTTTGAATATACCATAGATATCTATTTACAAGACATAATTCTATCCAAATATTGGAGGTTAACATGACCCTTACATCCTTAGAAATTAGTAACTCCACATCAAGTTCATCATTTTGACCTCTTACTAGTTCATTGACACTATTTACCTTGGTTGAAATGTTATGTAAAAAAGGGTGTTTCAATGAATGTAGGGTGGTTTATGAAGAAATATCAATGTGACAAGAACCAAAATCTTGTCCTCGATCATTTATTCAATTTCAAATAGTTCTACTCAAAGTTATACCACACAACATAAGAACTCAACTTTCTCACAATCTTTCATATAGAGAGTATGAAGCTTGGGCTGGAGATGGAGGATCTTTATTTGGTCCTTTACCTCGTATATAGTGGATATAATATCCCAAGCCTCATTTGATGTTGATGCATCTTAAATATGAGGTTGAACCTCATCAATGATATTAAGTTGGATTAACATCAAGGCTTTGGCATTGAACTTGTCATATTTTGATTTCTCATCAGCATTGGTAGGATAGGTAATTATACCAGTGATGATGCCCCATAATTATTCAAATTGAAGAATCATGAGCATCTTCATCTTTCATGTGGAAACATTTGTCCATTTGAGAAGTTGGGAATCAAAAAAGAGTAATTTTGATGCATATATTATCTTTACTTATTAAAGCAAGATTTCACAAATCTAAAAAAATAATATTTTATTACTTCAAAATTTTGCATTAAAAAAATGTACCCTATTGATGGTAAAATAGAGTCATTTATAGAGGTTTTTAAAATAATAGATTTCTATTTGGGACTATTAGCTAGATATTTTGTAGGCTAGCAAAAGTATCTAAACAACAATTTCTGGTGACACTATTAGGGAATGCGAACTTAACCAGAGCTTAAATTAAATTATCCACTCTAGGGTAAGATAGATGCAAACTAATGTTTATTTATCCAAAATTTCATGTTTTCCACATCATTGTGTAAGAAGTTGCATGCAAAATTTAAATGCACACTTGTGATTTGAAACGTTACATGTCAAATAATCACTTTATTTATCTTGAGTTGCTTTACTTGTCAAAAGTAATCACTTTGATTTCCTTGAGTCATTTCATGTCAAGTAAATGATTTTTTTTTTTAATTCATGCATGTTAAGTAATTAATTCTGAAGTCTTTACTTATAAATCTTAAGTAATCTAAATAAATCCTTAGAAAAGCATAAGTGTTTCAATCTGGCAAGCAAACCTTTCACTAGAGCAAGAAGAGCTTAAGGCCAAACTCATGACTTCTTTCAATTGAAAGAATGGTTTAATTTTAGCTTTCTTATTCACACCAAAATGAGAAGAGTGAATTTTTCACTTGTGAGACAAGTGTGAACTCTTGTAAATCAGCTAAAACACAATTATTTAAGAATAATCCAACCTATTAATCCTCAATTTTTTATTTCTAGAAGAATGGTGCAATAACTCCCTGTTCCTTGGGGGCAGTGATTGGCCCATTGAATTTAATTTGTCTTCTCCATGACTTACCTAATGGGTCAAGAAATAAATTTCCTAAGTTCACAAGGGATGGAAAATAAAGTCCAGATGAGCATTTAGCTACCTTCTTTGTATCTTGTGGAATGATTGCATTGAGCATGAAGATGTCTCAGTCAGAATCTTCAATGAAACCTTGCATGGCATATATTATGAATGGATTTACCATCTAACACCTGGCACCATAATTAATTGGGCCACTATGCATGAGAAATTAGAAAAAAATATTGCTGAAGACTCACACATATTGCTGACCCAATTGACCTATCTTAAAAAAGAACCACATGAATACATGTGGTTCTTTTTTAAGATAGGTCAATTGGGTCAGAAATATGTGTGAGTTATTCATGTGGTTATTTTTTAAGATAGGTTAGTTGGGTCAGCAATATGTGTGAGTCTTCAGCAACTTTAAATATTTTTTTTAATTTCTCATGCATAGTGGCCCAATTAATCCACATGAATACATGTGGGATTTCTTTGCTAAGTTTAATATATTTTTTTACAAAATACCTCAGGATACATAACCCACTTGTGATAACTATAAGTGATTTTTCATTAATGCTGGGTTACCAGAGGTTAGCTACTAGCTAGGTAGAGCATGTCCTACTAATTTAGCAACTACTCACAACATTTCTATAGAGGTTGAAGATGACCTTATCATGGTTGTAAAGATCAAGAAGATAACTTTCAAGGTGGACAATTATGATTTGACTACATTGTAAACCATTATGTATCCCCTATTATAGAAAATGGAAAATGACTTGCTGCAAGTTAGAAGGCAAATTACTCAAGGTGTTCATGTTGCTCTTGCTAGGAATGCATCTACATGAAATTTTAATAACTAGAGCCAAAACCATATTGTTGGACCTCCAAAAATATTTGAAATTTAAGATTCTCCAAAAAACCACATCAAAATGAATGTATAAGATCATATGACTGATGACCTTGATCAAAGTTTTGATGATGAATATGACTTTGTAGATCTTACTAGTGATTCCAACAGAGGTTACCTTGAATATCAATCAAAAAGTGATTATGGAGAAATGCTTGAAGAAAATCATAATCACTCTTTTGAAGTGTTTACAAGGTCACAAAATCAACAAGTTGGTGAAAAATATTCTAAATAACAATGGAAAGATAAAGAAGACTCCAGGCTAGACGTTAGCATTCTTATAAGAGGTAGTCCTTTACTTGTTTCTCCTACTCCAAAAGATAAAAAATGTATCATCTTCTTCTTCTCAACCTCATAAGCCAATTAGTCACACATCTAAAGTTAATCATACTTTTTACACATCCATCCCTTCTTTTGAAATTATTGGCCACATCAAGAAAACCAATATTCAAACATCAGAAGCTAAAGACTTGAGGTCCTATCTAGATTAGCTGAATAGACTAGTCAAATATGTTCAAATTAAATGATCAAGAAATATAGTCAATGATTCTAAATTTATCTTGCCTACTCCCAAATAGGTATCTTTCTAAAACAATGCTACAACTACTTCTCCCACATATGATTCCACATTCAAAAGAATTGACCCATTATATGTATCCATATTTATCAATGGATTCAAGTTGAGCAATTATATCTTGAATTTTAGAGCGTATGATAATGTCATGCCAGCATAAGTTTAGATTCCATTTGCTTCACTTTAACTAAGTCAATAGGGATATGTTACTCAATGGAGAGACAAGTTCCTTTGATTAGACAAATCAAGAATGCTCAAGTTGTTCTAGCAACCTTTCCAGATAAAAGGCTTAAAATGATAATTTTGTTAGTAGCTATTCCTATTTATTATGGAATTTTGTTTAGTAATTTTTTTTTCAAAGTTATGGGTGGAGAAGTCAAGATGGATTGGTCATGTTCTCACATTCCAATCAAAGGAGTAAATGAAAAACTTGAGTCTGAGAAGAATTCTAAATATACAATCTCCAAGTCTAATGATCCAATATCACATATTATTTTTGAATAATCAGATCATGGAGTCTATTACCTTGAATTAGGAAAGGAAATACAAGAAATAGAGACACAAGAAGAAGAAGAGAAAATACGGACTCAAGAATTTGATGGCAGCTACTATTTTCTTGTTTCAGGTGTTAGAGTTTTATTGATATCACTAGATGGTAAGGTATATCCTTAATCTTACAAGCTTATGTTTGAAAACACTAACAACATATCATAGTATGAATCATTATTGTTAGTAATGGAACAAGAAAAATAAAAGGGATTGAAACTTCTTAAAGCACAAGGAGATGCTAAGTTGATAGTGAGATAAATTTATGGGTAATACCAAGTGAAGATGGATAATTTGAGGCACTACCATGACCAAGTTCTTAGTGCAACACTTAATTTTGTAGTCTTTTCAATCAATTCTATTCTTCATGATCAAAACTCTAGAGCTATCCTCTTAGAGTTATTGTATCTTTTCTCAAGCCAAATCAACAACCCACACTTTTTAGAGAAGGTGACTATAGAGTATAGATGGTTTCCATCCAAAAGGTCAAAATAATGTTAATCAATAACAACTCTTCAATGATGAAAAATAGATAGCTAATTTCCTTGAGCAACAAGACAACAAAGGGTAATACTGACCTTGAACATGATGATAATGATGAAGTAATTCAATTAAAGGAAAATAAAATCCCTAAAGGGTTAGTTTCTTTAGATAATTTTTTTGATAAACATGATTAGTTTCTAAAGAAAAAGAAAGAGTATGGTGAGACTTCATTTCTAGAAGTACAGTAGGTCAATTTGGGTACTGAAGAAGAACCCAAGATGGCAACATTGGAAAATGTTGTTCCCAAGAAGAAAAATAAGCATTCATTAAGATTATTAGTAAATACATTGATGTGTTTGCTTGGTCTTACAAAGACCTGAAGACCTTTCAGCCAAAAGAAATACAACATTACATTCCACTTCATCCAGAAGGGAACCCTTTCAGGAAAAATCTTCACAATTATAATCTAAAAATATAAAGTAATATCTTTTATAAAATAAAAAAGTTACTTGATGCCAAAATAATTTATCCCATTCATCATTTGGAATGGTTAGCTAGCATTATCCTACGAAGAAAGAAGAATGGAGAAATTTGTTTGTGTGTTGATTTCTAAAATTTGAATCAAGATTCTTTTAAGGACAACTATCCATTACCAATTGTGGATCATACCTTAAAAGTAGTTATAGGCTCATAAATGTTGTCCATGTTAGATAGAGTTTTAAGATATAATCAGATAAAAGTGGCTGAAGAAGATCAATACAAAACAACTTTCACACCACCATGGGGGATATTTTCATATCAAAAGATGCCCTTTAGAATTATAAATGCTAGATAAACTTTTCAATGAGTGTTGGATCTAACATTTTAAAATCTAAAGAACAAGAGTATAGTTGTGTATCTTGATGATTTGACAATCTTCTTTAAGAAGAGAGGTAATCAATTGGATGATTTAGGATAAGTACTCATCCAGTGTAAGAAACATGGGATTTCATTAAATCCTAATAAATCAATATTTGTCATGACTGAATGGAAGCTTCTTGGTCACATCATCTCAAAATAAGGAACAAAGATTGATCTAGAAAGGGTGAAAGCCATTCAAATTTTACCTATGCCTACATTTAAAAAATGGGTACATTCATTCTTTGGTAAGGTCAACTTATTGAGAAGATTCATTCATGACTTTGCTAAGTTGACTTAATACATTTATGACATGATAAAAAATAATCAAGATTTCAAGTGGAGTTTTGAAGGTAAAATGACATTTGAAAGGATTAAAGAAACCATAACTCAAGCTCCACTACTAGTTTCTCCTAATTTTAGTAAGGAATTCATTCTTTATTATTATTATTATTTTGAGCATACAATGTCAGCCATACTTATACAAAATAATTATGAAAATATTGAATCCCTTATAACTTTCATGAGCCATCCATTGAAAAGTTAGACCTAAAATATACATATATGGAAAAATAAGCCTGTGTTGTAGTCAAAACATGTAAATACTTCATGTACTACATCTTATCTTCACACACTAAACTATATATAACTAACACTACAGTGAAATCTATTCTAACACAACAAGAGTTTGGATTACTAAGAGGCGCCTAGGTAGCCAAATTTTAAGAGTTTGATCTTGACATCAGACAAACAAAGCTAGTGAGATAAGAGGATTGTGCCAACTAATGATAGAAAGTAAATCAAATAACATGGATAGGATGATGTCTTTGCTTCAAGATGAGTTAGATGAAGATTTTACCATGGTTTTTTTGTTGATCTTGTTGATGAATGGTATAATAAGATTGATTTCTTCCTAACTTACAGATAATTCCTAGCTCATCTTACACATAAGGAAAGATGGGCCATCAAGGTGAAGTCAAAGGATTATGTCTTTTGGGATAATGGTTTGTATAAAAGTGGAATTGATGGTGTTTTCCTTCGTTGTGTGGATAAAGAAGAACAAAATAGACTTTTAGAATGGTTGCATGATAGAGCATTTGGAGGCCACTTTTTATCATGAGTTATAGCACACAAAATCCTATGAGTAAGGTATGATTGGCCCATTCTTTTTCAGGGTACTTTAGATTGGGTTTTTAAATGTCAAGCATGTCACCATTTTGTGGGATGTCCAAAGTTTCTAGCACTACCTTTAAAAGTAGACATAATTAATGAACCATTCTACCATTGGGGCATAGATTTTATTGGTATGTTTAATCCCTCATCAATTTATATCCATTGTTATGTTTTAACTTCCACTTATTACATCATCAAGTGGGTAGAAGCCATTCCTATCAAGCATGCCACTTCTAAAATTGTATGTGATTTTATCAAGGAAAAAATTGTAGTGAGGCTTGGTGTTCCTCACAAGATAGTAATAGATTATGTAGTTAATTTTTATTTAGATGAACTAACTCATTTATGTTACTTACATGAAGTAGAATTAGTTTACCCTTCAAATTAATAACCTAAAGGGAATAGTTAAGCTGAGTCAAAAAACAAATTTGATGATAATTATTCATAAGCTAGTGGATGACAATCAACATACCTAGCACACGAAGTTATTTGATGCATTGTGGGCTGACATAATCACTCCAAAGAAATCCATTGGTATGTCACTATTTTAGTTGTTGTATGGAATAGATGCTAAAATACCCATTACAATAGAGTTTCCTGCTTTACAACTGTCCAAAGTGATTGAAGATACAACTTATAAAGATTTTTTAGATAAGAGGATTATGTTTTTATCTAAGCTGTAATAAGTGCATACTTAAGTTACTGATCATTTAGCTAATCATCAGAGGAAAGTGAAGAAGATTTTGGATAAAAAGGCTAAAGAAAGAAATTTTGAAGTTGGTGACTTGGTCCTACTATGGGATAAGAAACATGAACCCAAAGGGATGCATGGTAAATTTAATTCACTATAGAAGGACCTTTTACAATAAATAATATTGCTAGAAAATATAGCTTCATCCTACATTATCATGATGTAATTACACTACCACTACCTTATAATGGGTGTACTTGAGGCTTTACAAGAATTGAGTTGCAGAGTAACACAATTATGTATATAAATAAGTCCTTAGTTTTTATTTTGTACATTTCTTTTTCTTTCTCTACTTGTTTGTTCTCTAAATTTTTGTCATTGAGTTACTTTTTACATGACTCCATACCCAATAGACAAGACTCATAACCAGATATACTGGGATCTAATCCTTGCTTCTTTCTTTCTAATAAAAATAAGATGTCCCCAATTAGAGCCAGTTGGTGTCCCCAAAATTTTACACATAGAATTTTGGGTTACCCCTATTGAATGTTTTGCCTTATATTATATGTGAGTCAGTTGTCTTTGATAAAATGTAGCCCCCATGAATAAGACTTAGTCTTTAGTTGTTTTCATTATGATTGTTTGGTTCAAATTGCTCCAAAAGGTTAGAAATGTCTTCCTGGGTCATTTTTATAAAACCCATTTTATCCATCTTTCCAGGAGATTCAAAAATTTAAGTGTTGGGATTCATTGCTAGGCCAATTTGAGTTCTCAAGGTTACTTCACTTATGCCCTTTTAAGTAACTTTTTCCTATAAACTTGAATTACACCATCTACATCAAATTAGAATTGTGCAATGACTTTACTTCTCATAAAAAGCTACGTAAAGTAGTTTCGTAAACCCACAAAGTAGTATTTAAAACAAACCAAGGTTTTGAAGTTGCTTCACTAACTCAAAGTAATAAGTAAAAGTAGTTAGGGTCCATAAGTCCAAAGTACTCACAAACATAGACCAAACCAGGGTTTTGGAGGTACTTTTCTTTGAAGAAAAAAATAAGCAATGTAGTTTGTGAAACCTGATAAATGTCAAAATGTTTGCATTGATTAATTCAAATAATTCACTTAGTTGTCATAAATCCATGAGTTAATATAAATACTTGTAAAATCCACCTCATTTCCTACCTAGCTTTGAAGTTTTTTAACCTAGTTGTTGCCAATGCAAATCCCAAGTAACACCATCTGAAATTTTGGAGTGATTTTTGATTAATTCCTTCACGACACACTTATAATCAAGGTATGTAGAGTGTTTTCCCTTTGTTTTCATGTTTCCTTATTTGGTTTTCATCTCATTTTTCCCATGGTAAGTTTTTGTTTGCCAATTTGAAAGTTTCTATGTTAATTCTTTTTTTTTCAATTGTTTGTCATTTTTACATGCATTGTTGTTGTAAAACCTTGTAAAACCCTTGGATAATTTTTTCATGAGAAGACCATAAACAAAATCCCTAAAAATTGAATTTTTCTACAAATTCCCTAGCATTTGACCTAGAACATACTACCCAAGATTTTGAAAACTTCTTACTTATTCAGAGTCGTAAACCCCAGTAGTTGGTCTTAAGAAACCCATATCTCACAAAAGACTTTGTCTACTCAAATTTTGAATAATTGATTACTTCTACTAAAATTTAGAATAATTGATTACTTCCTAGAGTTTTGAGTACTCACTACTTTTGCTTCATGAAGGTTTCCAACCCAAGTAACTTGACCATAGAAAACTAAGTGACTTGACCAATTAAACCCATAGTTGTAAATGCATGTTACTCACTTAGAGTTTTTAATTCTTAAGACTTAAGAGATTCCAAGACATTCCTAGGGTTACGACACCCTATTACTTAGCATGATTTTTTTAGAGTTTTCAATGCTTTCTATTATTGGAAGCTCCTTTTAACCTAAAGGTTGCTTAAGATTGTTACTCAGGACAATAACTTGACTTAGTTGTTCAACCTTTTCTAAATCAGTAGGAACAATTACTGAGTTTTCAAGAGCATTCACCAAGCCTTCCCAGTGTTAATCACAACAAATGTCAAGATTAGAAGAAGCAACTAGAGTAGAAGAAGTAATAACTCTAATTGAAGAAGATTTTGAGCTAGTACTTAAATAAGTTCTATGGCCTAGTATAAGAGGGAAGACTAAGACAAAGGGATTTGAGAAACCAAAGGGAGAAAAGATGAAGTATGAATACAAAGGATATCCTATTGAGTTATGTATTACTTCTAAGTTGTCTGAGATAAGTGATACTGACATGGGACATGATTCTATAACTAAGCTATTAGAAAGGTCAAAAGTCATAATTAAGACACCACTCATGTAAGAAATGACCAATAGTGGGATCTTGCAAGCTACAACATTCCCAAGTTCTGCACAAATTCTTGAGTTTGTCCTAGAGTGTGCTAAGTACTATGATTCTCTTACTAGGACAATAAAAGATACTGCTAATAATGTGGTGATAAGGTTAGATGTTCAATATTTTTATTACTATTTGAAGATCCTGATAAGAAATAAAGTGCTTGATGGATTAGATGCAACTTGGGAGGCAGTTTCCCATTTTGGGTGTGTTTTTATCCAATTCATCAATTTCACATATCTTAGAGTTGGTGGTTTCACAAGGACACTAGTTAAATTGTCAAGGTACCCTACTAAAAAATTAATTCTTATGGAGTTGATTAGGTAGTTGGTAGAATTGCATGACCTACAGTTAAAAATTCATCATTCTTCACTTAGTTTCCCTATTGTTATTGGCCATTATCATTGTGTAAGTATCTATAAGGCCAAGAATGTACAAAAATAAATGTATCACAAATAAAATCAATCACATTTTAAAAATAGAGCAAATTTTGATTTCATAGGCATAACTAAAAACATAGTTTATCCTGAGTATATGCATATTCTTGTACTTGAAGACTTCTGTATTGATTGTAGAGATGAGTTTGAAGTGAGAAGAAGAGACAACAACAAGATGCTTGTTGGACAAATATGCTCGTTTGATTTGGTTATAATTCCATAAAATATGGAGGATGACAAACAAGTGATTCATGTTTCTTATCATGCAATGGGAGGGGATAATACTTCACTTCTAGATATTGACTTTAAGATGAATCAACTCAAAACTATTACTAAGATAAATTCAATAGTTCTCACTATGACTTCAACATGGCTTCTTGGTATGGGCTCTTGCATGAAGGGGCCAATAATGACAGAAATGGGTCAAGTCAGTCATAAAAAGAAGTCAATATAAATAAAAAGTAGTCAAAAACCCAAAAAGAAGTTGAAATTGAAGAACATTGATGATACATACTCCTTGGTGAAATAAAATGAACTAGTTTAGCTAGTTACTCCTACATCTCCTATGGTCGCTTCCACAACTACTCCCCCTTATAACATTCTTCCTTCTTCCATTCCTCCTTCTACCACATCCACCACATCTTCATATTCATTACTGGTGAAGGAAAATGAATTAATTCAACCAGTAATAAAAATATGAATCCTTTGACACTCATGCCACCTCCAAAATATCTAATTTTCAAGTCTCCTAAGAAACCTATTCGAAAGGAGACAAAGGTTCATCCTCCTCCACCTTCATCCACTCCACTTACTACTCCTCCTCCATCTCCTTCTAAGGATCACCCCACCATTCCTTTTGTTTATGTCCAAAAAGAGCTAGAGTAGGTAACTGCTAGAGAGGTGACTGTATCTTAGGAAGTATCTTAGTAACAAGTAACAACTGAACCTCAGGACAAAGAAAAAGAGAAAGAGGCATAAAAAGAACTAGAGAAAGAAGATGTGATACAGAAAGATAAGGAGAAAGAAAAATATGAGGAATAAATTTTCAATGTAGTTCAAGATGTTTCAGATGCATAAGAAGTTTTTTCTAAGGAGTTAGTGGTTAGAAATAATCAATAGCAAATAGTAATACATTCAACCAATTCAACTAGTATGGATTTATCTTCATGGTTGGCGATGCAGATAACTCTTGAGTTGAAAGAATAAATTAACTTGGAGGAAATAGAATTGCATCTTTTGAGAAGTCTTGATCATAAGTGTAAGAAGGCTAAGAGTGCTAAAATGATTACAAAGCTAATAATTGAGCCTTCATGATAGAAATTTACAGAGATATCAGTTCCTCCATAGGGCAAGAATAAAGATGAATTTACTGAAGAAGATTCAATAGTTACAAAGGTATCCCTTAGTGAAGTCACTACAGAAGGCTTGAAACAAGAGATGTAGACCCTGATCAATATTCTTTTCTAGAAGCTTGATGAAGAGAATGGTGATAAAGCAAAGTTACAGGAATAAATTGTTAAGTTGTGTGAAATAATTACCAAGGTGGAAAGATATACTCCTCAACAAACATTACTTTCAAGAGGAGCATTTGATCAATAAAAAATAATAGAGGTAGAGGAAACTAGGGATAAGGATAAATTAGTTGATGAATGAATTGAGAAGATGCTACAAACTGTGCAGAAATGGTTTCCTAAGATCCCAGGCACTTTGGATAACATTGAGAATAAATTATCACAGATAAAGACAGTGATGAAGAAGATAGAAAATGAGAATGGAATCTCTGAATTGCAATAAAAATGACTTCAGTGAATATATTATTTAAGTGAGAAGATTTTGATTGAAGAATAAATTGTTCTAAAATGATCAATAAAGAAGGAAAAATAATAGGAACATCTTATATCTTTTTATATGCATATTCTTGGAGTAATGCTTGAAGAGATGAATACTCTTGAAGAAGATGCTCGTAATGTGAAAGTGGACCTGGAGGACTATATCTTCTACATGATAAATTTTTGGTCTAATAAAATGCCAAGGACACCTAAAGAGTTGCACCAACAGTTCATGCAATTAATTTAAAATGCCATAACTCCTTTCATATCAAAATATATAAAGGAGTTAAGTAAAAGTCAACAAGAGGTCAAGAGGCTTGCACATAGGTTTTGAAGTTAAAATCTTATTGCAAAAAGATGGAAATGGAACTACTAAGATATGAAATAAAATGGAAATCAGTTGCCAAATTAAAAAGATGCAATAATCTAGTTCATGATGTCCCAAAGTATCAAGTACAAGGCAAAGTGCAGATCTAAAGTTCATGAAATGGAATGATTATTATTACTTCTCTTCTCAAAAATTTCTTTTATTTTCTTCTATATTTTTCTATTTTCTTCCAATGTCTCAAGTAATATGTTTGAAGTAATTTTTTTTAAGTAATTACTTTTTAAGTGTGTCATTTAGTGAATTTACTTGTAAAAGTAAGTTACTTTGTCAAATATAAGACTAAAGTAACTTGGTTAGATGCCATTACTTGAAGTTATTTTGTAAAACTAAATTACTTGAGGGAGCTCTATGTAGCATGCAAAGAGATTGTTTTTGATCCAAATGGTGAAACCAACAAGTGCTACATGTCATCGACCACTGGATGCCACACAAGAGAAATTCTAGGAGGACTCCTCTCAATAGTTTTTAGTTTTTAGCATAGCACATAGGAATTCAAGGAGTTGTTTCCTAATTGATTTTGACATATGAAATAGTAAAACTAATAGTGAAGGCCTCCATGCTAAAGGAGGGTAATTTTTGAATATAAATTGTAACTGAAGCAAGAGATTTTAGACAATCTAAAACTTTGTATTTATATTTTTGAGTTTTTCTTTTGTATAAAATTAGTTCAAAGTAAATAAGAAGAAATTTGATTTCTGTGGAACTTTGCATCCAAGGAGATCATTTGATGCATTTAGTGAAGATTAAAATGGTAAACTTTGTGTTATATTCAAATCTGAATATGAATTCAAGTTTTTCTTACTCATTTATTGAAATAATTATCACCTCTTAAATTTTTATTTAATTGTATGGATACAATAAGCTCTGTGAAAATACTTTTTGTGAAGTACAACTTCTTTCTTATCATATATTATAATCATTTAATTTTATATTTCTCAGAAATTCTTTAGACATTCTCTGAAATAGTTGCTTACTTGTTGTAAAATCACTTTGTTATGGTTCATGAACTTTGTGATTAAAGTAATACCCCAAAATAAGATGACTTGTGCATATCATGTGAATAATTATTATAAATTGTGAATAATTAAAAGTTTTGACAAATTATAAGTAGATAGACATAACCATATAGGATATTTATCATTAAATGAAGGGGATTTCATCTCATGATTACCTAGGTACTTTTCCTAGCCTATAAAATATCTAGCCAATAGGGACACACTCATGCAGAATAGAAAATGCCTGCCAAAGGGATCTCCTCAATGGAATACTCTTCTTGAAGAGTGAAGGAACTCTTCTTTAAGGTAGGCCTCAAATTAATATCCCAACATAGCCTATAGCTCTTTCTTATCCATTAACTCAATTTGGTAATTCTCATAGTGACAAAAAACTTAGGTACTTGATACCACCACCATGGTTGAATTTTTTCCTGAAAGATATGGTTCATCAAGTACCATAGATCAAATCTTGTAGTTGGTGGTCAATTGTACTACTTTAATGATGTTCTCCAATGGTGTTACTAGGTTTTATCTACTTCTGCATGCTGATTCACCACACCACACTTCATCTAATGCCTATCATGCTAATCTCTAATGTTATTTTAGGGGATTACATTAAGTATCTTTCAATCAAATGCATTATTGGCAACCAAACTCTAATGACTATGGCACTTGAGAATGCAAAATCATGGGTAGAATATAAAAATGCTAAAATAGTAAGACACAGGCTCCCAAATAGACTATTTCCAAGTCTTCAATGATGTCAATGGAGGAACTAGATCTTGACTAGGTTTTCTTCTTCTGGAATGCCTTTCTATGGATTGTTTATCCTTCTCCACATGTCTTCTTTCCACAAATTCACTCTTGGAATGCACATATGAAGTTGTCCTCCTCTTCGATGAATCTATGATACCATATGAAGATCTCAAGAAGATTCAATGATTTATTGAAAAGAGGTGAAGGGCATATATACAACACAAAATTGGTTAGTCTGTAACTATCCTTAACCATAATAGACTATCGAACTACACCAAACTACATAACCATAGTGACTAGGCAATATTTATAGATAAAACTAATAATAATAAAGGTGCCTCAACCTTGAAAAGATAGGATACTATTCACAAGACACCATTTATGAGACACTATTCATGAGATACTATTCATAGTCACTATTCATGTGATGAGGTGGTAGTCGTGAGCTGGAAATGATTGTGAATGTGATGTGGAAGGTGATGTAGGTGGTGATGTAGGTGCTGATGTGGCTTGTGATGAGTTGACATAGCCAACAGAGGAATCTACAAGATATAAGTAAATGTGAGTGGAGGTGGTATGTATCACTCCACTAAGGAGACAAGTTATTGTCTTTTATGATGCACATGATTTTGCTTTAAGTGAAAAATGAAAAAGAATGGATGTGGGATAAATTTATTTGTTTACATCATGATTTTGAGTAAAGGAGAAGTTAAAATTTGATGGATAATCTCTTTGAATCATGTGGAGTCATATGGGATAGTGGGGAACAAGTTATTATTCCAGATTGGAGGCACATGTGAGAATGTGGCATAGTTTTGGAGTCTTGTGAGAGTGGAGAATGATGTGTCACAAGTGGAGGATCCATTTTTTTACCAAAGAACAAGACTATAACCATGTTACTATTGATGAATAGTGGTGCCACTAAAGGGTGGATAATTTCCTTACCTTGCTCATGAAGTTTCCTTGTTTGTCATCATCGTTGTAATTTATATAAATGAAATGCATTATCCTTTATAATTTGAAATAAAGTAGCCAAGATTAGTGAAATATTATAAGCTAGAGAGCTGTGCAAAGGCATTGAAGATATGTGGAACTAGTTCTTCTCATGTGTATAGTATCTGGTGGTGCTCCTATGAAGGTTTTCTTTGAAAGTGTGTTGTAATATTTATGATTTGTTTAATATATTAAGAAGTTTTAAAGTGTGGGTTTTTTCACACATAAGGGTTTTCCTTATGTAATTGTGTGTTATGATATGCTTATGATTTTAGTTGTATGTGTTTATTCTAATTATGTAATATGAATCAAGTTTTTTGCATATTCGCCTCTCTTGGTTAGTGTAAGGAATTGTTTCCACGATATTGTATTCCTTTCAAGTGGTATGAGAGCATGGACAATTTTTTTTCTAGTTGTGGGTTTGTTGGATTTTTTAACTAATCAAGTTTTGAGTGGGATCTTGTATAAGAGATATTTGGATTTCTTTGTTGCAAGAATTTTAAGATGGCAAACACATGAGAGAGAATGGAGGTTGAAAAGTTTTCAAGTAACAATTTTGAGATGTGGACGCTGAAGATGGAAGATATATTCATTGATCATGATCTATGGTATGCCATTGATGAGAATGTTTAGAGACCTATAGATCCAACTAAAGCATATAAGTATAATGTTATGGACTGAAAAGTGAAAGTTCTCATCATATTGTGCATGAAACATTCAGTACTGATTAATGTCCATGAAGAGACCATGACAGAGAAGTTGTGAAAGAAATTAGGTGAGATCTACAAAGCTAAGTCTCTTGTTAATAATATTTTATTGAGAAAGAAGTTGTATTCATTAAGAATGGATGAAGGTGGAAAAATTGCCAACTAGTTGGAAGTATTTAATATGGTTGTCTCTCAATTAGTATCAGTTGGTATGAAAAGGGATGAAGAAGAGAGATGTCAAATTTTTCTTTGTTCTTTACTTCACTCATGGGATTATCTTGTTATGGATATATGAAGTGCTTATATAACCTTGAAATTTGAGGATGTTTTAGGTTATTTACTTTCTAAAGAAATGAGAAGGAAAGATTCTATCAGTGCCAAAGAGGCCCTACATGTTTGAGGAAGATATAAAGAACGAGACAAGAAGAATGAGAAGCATGAAAAATCTAAATCCAAGTCCAAAGGGAGATCCAAATCTCTTGGAAATCCCAAGGTGGGATGCTATAATTGTGTAAATCTTGGTCACTTTTGAATGGATTGTACAAAATAAAAGAAGGAAAGGTAGAAGTATTTTTTGATTCTGAATCTGAGAAGAAAGGTAGTGATGCTTTCATTTCATCCTTGACAACCCATGCATATAATGATGTATGATTAATTGATTTAAGTACATCTTATCATATGACCTCTAATAGAAATTGGTTTTCTAAGTATGAGGAATTTGATGGAATAAAGTTGTACTTCGGTGATGATTCTTTTCTAACCATTGCTGGCCATGGTAGAGTTAAATTCAGATTTACAAATGGAAGGATTAAACACTTTGATGGTGTGTTACATTTACTAGGGTTAACTCATAATTTATTATCTATGAGGAAACTAATAGATGCGGGTGTGTAAGTTTTAATTTATGATGTAGGTTATAAGATGGTTAAAGGTGATATGGTGATAGCTAAAGGTTTCAGGATTGGCATTTCATACAAGCTTGATGATGCATACACAGTTGAGTGCAATAGTAATTTTGTGAAGATCAAATCTAAGGATAATCCATTAGATGAAGAGGTAATCACTATTTTTGTCAATGGTCATGGTTTATGGGTACCTAAGTGTGATCGTTCTACGAAGTTAAAATTGCCTATAGAGAACACTAGATTATGACACTAGAGACTTGGCCAGATTGGAAAAAAAGGTCTTAGGGCCTTGAAGATTAAAAACCTTGTTGAATGTTTGACTGATTATAATATTGAATTTTATTTTTATGAGCATTGTACTTATGGTAAACAAAATTGCAATCAATTTTACTTGAATTGTCATAAATCATTTCGTGTATTGGATCTTGTTCATTCTAATGTATTTGGTCCTATTAATGTTCCTTCGCTTTCAAAATTGACATATTATATTTCATTTACTGATGATTACAGTAAAATGACATGGGTTTATCTACTAAAGAGTAAATTTGAAGTTTTTAGTTATTTTAAAGAGTTTAAATCAATGGTTGAGTTGTAAACCTTAAAATCAATAAAGTATTTGAGAACTAACAATGGTAGCGAGTTTTGCTTTAAATATTTTGAAAGACTATTTAAATATTGTTGTATGCAAAGACAAAAGACAATTCCATGTTCACCTCAATAGAATGGAGTTTTAGAAAGAATGAATAGGACATTGATGGAGAAGGCTAGGAGTATGCTTAGTTGTGCTTGATTGGAACAAAGGTTTTGGGCTAAAGCTATAGTCATTGCTTACTACCTAATCAATGGGTCTCTTACAACAAAGCTTGTTGATAAAATTTATATGGAGGCATGGTCTAGACGTAAGCCTTCATTAATACATCTTAGAGTTTTTGGTTTTGAGGCATATGCAAATGTTCCAAAGGAGAAGCAAATAAAGTTGGAGAATAAGGCTATGAAATATATCTTCATCGGTTATAGTTATGGTGTAAAAGGATACAAGCTTTGAGATCTAGTAGCACATAAGGTAATATATTATATAAGTGTTATTTTTGTTGAAACTAAGCTTTCTTATTTTACACTACTACCATAGAAAACCAGAAATGAAGATGTGATTCAGCTTCCTCCTATGCCTAAGAAAGTTGAGTCAAAGTCATGACAGAGACAACAAGTTGAAGAGAGCTCATCAAGCTATGAATATTTTAAATAGGAGATAGATGAAGAAGAACCTCCACCTCAACTTGTTATAAGGTATACAAGGCATAGACAATGAACATAAAGGTGTTATCCTAAATATTGGAGATGCATATTTGCTTTGAGTATTAACATTGATGAACCGAGATATGCAGAAGAAGCTTTGGGTATGAATGATGAAGAGTCGTAGAAAGTTTCTATGGAATAAGAAATTGTAGATTTGAATAATAATGATACATGGGATCTTATACCATTACCTAAAGGACATAATCCTATTGGATGCAAATGGGTATTCAAGAGAAATATTGGTTCAGACGGTAATGTCGATAAGTTGGTTGTAAAAGGTTACTCTCAAGTTGAGGGTGTTGATTATGGTGAGATATATTTTTTTTGTTGCTAAGATGACATCCATTATATTCTTGATTTATATTACATCAGCTCAAGATTTATAGATTGAGAAAATATATGTCAAGACTACCTTCCTACATGATGATTTGGAGGAGATTTATATGACACAACCAAAGCACTACATGGTGAAAGGTAAAATAAACTTGGTTTTCAAGTTAAATAAATCCTTATATGGTCTCAAGCAGAGTCCTAAGATATGGTACCATAAATATGATAAATATGTATTAAATTTGGGGTTTGATCGATCTAAATTTGATCATTGTGTTTATTATAAAATTGATGGTGATCATTTCTTGGTTATTTCCTTATATGTTGATGATGTGTTTTTTATTGGCAATGGGATAGTTTTGATTTCAGGGCTTAAATCACAAATCTTAGAAAATTTTTAGATGAAAGATCTTGGTGCTACAAGACATATTCTTGGGATGGATATTAGCAAAGAGAGACAAAATAGAAAGCTATGTCTTGGCCAGAGTAGGTATGTGAATTCAATTTTATAGAGGTTTAACATGCAGGGCTACAAACCATTATGTGTTCCTTTTTATATTGGAATGAATTTATCTACTACACAATGTCATACATCCCCATTAGAGCTGGAAGACATGAGTAGACTACCTTACCAAAATGTAGTTGGAAGTTTGATGTATGCCATGGTCTGTACTAGACCATACATTATCCAATTAGTGGGAGTTCTTTTCCATTATATGTCTAATCCTGGTAGAGTTCACTGGGATGTAGTTAAAAAGGTCTTCAGATATTTGCAAGGTAAATCAGAGTATTGCTTATGTTATCATGGTAACATTATTAGAGATAGACATCCTCTTGATATTCTTGGTTATGTGGATTCAAATTGGGTAGGTGATGTTGATAGTTGAAAATCCACCAATGCTTATGTGTTTAGTTTGTTTGGTAGTGCAATAATTTCTATGAGTAAATGATAGGCTATGGTCACTTTATAAACTATAAAGGCAAAGTATATGGTATCTATTCATGCTTGTAAAGAATCCATTTGGTTTACGATAATGTGTTCAAAAATTTGGTTGAAATAGGGTGCATTGACATTTTATTGTGATAGTTAGAGTACTATTTGCCTAACAAAGAACCTAACTTTTCATGAAAGGAACAAACATATTGATGCACAATATAATTTTATGATATAAATGGTCAAGGATGGCAGGGTGAATATGATAAAGGTAGAGACTTTGATGAATGTTGTATATTCATTAACTAAGTCTGTGAGTATAAAGAAGTTTAGATGGTATTCAGAATCTATGGGCCTTTTGGCCCCTAGATATTAAATTCATGTTGGTATGATTCCTCTATGTCTTAAAAGGTATTCAAAAAGTGGGATAAGGTTTAGAATTGAGGTGTCTTAGCATTGACATGTCAAGACACTATTCACAAGACACTATTCATAGTCACTATTCACAATCACTATTCATGTGATGAGGAGGTAATGTTGAGTTAGTATTGATTATGAATGTGATGTGGTAGATGATGCAGGTGCTGATGTAGGTGTTGATGTGGATTATGATGATTTGGAATGGCCCATGGAGGAATCTACATGATTTAAATGCATGTGAGTAGAGGTGGGGCATACTACTCCATTAAGGAGACAAGTTGTCTTTTGTGATGCACATGATTTTGACTTGGGTGAAAAATGATAAGGAATGGATATGGAGTGAAGTTATTTATTGTCCTCATGATTTTGGACAACCATAGCCTGCATTTTTTTCCAAATGGTGTCTAAGAGAGGGGTTTTATCTGTATTAGAATTTACAAGTTTAAGATAGTATCACCACATATAATTGCATCTGAAAGTGACAACCTGTATGCTTTATAACTCACTCAAGTACACTTTTGAATTATATTTGAAATGAAAGTGGATACAGAGAAGTTATACATATATTGAAACACAAATGAACCAAATTAAATGTACTACACATCTCATGCATTAGTCCCATTTTTTAGAATTTATTGAAATATTCTATTTTTTTAATTTTGAAATAATAATATCCATTTGGGCATGCGCATGCGCTTGTCAAGTAAAAACTTCATAATATCTACACTACATTTATTAAACATATAAAAATTATTCAATTAATAGAAACTAAATTGTTCAATAATAGCCATTTTGGAAATATACTTATTGGAATAGCTTTGAATTCATAGGACTCCACACTAGTCAAAAATGATAAATAAAAAAATAATATTGAAAAATGTAGCCTAAAAATAAATAACCAAATGTCCTCCATAATCAGATAATTTGGTCATGACATCAAGACATGTTGTGCACGTGTACATGCACGCACGTGCACATGCGTACACACACATCAATGTGCACCTATTAAATTGAGCCTCATATTTTTTACAAGATTGATCCTTCATTTTCATTGTTAAAGAATGAGTATAAGCACACTAGCCTATTGTTAATTCATGGTGTGCATTAGCATTCCCACATCACATAACCTAAATTTGGTTGGTATAAATACACTGGCTTGCAAATGATGACAAATACAAAAAAGTATTAACTATGTAAATCTCAAAACACACAACCCCAAAAAAGGCTCATTTATGTTGAAATATAATAAATAAATTTGTAGGACACATGTATTCATCCTCTAGAGTCAAACCCCCCGCTCAAGACCTAACCTAACCCAAAATGATTAACTCAAAATTACCTCAAGAATATGTCCTTCTTTAAGGACATAATTTTAATTACTAAAAAATACTAGTGTCAATAAAAATTTCATAATGTCAAAATCAATATGATAATTGAAAATAATAAAGCATTTTTTAATTAATAATATTAAACTATCAATTTCAATCAAATTTACCTATTATTTTAAATTTATAATGAAACTCTATATAATAACGAAGCATTCAAAATAGTTTAAAATGAATGGATAAGGTAACTTTAAGTTGTAGACATTGGATTGATTAAATATGGTTCTTTTATTTCATGAACCCTAATTTTTTTCTACAACTATCTTTACAATTTTATAAAATAATATGGAAGTTACTAAAATTTTATTTTCTTCTTTTTCTTTTATTTGCACTCAATCAATTTTTATAGAATTTATATTATTTGTTTTCTTCACTATTCACATTGAGAAGAAGCAAAATAGAGCGAGGTCATGCCCTATTTCCAAGAAGAGGAAGAGCATGCCCTACCTCAGCTCTATCATTTTTTAGATGATTCCATAACATAAAAACCTTTGTGCATTCAAAGGTTTTAATTAAAAATTTCTACATGAAATCCTTTATTCAATTTAAAACTATTTTTGATAATTATAATTTTGTATTCACAAACAAAGGTATTAATCTTATCCATATTTTCGTATAGGTTTTTTATATGTATCCTTTCACTTAATAGGGTTGTTTAGCTTCTCAAATGATTCACATGAAATTAAAATCTTATTATACAAATTATTGTATTTGTATTTTATAAATATAAAAGCATAATCTCTCTCAATCTCTCTCTCTTTAAGTTTTGATTTTATTTTAGTTCAACATCGAAATAGAAAACCATGGTAGCCCAACTATATTTTTAAACCAGCTTGATTTAAGTGCAATATTTTTTTAAAATATTTTCTATCCAACATCACTAATAGAAGTGGAAAATAGGGAGCTAACTCCGGATTACCTATCGTAGAGGTGAGTGGGGGGAATGGGAGTCCCCCTATTGAAACCCACCCATGATGGATGGGAGGTAGGAATTTTTGGTGTTTCCCAACCCTCTCACTCTTACGTGGAGGGAGAGGGAGGATATCTCAACCCATCCAATTTCTTTAATAAATATTTTGGCAGGGGAAGTGGGAGGTGTGATAAGGCCTAACTTCCCCAACATCACCCACACCTTGTTAATATTTTTATTTTTATTTTATATTATTTTAAAAATTAATTCTTTCCAATTATAAGGATGGTATCAATTTAATTTTTTCTTAAGTAGAATAGTTTTATATAAATGACACTTCTAAACTTTATAATTCACATGTATATGTCTTTGGATTTTAAATTTAAACCTTTGTGTGACAAATATTATTAAGATTTATTATTTATCTATTTTAAATAGGATTATATATATATTTTTTTAAAAATGTTTCCCAAACCTTTTCATCTCATGTAAATACTAATTTCAATATTTTTATTTTAAAGATATTTTATTCATAATCTAAATATGTATTAAATTTCTTCTTAAAAGTAACCTTTCCAGCATGCTTCCTTAGTTATGGATATGTGAGGATTTATTGTGTAAATGGAAAACATTAAACAAAGGGAAGCTACTCAATAAATATTGTTTTTGGGCTTAAATATGGAATCAGTTATAAAAAGGCTTACTTTTTATGAAATAATTAAACATACATTATTTTGTAATATATTTTTTAGTTTTTATATTTAATAATAAATTTATTTATTTATAAATAAAATTTATTAATATTATTATAATTAAAAAAAGTGTAGATAATATTTTTATATTAATTTGAAGCTTCTATTTTATATTTTAAAAATACAATTATTTTTAAAATGAAAATTTAAACATATTTTACAGAAAAACACTTAAAAATCCTAACCAAAAAATGGTATGTTGCTTCAAATTTTAGAGTTATAAACTCTCCTTTATGTTTTTATATTTATAAATCTTTTGTAATATGTTCCTTGAGGGAGATGATTTTTGTATTTGTTAGTAGTATGTTTATTCTTGTATGTTAGTAATCTCTTAGCTTAAAATTTATAATATTTTATTATATAATTTGTTTATTTTTAGTTTATTGATTACTCTCATTTATGATGTGTTAATCTTGTAAAAAGGTTTAAGACCTTTCAATAAATTTTATTTTAACCGCCCCCTTCCCATCGCCCCCTCCCCCCAAACACAGATATTTATTAACAATTTTTTTAAACACTTGATTATGAATATGAAATCAAGTGTTTTAAAAAAATGTTTATAAATAATTTTTATTAAAAAAACTATAAAAATATTGAATGTATAAAGCTATGTTAATAAATATTGACATACAGTGTAAAAATTTACAATATTTTTTGAGAAAATAGATACTTTCAAGCATTCAAATTTGCTCTAGTTAGATGTCATTTGTAAAGTCATCCAGTATTTTTGGCCAAAAATTAGATACTTTCAAGCATTCAAATTTTCTCTAATTAGATGTCATTTGTAAAGTCATCCAGTATTTTTGGCCACAAATTACTACTATAACAATTTTTCTAGCCAATATTTTTACCTAAAAATGCAAAAACCTGTGTCTACAAACAATATAAATATTAAATATATTTTATAGTACTTTGAGTTATATTTTATATTTATAATTTCAACATTTTGGAGAGTAGTTTTGGACCTCTAGGAGTTATAATGGAAATTCTAGATTTTGGAGGGTCCTACTAGATTTCAGACTTAGCCATATTTTAGGTTTTTGGAGTTAGACATATTCTAAAATTTTTGGGTTTCAGACTTAGTCATATTTTAAGATTTCAGGGAGGCATCCTAAGAGGTAAATAAATAAATACTTTGAATAAGTTGGAATAATGCTAGGAATGATGCATGGACTGTTGTACTATAAATAATATTCGCTGTAAAACATTATATTTTTTTCCTCACATAATTTATTAAATATCAAACATTCACCAATGTAATATGATTTCTATAAAAAAATGATAACTCTTTATCTATGTTATATTTGAAAATGACTTGAGCATTTATCTACCCTTCTACATCATGTATATTTTTATAACCCTTAAAAAATACCCTAATTCTAAATTTATATATTTTATCCTATTCTTCCTTTATCAAACAAGATTTTCTATAAAAATAGATTAAAAAGAGAGAGATTTACCCAACATAAAACAACTCTAACTATGTTAGTGCAAAATTCTCATAGGCAATGACTTTCTTAAGGAAATACAATATATCTTCTTCATTTTTTGGAAAGAAAATTACTATAAATTACATGAGTTTTTAACACCCATAACTAATTTAAAATTTTATAATCAACCATTAACACTTTTGTATAAAGATATGAAGTTTGACTATTAAACACAATTATCGTAATAAATTTATTTTGTGACATGGTTTACAATCATGTTTTTAGTAGTTTATTTTGTGACATGGTTTACAATCATGTTTTGCAGGGGTATTTAATTTTTTTATTTTATTGAGATTTGAACTCAGTTGCTTAAACCAATTTTGAAAAAGGATATGATGTACCTTGTTTGTTTTTGGTTTTGAAGTATATATGATAAGTAAATATTGCAACAGATTGTAAATAATTACAGGTTTAAAAATTAGTAAATCATATTTTTTTTTTAATTTTCTATTTAAATATATAAAAATATATTGAGAAGAAAAAACTTTTATTAGGAAAAATTTATACTAAAAAAATTTGTAATTGTCAAATTTATAAAAGAAGTATCCATCAATGAATTTTTAATTTAAGCAAAAGTTTAAGTTAAAATTTATGTATGGATAAATTTTTTATTAAATTTGGTTACATTTTAAGTTCTTTGGCTTTTGGTGTAACATTTAAGTGGCTACATTTGTATTGGATCATCTAAAGTTCAAATACTACAAATAATCAAACAACCTAAAATAGAGGACACATAATTAATGTATTAGTTTAATAGTGGTATCGGTAATAGAAACTATGTTTATGTTGTAAATGGTTATGGGTCCATTCAATCCCTCATTGAGTTAACTAAAAAAAATTTGATTGTAACCTTCTAATCCCACAAGAGTATTTTTAGTTGTTTAAAGATAGGGGTATTTATACCTTTCATAGTCATTTACACTTCTTAATGTTTTTATGTACCTACTTAGTAAAAGTGTATCAAATTCCTTTGTTTCTTCAAATACGAGTCTAATTTTAATTCAAATATATGTAAATACACATAGATTGGAGATCATTTACATATAGAATTAACAATTAATATTTTTAGCATTATATTGAGTCTAATAAGTACTGGCATGCATTTGTATTATTTGTGGGGCACTTTTGGCACATGATGTAAGCTTTGCATATCATTAAAATGTTATTGAATGGTTTCTACTATTTAGAGATTTGATAAATATCAATATAGTTATCTTATTCACTTAGTTTATTGTACGCTCTTGAAGCTAACTTTTATTTTCCTTTAAAATTATCATATAACAGTGAAATGAATACCAAATTTAATGTCTGTAATATGACTTTCAAATGAATATTAAATTTAAGAATTTTAATGACCTCTCATATTATTACACTTACTTCTACCCTATATCATGTATCAAATAGGTCAGAGAATACTATAAAATGAAAAGTAAAAAAAAAAATATCTATGATCCTTTAGACATTGCTAAAAATAATAAGATTTATTGTATTTGAATGCACATGTTTTGTTTTGGTTTAATAAATTTAAGCAATTTTTAATATTTAAATGTAAAATAACATATAACCTTAGAAATTGAACATTTAATAATCTATTTAAATATAAAAATATACATGCATATATTAATTGTTAAAGATCTAAAAAAAAATTTTAAACATTAAATATATTTAATATCATTTATATTAAAAAATTATTTATCAAGATCATTTGAATATAAAATATTATAAAAATTAATATTTAATAAAAATTTAATATAAATGCTTTCAACATAACATAAAATATATTTTATATATTTATTATAAAATTTTAATAATCAATAACGATATTTTTATTCAATTTATTTTCTTAAAATTATAAAGAGAGATATAATTATATATTATCACTCAATTATAATTGGAAAAATCAAATTTAATAATTTTAAAAATATCTAACACTTAAATAAGAATTAATGTAATTCAAAGTTAAAAAGTTCAAGACATTTATTTCACAATGATGTCTCCTTATATTTCAAATTTTTTTTGACGATATCATATAAAAACGATAAATTTGTTGATGTGACTAAAAAATAAAATCATAAATATATGAGTTATTTATGTGATTCTCATAATGTGATTTGAGTGGTGGAATCGCTACAACCTCTTAAAGCTCATGAAATGAAAAAGTTTTAAAAAAAAATGTAAAGAAAAGTTAGAAAAGAAATTGATATTTGCTTCCCTTTCAACAATGTCAAAAATAACAATAATTATTATCATATGTGGGTACACATTTTTCATGTAATTATAATGCATAATTTTAGTATAATAAATTTTATTAATTTTTAAATTTTAATGTAAAATAACATGTAACCTAACATACATTGAAATTTTGATAATATATTTAGTAACGTAATATATTTATTCATAATTTTGATATTTAAGTTACTTGAGATTTAAATTTAAAATAATACTTATAATTTAATATAAATTAAATATTCAATGATATATTCAGATATAAATGACACATGTATACACCTATAAATTGTTAAAATTAAATAGAAATTCTAAACATTAAATATTTTTATATCATTTAGATAAAGACTTGTCATAAAATTTATGTGAATATAAAATATTATAAAAATAAATATTTAATAATTTTATTTTTTCAAAACCTTTAATTATGTTAAAATATAAATAGTTATGAAAAGTACTTTTTAATCAATTTGTTTTCCTAAAACTATGAATAATGAGATCTAATTATACATCATCACTTGTGTGTGTGTGTGTGTGAGAGAGAGAGAGAGAGAGAGAGAGAGATCAAGTTTAAAAGTACACCATCAAACAATATTGGTCATGTTTAGATTGGTCAAAACACATACATAATCATGTAAACTCCTGCTAATAGACCGAAGAGCAATCCAACAAACAAAATTGTAACAAAAAAATCATGCTTAATGATGCTTTGAGTTTCATTTGTAGCATTCCACTTATATGTAATCACCCATGACAACAATAGATAAAAGTACATCAAGAATGGTATAATAAATACCATTAAGATCTCCACACTAAATGGGATTTGATACTCCTTGAAATGTTTTGAATCCTTAAATTTCACGCCCTCCAAATTATAAGGTATTATGACCAAACTAGTGACAATTATAAATGTGATGACCATACATATATAGGTATGTATGTATGTGTGTGTGTGTGTGCGCGCGCACACACACACACACACACACACACGTGTGTGTGTGTGTGTGTACACACACATACATACATGCATACATACATACATACATACATACATATAAGAGTGTATATATATATCTATATGCATACATATATATACTCTTATATGTATGTATGTGTGTTTGTGTATACATATATGTGTATATATACACACATACATACATACACATACATATATACATGTATATATCTATATACATACATATATGTACTCTTATGTGTGTGTGTGTGTGTATATACATATATATACATACATACATGTATATATCTATACACACAAATATATGTGTGTGTGTGTGTGTGAGTGTGTGTGTGTGTGTATACACACATACATACATATATATACATATATCTATGTATATATCTATATACACACACACACACACACATATATACACACACACACACACACACATACATGCATATACATATGGCTCTATGTGATAACATAATGGTGAAAACGTAGTGGGAGAAAATGTAGCAGAGGCATAATATTGCAGTAGAAAATGTAGCAAGTAAAAAATATAGCAAAATTGAGAATATAGCATAAATGTAGCGAGAATCATAAAACACTAAATTTGCAAAAAATAAACAAATAAAAAAACATTTCATGAATTTAGAGTTGTAATTGAAAGTTGTGTGTGATGCCTCCTAAATATTCCAAGTGATTATCTAGAAAATAACTTGATACTACTCTTTCTAATTTTTTGATAGTGTCCCTATATTTTTTATTCTATGGGGGTCCTTCAAATCTTGTTATGTACTATTCCATGGTGACATCGATGAGGCTTTGTTCCTCTTGTAGAATTTTTATGAATTTCCATAGTGTTGGGTGTTGGCATGTAAGGAGATGATTGAATCCTCTATGTCAACCTTCTATGGAATTATTAGGATGGGGTAGACTAGTGGAAACTACTTCATAACAGTTCCATAGGTTAATTGTAAATCTTCCTCTTCTTTGGTTTGTACAATGAATTGTCTGGCATATCCAAGTGTTCTCACAGTACTCTACAAATTCTTGAAGCTCACTTTTTATTTCTCCATTTGGCCCATTGGGTTTATAATATGGAGTGTTTCACAATTCTTGGATTGCTTCAGGCACATGCTCTACTGAAACGTATGCTAGTGCAACTAATTGGAAGACTTGGAGTGAAAATTTTGAATCTCTTTCATATAATTTTTGGATCCCTTCTGGTTGAATTTTTTTCCAAATGCATTGAGTAAGGTGGAAGAAACATCCTCTTTGAATAGTTTTAGTGAAGTTGAATTGAAATTCTTTAATGATAGTTGTTCCAAAGTCTATCATGAGAGTTGTTGGTTGCAGTGAGTTGTTGATGTCTTTCAATGCTTTGAAAACTCTATGGTATGTTTTCTTTTTTTGGTTTGGCATTAGAGAATATACCACGGTATCACTATATGATTATTCAAAATATGGATGGGGTGTAGTTGATCGAAAAGTGGTGGAGTACATTTGAATGTGCCATCCTCAAACTAGTCTCGAGTGGCAGCTATTGCTTCCAACATTTTTTGTGTACTAAAAATTATGATATGATATTTTTTAGGTTCACTATCAAACAACAAGAATTTTTCACCGACCATAGTTTTTTTGAAATGCTCTGGTATTTCTATTGTTTTTAGAGATAATGCATTAATAACTATTTTTTCTCTTTTGGTATGACAAATTCTTCTTTTAATATTTGTAATTAGAGGGAGTTACCCTACAACTACATTTGATGCCATGGCCACATTTTTAACAAAAATATTTTTTGGGCTTTCAACACTTGTAGATACATACTATTTCATATTTTTAATTATTTGCTTGGCTTCTACCTTTGCTATGTTTACAATGTGATTGTGTTCTTGGGTGACTGTAACATTATCTAGCTCTATATGGGCACGTCCTCTACATTTTGTTGACTTGTTGGCATACTCCATTCATCTCCAGATGTATTTTATCTAATTATTGCATTCCAATGTATATGTGTGGCTTTCGTAAAGTAATAATTGCTTCCCTTTATCACTTTCTACAAAATCAAATGGCATGATTTATCTAAAATAGACCCCTCTACTGCATTTTGAATGGTCTATGTTGGGACTATGCTTTAATATATTAGGCTACATTGTATAATCTATACTATGAATAAATAAACTATAAATGGATTGTGGTTTCTATAATTTGGAATGAAAATTATTCTCTTTCTATATAAATGACAAATGGATGAAGAAAAAGACTATGTTTCTTGCATTTATTGGGCATGTGCTATGGAATATGGTGAAGTATTGTATTGTTAAAGATTTAAAAATATTGGTTTGAGTATTGTTTGGTTAAAGCATTACTTATGGCTATCTACAGAATATTATGATAGTGTATATTGTGAAAATGGCTATCTATAGAATATTACGATAGTGTGTATTACAGAAATGGCTATCTACAAAATATTATGGTAGTGTGTATAGTGAATTGTGACTTTACTGCATACGAAAATATAAACAACCTTTGGTGACTTTGGTGTGAGTTTAGTGAATAGATCAATAGGAAAGTCATTTTTTAAAATTATTTATGGAAGAAATCCTATGGGTATTTTAGATTTTGTACAATTACCGATTGCAGATAAATTAATGATGATGCAAAAGTTTTTGCAGAGCATATGCAATAGTTGCAAGGAGTAAGAAGAAAGTTGCAGGAAGGTAATGAGAAATATAAAGTAGTAGCAGATGTTAGAAAAAAATCAAAGGTATTTGAAGGAGAGTTGGTAATGGTTTACTCGAGGAAAGAAAGATTTAAAAAATGCACATACAATAAGTTGAAGTACAAAAAAATTGGACCATGCAGAATTGTGAAGAAAATCAATGACCATGCTTATGAGATGAGTTTACCGCAGTTTTTTTTTTTAATATCTCTAGTGTTTAATGTTTCAGATATATATCAATTCCATGGAGAGGATGGTGAAAGTGATGTAGATGAAGAAGTAAATTGGGAGCAATAGGTTCCAAAGAAGAAAAAAAGATAGTGCAGGTTTTGAATATGAAGACGGTGAGCACAACGCAAGGGAATTATAACAGTTATTTGGTATAGTGCGAAGGATTGCAATAAAAAGACAACATTTAGATTACAGAATGGGCGCTGAATAAGATTGACAAGGAAAAATAGCAGCAGTAAAATTAGGGTAACTCACAAAAGCTGAGTTGTTTTCAACCAAAGGAGAATGATGTAGAAAAAATAGGCCAACCTTTCAGAGGCCATAATTTTTTATTCATATCTTTGTTTGAGCTCTTTCACGCGCCAAAATGACTGTCTTGAAAAGTTCATTATTATCTTAAGCAATTATGCCTTCTAGGGATGTTTTCGATATTTTTCGGAGGCCATACGTGATCATCTGAGGGTCCAAATTTGTTTTTTTTTTAGAATTTCTTATTTTTAGAAATTGTATATTTTTAGGTCCGGACATCAACTTCAATTGAATTTCGTCTGATAGGTTTATTTTAGCATTTATGATATTTCAAGATATTTGTAGAGCTATGCACGTTCACATGGAAACTTACTATAAATAAAAGCAGCTAAAAATAGATATTTTTTTATAGATTTTTGTTTTTTTCGAATTTTGGATGTAAACTTTAATTTTCGAGTTGAAGCTTATTTAAGCATGGTTTGAGATTGTAATTATTTCAAGTCATTCAATACGAATCAATTCTGAGATTGTTTCAGATCTTGGCCTATTGGTAATTTTATTTGTCTTGATAGTTTTCGGTTTCATTAAATTTATTATGACGGATAATGTGCATGACATCACTACCCTGCCTTATGATAATATTAAAAAACTCTGAGCCAATGGAAATTTTAAAAAATGATTTTTTTCTTAATTTTTGTTAACAAATGTGCAACTGAACTTTTATGAAAATACAAAAAAAATTATCTACGAAAAACAATACACTCTGATTGATTGAAAATACAAAATTTAATTGAAAATTAAAACAAATCAAAAACTTTAATATAC
This sequence comes from Torreya grandis, assembly GCA_037957365.1. Taxonomy (NCBI): domain Eukaryota; kingdom Viridiplantae; phylum Streptophyta; class Pinopsida; order Cupressales; family Taxaceae; genus Torreya; species Torreya grandis. Next base: position 2,837,800 of record JARHVA010000069.1, read on the forward strand.
CCTCCCAAACTAATAATAAAATAAACATTTAAAAACAAAATGGTCATTATTATCCAGATTTAAAAAAAAGATTTGAAAAATATTTTACTCGCAAAAGATAAAGTGGTATGTCTCAATGTGATGTTAATGGAAGAAAACTTTGCCGTGTTTGGAATCTTTGTAAGGATTAGCCAGGATAAATTTGGTAGGATGTATGAGCATCTTGAGTGGGACCCTCGAAAGCTGCTCGGGTGAGTCATAAAGCTTTGTGCCATTCGAATCGACCCATGTGTAGACCATCTTTTCAACCACATCATCTTTGTGACGTATCGTTTGGTGTGTCACTTAGGAATCACCACATGACTATCTATGATATAGACCGCATCACCATTACTCACTTCACTTCAGGCGGTGTAGTAACCAAATACAAATAATTTGGGTCTTCTTTATTTGTTGTTTAAGATAAAACAAAAATATTTTTTAAAGAAAAAAACTTAAATGAAATATTTTTTAATAAAATAAATTTAAATAATTTATATTTTCATTTTTTATATTAATAATTTTTTTTTATGAATGCAATATTTTTTATTTTTACAATTTTTAATTTAATTTATTCAATTTAATTATCTTTATAATAAAAATTATAAAAGAAAAGAATTGTAGTATAATTTTTTTGTTGGAAAAAAATAAATCATAAAAAAAAACCATATTAATGCCTTTAAATGCAAATATATAGTACTTTTTTCATACATAAAGACATTTTAACCAAAACTTAACCCACAAAAAAAATTTAGTAATCATTTGCACTCATAAAACCATTAAATAAGATGAATTGAAGGTAAACAATTTTTTTTGGTTTAAATATATTTTTTTTTTAACAAAATAAGTTTAGACCAGAAGTATGAAGGAAAAAATTATTTACTCTTATTTAGTATAATCAGTTTTTTTCTTTTCTTACATATATAATTATATGAATAATTTTGGACCAATTGAAATGACCTTTGATATCCTATGATACATTAAACTATGTAAATGGAAAATAATGATTTTGGTGAAGGCATTAGTCATGATGAGAAACTAAGAACATGGGTATGGAAATCTAGAAGTCACACTAAAGATTATACAATAATGGATTGTACCATCTTTTACCAATCATACTTGCTTGTTTGTTACGATCAGTGAAATATACTTAAACATAAATTTAATACACATACATATGATTTTCCTAATTGAAAACCATATATATATGAAAAAAAATTATACATTTCAAATTTTTAGAAGGTAAAATATGTATATAAGCCATTCAGGGTTATATATGGTGGTCAAAAGTTATAATAAAAAGAAATCTACTAAGATTAAAACACGGTTTCCAATCACATAAAATGAAAGGACATTGCTTTATCAATCGAAATAAATTTTTTAAAAGGTTGAGCATTCATGGATATCATCTGGGGAGCTTGTCACAGCAACCAAACTAAAATCGAATTTGGCACCATGTTGGGTGCCACAGCAAGCTATATGAGTGACAACTAAAATCCATGGAATTTTAAATACACAATTAGTGGGTATTGCTATTACCTGCAGAGTTTTGATAGTAAGATTGTTGAATCTCTTATGATGGCTCCTTTTTTTCTCTAGCTTTTCTTTTTGCAATGCCTTACAAATAATGCCACAAAAAATAAAATGCCAAAAAAGTAGGACAAATGATTTGACTTCGCTTCTTGAGCCCTACACACCATGTCCATGACATCAGCTAAATTGATGGTTTCAATCTAAAGTTAATTTGATCCAGCATCCATCACCATTAATCCATGTAACAACTATACCTATCGATATTAAGTGTCATTACTTGTGTCTTGATTCACTCTTGGATTTAGAGAGCTAATTGCAAATTTTTACAATAAATTCTATTTTAGGTTAGGAGATGATTCATGCCAAAGTACAGACTCGTCTGCAAAATTGGACCCACTCATTCAATATTTGTTAATGGTACCCAGGTGAGTGCACACTAAATAAATAAATAAAAATGAACATTAATGAACGCATGGTAGACAACAATGGATCTATTTCCATATTCCTCACTATCTTCATAAATAAATTTTGATGCAGAAAAAATAGGCCAATCTTTTGGAAGCCATAACTTTTGACTCATATATGTGTTTGAGCTCTTCTACTTTATTATAAATATTCATACCTACTTAAGGATGTTTATGATATTTTTAGAAGGCCATACATAATTAATCATACATCATTATATGCATGGGTTGTCAAGGATGAAGTGAAAGCATCACTACCTTTCTTCTCAGATTCAGAATCAAAAAATACTTCTTCCTTTCCTTCTTTTATTTTGTACAGTCCATTCAAAAGTGACCAAGATTTACACAATTATAGCATCCCACCTTGGGATTTCCAAGAGATTTGGATCTCCCTTTGGACTTGGATTTAGATTTTTCATGCTTCTCATTCTTCTTGTCTCTTTCTTTATATCTTCCTCAAACATGTAGGGCCTCTTTGGCACTGATAAAATCTTTCCTTCTCATTTCTTTAGAAATTAAATAACCTAAAACATCCTCAAATTTCAAGGTTATATAAGTACTTCATATATCCATAGAAAGATAATCCCTTGAGTCAAGTAAAGAACAAAGCAAAATTTGACATCTCTCTTCTTCATCCCTTTTCATACCAACTGATACTAATTGAGAGACCATCATATTAAATACTTCTAACTAGTTGCCAATTTTTCCACCTTCATCCATTCTTAAAGAATACAACTTCTTTCTCAATAAAATATTATTAACAAGAGACTTAGCTTTGTAGATCTCACCTAATTTCTTTCACAACTTCTTTGTCATGGTCTGTTCATGGACATTAAACAATACTAAATGTTTCATGCACAATATGATGAAAACTTTCACTTTTCAGTCCATAACACTATACTTATATGCTTTAACTAGATCTATAGGTCTCTAAACATTCTCATCAATGGCATACCATAGATCACGGTCAATGAATATATCTTCCATCTTTAGCTTCCACATCTCAAAATTGTTACTTGAAAACTTTTCAACCTCCATTCTCCCTAATGTGTTTGTAATGTGTTTGCCATCTTGAAATTCTTGCAACAAAGAAATCCAAATATATCTTGCACAAGATCCCCACTCAAAACTTGATTAGTTTAAAAATACAACAAACCCACAACTATAAAAAAATTGTCCATGCTCTCATACCACTTGAAAGGAATACAATATCGTGGAAACAATTCCTTACACTAACCAAGAGAGGAGAATATGCAAAAAATTTGATTCATATTACATAATTAGAATAAACACATACAACTAAAATCATAAGCATATCATAACACATGATTACATAAGGAAAACCCTTATGTGTGAAAAAACCCACACCTTAAAACATCTTAATATATTAAACAAATCATAAATATTACAACACACTTGCAGAGAAAACCTTCATAGGAGCACCACCAGATACTATACACATGAGAAGAACTAGTTCCACAAATCTTCAATGCCTTTGCACAACTCTCTAGCTTATAATATTTTACTAATCTTGGCTACTTTATTTCAAATTATAAAGGATAATGCATTTCATTTATATAAATTACAACGATGATGACAAACAAGGAAACTTCATGAGCAAGGTAAGGAAAATTTCCACCCTTTAGTGGCACCACTATTCATCAATAGTAACATGGTTATATTCTTGTTCTTTGGTAAAAAAATGTATCCTCCACTTGTGACACATCATCCTCCACTCTCACAAGACTCTGAAACTATGCCACATTCTCACATGTGCCTCCAATCTGGAATAGTAACTTGTTCCCCACTATCCCATATGACTCCACATGATTCCAAGAGATTATCCATCAAATTTTAACTTCTCCTTTACTCAAAATCATGATGTAAACAAATAAATTTACCCCACATCCATTCTTTTTCATTTTTCACTTAAAGCAAAATCATGTGCATCATAAAAGACAATAACTTGTCTCCTTAGTGGAGTGATACATACCACCTCCACTCACATTTTCTTATATCTTGTAGATTCCTTTGTTGGCTATGTCAACTCATCACAACCCACATCAGCACCTACATCACCACCTTCATCACCACCTACATCACCTTCCACATCACATTCACAGTCATTTCTAGCTCACGACTACCACCTCATCACATGAATAGTGACTATGAATAGTGTCTCATAAATAGTGTCTTGTGAATAGTATCCTATCTTGTCAAGGTTGAGGCACCTTTATTATAATTATTTTTATTTATAAATACTGCCTAGTCACTATGGTTATGTAGTTTGGTGTCGTTGGATAGTCTATTATGGTTAAGGATAGTTACAGACTAACCAATTTTGTGTTGTATATAAGCCCTTCACCTCTTTTCAATAAATCATTGAATCTTCTTGAGATCTTCATATGGTATCATAGATTCATCGAAGTGGAGGAAAACTTCATATGTGCATTCCAAGAGTGAATGTGTGGAAAGAAGACATGTGGAGAAGGATATATAATCCATAGAAAGGCATTCCAGAAGAAGAAAACCTAGTCAAGATCTAGTTCCTCCATTGACATCATTGAAGACTTGGAAATAGTCTATTTGGGAGCCTGTGTCTTACTATTTTAGTATTTTTATATTCTACCCATGATTTTGCATTCTCAAGTGCCATAGTCATTAGAGTTTGGACCCTAATAACGCATTTGACTGAAAGATACTTAATGTAATCCCCTAAAATAACATTAGAGATTAGCATGATAGGCATTAGAAGAAGTGTGGTGTGGCGAATCAGCATGTAGAAGTAGATAAACCCTAGTAACACCATTGGAGAACATCATTAAAGTAGTATAATTGACCACCAACTACAAGATTTGATCTGTGGTACTTGATGAACCATATCTTTCAAGAAAAAATTCAAACATGGTGGTGGTATCAAGTACCTAAGTTTTTTGAAACTATGAGAATTACCAAATTGAGGTAATGGATAAGAAAGAGCTATAGGCTATGTTGGGATATTAATTTGAGGGCTACCTTAAAGAAGAGTTCACTTTTGAAGAAGAGTGTTCCATTGAGGAGATCCCTTTGGCAGGCATTTTCTATTCCGCATGAGTGTGTCCCTGTTGGCTAGATATTTTATAGGCTAGGAAAAGTACCTAGGTAATCATGAGATGAAATCCCCTTCATTTAATGATAAATATCCTAAATGGTTATGTCTATCTACTTATAATTTGTCAAAACTTTTAATTATTCACAATTTATAATAATTATTCACATGATATGCACAAGTTATCTTATTTTGGGGTATTACTTTAATCACAAAGTTCATGAACCATAACAAAGTGATTTTACAACAAGTAAGCAACTATTTCAGAGAATGTGTAAAGAAGTTCTGAGAAATATAAAATGAAATGATTAGAATATATGAGAAGAAAGAAGTTGTACTTCACAACGAGTATTTTCACAGAGCTTATTGTATCCATACAATTAAATAAAAATTTAAGAGGTGATAATTATTTCAATAAATGAGTAAGAAAAACTTGAATCCATATTCAGATTTGAATATAACACACAGTTTACAATTTTAATCTTCACTAAATGCATCAAATGATCTCCTTGGATGCAAAGTTCCATAGAAATAAAATTTCTTCTTATTCACTTTGAACTAATTTTATACAAAAGAAAAACTCAAAAATATAAATACAAAGTTTCAAATTTTCTAAAATCTCTTGCTTCAGTTACAATTTCTATTCAAAAATTACCCTCCTTTAGCATGGAGGCCTTCACTATTACTTATACTATTTCAGATGTCAAAATCAATTAGGAAACAACTCCTTGAATTCCTATGTGCTATGCTAAAAACTAAAAAATTGTTGAGAGGTGTCCTCCTAGAATTTCTCTTGTGTGCATCCAGTGGTCGATGAATTTCTCTTGTGTGCATCCAGTGGTCGATGACATGTAGCACTTGTTGGTTTCACCATTTGGATCAAAAACAATCTCTTTGCATGCTACATAGAGCTTGCTCAAGTAATTTAGTTTTACAAAATAACTTCAAGTAATGGCATCTAACCAAGTTACTTTATTCTTATATTTTACAAAGTAACTTACTTTTACAATTAAATTCACTAAATGACATACTTAAAAAGTAATTACTTAAAAAAAATTACTTCAAACATATTACTTGAAACATTGGAAGAAAATAGAAAAATATAGAAGAAAATAAAAGAAATTTTTGAGAAAAGAAGTAACAATAATAATTCCAATTTATGAACTTTAGATCTACACTTTGCCTTGTACTTGATACTTTGGGACATCATGAACTAGATTATTGCATCTTTTTAATTTGGCAACTGATTTCCAATTTATTTCATATCTCAGTAGTTCCATTTCCAACTTTTTGCAATAAGATTTTAACTTCAAAACCTATTTGCAAGCCTCTTGACCTCTTGTTGACTTTTACTTAACTCCTTTACATATTTTGATATGAAAGGAGTTATGGCCTTTTAAATTAATTGCATGAACTGTTGGTGCAACTGTTTAGGTGTCCTTGGCATTTTATTAGACCAAAAATTTATCATGTAGAAGATATAGTCCTCCAGGTCCACTTTCACATTACGAGCATCTTCTTCAAGAGTATTCATCTCTTCAAGCATTACTCCAAGAATATGCATATAAAAAGATATAAGATGTTCCTATTATTTTTCCTTCTTTATTGATCCTTTTAGAACAATTTATTCTTCAATCAAAATCTTCTCACTTAAATAATATATTCACTAAAGTCTTTTTTATTGCAATTCAGAGATTCCATTCTCATTTTCTATCTTCTTCATCACTGTCTTTATCTGTGATAATTTATTCTCAATGTTATCCAAAGTGCCTGGGACCTTAGGAAACCATTTCTGCATAGTTTGTAGCATCTTCTCAATTCATTCATCAACTAATTTATCCTTATCCCTAGTTTCCTCTACCTCTATTATTTTTTATTGATCAAATGCAACACTTGAAAGTAATGTTTGTTTAGGAGTAGATCTTTCCACCTTGGTAATTATTTCACACAACTTAACAATTTATTCCTTTAACTTTGCTTTATCAGCTTTCTCTTCATCAAGCTTCTAGAAAAGAATATTGATCAGGGTCTACATCTCTTGTTTCAAGCCTTCTGTAGTGACTTCACTAAGGGATACCTTTGTAACTATTAAATCTTCTTCAGTAGATTCACCTTTATTCTTTCCCTATGGACGAACTGATATCTCTATAAATTTCTATCCTGAAGGCTCAATTATCAGCTTTGTAATCATTTTAGCACTCTTAGGCTTCTTACCCTTATGATCAAGACTTCTCAAAAGATGCAATTCTATTTCCTCCAAGTTAATTTATTCTTTTGACTCAAGAGTTATCTACAATGCCAACCATGAAGATAAATCCATACTAGTTGAATTGGTTGAATGTATTACTATTTGTTATTGATTATTTCTAACCACTAACTCCTTAGAAAAAACTTCTTATGCATCTGAAACATCTTGAACTAAATTGAAAATTTATTCCTCATCTTTTTCTTTGTCCTCAGGTTTAGTTGTTACTTGTTACTAAGATACTTCCTAAGATACAGTCACCTCTCTAGCAGTTACCTACTCTAGCTCTTTTTGGACATAAACAAAAGGAATGGTGGGGTGATCCTCAGAAGGAGATGGAAGAGGAGTAGTAAGTGGAGTGGATGAAGGTAGAGGAGGAAGAAACTTAGTCTCCTTTCGAATAGGTTTCTTAGGAGACTTGAAAATTAGAGATTTTGGAGGTGGCATGAGTGTGAAAAGATTCAAATTTTTATTACTGGTTGAATTAATTCCTTTTCCTTCAAGAATAATGAAGATGAAGATGTGGTGGATGCGGTAGGAGGAGGAATGCAAGAAGGAAGAATGTTATAAGGGGGAGCAGTTGTGGAAGCGACCATAAGAGATGTAGGAGTAACTAGCTAAACTAGTTCATTTTATTTCACCAAGGAGTATGTATCATCAATGTTCTTCAATTTCAACTTCTTTTTGGGTTTTTGACTACTTTTTATTTATATTGATTTCTTTTTATGACTAACTTGACCCATTTCTGTCATTACTAGCCCCTTCATGCAAAAGCCCATACCAAGAAGCTCTTTTATGGAATTATAGCCAAATCAAAAGAGCATATTTGTTCAACAATCATCCTATTTTTGTCTCTTATTCTCACTTCAAACTCATCTCTACAATCAATACATAAGTCTTCAAGTACAAGAATATGCATATACTCAGGATAAACTATGTTTTTAGTTATGCCTATGAAATCAAAATTTGCTCTATCTTTAAAATGTGATTGATTTTATTTGTGATACATTTATTTTTGTACATTCTTGGCCTTATAGATACTTGCACAATGATAATGGCCAATAACAATAGGGAAACTAAGTGAAGAATGATGAATTTTTAACTGTAGGTCATGGAATTCTACCAACTACCTAATCAACTCCATAAGAATCCATTTGTTAGTAGGGTACCTTGACAATTTAACTGGTGTCCTTGTGAAACCACCAACTCTAAGATATGTGAAATTGATGAATTGGATAAAAACACACCCAACATGAGAAACTGCCTCCCAAGTTGCATCTAATCCATCAAGCACTCTATATCTTATCAGGATCTTCAAATAGTAATAAAAATATTGAACATCTAACCTTATCACCACATTACTAGCAGTATCTTTTATTGTCCTAGTAAGAGAATCATAGTACTTAACACACTCTAGGACAAACTCAAGAATTTGTGCAGAACTTGGGAATGTTGTAGCCTACAGGATTCCACTATTGGTCATTTCTTACATGAGTGGTGTCTTAATTATGACTTTTGACCTTTCTAATAGCTTAGTTATAGAATCATGTCCCATGTCAGTATCACTTATCTCAGACAACTTAGAAGTAATACATAACTCAATAGGATATCCTTTGTATTCATACTTCATCTTTTCTCCCTTTGGTTTCTCAAATCCCTTTATCTTAGTCTTCCCTCTTATACTAGGCCCTAGAACTTATTTAAGTACTAGCTCAAAGACTTCAATTAGAGTTATTACTTCTTCTACTCTAGTTGCTTCTTCTAATCTTGACATGTGTTGTGATTAACACTGGGGAGGCTTGGTGAATGCTCTTGAAAAATCAATAATTGTTCCTACTAATTTAGAAAAGGTTGAACAACTAAGTCAAGTTATTGTCCTGAGTAACAATCTTAAGCAAACTTCAGGTTAAAAGGAGCTTCTAGTAGTAGAAAGCTTTGAAAACTCCAAAAAAATCATGCTAAGTAACAGGGTGTCATAACCCTAGGAAGGTCTTGGAATCTCTTAAGTCTTAAGAATTAAAAACTCTGAGTGAGTAATAAGAATTTACAACTATGGGTTTAATTGGTCAAGTCACTCAGTTTTCTATGGTCAAGTTACTTGGGTTGGAAACCTTGATGAAGCAAAAGCAGTGAGTAATCGAAACTCTAAGAAGTAATCAATTATTAAAAATTTGAGTAGAAGTAATCAATTATTCAAAATTTTCATTTTTTATGAATGTAATATTTTTTATTTTTACAATTTTTAATTCAATTTAATTATCTTTATAATAAAAATTATAAAAGAAAAGAATTGTAGTATAATTTTTTTAGTTGGAAAAAAATAAATCATAAAAAAGAAATGATATTAATACCTTTAAATGCAAATTTATAGTACCTTTTTCATACATAAAGACATTTCAACCAAAACTTAACTCACAAAAAAAATTTAGTAATCATTTCAAAAATAAGAAAAAATATTTAGATATAAAAAATTAAGAAACACTCATAAAACCATTAAATAAGATGAATTGAAGATAAACCATTTTTTTTTTTTTTTTTTTGGAATATACCGTTTTTGAACAAAATAAGTTTAGGCCAAAAGTATGAAATGGGCATGCAAGGAAAAGATTATTTACTCTTATTTAGTATCATCATTTTTTATTTTTATTTTTACATATATAATTATATGAATAATTTTGGACCAATTGAAATGACCTTTGATATCCTATGATACATTAAACTATGTAAATGGCAAATAATGATTTTGGTGAAGGCATTAGTCATGATGAGAAACTAAGAACATGGGTATGGAAATCTAGAAGTCACACTAAAGATTATAAAATAATGGATTGTACCATCTTTTACCAGTCATACCTGCTTGTTTGTTACGATCAGTGAAATATACTTAAACATAATTTTAATACACATACATATGATTTTCCTACCATATATAATTTATCTACAATTGTTAAATCTTTCAAGATTAAAAACATCATTTTAATTGAAAACATAAACATAAACATATATATATATATATATATATATATATATATATATATATATATATATATATATATATATATATATATATATATATATATATATATTTGAAAACAAAATTATACATTTCAAATTTTTAGAAGGTAAAATATGTATATAAGCCTCTCAAGTTTATATACATATATATATATATATGGTGGTCAAAAGTTATAATAAAAAGAAATCTATTAAGATTAAAACATGGTTTCCAATCACATAAAATGAAAGGACATTGCTTTATCAATCGGAACAAATTCTTTAAAAGGTGGAGCATTCATGGATATCATCTGGGGAGCTTGTCACAGCAACCAAACTAAAATTGAATTTGGCACCATGTTGGGTGGCACAGCAAGCTATATGAGTGACAACTAAAATCCATGGAATTTTAAATACACAATTAATGGGTATTGCTATTACCTGCAGAGTTTTGATAGTAAGATTGTTGAATCTCTTATGATGGCTCCCTTTTTTCTCTAGATTTTCTTTTTGCAATGCCTTACAAATAATGCCACAAAAAATAAAATGCCAAAAAAGTAGGACAAATGATTTGACTTCGCTTCTTGAGCCCTGCACACCATGTCCATGACATCAGCTAAATTGATGGTTCCAATCTAAAATTAATTTGATCCAGCATCCATCACCATTAATCCATGTAACAACTATACCTATCGATATTAAGTGTCATTACTTGTGTCTTGATTCACTCTTGGATTTAGAGAGTTAACTGCAAATTTTTACAATAAATTCTATTTTAGGTTAGGAGATGATTCATGCCAAAGTACAGAGTTGTCTGCAAAATTGTACCCACTCATTCAATATTTGTTAATGGTACCTAGGTGAGTGCACACTAAATAAAAAATAAAAAAATGAACATTGATGAATGCATGGTAGACAACAATGGATCTATTTCCATATTCCTCACTATCTTCATAAATAAATTTTGATGTAGAAAAAATAGGCCAATCTTTTGGAGGCCATAACTTTTGACTCATATATGTGTTTGAGCTCTTCCACTTTATCATAAATATTCATACCTACTTAAGGATGTTTATGATATTTTTAGAAGGCCATACACAATCATTTGAGGGTTTGAAAGTACAATTTGATTAATTTTTCAAGAATTTCCTATGCTAGAAATTGTATATTTTTAGGTCTAGACATCAACTTCAATTGAATTTCATTCAATAGGTTGATTTTAGCATTTAAAATATTTTGGGAGCTTTTTAGAGATGTGCACCTTTGCATATAAAATAGATTGTATCTTACCATTATTCTATTACTTCCATCTTGCAGTAGTGTATTCACCAATTTCAAAAACTAATATTTGTTAAGGGTGATAGGGATCCTGATCTACAACCTTACTATCAAATGATTTACATGAATCAACCACACAATAATTTACAAATGGATAAGTTTCTTGAGATTATGGCAGAATGGTATCGATATGAAAACAATTGTAAGAAAGTTACTAGATTTTACTCCTATATTGTTCAGGGATCTCTTTCAAAGCTCTGCTCTCGAGCAGATTATCTCCCATAATGTCAGCCATCTATTGAAAAGGAGAGAAGGGCACGTACGAGAATACAATGATCTTTTAAGAATGGGGCTTGTAGATGACATTATTGGCATTGATTTTTCTAATAATTTTTTGATACCTACAACTGACTACACTCTTTTTCCAATGAACTAGACACCAGACCATGAAAAAGACTTACAGGAAAATATAAATATACTAAGGCAAAGCTATTTTATGAAAAAAGTTTAATTTTTCTTAGGAAACAAACCTATCATTTTATTTATATGTTTTTTTATAAGTTTCATTGATCCCGAATGCCTTTACCAAGATATTTGGATTGAGTGCAAACCTAGGTGGAACAAGTCCTAAAATTCTTTAAAAGGTGGAGCATTCATGGATATCATCCGAGGAGCTTGTCATAACAACCAAGCTAAAATCAAATTTGGCACCATATTGGGTGCCACAACAAGCTATATGAGTGACAACCAAAATCCATGGAATTTTAAATACACAAAACACTAGTGGGTATTGCTATTACTTGCAGAGTTTTGATAGTAAGATTGTTGAATATCCTACTATGGCTTCTTTTTTTCTCTAGATTTTCTTTTTGTAATGCCCTAAAAATAATGCCATAATAAATAAAATGCCAAAAAAAGTAGGACAAATGATTTGACTTCGCTTCTTGAGCCCTGCACACCATGTCCACGACATTAGCTAAATCTATGGTTGTAATCTAAAATTAATTTGATCCAACATCCATCACCATTAATCCATGTACCAACTATACCTATCGATATTAAGTGTCATTACTTGTGTCTCGATTCACTCTTGGATTTAGAGAGTTAACTACAAATTTTTACAATAAATTCTATTTTAGGTTAGGGGATGATTCATGCCAAAGTATAGACTCATCTACAAAATTTGACTCAATCATTCAATATTTGTTAATGGTACCCAAGTGAGTGCACACTAAATAAAAAATAAAAAAATAAACATTGATGACCGCATGGTAGACAACAATGGATATATTTCCATATTCCTTACTATCTTCATAAATAAATTTTGATGTAAAAAAAATAGGCCAACCTTTTGGAAGCCATAAATTTTGACTCGTAACTCTGTTTCAGCTCTTCGACATATCAACATGACCGCCTCAAAAATTTTGTTGCTATCATAAGTAGTTATACCTACTTAAGGATGTTTTTGATATTTTTAGAAGGCCATACGTAATCATTTGAGGGTTTGAAATTACAATTTGATTAATTTTTCAAGAATTTCTAATTTTTAGAAATTGTATATTTTTAGGTCTAGACATCAACCTCAGTTGAATTTCATCTAATAGGTTAGTTTTAGCATTTAAAATATTTTGGGAGTTTTTTTAGAGATGTGCACCTTAGCATGCAAACTTACTATAAATATTAGCTACTAAAACTAGATATTTATTTTAGATTTTAGTTTTTTTTAAATTTTGCGTGTAACCTTTAATTTTTAAGTTGAGACTTATTGAATCATGGTTTGGGTTAATAATTATTTCAAGTCATTCAATATGAATCAATTTTGAATACTGTTTCAAATCTTCACCTATTGATAATTTTATTTGTCTTGATAGTTTTCAGTTTCATTAGTGGTATCAAAGCAAGTTCGAATCTTGGAGGAGTAAGACATGAAAAGAGGATGGGGAGGTATTGTGCATATGATCTAGACTATACACGAGTTACAAAGACAAGTTTAACAATTAACAGAGGTTATCACAAATTAGGAAAAAAGATAAGGTGGTGATGAAGCTGAGGAAGATATAGATCATGATGAATAAGTTTAACAAGAAGAAGAATATCAAGAACAACCACATTCGATGGAAGAGAGGATGGTTCAAGTTTTAGAAGGAAGGAATGAAGGAGCCAATGTTGATGTTCTAGATTATGGAGGCGGTTTAAAATAAAAGTTGATAGATTGGATAAATAACATGGATAAGTTCTTCGAGTGGAAGACTATGAGAGAAGACAAGAAGGTAATGTTTGCACGCACAAAATTAAAAGTCATGCAATGATTTGGTGGGATCACCTATAGAAATAAAGACATAGAAAAGGTAAAGAGAAGATTAATTCATGGAAAAAGATGGAAAAAAAAGTTTAGGGTGAATTTTCTTTCTGTGAATTATGCACAAACCCTATACAAAATATTTTAGAATTTGAGACAAAAAGATCAAAGTATACAAGAGTATATAGAGGAATTTTATAAGCTTTTCATACAAGTGGAGCACGATGAAACAAAAAAGTAGATGACTACAAATTATGTAAATGGTTTGAAATTTTTTATTCAAGATGAATTAAGCATACATATAATACTTTGCATGGAGGAGGCTTATCAATTAGCTTTGAAGGCAGAAGAAAAATAAAATAAATATAATTTTAGAAGAATGTCTCTTGGTCCAAGAAGAGGTGGATCCCTTCCAAATATGGGATGGGGTGGGTTTAATACCACTAGAGGTGGGTCTAATACCAATAGAGGTAAATCATCAATTTGTGTAGAAAGGAAAGATGATAATAGGCAAGAGTTTCAATACCAACAAAGAGGAAGAAGATTTCAGAGAGGACGAGGTTATGGTGGTGCTAGAAGATAGTTTCTAAATTAACGTAAATTTTATGTATGTTATAGATGTAGAGAAAAAGGGCACATAGTATTTAAGTGTCCACACTATCAAGATCAAAAAAGGAAGCAAGAAGATCACCCAATAGTTAATCTAGTTGACGTTGATATAGAAGAGAAAAATACTATAGTTGTACCTACATATGTTGGAGAGAATCTCATGATGAGAAGAACCATGATCGATCTAAGGAAGAAACAAGTGCAGAATAAAAAAAGTGGTGATGCATGGTTACGATCAAATATTTTTTGAACAAGATGTACTTCAAGTGGAAATGTATAAAAAATAATTATAGATGGCAGTAGTTGTGAAAATATGGTTTCTAAAGAAATGGTAGAGAAAATAAAATTGCAATGTGAAAAACATCCTAATCCTATTCAGATTTCATGGTTTAATAAAGGGAATGAAGTAACAGTAGATAAAAGGTGTTAATCAATTTTGTTATAGGCAAAAATTATAATGATGGAATATGGTGTGATGTTATTCCGATGGATACATGTCATGTGTTATTGAGAATAGTATTGCAATTTGATAGAAAATTAATTCAAAATGGAGAAAAAAAATGTACACTTGTGAAAAAAGTGGTATAAAGGTAGTTTTATTACTTTTTAAAGAGGAAGAAAATACATAAAGTATACTCTCTATTAAAAAATTTATCCAAGATATGAAGGTGGCAGGTTGTTATGTATTAGTACCAAATAATAAAGACACAAAAAAGGTATAAATACTAACAAAAACAACAAGAGTGTTGAAAGATTATGAATATGTTATGCCTGATGAGTTACTAGATGGTTTAACATCAAAGAAAGATATTCAACATCACATTGATTTGATTCTAGGATCAGCTCTACCCAATTAAGCAACTTATAAGATGAGTCCAACATAATATATAGAATTAAATAAATAAGTTACTGAATTGATAAAGAAGAAGGTGATAAGGGAGAGTATGAGTCCATGTGCAACACTAATATTGTTAACTGCAATAAAAGATGAAGGATGGAGAATGTGTGTGGATAGTAGAATAATTAATAAAATTTTAATCAAGTATATGTTTCCTATACCTTGTTTAAATGATATGATGGATGTACTTGTAGGAGCAAAATATTTGCCAAAATTGATTTAAAGAGTGGTTATTATCATATTCAAATCTGTGAAGGAGATGGGTGGAAAACTACATTCACGACTAAAGATGGGTTATATGAGTGGATGGTGATGCGATTCAGATTATCTAATGCACCTAGCACATTTATAAGGGTGATGAATACAATGCTACAAAAATATATTGATAAGTTTGTAATTGTTTATTTTGATGATATTTTGATATATAGTAAGACTAAATCAGAACGCTTACAACATTTGAGAATAGTATTGGATTTGTTAAAAAATAAAAAAAATTATGCAAATTTGAAGTACAGGTTTATGCAGAATAGTTTGGTATTTTTGAGATATGTATTTTCAATAGATGGTGTAAAAATAGACGAAGAAAAGATAAAGGCAATTGTTAAGTGGCCTATTCTAAAAAATATTACAGAGGTAAGAAGTTTTCAGGGTTTAACAACTTTTAACATAAAATTTATTAAAAATTTTAGTAGTATTATGACACCAATAACATATTAAATGAGAGGGAATGAATTTGCATGGACTAGAGTAACTGTTAGGACCCAGAAGCACCATTGATTACCAAGAAACTAAACATGCGGAATTTAACCAGAATTACAGGTAACTAGAATTCAGAAATAACACAGAATATGAGAGACAATACCCAATTGTATTAATACTCTTCCAGAAAAGAATTACAAATGAAGAGACGCCACACTCTTCCCACCTTACAGGCTTCCCAAACCAAGTGTTCAGTAATTCACCTTCAAGAGCTCACTCTCTCTCTTACGGTCCCAACACACAACTCAAACACAGAGTTGGTGTTCACCTCCAACCAGTCAGTAACAATACTGGTAGTACACTGAGTATACACACATACTCAAACCGAGTACACAACGCACTCCAAGTAGATCTCCCATGAACTTGCAACAACCTGCAACTCAAATGATCTTACTTGGAAGGATCTACCTTGCCTTCCTCTTTGCTCTCCAACTGAGTACACACTGTACTCTAAGTAGATCTCACATGATCTTGCTCCTTGTTGTGTTGCTGTCACCTTGATCCTGCTGCCACCTGCAGATCAACCTAGTTTTGCACACCTGCAAACCTAGACCTCGCACACACATACACCTGCAGATCAATGATCTTACTTACCATGTAGATATCCAAATGTGGCCTTGCACACCTGCCGACCAAGATTATACATACATGAAGAATCCTACTTGATTCTCCAAACCAGCACCTACACTTGGTACTGTGGCACTAGGAGGAACACACCTTGCTCTCTTCACTCTGAAGGAGCTAATATTTGCTCTCTTACTCTCTAACACACAAATTACAATACAACCCATGAGTCTATTATATAGATCTCATGCAAAAAATAATTAGACATCTAATTACAATAATTAGATCTGCAGCGCAAGACTATAATTAGCATTCTTACATGCAAACAACTAGTTCGTTAACTAACTGTTCGTGCAATCGACAGTTCTGGAATTACACAGGCGACCGACATTGGTCCCTATCTACCTGGGGGTGATCGACGTCGACTGATCCCTGACCATCATCGGCAGCTTCCTATCTCTACCTGACCGACATCGGTTGGCTTGACCGATGCTGGTGACTGTGACACTCAGCACCCTCATCCAATGTCTGCAAGCTTTTAGCTCCACAACCTAACAATCTCCCACTTGGAGATAAATAGCTACACTATACCTATACCTGTATCCCGTCTAATCTGTTTCCTGGCTTGTATCCCTCTTCAAGACCAATCTTGAAGACTACCCACCGCACACCCTGTGGTGCACCTCATGTCATCCAAGTAACCTGCCACATCTGAACCTACAAACCCATGTAGTGAAGTCCTGACCTTGCATAACATGTATACTTGCTGTTTGTCCCTCTCAAATACCTGAGAACCCACTTCCCTGAATTGCCTCCTAACTCTCTGACAGCTCCCACTGCTTGGGCAAACTCAAGTCTATACTAGACCTCATGTGGTTTCGGACACTGAACTGTCCAGCCCTTGGTGTGCTCTAGTTCTGCATCTTGCGTATTGAACCTCGCTAACACCTGATTCACATCAGCTCCCATTGGAGACAAAATCAACCTGTGATCTTCCTTGTCTCTCATGCCAAAGAATTTTGCTGCTCCAAATTCCTCATGACATGCCACTGAACTAACTTTACCCTTAGCTCAGTAAAACCCTGTATGTCTGAACCTGCACCAAGCATACCATCCACATAAAGTAACAAGATAATGTTGCGACCATCATCCACCTAGTAAGACAAACACAATGGTTATACTGAAATTGACTAAAGCCCTGCTTTGTCATCCACCTGGTACCACCTGTCAGCCCTGTACCACTATCTTGCAGCTTGCTCAAGACCATATGACCTGGCCTTCCATCTCACGTGTCCATTCTCTCTATTATTTAACTAAGGTATCCATTCATCTTTCAGTGCTTTCTTTCGGCTAGCAACTCTATCAAATCTCTCATTTGGTTTTGCATCCTATTCATGCCATGCTCTCACTATTTCCTGGATCCTTCCTGCTCTGTAGTGAGCAACGAGTATAAAGAAGAGGAACAATGAATTTGAGGCTTAATTACCCTTTCAGTCCTCCATATGGGTGTTTGAGACTCCTTGACAGCTTGCTGTCTGCCCAAAATCTATCTCAGTGATCGACCTCGGTCACCACACAATCTGCATCCGATCGATGTCAGTTCCCATGCGATTGTCCTTTCTACCGACACCAATTTTCTGATCGACGTCGGTCTTACCTAGTCACTGACGTCAATTCTATGACCGACGCCAGCAGCCACCCTACGTGACACCACCGACTCTGGTCTGTACATGACCGACATCAGCACTTGTTTGTTTGATGTTGGTTCCCCTTGACCGACGCCGGTAACTGTGTTCATCTGTGAGTGATGAATTTTTACCCATAAGCTCTCCATGGATCAAAACCCTGTCCAAACTGCCCTGCTCAAAGATGTCCAACCTTCTCCACTAATCTGTGTCAATCATCTCCTCCAGAAACACCAACGCTTTCTAGTTTTTAAGTCTATCAAACACATCTAACTTTCGCTTAAGAACATGCATCTCCTTTTTGCTTATGTGACCAAGCCTACAAAGCCACGTCTTCGCAATAGAAGAAGAATCAGTAATATAAGTAGATAGATAAAGGATACCTACTTTCTTACCACCTGTTAATTCAAGTGCATCTGCTGTGAGAGCTTCTGTGCATCTTTCATCACCTAAATTTCTTGAAGAAATTAGCCGCATCTTCAAGACTGGGACCTGCATGACCTCCTTCAACACCCATGTGTTGGCCATCTACAATTTTAGTCGCACTTCCCCTTTGCCAATACTTTGACAAGGCTCACCAACCCCTCTAATTGAGGTTGCATGGAAAGAGGCAATATAATCTATAGAACAAGATTCTACTTTATCCAAGAAACATCTCAGAGCATCTTGTGCAACAACCCCTACAACATCTGCATCTTCAGTTCCTTCATGATGATCTGCTACCAACCAACAATTTATCTTTACCTGCTCTTTCTTTCCATAACACCGTAATTGACAATTCATGCTTTTTAGTTCCTCCATTCTTAGCTTACTTTCTTCTGCCATTGCTATACTCCCACTCAATCAGAAACCCCTGAGAGTGACCTATAATCAAACACAAACCTGCTCCCTGCAGCCTTAGCTCTGATACCAACTGTTAGTGGTATCAAGCTATGAGCCAACAACCTCGCTCTAATACCAACTGTCAGGACCCGAAAGCACCATTGATTACCAAGCAACTAAACATGCAAAATTTAACTAGAATCACAAGTAACTAGATTTCAAAAATAACACAAAATATGAGAGACAATACCCAATTGTATTAATACTCTTCCAGAAAAGAATTACAAATGAAGAGACGCCACACTCTTCCCATCTTACAGGCTTTCCACACCAAGTGTTCAGTAATTCACCTTCAAGAGCTCACTCTCTCTCTTACGGTCCCAACACATAACTCAAACACAGAGTTGGTGTTCACCTCCAACCAGTCAGTAACAATACTGGCAGTACACCGAGTATACACACATACTCAAACCGAGTACACAACGCACTCCAAGTAGATCTCCCATGAACTTGCAACAACCTGCAACTCAAATGATCTTACTTTGGAAGGATCTACCTTGCCTTCCTCTTTGCTCTCCAACTGAGTACACACCGTACTCCAAGTAGATCCCACATGATCTTGCTCCCTGTTGTGTTGCTGTCACCTTGATCCTACTGTCACCTGCAGATCAACCTAGTTCTGCACACCTGCAAACCTAGACCTCGCACACACATACACCTGCAGATCAATAATCTTACTTACCATATAGATCTCCAAACGTGGCCTTGCACACCTGCCAACCAAGATCATACATACATGAAGAATCCTACTTGATTCTCCAAACCAACACCTACACTTGGTACTGTGGCACTAGGAGGAACACACCTTGCTCTCTTCACTCTAAAAGAGCTAATATTTGCTCTCTTACTCTCTATCACACAAATTACAATACAGCCCATGAGTCTATTATATAGATCTCATGCAAACAATAATTAGACATCTAATTACAATAATTAGATCCACAACTCAAGACTATAATTAGCCTTCTTACATGCAAACAATTGGTTCGTTAACTAACTGTTCGTGCAATCGACAGTTTTGAAACTACACAGGCGACTGACGTCTATCCCTGTCTGCCTGGGGGTGACTGACATTGACCGATCTCTGACCATCGTCGACAGCTTCCTGTCTCCACCTGACCGACGTCAGTTGGCCTCACCGACGTCGGCGACTGTGACACTCAGCACCCTCCTCCAATACCTACATCAGTGAAGCTTTTAGCTCAACAACCTAACAATAACCACATAAAGCTTTGAAATTTTGAAGAAGAAGATTATATAATGATCAATTTTAGCATTACCAAATTTTGGTAAAGTGTTTGAAGTTGATTGTCATGCTTCATTTGAGGGAATTGGTGGTGTGTTGAGTCAAGAAGAAAAAATAATAGCATATTTCAATGAAAAATTGAATGAGGTAAGAACAAAGTATTATACTTATGATGTTGAACTTTATGCAATTGTAAAAGCATTAAGACATTGGAGGTATTATCGTGAGTCTAAGGAGTTTAGACTATTTACAGATCATGAGGCTTTGAAGTGTGTGAATACACAAAAAAACTTGAATAATAGACATGCAAAGTGGGTTTCTTTCTTACAAAGGTATACTTTTGTGTTGAAGATTAAATTAGAAAAACAAAATTAGGTAGCTGATGCATTAAATAAGAGAGTAGCATTATTAACTACTATGGTGAGTGAAGTAGTTGGATTTGAAGTTATCAAAGAATTATATGACACTGATCCATATTTTGGCAAAATAGTTGAATAGTGCAAGAATCTATTAATAGGTGGGACAAATATTTTTCATTATGGGTATCTTATATAACAAGGTTATCTCTTCAAAGGGAAATAATTATGCATTCCAATTGGGTCTCTACGAGATAATATAATAAGATAATTACATAGTGGTGGTTTGGCTAGAAATTTCGGTAAGACGAAGACAATAAATTTGGTGGAGGAAAAGTATTTTTGGCCAAAAATGAAGAAAGATGTGACAAGGTATGTTCTAAAGTGTAGACTATATTAGGTGGCTAAATGACATGCATAAAATATTGGACTATACATGTCATTATCGGTCTCAAGAGGATCATGGACAAATTTGATTATGGATTCCATGTTAGTATTTCCAAACACATAAAGAGGTAATGATTCCATTTTTATTGTTGTAGACAAATTTTTTAAAATGGTTCATTTCATTGCATGTGAGAAAACCAATGATGCCACTAGAGTTGCAAAATTATTTTTTAAGGATATTATGAGATTGCATGGTGTTCTAAAAACTATTACTTCAGATAGGGACATGATATATCTAAGTCATTTTTAGAGGACTTTGTGGAAGAAAATGGGTACTGATCTACAATTTAGTAGTGCATATCACCCATGGATAGACAAAAGTTGTGAATATGAGCTTGAAAATTTTATTGAGATGCATAGTGGAGAGAAGCCCAAGCAATGGGACTTAGATTTACCATAAGTTGAGTTTGCATATAATAGTTCAGTGAATAGATCAATAGGAAAGTCATTTTTTTAAAATTATTTATGGAAGAAATCCTGTGGGTATTTTAGATTTGGTACAATTACCGATTGCAGATAAATTAATGATGATGCAAAAGTGTTTGCAGAGCATATGCAATAGTTGCAAGGAGTAAGAAGAAAGTTGCAGGAAGGTAATGAGAAATATAAAGTAGTAGCAGATGTTAAAAAAAAATCAAAGGTATTTGAAGGAGAGTTGGTAATGGTTTACTTGAGGAAAGAAAGATTTAAAAAATGCACATACAATAAGTTGAAGTACAAAAAAATTGGACCATGCAGAATTGTGAAGAAAATCAATGAGCACGCTTATGAGATGAGTTTACCACAGATTTTTTTTTAATATCTCTAGTGTTTAATGTTTCAGATTTATATCAATTTCATGGAGAGGATGGTGAAAGTGATGAAGATGAAGAAGTAAATTGGGAGCAATAGGAAGAAGAAAAAAAGATAGTGCATGTTTTAGATATGAAGACAGTGAGCACAAGGCAAGGGAATTATAACAGGGATTTGGTATAGTGGGAAGGATTGCAATAAAAAGACAACATTTAGATTACAGAATGGGCGTTGAATAAGATTGACAAGGAAAAATGGCAGCAGTAAAATTAGGGTAACTCACAAACGCTGAGTTGTTTTCAACCAGAGGAGAATGATGTAGAAAAAATAGGCCAACCTTTCAGAGGCCATAGTTTTTATTCATATCTTTGTTTGAGCTCTTTCACGCACCAAAACGACTGTCTCAAACAGTTCATTATTATCTTAAGCAATTATGCCTTCTAGGGATGTTTTCGACATTTTTCGGAGGCCATACGTGATCATCTGAGGGTCCAAAATTGTTTTTTTTTTTTTTTTAGAATTTCTTATTTTTAGAAATTGTATATTTTTAGGTCTGGACATCAACTTCAATTGAATTTCGTCTGATAGGTTTATTTTAGCATTTATGATATTTCAAGATATTTGTAGAGCTATGCGCGTTCACATGTGAACTTACTATAAATAAAAGCAACTAAAAATAGATATTTTTTTTATAGATTTTAGTTTTTTTCGAATTTTGCATGTAAACTTTAATTTTCTAGTTGAAGCTTATTTAAGCATGGGTTGGGATTGTAATTATTTCAAGTCATTCAATACGAATCAATTATGAGATTGTTTCAGATCTTGGCCTATTGGTAATTTTATTTGTCTTGATAGTTTTCAATTTCATTAAATTTATTATGACAGATAATGTGCATGACGTCACTACCCTGCCTTATGATAACATTAAAAAACTTTAAGCAAATGAAAATTTTAAAAAATGAATTTTTTCTTAATTTTTATTAACAAATGTGCAACTAAATTTTTGTAAAAATGCAAAAAAAATTATGTACGAAAAACAATACACTCTGATTGATCGAAAATACAAAATTTAATTGAAAATTAAAACAAATCAAAAACTTTAATATACCCTCCCAAACTAATAATAAAATAAACATTTAAAAACAAAATGGTCATTATTATCCAGATTTAAAAAAAAGATTTGAAAAATATTTTACTCCCAAAAGATAAAGTGGTATGTTTCAATGTGATGTTAATGGAAGAAAACTTTCCCGTGTTTGGAATCTTTGTAAGGATTAGCCAGGATAAATTTGGTAGGATGTATGAGCATCTTGAGTGGGACCCTCGAAAGCTGCTCGGGTGAGTCATAAAGCTTTGTGCCATTCGAATCGACCCATGTGTAGATCATCTTTGTGACGTATCGTTTGGTGTGTCACTTAGGAATCACCACATGACTATCTATGATATAGACCGCATCACCATTACTCACTTCACTTCAGGCGGTGTAGTAACCAAATACAAATAATTTGGGTCTTCTTTATTTGTTGTTTAAGATAAAACAAAAGTATTTTTTAAAGAAAAAAACTTAAATGAAATATTTTTTAATAAAATAATTTTAAATTTAAATTTTATTATTTTATCGTAATGAAATTTTTACGATTATATAGATATAAAATTGTATTTTATGAAATGAAAGTTCAATAATTTATATTTTTCTTTTTTATATTAATAAAGTTTTTTATGAATGCAATAATTTTTATTTTTACAATTTTTAATTCAACTTATTCAATTTAATTATCTTTAAAATAAAAATTATAAAAGAAAAGAATTGTAGTACAAGTTTTTTTGTTGGAAAAAAATAAATCATAAAAAAAGAAACGATATTAATGCCTTTAAGTGCAAATCTATAATACCTTTTTCATACATAAAGACATTTTAACCAAAACTTAACCCAAAAAAAAAATTTAGTAATCATTTAAAAAAAAAGAAAAAATATTTAGATATAAAAAGTTAAGAAACACTCATAAAACCATTAAATAAGATGAATTGAAGGTAAACAATTTAAATATATATATATATATATATATATATACCTTTTTTGAACAAAATAAGTTTAGGCCAAAAGTATGAAATGGGCATGCAAGGAAAAGATTATTTACTCTTATTTAGGATCATCAGTTTTTTTTTCTTTACATATATAATTATATGAATAATTTTGGATCAATTGAAATGACCTTTGATATCCTATGATTAAACTATGTAAATGGCAAATAATGATTTTGGTGAAGGCCTTAGTCATGATGAGAAACTAAGAACATGGGTATGGAAAGCTAGAAGTCACACTAAGGATTATACAATAATGGACTGTACCATCTTTTACTAGTCATACCTGCTTGTTTGTTACGATTAGTGAAATATACTTAAACATAATTTTAATACACATACATATGATTTTCCTACCATATATAATTTATCTACAATTGTTAAATCTTTCAAGATTAAAAACTTCATTTTAATTCAAAACCTAATTGTATTTATATATATTGTAATAAATATATTTTTGAAAACAAAATTATACATTTCAAATTTTTAGAAGGTAAAATATGTATATAAGCCACTCAGGTTTATATATATATATATATATATATATATATATATATATATATATATATATATATATATATATATATGTCAAAAGTTATAATAAATAGAAATCTACTAAGATTAGAACATGGTTTCCAATCACATAAAATGAAAGGACATTGCTTTATCAATCAGAATAAATTTTTTAAATGGTGGAGCATTCATGGATATCATTTGGGGAGCTTGTCACAACAACCAAACTAAAATTGAATTTGGCACCATGTTGGGTGCCACAGCACGCTATATGAGTGACAACTAAAATCCATTGAATTTTAAATACACAATTAGTGGGTATTGCTATTACCTGCAGAGTTTTGAGAGTAAGATTGTTGAATCTCTTATGATGGCTCCTTTTTTTCTCTACCTTTTCTTTTTGCAATGCCTTACAAATAATGCCACAAAAAATGAAATGCTAAAAAAGTAGGACAAATAATTTGACTTCGCTTCTTGAGCCCTGCACACCATGTCCATGACATCAGTTAAATTGATGGTTGCATCTAAAGTTAATTTGATCCAGCATTCATCACCATTAATCCATGTAATAACTATACCTATCAATATTAAGTGTCATTACTTGTGTCTTGATTTACTCTTGGATTTAGAGAGTTAACTGCAAATTTTTACAATAAATTCTATTTTAGGTTAGGAGATGATTCATGCCAAAGTACAAACTCGTCTGCAAAATTGGACCCACTCATTCAATATTTGTTAATGGTACCCAGGTGAATGCACACTAAATAAAAAATTTAAAAAAATGAACATTGATGAACGCATGGTAGACAACAATGGATCTATTTCCATATTCCTCATTATCTTCATAAATAAATTTTGATGTAAAAAAAATAGGCCAATCTTTTGGAGGCCATAACTTTTGACTCATATATGTGTTTGAGCTCTTCCACTTTATCATAAGTATTCATACCTACTTAAGGATGTTTATGATATTTTTAGAAGGCCATACATAATCATTTGAGGGTTTTAAAGTACAATTTGATTAATTTTTCAAGAATTTCCTATTTTTAGAAATTGTATATTTTTAGGTCTAGACATCAACTTCAGTTGAATTTCATTCAATAGGTTGATTTTAGCATTTAAAATATTTTGAGAGATTTTTAGAGATGTGCACTTTTGCATATAAAATAGATTGTATCTTACCATTATTCTATTACTTCCAGCTTGCAGTAGTGTATTCACCAATTTCAAAAACTAATATTTTTTAAGGGTGATACGGATCCTGATCTACAACCTTACTATCAAATGATTCACATGAATCAGCCACACAATAATTTACAAATGAATAAGTTTCTTGAGATAATGGCAGAATGGTATCGATATGAAAACAATCGTAAGAAAGTTACTAGATTTTACTCTTATATTGTTCAGGGATCTCTTTCAAAGCTCTATGCTACCAAGTATAAGCTCTGCTCTCAAGCAGATTGCCTCCCATAATGTCAGCCATTTATTGAAAAGGAGAGAAGGGCACGTACGAGAATACAATGATCTTTTAAGAATTGGGTTTATAGATGACATTATTGGCATTGATTTTTCTAATAATTTTTTGATACCTACAACTGACTACACTCCCTTTCCAATGAACTAGACACCAAACCATGAAAAAGTCTTACAAGAAACTATAAATATACTAAGGCAAAGCTATTTTATGCAAAAAGTTTATTTTTTCTTAGGAAGCAAACCTATCATTATATTTATATGTTGTTTTAGAAGTTTCATTGATCCTGAATGCCTTTACCAGGATATTTGGTTTGAGTGCAAACCTAGGTGGAACAAGTCCTAAAATTCTTTAAAAGGTGGAGCATTCATGGATATCATCTAAGGAGCTTGTCATAGTAACCAAACTAAAATCAAATTTGGCACCATATTGGGTGCCACAGCAAGCTATATGAGTGACAACCAAAATCCATGGAATTTTAAATACACAAAACACTAGTGGGTATTGCTATTACCTGTAGAGTTTTGATAGTAAGATTGTTAAATCTCCTACTATGGCTCCTTTTTTTCTCTAGATTTTCTTTTTGTAATGCCCTAAAAATAATTCCATAATAAGTAAAATGCCAAAAAAAGTAGGACAAATGATTTGACTTCAGTTCTTGAGCCCTGCAGACCATGTCCATGACATCAGCGAACTTCATTGTTGTAATCTAAAATTAATCTGATCCAACATCCATCACCATTAATCCATGCACCAACTATACCTATCGATATTAAGTGTCATTACTTGTGTCTCGATTCACTCTTGGATTTAGAGAGTTAACTACAAATTTTTACAATAAATTCTATTTTAGGTTAGGGGATGTTCATGCCAAAGTACAGACTCATCTGTAAAATTGGACTCACTCATTCAATATTTGTTAATGGTACCCAAGTGAGTGCACACTCAATTAAAAAAAAAAAAAATTAACATTGATGACCACATGGTAGACAACAATGGATCTATTTCGATATCCTTACTATCTTAATAAATAAATTTTGATGTAAAAAAAATAGTCCAACTTTTTGGAGGCCATAAATTTTGACTTGTAGCTCTATTTCAGCTCTTCAACATATCAACATGACCGCCTCAAAATTTTTGTTGCTATCATAAGTAGTTATACCTACTTAAGGATGTTTTTGATATTTTTAGAAGGCCATATGTAATCATTTTATGGTTTGAAAGTACAATTTGATTAATTTTTCAAGAATTTTTTATTTTTAAAAATTGTATATTTTTAGGTCTAAACATCAATCTCAGTTGAATTTCATCCAATAGCTTAATTTTAGCATTTAAAATATTTTGGGAGTTTTTTTTTATAGAGATGTAAACCTTAGCATGCAAACTTACTATAAATATTAGCTACTAAATCTAGATATTTATTTTAGATTTTAGTTTTTTTTAAATTTTGCGTGTAACCTTTAATTTTTAAGTTGAGACTTATTGAATCATGGTTTGGGTTAATAATTATTTCAAGTCATTCAATATGAATCAATTTTGAATACTGTTTCAAATCTTCACCTATTGATAATTTTATTTGTCTTGATAGTTTTCAGTTTCATTAGTGGTATCAGAGCAAGTTCAAATCTTGGAGGAGTAAGACATGAAAAGAGGATGGGGAGGTATTGTGCATATGATCTAGACTATACACGAGTTAAAAAGACAAGTTTAACAATTAACAGAGGTTATCACAAATTAGGAAAAAAGATAAGGTGGTGATGAAGCTGAGGAAGATATAGATCATGATGAATAAGTTTAAAAAGAAGAAGAACATCAAGAACAACCACCATCGATGGAAGAGAGGATGGTTCAAGTTTTAGAAGGAAGGAATGAAGGAGTCAATGTTGATGTTCCAAATTATGGAGGTAGTTTAAAATCAAAGTTGATAGATTGGATGAATAACATGGATAAGTTCTTCGAGTGGAAGACTATGAGAGAAGACAAGAAGGTAAAGTCTGCATGCACAAAATTAAAAGTCATGTAATGATTTGGTGGGATCACCTATAGCAAGAAAGACATAGAAAAAGTAAAGAGAAGATTAATTCATGGAAAAACATGGAAAAAAGTTTAGGGTGAATTTTCTTTCTGTGAATTATGCACAAACCCTATACAGAAGATTTTAGAATTTGAGACAAAGAGATCATGTATACAAGAGTATATAGAGGAATTTTATAAGCTTTTCATACAAGTGTAGCATGATGAAACAAAAAAGTAGATGAATACAAATTATTTAAATGGTTTGAAATTTTTTATTCAAGATGAATTAAGCATACATATAATACTTTGCATGGAGGAAACTTATCAATTAGCTTTGAAGGCAGAAGAAAAATAAAATAAATATAATTTTAGAAGAATGTATTTTGGTCCAAGAATAGATGGATCCCTTCCAAATATGGGATGGGGTGGGTTTAATACCACTAGAGGTGGGTCTAATACCAATAGAGGTAAATCATCATGTGGTGTAGAAAGGCAAGATGACAATAGGCAAGAGTTTCAATACTAACAAAGAGGAAGAGGATTTCAGAGAGGATGAGGTTATGGTGGTGCTAGAAGATAGTTTCTAAATCAACGTAAATTTTATGTCTGTTATAGATGTAGAGAAAAAGGGCACATAGTATTTAAGTGTCCACATTATCAAGATCAAGAAAGGACCCAAGAAGATCACCCAAGAGTTAATCTAGTTGACATTGATATAGAAGAAAAAAATACTATAGTTGCACCTACAGATGTTGGTGAGAATCTCATGATGAGAAGAACCATGATCGCTTTAAGGAAGAAACAAGTGCAGAATAAAGAAGGTGGTGATGCATGGTTAGGATCAAATATTTTTTGAACAAGATGTACTTCAAGTGGAAATGTATAAAAAATACTGATAGATGACAATAGTTGTGAAAATATGGTTTCTAAATAAATGATAGAGAAAATAAAATTGCAATGTGAAAAACATCCTAGTCCTTATCGGATTTCATGGTTTAATAAAGGGAATGAAGTTACAGTAGATAAAAGGTGTTAATCAAATTTTCTATAGGAAAAAATTATAATGATGGAATATGGTGTGATGTTATTCTAATGGATACATGTCATGTGTTATTGAGAGGATTATGGGAATTTGATAGAAAAGTAATTCATAATGGAGAAAAAAAAATGTACACTTGTGAAAAAAGTGGTATAAAGGTAGTTTTATTACTGTTTAAAAAGGAAGAAAAGACATAAAGTATACTCTCTATTAAAAAATGTATCCAAGATATGAAGGTGGCAGGTTGTTATGTATTAGTATCAAAGAATAAGGACACAAAAATGGTATAATACTAACAAAAACAACAAGAGTGTTGAAAGATTATGAATATGTTATGCCTGATGAGTTACCAGATGATTTACCATCAAAGAAAGATATTCAACATCACATTGAATTGATTATAGGATCAGCTCTACCCAATTAAGCAACTTATAAGATGAGTCCAACATAATATATACAATTAAATAAGTTACTTAATTGATAAGGAAGAAGGTGATAAGGGAGAGTATGAGTCCATGTGCAACAGCAATATT
Source organism: Torreya grandis (assembly GCA_037957365.1). Taxonomy (NCBI): domain Eukaryota; kingdom Viridiplantae; phylum Streptophyta; class Pinopsida; order Cupressales; family Taxaceae; genus Torreya; species Torreya grandis. Next base: position 2,867,617 of record JARHVA010000069.1, read on the forward strand.
GTTAACTCCAATAAAAGATGAAGGATGGAGAATGTGTGTGGATAGTAGAACAATTAATAAAATTATAATCAAGTATAGGTTTCCTATACCTTGTTTAGATGATATGATGGATGTGCTTGTAGAAGCAAAATATTTTACCAAAATTGATTTAAAGAGTGGTTATTATCATATTCAAATTCGTGAAGGAGATGGGTGGAAAACTACATTCATGACTAAAGATGGGTTATATGAGTGGATGGTGATGCGATTCAGATTATCTAATGCACCTAGCACATTTATAAGGGTGATGAATACAATTCTACAAAAATATATTGATAAGTTTATAATTTTTTATTTTGATATTTAGTAAGACTAAATAAAAACACTTACAACATTTGAGAATAGTATTGGATTTAAGAAATAAAAAAAATTATGCAAATTTGAAGTGCAGGTTTATGCAGAATAGTTTGGTATTTTTGAGATATGTATTTTCAATAGATGGTGTGAAAATAGAGGAAGAAAAGATAAAGACAATTATTGAGTGGACTATTCTAAAAAACATTACAGAGGTAAGAAGTTTTCATGTTTAACATCTTTTAACAAAAAAATTATTAAAAATTTTAGTAGTATTATGACACCAATAACATATTAAATGAGAGGGAATGAATTTATATGGACTAGAGTAACCACATAAAGCTTTGAAATTTTGAAGAAGAAGATTATATAATGATCAATTTTAGCATTAACAAATTTTGGTAAAGTGTTTGAAGTTGATTGTGATGCTTCATTTGAGGGAATTGGTTCCGTGTTGAGTCAAGAAGAAAAGATAATAGCATATTTCAATGAAAAATTGAATGAGGTAAGAACAAAGTATTATACTTATGATGTTGAACTTTATGCAATTTTAAAAGCATTAAGACATTGGAGGTATTATCGTGAGTCTAAGGAGTTTAGACTATTTACAGATCATGAGGCTTTGAAGTGTGTGAATATACAAAAAAACTTGAATAGTAGACATGCAAAGTGGGTTTCTTTCTTACAGAGGTATACTTTTGTGTTGAAGAATAAATTAGAAAAACAAAATTAGGTAGCTGATGCATTAAACAAGAGAGTAACATTATTAGCTACTATGGTGAGTGAAGTAGTTGGATTTGAAGTTATCAAAGAATTATATGATACCGATCCATATTTTGGCAAAATAGTTAAATAGTTTAAGAATCTATTAATAGGTGGGACAAATATTATTCATTATGGGTATCTTATACAACAAGGCTATCTATTCAAAGGGAAATAATTATGCATTCCAATTGGGTCTCTATGAGATAATATAATAAGATAATTACATAGTGGTGGTTTGGCTAGAAATTTCGGTAAGACGAAGACAATAGCTTTGATGGAGGAAAAATATTTTTGGTGAAAGATGAAGAGAGATGTGACAAGGTATGTTCTAAAGTGTAGAATATATTAGGTGGCTCATGCATAAAATATTATACTAGACATGTCATTATCGGTCTCAAGAGGATCATGGACAAATTTGATTATGGATTCCATGTTAGTATTGCCAAACACATAAAGAGGTAATGATTCCATTTTTATTGTTGTAGACAAATTTTCTAAAATGGTTCATTTCGTTGCATGTGAGAAAACCAATGATGCCACTAGAGTTGCAAAATTATTTTTTAAGGATATTATGAGATTGCATGGTGTTCTAAAAACTATTACTTCAGATAGGGACATGATATATCTAAGTCATTTTTAGAGGACTTTGTGGAAGAAAATGGGCACTAATCTACAATTTAGTAGTGCATATCACCCATAAACAAATGGATAGACAGAAGTTGTGAATAGGAGCTTGAAATTTTTATTGAGATGCATAGTGGAGAGAAGTCCAAGCAATGGGACTTATTTCTACTGTAAGTTGAGTTTGCATATAATAGTTCAGTGAATAGATCAATAGGAAAGTCATTTTTTTAAATTACTTATTGAAGAAATCCTATGGGTATTTTAGATTTGGTACAATTACCGATTGCAGATAAATTAATGATGATGGAAAAGTGTTTGCAGAGCATATGCAATAGTTGCAAGGAGTAAGAAGAAAGTTGCAGGAAGGTAATGAGAAATATAAAGTAGTAGCAGATGTTAGAAAAAAATAAAAGGTATTTGAAGGAGAGTTGGTAATGGTTTACTCAAGGAAATAAAGATTTAAAAATTGCACACACAATAAGTTGAAGTACAAAAAAATTGGACCATGCAGAATTGTGAAGAAAATCAATGACTACGCTTATGAGATGAGTTTACCACATTTAAAAAAAATATATCTCTAGTGTTTAATGTTTCATATTTAAACACTCAAGATGCTCATACATCCTATCAAATTATCTATAGCTTTTTCTTGAGTAACATTACAAGTAAGAAATAAGCTTCCATGATTATAACTAGACTCACCTGGATTACAACTAGATTCACCTATGTAATTAGCATTCTGCTTGTACACATATCCTTGTTTACTTCTGCAGTTACTTGCATAATGACCATATTTCTTGCAGTAATAACATTGAATATTATATTTATCAAACCTTTGTGAACTTTGCTGGAAGTGATTGTTGCCACTTCCTCTACTGCTATAGTTTTGATTACTGTTTTCACCTTGATCTAGATTGTTCCTTCCAGTTCTGCCTCTACCTCTTCCTCTGAAGTTTGACCTTCCTCTTCCTCTACCAAATGATACCTGTGACTTGAAAGCATTCTCAAGAGAAGTGTTATTCCTATTCATTCTAGATTCATGTGTTAACAAAGAACCCATTAATTCATCTAATGATAACTGTTTCAAATCCTTGCTTTCCTCAATAGCTACAACTATTGCATCAAATTTACTGGGTAAACTCCTGAGTATTTTCTCTATAATCTTCTGATCCATGATAGTTTCTCCATTAGATCTAATTTGATTCACTATATTCAACACTTGACCCATAAACTAGTCTATTGAATATGAATTATTCATTTGTAAATTTTCAAAACTTCTCCTAAGAAATTGCAATTTAGCAATTTTTACCTTTGTATTACCTTTATAGGTAGTCTCCAAGATTTTCCATGCCTCTCTGGATCTTGTTGCTACTGCAACTCTAGAAAAAATAGATTCATCCAATGCCTGTTGGATGAGAAATAAAGCTTTTGCATCTTTTTTCCTATTCTCTTTAAGCTCTTCCTTTTGTGCTCAATTTAATGCCAGATGGGCTGCCTCATCCTGCAGTTCTACAAAACCACTCTCTACTAGATCCCAAACATTTTGTGAGCAAAATAAAGTTCTCATCTTAATTGCCCAGATATCATAATTCTTACCATTGAAAATGGGAATTTGAGGTTGTGAAATACTGTTGTTCACTGCCATGTCTCATGCTGAGATGGCTTTCTAGTTTGCTATTTTTGAACACAATTTCTGACATCGGTTAAACTTCCAAGGTCGGTCAGGTAATAGTGCCGATGTCGGTTGGTCTATTGAGGTCGGTCTTGGTTGTCAGCCGATGTCGGTTTGGTTGTCGATGTTAGTCTTTGCACTTCCTGTTGGCATGTAACTACTACACACTTCTACTAATTGTGCACTTCTCCAATCTGAGCTTCTCCTTGGCTTCTTTTCTAACTAGGCTCTGATACCAATTTGTTCTGATCAAAAGAGCATGCAAAAATAAGAACTTAAATAAATAAACAAGAATTGAACCCAATTGCTACAACAGTTTCTTGAAGAATAATATTTTATTAATCTTCAATTTTCCTTGCTTACAATGCTATGCCCAAGGCGTCTTTAAATAGATTTGAATCCAAAAATAACTAAAAATAAACTAATTGTTTAACTCATCTAAAACTAACTTCAATTGCTTGAAATAATTGACTGTTAACAACTTAAACTAACTGATATCTAAATGTCAGTTAACTAATTGAATGTAAACTAACTGATTTCTCAACTGTTAGTTTACTAACGGATTGCTTAACTGCAGCTTACTGCTTGCATGTGTAGAAATTATGTTGAGTTTCTAACAATTCTGTACATGGCATTGGTCATTATCAATACTGCCTGAATTTGAAAGATGGCTACCAAGGTGACAGTGGCAATGTAGAGGGATGCCATCAGTGTGTCCACATCCACTAATTTACTATCATCCTTCCCCTCTATTTTGGTTTGTGCACCATGAGAATTAGAATCAGATTTTGGTATTGAAGTCTTAGTGGCATGTGTAGGCTGCCCTCCAATTGCGGCTATGTCAAGTGCAATCAAAACTTCATTTCTTACTGCATTTACTTTTACATCAAGAAATGATAGTAGACACTCAATGAACTGCACCAACAATAAAAATAATAACCATCTCGGTTCTTAATATATTACTGATCGATGCAGTAAGAATTATATTGATGTAGAAATATCACAACACTTTGAGATGAGGTGAAATTTCAAGCATAGGGTAAACTTTTTATTAACTTTACTTACAATATAAGTCCTTTATGGTGTAATAGTTAAGTGGTTGATATTGGAACAATTTAAGTTTAAATCTCACAAATAATTAAGAGGCCTATAGTTGGGGATACATAGCTGGTGTATTGACTTAGTAATGGTATAGGGACTGAAACCTTTGTTTGTCCGTCATTTGTTTGTATTACAGAGTAGTGTAAGTTCATTTAATCTCTTATTAAATTGATTAAAAAAAATTTAATTATAATTTGCAATTTTCAAGTTTTACTAAGAGGTATTTTTAGTTTCAGAGATATTTATACATGTCGTGTACATTTATATTTCATAGTGTTTTTTTCATCCCTACCTAGTAAAAGTGCATCAACCTCCTTTATCTCATCAAATATAATTCTAATTTGCATTTAGTTATAAGTAAATACACATAGATTGGAATTCATTTACACATGGATTTGACAAGTGACATTGTTAACATTCTATTGAATCTATTGAACATGCATTAATATTATCTATAAAGCATTTTTGTTATGCAATTTACTAGTCGTTAACATACTTTTATCTAAGTGTTTCTACTATTCAAAATTTTAATAAATTATATTAAATGCAAAAAATTATAAACAAAATTTCACTTTACGGAGGCTAGCTCCTCTCAAGTCTTTGAAAACTCTTCACTTGCTCCGCATGGTGCTCGTGGTGTGGAATGTTATCCATTTTCCTCCAAGAGCTCAATGCAAAACTCCTCAATCAAATTCTCTTAGCTAATAGCTTTGAAAATCAAATGTGCACAAATTAATTCATTCACCCCCACTCTTCTATTTATATTTTTACCCCATTTCAATATCTCCTACCTTCTACCCCCTTACCTCCCCACCTTCCCCCTCTGATCCCATCCATGCCTCCCCTCCTCTCCTCCCCCACTTGATCCCTCTATTCTATTTGTTTTTTATCCATTTTGATTCAAATTTATGGACAGATTCAATCAACTTGTTCCAAATTTAATTCAAAATCTTGCAACAATCAATTTGTATAAATTTTTCATTATAATTTAAAATTCAATATATATTTTTTTGTTTTTAGATATATAACTTATTATCTCTATAATATATCATTCCCACAACCATTTAATTGACCCCTGCATCATTAAAAAACACTAATCATGCAGTGTCCAAATGGTCCAACACATTATTTTTTTGATCAATACTCTAGTTTTAATTAAATAGGGGAAATCTATGTACAAAACCTAAATATTTCAAGTTTGACATCAGTTCTACAATAAATTAATTTCTTTCCTATCCAAATCACTATATCTATTAACTTTTTTCATTATATTTTGGGCGTTTGTCCATTTTATTGCACAAATTCTTGAGGGGGAATCATCACACTCATTCCCATTTATTTGGGACAAATATTTTTTTTCTTAATCGTCAACACTCTACTTCTTATACTATTCTTCCAAAAAATATTGTTTCATAATACTATTTCTAAGAGGGGAAGATATAGACACCTAAATTATATCTAGTGTCAACATACACCTAAAACCTAGTAATCATTATTATTAATATAATTAATGACATCTCCCACCAAATTAAAATAATTAAATAATTGTGCACACTTCTAAATCTTTATTTAGATAGTAAATCTAGACTTTTACATGTCACCCAACATCTTACAGCTTAATCTCCTTCACATGTTGCTAATGAAGTGTTATCAAATTCACAAGTGAATCTAAGAAAATTAAAACATGTGAAAAGCCCTTTTATGCACCAAAATGTTACCAATTCTGTTTTGCATTGGAAGATTGAGAAACCATATTTGTGAAGAGAAAATCATGTTTACATTACAATGGATGAAACTTGCATATTTAAGTTATAAGTTTGTGTTTACTATTTTCTTTAATTATTGCTCTATCTTAGGTTGAATTTAGCTTAGATTAAGATTTCATTATTAGTTGATTTGTTAGCATTCAAACACATAGATCACATTTTTTAAAAAAAATCAATAAGATGAATTTAGCTTTAATACAATGAAGAGATTATCCCAAGAATATTTATTAATGATACATGAAAGTACATTAAATTAAAGAAATCACAAAGAAAATTTAACCTCTCAATATGGAAATCATAAATGAGATAATAATTTTAAAGTAGGGAACCAAACATATCAGAGAAAAATTTATGTGATCTTATAAGAAAGTTTATCACCAAAATATTCATAAGTACAAGATAGAATCAAAATCATAATGAGAATAAGAAAGATAGAGATTAATATTTTAATGAGGAAAAGAGGATATAAAAGACTCTTTTAAAAAATAAGAGAAAAATAATGGGAGTTACAAAGAAACTCATGATTATCTTAGAAGTCTCCTTTGTGTGTGTCACTTGTGGCCTAGTCCCTTAAAAACTGAAGGATGGTGTTTTCCAAGTAGAGAAAGGGGTTACTTATACAAGTAACTCTCAAATCATAAATGGGAACAAAGAGGTAAGTGCCACTTCATAGAATCTGGATTTATGTGAATTTATAATTCATATAAATAAAATATCTATACACATAAAAAAGGAATTTAGGATAAATAAATTATCCTAAATAAAAGGTAATTCTAACACCATCTGATCAATACCCGTAGTGGAAAAGGAGGAGGTCATAGGGCTTCTATGAAGTTGAATGAATGTGCTATATAAGTTTTAGATCAGGTCATAGGGCATCTTCCCACTGATAGTGTGAAATAAATAGAACTAGAAAGCAATTAATCTAGTTTAGGGTATTTCAAAGAACTTGCATTTAGAAATACATTTACAAATTCAAGACATCTCCTAGAGGAAGAGGGTTAATCATATATGGTATTCATAAGCCATGAATGTATAAAGAGTGCCAAGTGAATTTTTGTGTAGAAAAGATAATCCTCCTCTTATCTGGTAATAAATCAAGCATCTAAAAACAAAATGGTCGTTGTTATCAAGATTTAAAGAGTGTATTTGAAAATTATGTAACTTCCAAAGAAAATTGGGATAATGGGTGTGAATGCAACATGGATGGGAGAAATCTTTCCATGTTTGAAATCTTTATAAGGATTAAACAAGACAAATTTGGTGGGATGCATGAATATATTGAGTGGGATAGTGGAAAGGTACTTGGGTGGCCTCAAATCTCTAGATATTTTTTTATAGGCCCAGGCTAGGGGTCTCACCAATATAATTTAAATATATCTATATGATTCAATCAAGGTACTTACTATAAAATTGACCCATGTGGGTCGTAAAGGTTTGTGTAATTGAAATCCATAAACTAATGTGTCCATGTGGGTATTTCTTTTGTAGACCATCTCTTCAATGAACAATTTCTACTAGGTAATCCACCCATATCTTCAAATTGGGTGCATGTTGAGGTAGATGTAAATAATGGCAAGGAAGATAATTTTTTTTATTTATGTAGAGTTAAGAATAAAGTAAACTAATATGCAAGATATATTATTTGTTGTGGTGTTATTGAAATAGAGTGAAGTAATTCACATAAGGAATCACCACATCACTATCTATGATATGGATCGAATCACCATCACTCACTTCACTATAGTCTTTATGATAGGACTTCAAGAGGTGTTGTAACTAAATACAAAATATTATTTGGATTGTATTTTATTTGTTATTTAAAAGATAGACAAAAATATTTTTTAATAAAGGAAACATAAATTAAAAGTTTTTGAATGAAAGAAACTTAAATTCCAACCCTATTGTCCTGTGCAATGAAATTTACAGAATGAAATAAATCCTCTTGGAATACATTTTGGATTTGAAAGGAAATGGGGGTTCAATAAATTACATTTTCCTTAGTAACAAGGGTTTTAGTAAACACAACACCCATTAATTTTGTAACTCTTTCCAATTCCATTGTAAAATTCAATTGCTCTCCCTAGTGTCTACACTAGAGGTGTTAGTGTTTAGTGTGTTTATTTGGATTTTATTTCCTTGAATAATACAATACTAATCTCCACTCTTGGATTCCTGATTCATACTAATTTCAATATCTCTTCCTTAGTTTTCCATTTGGAAAGTTGTTTTCCTTTTTTTAGCTTTTCATAGAGGTCATATGTAAGTGGTGGTAATATATTTTGTCATTCAATGGACTTTACAAGGGATATAGCCACACATGTTAACCATGTTCTTTCTTTTTGACCTATATCAATTGTGTCTTTTGAAAGAGTCAAACCTTGTGATTCGTGTATTGTTAATACCCAAGCCAACTATAAGGTTAGTTTCTTTGTGTGGCCCATTTGTATTGGTGTAGTTGGAATTATACATGAAGTTTCATCTTCAAATGTTATTACAGAGTAACTATCAAACTCAACCATAAAATATGTAGGTGGTTTTAGTGGGGCACTTCACAGTTTGTATATTATACTTTGAATATACCATAGATATATATTTAGAAGACCTAATTCTATCCAAATATTGGAGGTTAACATGACTCTTGCATCCTTAGAAATTAGTAACTCCACATCAAGTTCATCATTTTGACCTCCTACTAGTACATTGACACTATTTACCTTAGTTGAAATGTTATGTAAAAAAGGGTGTTTCAATGAATGCAGGGTGGTTTATGAAGAAATATCAATGTGATAAGAACCAAAATCTTGTCCTCGATCATTTATTCAATTTCAAATAGCTATACTCAAAGTTATACCACACAACATAAGAACTCAACTTTCTCACCATCTTTCATATAGAGAGTATGAAGCTTGGGCTAGAGATGGAGGATCTTTATTTGGTTCTTTACCTCATATATAGTGGATATAATATCCCAAGCCTCATTCAATGTTGATGCATCTTAAATATGAGGTTAAACCTCATAAATGATATTAAGTTTGATTAACATCAAGGCTTTGGCATTGGAATTGTCATATTTTGATTTCTCACTAGCATTGGTAAGATAGGTAATTATACCAGTGACGATGCCCCATAATTATTAAAATTTAAGAATAATGAGCATCTTCATCTTCGATGTGGAAACATTTGTCCATTTCAGAAGTTGGGAATCAAAAAACAAAAATTTTGATGCATATATTATCTTTACTTATTAAAGCAAGATTTCACAAATCTAAAAAAATAATATTTTATTACTTCAAAATTTTGAATTAAAAAAATGTACCCTATTAATGGTAAAATAGATTCATTTATAGAGGTTTTAAAAATAATAGCTTTCTATCTGGGACTATTAGCTAGATATTTTGTAGGCTAGCAAAAGTACCTAAACAACAATTTCTGGTGACTCTATTAGGAAATGTGAACTTAACCAGAGCTTAAATTACATTATCCACTCTAGGGTAAGATAGATGCAAACTAATGTTTATTTATCCAAAATTTCATTTTTTCCACATCATTGTGTAAGAAGTTGCATGCAAAATTTAAAGGCACACTTGTGATTTGAAACGTTACATGTCAAATAATCACTTTATTTATCTTGAGTTGCTATACTTGTCAAAAGTAATCGCTTTGATTTCTTTGAGTAATTTCATGTCAAGTAAATGTTTTTTTTTAAAGTCATGCATGTTAAAGAATTACTTCCAAAGTATTTACTTATAAATCTGAAGTAATCTAAATAAATCCTTAGAAAAGCATAAGTGTTTCAATCTCGCAAATAGACCTTTCACTAGAGCAAGAAGAGCTTAAGGCCAAACTCATGACTTCTTTCAATTGAAAGAATGGTATAATTTTAGCTTTCTTATTCACGCCAAAATGAGAAGAGTGAATTTTTCACTTGTGAGACAAGTGTGAACTCCTGTAAATAAGCTAAAACACAATTATTTAGGAATAATCCAACCTATTAATCCTTAATTTTTTATTTCTAGAAGAATGGTGAAATAACTCCCTATTCCTTGGGGGCAGTGATTGGCCCATGGAATTAAATGCCTCTTCTCCATGACTTACCTAAGGGGTCAAGAAATAAATTTTATAAGTTCACAAGGGATGGAAAATAAAGTCCAGATGAGCATTTAGCTACCTTCTTTGTATCTTGTGGAGTGATTGCATTGAGCATGAAGATGTCTCAGTCAGAATCTTCAATAAAACCTTGCATGGTATAGATTATGAATGGTTTTACCATCTAACACCTGGCACCATAATTAATTGGGCCACTATGCATGAGAAATTAGAAAAAAAAATTTAAAGTTGCTGAAGACTCACACATATTGCTGACCCAATTTACCTATCTTAAAAAATAACCACATGAATACATGTGGGATTTATTTGCTAAGTTTAATAGATTTTTTTTCAAAATACCTCAGGATACATAACCCACTTGTGATAACTATAAGTGATTTTTCATTAATGCTGAGTTACTAGAGGTTAGCTACTAACTATGTAGAGCATGTCCTACTGATTTAGCAACTACTCACAACATTTCTATAGAGGTTGAAGATGACTTTATCATGTTTGTAAAGATCAAGAAGATAACTTTCAAGGTGGAAAATTATGATTTGACTACATTCTAAACCATTATGTATCCCTTATTATAGAAAATGGAAAATGACTTGCTGCAAGTTAGAAGGCAAATTACTCAAGGTGTTCATGTTGCTCTTGCCAAGAATACACCTACATGCAATTTTAATAACTAGAGCCAAAACCATATTGTTGGACCTAAAAAAATATTTGAAATTGAATATTCTCCAAAAAAACACATCACAATGAATGTATAAGATCATATGACTGATGACCTTGATCAAAGTTTTGATGATGAATATGACTTTGTAAATCTTACTAGTGATTCCAACATAGGTTACCTTGAATATCAATCAAAAAGTGATTATGGAGAAATGCTTGAAGAAGATCATAGTCACTCTTTTGTAGTGTTTACAAGGTCACAAAATCAACAAGTCGGTGAAAAATATTCTAAAGAACAATGGAAAGATAAAGAAGACTCCAGGCTAGATGTTAGCATTCTTATAAGAGGTAGTCCTTTACTTGTTTCTCCTAATCCAAAAGATAAAAAATGTATCATCTTCTTATTCTCAATCTCATAAGCCAATTAGTCACACATCTAAATTTAATCATACTTTTTCCACATCCATCCCTTCCTTTGAAATTATTGGCCACATCAAGAAAACCAATATTCAAACGTCAGAAGCTAAATACTTGAGGTCCTATTTAGATTAGCTGAATAGACTAGTCAAAGATGTTCAAAGTAAATGATCAAGAAATAAAGTCAATGATTCTAAATTTATCTTTCCTACTCCCAAATAGGTATCTTTCTAAAACAATGCTACAACTACTTCTCCCACATATGATTCCACATTCAAAAGAATTGAGCCATTATATGTAACCCTATTTATCAATGGATTCAAGTTGAGCAATTATATCTTGAATTTTAGAATGTATGATAATGTCATGTCGACATAAGTATAGATTCCCTTTGCCTCACTTTAACTAAGTCAATAGGGATATGTTACTCAATGGAGAGACAAGTTACTTTGATTAGACAAATCAAGAATGCTCAAGTTGTTCTAGCAACCTTTCCAAATAAAAGGCTTAAAATGATAGTTTTGTTAGTAGATATTCCTATTTATTATGGAATTTTGTTTAGTAAAACCTTTTTCAAAGTTATGGGTGGAGAATTCAAGATGGATTGGTCATGTTCTCACATTCCAATCAATGTATTAAATCAAAAGCTTGAGTCTAAGAAGAATTCTAAACATACAATCTCCAAGTCTAATGATCCTTTATCACATATTATTTTTGAATAATCAGATCATGGAGTCTATTACCTTGAATTAGGAAAAGAAATACAAGAAATAGAGACACAAAAAGAAGAAGAAAAAATATGGACTCAAGAATTTTATGGCAGCTGCTATTTTCTTAGTTTAGGTGCTAGAGTTGTATTGATATCACTAGATGGTAAGGTATATCCTTAATCTTACAAGCTTATGTTTGAAAACACTAGCAACATATCATACTATGAATCATTATTGTTAGTAATGGAACAAGCAAAATAAAAGGGATTGAAACTTCTTAAAGCACAAGGAGATGCTATGTTGATAGTGAGATAAATTTATGGGTAATACCAAGTGAAGATGGATAATTTGAGGCACTACCATGACTGAGTTCTTAGTGAAACACTTAATTTTGTAGTCTTTTCAATCAATTCTATTCTTCATGATCAAAACTCTAGAACCATTCTCTTAGAGTTACTGTAGCTTTGCTCAAGCCAAATCAATAACCCACACTTTTTAGAGAAGGTGATTATAGAGTATAGATGGTTTCCATCCAAAAGGTCAAAATAATGATAATCAATGACAACTCTTCAATGATGAAAAATAGATAGCTAATTTCTTTGAGCAGTAAGACAATTTTGGAGAATTATATTTTGAAGGAAGTAGTTCACTTCGATTTTAGACAACAAAAGGTAATACTGACCCTGAACATGATGATAATGATGAAGTAATTCAATTAAAGGGAAATAAAATCCCTAAAGGGTTAGTTTATTTAGATATTTTTTTTGATAAACATGATTAGTTTCTAAAGAAAAAGAAAGAGTATGGTGAGACTTCTTCTCTAGAAGTATAGTAGGTCAATTTGGGTACTGAAGAAGAACCCAAGATGCTCAACATTAGAAAATGTTATTCCAAAGAAGAAAAATAAGCATTCATTAAGATTATTAGTAAATACATTGATGTGTTTGCTTGGTCTTACAAAGACCTGAAGACCTTTCAGCCAAAAGAAATACAACATTACATTCCACTTCATCCAGAAGGTAACCCTTTTAGGCAAAATCTTCACAATTATAATCTAAAAATATAAATTAATATCTTTTATAAAGTACAAAAGTTACTTGATGCCAAAATAATTTATCCCATTCATCATTTGGAATGGTTAGCTAACATTATCCTACTAAGAAAGAAGAATGGAGAAATTTGTTTGTGTGTTGATTTCTAAAATTTGAGTCAAGCTTCTTTTAAGGACAACTATCGATTACCAATTGTGGATCATACCTTGAAAGTAGTTATAGGCTCATAAATCTTTTCCATGTTTAGATAGAGTTTTAGGATATAATCAAATAAAAGTGGCTGAAGAAGATCAATAAAAAACAACTTTCACAACACCATGGGGGATATTTTCATATCAAAAGATGCCCTTTAGAATTATAAATGCTAGAGAAACTTTTCAATGAGTGATGAATCTAACATTTTAAAATCTAAAGAACAAGAGTATAGTTGTGTATCTTGATGATTTGATAATCTTCTTTAAGAAGAGAGGTAATCACTTGGATGATTTAGGAGAAGTACTCATCCAGTGTAAGAAACATGGGATTTCATTAAATCCTATTAAATCGATATTTGTCAGGACTGAATGGAAGCTTCTTGGTCACATCATCTCAAACTAAGGAACAAAGATTGATCTAGAAAGGGTGAAAGCCATTCAAACTTTATCTATGCCTACATCCAAAAAATGGGTACATTCATTCTTTGGTAAGGTCAACTTCTTGAGAAGATTCATTCATGACTTTGCTAAGTTGACTTAACACATTTATGACATGATAAAAAATAATCAAGATTTCAAGTGGAATTTTGAAGGTAAAATGACATTTGAAAGGATTAAAGAAACCATAACTCAAGCTCCACTACTAGTTTCTTCTGATTTTAGTAAGGAATTCATTCTTTATTGTTATTATTTTGAGCATACAATGTCAGCCATACTTATACAAAATAATTATGAAAATATTGAATCCCTTATAACTTTCAAGAGCCATCCATTGAAAAGTTAGACCTAAAATATACATATATGGAAAAATAAGCCTTTGTTGTAGTCAAAACGTGTAAATACTTCATGTACTACATCTTATCTTCACACACTAAATTATATATAACTAACACTATAGTGAAATCTATTCTAACACAACAAGATTTGGGATTACTAAGAGGGACCTAGGTAGCCAAAGTTTAAGAGTTTGATCTTGACATCAGACAAACAAAGCTAGTGAGATAAGAGGCTTATGCCAACTAATGATAGAAATAAATCAAATAACATGGATAGGATGATGTCTTTGCTTCAAGATTAATTAGATGAAGATTTTACCATGGTTTTTTTGTTGATCTTGTTGATGAATGGTATAATAAGATTGATTTCTTCCTAACTTATAGATAATTCCTAGCTCATCTTACACATAAGGAAAGATGGACCATCAAGGTGAAGTCAAAGGATTATGTTCTTTGGGATAATGGTTTGTATAAAAGAGGAATTGATGGTGTTTTCCTTCGTTGTGTGGATAAAGAAGAACAAAATAGACTTTTAGAATAGTTGCATGATAGAGAATTTGGAGGCCACTTTTTAGCATGAGTTATAGCACACAAAATCATATGAGTAAGGTATGATTGGCCCATTCTTTTTCAGGGTACTTTAGATTGGGTTTTTAAATGTCAAGCATGTCACCATTTTGTGGGATGTCCAAAGTTTCTAGCACTACCTTTAAAACTGGACATAATTAATGAACCATTCTACCAATGGGGCATAGGTTTTATTGGTATGTTGAATCCCTCATCAATTTCTAGCCATTTTTATGTTTTAACTTCCACTTATTACATCATCAAGTGGGTAGAAGCCATTCCTATCAAGCATGCCACTTCTGAAGTTGTATGTGATTTTATCAAGGAAAAAATTGTAGTGAGGCTTGGTGTTCCTCACAAGATAGTAATAGATGATGTAGTTAATTTTTATTTAGATGAACTAAATCATTTATGTTACATGAAGTAGAATTAGTTCACCCTTCAAATTAATAACCTAAATGGAATAGTTAAGCTGAGTCAAAAAATAAAAACTTGATGATAATTATTCATAAGCTAGTGGATGACAATCAACATACCTAGCACAAGAAGTTATTTGATGCTTTGTGGGCTGACAGAATCACTCTAAAGAAATCCATTGGCATGTCACTGTTTTAGTTGTTGTATGGAATAGATGTTAAAATACCCATTACAATAGAGTTTCGTGATTTACAACTGTCCAAAGCGATTGAAGATACAACTTCTAAAGATTTTTTAGATAAGAGGATTATGTTTTTATCTAAACTGTAATAAGTGCATACTCAAGTTACTGATCATTTAGCTAATCATCAGAGGAAAGTGAAGAAGATTTTTGATAAAAAGGCTAAAGAAAGAAATTTTGAAGTTGGTGACTTGGTCCTACTATGGGATAAGAAACATGAACCCAAAGGGATGCATGGTAAATTTGATTCACTATAGAAGGACCTTTCACAATAAATAATATTGCTAGAAAATATAGCTTCATCCTACATTATCATGATGTAATTACACTACCACTATCTTATAATGGGTGTACTTGAGGCTTTACAAGAATTGAGTTGCAGGGTAACACAATTATGTATATAAATAAGTCCTTAGTTTTTATTTTGTACATTTATTTTTCTTTCTCTACTTGTTTGTTCTCTAAATTTTTGTCATTGAGTTTTTTTTACATGATTCCATACCCAATAGACAAGACTCATAACCAGATATACTGGGATAAATTATGGAGGATGACAAACAAGTGATTCATGTTTCTTACCATGCAATGGGACGGGATAATGCTTCACTTCTAGAGATTGACTTTAACATGAATCAACTCAAAACTATTGCTAAGATAAATTCAATAGTTCTCACTATGACTTAAACATGGCTTCTTAGTATGGGCTTTTGCATGAAGGGGCCAGTAATGACAGAAATGGGTCAAGTTAGTCATAAAAATAAATCAATATAAATAAAAAGTAGTCAAAAACCCAAAAAGAAGTTGAAATTGAAGAACATTGATGATACATACTCCTTGGTGAAATAAAATGAACTAGTTTAGCTAGTTACTCCTACATCTCCTATGGTCGCTTCCACAACTACTCCCCCTTATAACATTCTTCCTTATTCCATTCCTCCTTCTACCACATCCACCACATCTTCATCTTCATTATTGGTGAAGAAAAAGGAATTAATTCAACTATTAATAAAAATATGAATCCTTTCACACTCATGCCACCTCCAAAATCTCTAATTTTCAAGTCTCCTAAGAAACCTATTCGAAAGGAGACTAAGATTCCTCCTCCTCCACCTTCATCCACTACACTTACTACTCCTCCTCCATCTCCTTTTGAGGATCACCCCACCATTCCTTTTGTTTATGTCCAAAAAGAGCTAGAGTAGGTAACTGCTCGAGAGGTGATTGTATCTTAGGAAGTATCTTAGTAACAAGTAACAACTGAACCTGAGGACAAAGAAAAAGAGAAAGAGGCATAAAAAGAACTAGAGAAAGAATATGTGATAGAGAAAGATAAGGAGAAAGAAAAAGATGAGGAATAAATTTTCAATGTAGTTCAAGATGTTTCAGATGCATAAGAAGTTTTTTCTAAGGAGTTAGTGGTTAGAAATAATCAATAACAAATATTAATACATTCAACCAATTCAAATAGTATGGATTTATCTTCATGGTTGGCATTGCAGATAACTCTTGAGTTGAAAGAATAAATTAACTTGGAGGAAATAGTATTGCATCTTTTGAGAAGTTTTGATCATAAGGGTAAGAAGCCTAAGAGTGCTAAAATGATTACAAAGCTAATAATTGAGCCTTCACGATAGAAATTTATAGAGATATCAGTTCCTCCATAGGGAAAGAATAAAGGTGAATTTACTGAAGAAGATTTAATAGTTACAAAGGTATCCCTTAGTGAAGTCACTACAGAAGGCTTGAAAAAAGAGATGTAGACCCTTATCAATATTCTTTTCTAGAAGCTTGATGAAGAGAACGCTGATAAAGCAAAGTTAAAGGAATAAATTGTTAAGTTGTGTGAAATAATTACCAAGGTGGAAGATCTACTCCTCAACAAACATTACTTTCAAGAGGTTCATTTGATCAATAAAAAATAATAGAGGTAGAGGAAACTAGGGATAAGGATAAATTAGTTGATGAATGAATTGAGAAGATGCTACAAACTGTGCAGAAATGGTTTCCTAAGGTCCCAGGCACTTTGGATAATATTGAGAATAAATTATCATAGATAAAGATAGTGATGAAGAAGATAGAAAATGAGAATGGAATCTCTGAATTGTAATAAAAAAGACTTCAGTGAATATATTATGTAAGTGAGAAGGTTTTTATTGAAGAATAAATTGTTCTAGAAGGATCAATAAAGAAGGAAAAATAATAGGAACATCTTATATCTTTTTATATGCATATTCTTGGAGTAATTCTTGAAGAGATGAATACTCATGAAGAAGATGCTCGTAATGTGAAAGTGGACCTAGAGGACTACATCTTCTACATGATAAATTTTTGGTCTAATAAAATGCCAAAGACACCTAAACAGTTGCACCAACAGTTCATGCAATTAAAATAAGGCCATAACTCCTTTCATATCAAAATATATAAAGGAGTTATGTAAAAGTCAACAAGAGGTCAAGAGGCTTGCACATAGGCTTTGAAGTTAAAATATTATTGCAAAAAGTTGGAAATGGAACTACTGAGATATGAAATAAAATGGCAATTAGTTGCCAAATTAAAAAGATGCAATAATCTAGTTCATGATGTCCCAAAGTATCAAGTACAAGGCAAAGTGCAGATCTAAAGTTCATGAATTGGAATGATTATTGCTACTTCTCTTCTCAAAAATTTCTTTTATTTTCTTCTACATTTTTCTATTTTCTTCCACTGTGTCAAGTAATATGTTTGAAGTAATTTTTTTTAAGTAATTACTTCTTAAGTATGTCATTTAGTGAATTTAATTGTAAAAGTAGGTTACTTTGTAAAATATAAGACTAAAGTAACTTGGTTAGATGCCATTACTTGAAGTTATTTTGTAAAACTAAATTACTTGAGCGAGCTCTATGTAGCATGAAAAGAGATTGTTTTTTATCCAAATGGTGAAACCAACAAGTGCTACATGTCATTGACCACTAGATGCCACACAAGAGAAATTCTAGGAGGATTCATCTCAACAATTTTTTAGTATTTAGCATAGCACATAGGAATTCAAGGAGTTGTTTCCTAATTGATTTTGACATCTGAAATAGTATAAGTAATAGTGAAGGCCTCCATGCTAAAGGAGGGTAATTTTTGAATAGAAATTGTAACTGAAGCAAGAGATTTTAGAACATCTGAAACTTTGTATTTATATTTTTGAGTTTTTCTTTTGTATAAAATTAGTTCAAAGTGAATAAGAAGAAATTTGATTTCTGTGGAACTTTGCATCCAAGGAGATCATTTGATGCATTTAGTGAAGATTAAAATAGTAAACTTTGTGTTATATTCAAATCTGAATATGAATTCAAGTTTTTCTTACTCATTTATTGAAATAATTATCACCTCTTAAATTTTTATTTAATTGTATGGAAACAATAAGCTCTTTTAAAATACTTGTTGTGAAGTACAACTTCTTTCTTCTCATATATTATAATCATTTCATTTTACATATCTCAGAAATTCTTTACACATTCATTGAAATAGTTGCTTACTTATTGTAAAATCACTTTGTTATGGTTCATGAACTTTGTGATTAAAGTAATACCCCAAAATAAGATGACTTGTGCATATCATGTGAATAATTAAAAGTTTTGACAAATTATAAGTAGATAGACATAACCATATAGGATATTTATCATTAAATGAAGGGGATTTCATCTCATGATTACCTAGGTACTTTTCCTAGTCTATAAAATATCTAGCCAACAGGGACACACTCATGCAGAATAGAAAATGCCTGCTAAAGGGATCTCCTCAATAGAACACTCTTCTTGAAGAGTGAAGGAACTCTTCTTTAAGGTAGGCCTCAAATTAATATCCCAACATAGCCTATAGCTCTTTCTTATCCATTACCTCAATTTGGTAATTCTCATAGTGACAAAAAAAGTAGGTACTTGATACCACCACCATGTTTGAATTTTTCCCTGAAAGATATGGTTCGTCAAGTACCACAGATCAAATCTTGTAGTTGGTGGTCAATTATACTACTTTAATGATGTTCTCCAATGGTTTTTCTAGGTTTTATCTACTTCTGCATGATGATTCACCACACCACACTTCTTTTAATGCCTATCATGCTAATCTCTAATGATATTTTAGGGGATTACATTAAGTATCTTTCAGTAAAATGCATTATTGGGGTCCAAAATCTAATGACTATGGCACTTGAGAATGAAAAATCATGGGTAGAATATAAAAATGTTAAAATATTAAGACACGAGCTCCCAAATAGACTATTTCCAAGTCTTCAACGATGTCAATGGAGGAACTAGATCTTGACTAGGTTTTCTTCTTCTAGAGTGCCTTTCTATGGATTGTATATCCTTCTCCACATGCCTTCTTTCCACACATTCAATCTTGGAATGCACATATGAAGTTTCCCTCCACTTTGATGAATCTTTGATACCATATGAAGATCTCAAGAAGATTCAATGATTTATTGAAAAGAGGTGAAGGCCATATATACAACATAAAATTGGTTAGCCTGTAACTATCCTTAACCATAATAGACTATCAAACTACACAAAACTACATAACCATAGTGACTAGGCAGTATTTATAGATAAAACTAATTATAATAAAGGTTTCTCAACCTTGACAAGATAGGATAATATTCACAAGACACTATTTATGAGACATTATTCATAGTCACTATTCATGTGATGAGGTGGTAGTCATGAGCTGGAAACGACTGTGAATGTGATGTGGAAGGTGATGTAGGTGCTGATGTGGGTTGTGATGAGTTGACATAGCCAACAGAGGAATCTACAAGATATAAGTAAATGTGAGTGGAGGTGGTATGTATCACTCCACTAAGGAGACAAGTTATTGTCTTTTATGATGCACACGATTTTGATTTAAGTGAAAACTGAAAAAGAATGGATGTGGGGTAAATTTATTTGTTTACATCATGATTTTGAGTGAAGGAGAAGTTAAAATTTGATGGATAATCTCAAGAATCATGTGGAGTCATATGGGATAGTGGGGAACAATTTAATATTCCAGATTGGAGGCACATGTGAGAATGGGGCATAGTTTTGGAGTCATGTGAGAGTGGAAGATGATGTGTCACAAGTGGAGTATCCATTTTTTTACCAAAGAACAAGACTATAACCATGTTACTATTGATGAATAGTGGTGCCACTAAAGGGTGGATAATTTCCTTACCTTGCTCATGAAGTTTCCTTGTTTGTCATCATCGTTGTAATTTATATAAATGAAATGCATTATCCTTTATAATTTGAAATAAAGTAGCCAAGATTAGTAAAATATTATGAGCTAGAGAGTTGTGCAAAGGCATTGAAGATTTGTGGAACTAGTTCTTCTCATGTGTATAGTATCTGGTGGTGCTCCTATGAAGTTTTTCTCTGCAATTATGTTGTAATATTTATGATTTTTTTAATATATTAAGATGTTTTAAAGTGTGGGTTTTTTCACACATAAGGGTTTTCCTTATGTAATCATGTGTTATGATATGCTTATGATTTTAGTTGTATGTGTTTATTCTAATTATGTAATATGAATCAAGTTTTTTGCATATTCTCCTCTCTTGGTTAGTGTAAGGAATTGTTTCCATGATATTGTATCCCTTTCAAGTGGTATGAGAGCATGGACAATTTTTTTTTATAGTTGTGGGTTTGTTGGATTTTTAAACTAATCAAGTTTTGAGTGGGATATTGTGCAAGAGATATTTGGATTTCTTTGTTGCAATAATTTTAAGATGGCAAACACATCAGGGAGAATGGAGGTTGAAAAGTTTTCAAGTAATAATTTTGAGATGTGGAAGCTAAAGATGGAAGATATATTTATTGACCGTGATCTATGGTTCGCCATTGATGAGAATGTTTAGAGACCTATAGATCTAGCTAAAGCATATAAGTATAGTGTTATGGACTGAAAAGTGAAAGTTCTCATCGTATTGTGCATGAAACATTTAGTACTGATTAATGTCCATGAAGAGACCATGACAAAGAAGTTGTGAAATAAATTAGGTGAGATCTACAAAGCTAAGTCTCTTGTTAATAATATTTTATTGAGAAAGAAGTTGTATTCTTTAAGAATGGATGAAGGTAGAAAAATTGCCAACTAGTTAGAAGTATTTAATATGATGTTCTCTCAATTAGTATCAGTTGGTATGAAAAGGGATGAAGAAGAGAGATGTAAATTTTTTCTTTGTTCTTTACTTGACTCATGGGATTATCTTGTTATGGATATATGAAGTACTTCTATAACCTTGAAATTTGAGGATGTTTTAGGTTATTTACTTTCTAAAGAAATGAGAAGGAAAGATTCTATCAGTGCCAAAGAGGCCCTACATGTTTGAGGAAGATATAAAGAAAGAGACAAGAAGAATGAGAAGCATGAAAAATCTAAATCCAAGTCCACAGGGAAATCCAAATCTCTTGGAAATCCCAAGGTGGGATGCTATAATTGTGTAAATCTTGGTCACTTTTGAATGGATTATACAAAATGAAATAAGGAAAGGAAGAAGTATTTTTTGATTCTGAATCTGAGAAGAAAGGTAGTGATGCTTTCATTTCATCCTTGACAACCCATGCATATAATGATGTATGATTAATTGATTCAAGTACATCTTATCATATGACCTCTAATAGAAATTGGTTTTTTAAGTATGAGGAATTTGATGGAATAAAGTTGTACTTGGGTGATGATTCTTTTCTAACCATTGCTGGCCATGGTAGAGTTAAATTGAGATTTACAAATGGAAGGATTAAACACTTTGATGGTGTGTTACATTTACTAGGGTTAACTCATAATTTATTATCTATGAGAAAACTAATAGATGTGGGTGTGTAGGTTGTAATTTATGATGTAGGTTATAAGATGGTTAAAGGTGATATGGTGATAGCTAAAGGTGTCGAGACTGGCATTTCATACAAGCTTGATGATGCATACATAGTTGAGTGCAATAGTAATTTTGTGAAGATCAAATCTAAGGATACTCCATTAGATGAAGAGTTAAACACTATTTTTGTCGATGGTCATGGTTTATGGGTACCTAAGTGTGATAATTATATGAAGTCAAAATTGCCTATAGAGAAGACTACATTATGACACTAGAGACTTGCCCAGATTGGAAAAAAAGGTCTTAGGGCCTTGAAGATTAAAAACCTTGTTGAATGTTTGACTGATTACAATCTTGAATTTTATTTTTATGAGCATTGTACTTATGGTAAACAAAATTTCAATCAATTTTACTTGAATTATCATAAATCATTTCGTGTATTGGATCTTGTTCATTCTGATGTATTTGGTCCTATTAATGTTCCTTCGCTTTCAAAATTGACATATTATATTTCATTTACTGATGATTATAGTAAAATGACATGGGTTTATCTGCTAAAGAGTAAATTTGAAGTTTTTAGTTATTTTAAAGAGTTTAAATCAATGGTTTAGTTGTAAACCATAAAATCAATAAAGTATTTGAGAACTAACAATGGTAGTGAGTTTTGCTTTAAAGATTTTGAAAGACTATTTAAATATTGTTGTATGCAAAGACAAAAGACATTTCCATATTCACCTCAGTAGAATGGAGTTTTAGAAAGAATGAATAGGACATTGATGGAGAAGGCTAGGAACATGCTTAGTTGTGCTAGATTGGAACAAAGGTTTTGGGCTGAAGCTATAGCCACTACTTACTACCTAATCAATGGGTCTCTTAAGGCAAAGCTTGCTGATAAAATTTATATGGAGGCATGGTCTAGATGTAAGCCTTCATTAAGACATCTTAGAGTTTTTGGTTTTGAGGCATATGCAAATGTTCCAAAGGAGAAGCAGACAAAGTTGGAGAATAAGGCTATGAAATATATCTTCATCGGTTATAGTTATGGTGTAAAAGGATACAAGCTTTGAGATCTAGTAGCACATAAGGTAATATATTAAATAAGTGTTATTTTTGTTGAAACTAAGCTTTCTTATTTTACACTATTACCATAGAAAACCAAAAATGAAGATGCGATTCAACTTCCTCCTATGCCTAAGAAAGTTGAGTCAAGGTCATGACAGAGACAACAAGTTGAGGAGAGCTCATCAAGCTATGAATATTTAAAGTAGGAGATAGATGAAGAAGAACCTCCACCTCAACATGTTATAAGGTCTATAAGGCATAGACAATGAACATAAAGGTATTATCCTAAATATTGGAGATGCATATTTGCTTTGAGTATTAACATTGATAAACCGAGATATGTAGAAGAAGCTTTGGGTATGAATGATGAAGATTCCTATAATTTTTCTATGGAATAAGAAATTGTAGATTTGAATAATAATGATACATGGGATCTTATACCATTACCTGAAGGACATAATCCTATTGGATGCAAATGGGTATTCAAGAGAAATATTGGTTCAGATGGTAATGTTGATAAGTACAAAGATCGGTTGGTTGTAAAAGGTTACTCTCAAGTTGAGGGTGTTGATTATGGTGAGATATATTTTTTTGCTGCTAAGATGACATCCATTATATTCTTGATTTATATTACATTAGCTCAAGATTTATAGATTGAGAAAATATATGTCAAGACTACCTTCCTTCATGATGATTTGGAGGAGATTTATATGACACAACCAGAGCACTACATGGTGAAAGGTAAAATAAAGGCCTAACTTCCCAAACATCACCCACACCTTGTTAATATTTTTATTTTTATTTTGTATTATTTTAAAAATTAATTCTTTCCAATTATAAGGATGGTATCAATTTAATTTTTTCTTAAATAAAATAGTTTTATATAAATGACACTTCTAAACTTTATAATTCACATGTATATGTCTTCGGATTTTAAATTTAAACCTTTGGGTGACAAATATTATTAAGATTTATTATTTATCTATTTTAAATAGGATTATATATATATATATATATATATTTTTAAAAATGTTTCCCAAACCTTTTCATCTCATGTAAATACTAATTTCAATATTTTTATTTTCAAGATAGTTTATTCATAATCTAAATATGTATTAAATTTCTTCTTAAAAGTAACCTTTCCAGCATGCTTCCTTAGTTATGGATATGTGAGGATTTGTTGTGTAAATGGAAAACATTAAACAAAGGGAAGCTACTCATTAAATATTGTTTTTGGGCTTAAATATGGAATCTAGTTATAAAAAGGCTTACTTTTTATGAAATAATTAAACATACATTATTTTGTAATATATTTTTTAGTTTTTATATTTAATAATAAATTTATTTATTTATAAATAAAATTTATCAATATTATTATAATTAAAAAAATTGTAGATAATATTTTTATATTAATTTGAAGCTTCTATTTTATATTTTAAAAATACAATTATTTTTAAAAATGAAAATTTAAACATATTTTACAGAAAAACACTTAAAAATCCTAACCAAAAAATGGGATGTTGCTTCAAATTTTAGAGTTATAAACTCTCCTTTATGTTTTTATATTTATAAATCTTTTGTAATATGTTCCTTGAGGGAGATGATTTTTGTATTTGTTAGTAGTATGTTTATTCTTGTATGTTAGTAATCTCTTAGCTTCAAATTTATAATATTTTATTATATAATTTATTTATTTTTAATTTATTGATTACTCTCATTTATGATGTGTTAATCTTGTAAAAAGGTTTAAGACCTTTCAATAAATTTTATTTTAACCGCCCCCTCCCCCCAAACACAGATATTTATTAACAATTTTTTTAAACACTTGATTATGAATATGAAATCAAGTGTTTTAAAAAAATGTTTATAAATAAGTTTTATTAAAAAAACTAAAAAAATATTGAATTTATAAAGCTATGTTAATAAATATTGACATACAGTGTAAAAATTTACAATATTTTTTGAGAAAATAGATACTTTCAAGCATTCAAATTTGCTCTAGTTAGATGTCATTTGTAAAGTCATCCAGTATTTTTGGCCAAAAATTAGATACTTTAAAGCATTCAAATTTGCTCTAATTAGATGTCATTTGTAAAGTCATCCAGTATTTTTGGCCACAAATTACTACTATAACAATTTTTCTAGCCAATATTTTTACCTAAAAATGCAAAAACCTATGTCTACAAACAATATAAATATAAAATATATTTTATAGTACTTTAAGTTATATTTTATATTTATAATTTCAACATTTTGGAGAGTAGTTTTGGACCTCTAGGAGTTATAATTGAAATTCTAGATTTTGGAGGGTCCTACTGAATTTCAGACTTAGCCATATTTTAGGTTTTTGGAGTTAGACATATTCTAAAAATTTTGGGTTTCAGACTTAGTCATATTTCAAGATTTCAGGGAGGCATCGTAAGAGGTAAATAAATAAATACTTTGAATAAGTTGGAATAATGCTAGGAATGATGCATGGACTGTTGTACTATAAATAATATTCGCTGTAAAACATTATAGTTTTTACCTCACATAATTTATTAAATATCAAACATTCACCAATGTCATATGATTTCTATAAAAAAATGATAACTCTTTATCTATGTTATATTTGAAAATGATTTGAGCATTTATCTACCCTTCTACATCATGTATATTTTTATAATCCTTAAAAAATACCCAAATTCTAAATTTATATATTTTATCCTATTCTTCCTTTATCAAACAAGATTTTCTGTAAAAATAGATTAAAAAGAGAGAGATTTACCCAACATAAAACGACTCTAACTATGTTAGTGCAAAATTCTCATAGGCAATGACTTTCTTAAGGAAATACAATATTTCTTCTTCATTTTTTGGAAAGAAAATTACAATAAATTACATGAGTTTTTAACACCCATAACTAATTTAAAATTTTATAATCAACCATTAACACTTTTGTATAAAGATATGAAGTTTGACTATTAAACACAATTATCGTAATAAATTTATTTTGTGACATGGTTTACAATCATGTTTTTAGTAGTTTATTTTGTGACATGGTTTACAATCATATTTAGCAGGGGTATTTAATTTTTTTATTTTATTGAGATTTGAACTCAGTTGCTTAAACCAATTTTGAAATTGATATGATGTACCTTGTTTGTTTTTGGTTTTGAAGTATATATGATAAGTAAATATTGCAACAGATTGTAAATAATTGCAGGTTTAAAAATTAGTAAATCATATATTTTTTTAAATTTTCTATTTAAATATATAAAAATATATTGAGAAGAAAAAACTTTTATTAGGAAAAATTTATACTAAAAAAAATTGTAATTGTCAAATCTATAAAAGAAGTATCCATCAATAAATTTTTAATTTAAGCAAAAGTTTAAGTTAAAATTTATGTATGGATAAAAATTTTATAAAATTTGGTTACATTTTAAGTTCTTTGGCTTTTGGTGTAACATTTAAGTGGCTACATTTGTATTGGATCATCTAAAGTTCAAATACTACAAATAATCAAACAACCTAAAATAGAGGACACATAATTAATGTATTAGTTTAATAGTGGTATCGATAATAGAAACTATGTTTATGTTGTAAATGGTTATGGGTCCATTCAATCCCTCATTGAGTTAACTAAAAAAAATTGATTGTAACCTTCTAATCTCACAAGGGTATTTTTAGTTGTTTAAAGATAGGGGTATTTATACCTTTCATAGACATCTACACTTCTTAATGTTTTTATGTACCTACTTAGTAAAAGTGTATCAAATTCCTTTGTTTCTTCAAATATGAGTCTAATTTTAATTCAAATATATGTAAATACACATAGATTGGAGATCATTTACATATAGAATTAACAATTGATATTTTTAGCATTATATTGAGTCTAATAAGTACTGGCATGCATTTGTATTATTTGTGGGGCACTTTTGGCACATGATGTAAGCTTTGCATATCATTAAAATGTTATTGAATGGTTTCTACTATTTAGAGTTTTGATAAATATCAATATAGTTATCTTATTCACTTAGTTTATTGTACGCTCTTGAAGCTAACTTTTATTTTCCTTTAAAATTATCATATAACAGTGAAATGAATACCAAATTTAATGTCTGTAATATGACTTTCAAATGAATATTAAATTTAAGAATTTTAATGACCTCTCATATTATTACACTTACTTCTACCCTATATCATGTATCAAATAGGTCAGAGAATACTATAAAATGAAAAGTAAAAAAAAAGATATCTATGATCCTTTAGACATTGCTAAAAATAATAAGATTTATTGTATTTAAATGCACATGTTTCGTTTTGGTTTAATAAATTTAAGCAATTTTTAATATTTAAATATAAAATAACATATAACCTTAGAAATTGAACATTTAATAATTTATTTAAATATAAAAATATACATGCATATATTAATTGTTAAAGATCTAAAAAAAACTTTTAAACATTAAATATATTTAATATCATTTATATTAAAAAATTATTTATCAAGATCATTTGAATATAAAATATTAAACAAATTAATATTTAATAAAAATTTAATATAAATGCTTTCAACATAACATAAAATATATTTTATATATTTATTATAAAATTTCAATAATATATAACGATATTTTTATTCAATTTATTTTCTTAAAATTATAAAGAGAAATATAATTATATATTATCACTCAATTATAATTGGAAAAATCAAATTTAATAATTTTAAATTATTTTAAAAATATCTAACACTTAAATAAGAATTAATGTAATTCAAAGTTAAAAAGTTCAAGACATTTATTTCACAATGATGTCTCCTTATATTTCAAATTTTTTTTGACGATATCATATAAAAACGATAAATTTGTTGATGTGACTAAAAAATAAAATCATAAATATATGAGTTATTTATGTGATTCTCATAATGTGATTTGAGTGGTGGAATCGCTACAACCTCTTAAAGCTCATGAAATGAAAAAGTTTTAAAAAAAAATGTAAAGAAAAGTTAGAAAAGAAATTGATATTTGCTTCCCTTTCAACAATGTCAAAAATAACAATAATTATTATCATATGTGGGTACACATTTTTCATGTAATTATAATGCATAATTTTAGTATAATAAATTTTATTAATTTTTAAATTTTAATGTAAAATAACATGTAACCTAACATACATTGAAATTTTGATAATATATTTAGTAACGTAATATATTTATTCATAATTTTGATATTTAAGTTACTTGAGATTTAAATTTAAAATAATACTTATAATTTAATATAAATTAAATATTTAATGATATATTCAGATATAAACGACACATGTATACACATATAAATTGTTAAAATTAAATAGAAATTCTAAACATTAAATATTTTTATATCATTTAGATAAAGACTTGTCATAAAATTTATGTGAATATAAAATATTATAAAAATAAATATTTAATAATTTTATTTTTTCAAAACCTTTAATTATGTTAAAATATAAATAGTTATGAAAAGTACTTTTTAATCAATTTGTTTTCCTAAAACTATGAATAATGAGATCTAATTATACATCATCACTTGTGTGTGTGTGTGTGTGTGTGTGTGTGTGTAATCAAGTTTAAAAGTACACCAACAAACAATATTGGTCATGTTTAGATTGGTCAAAACACATACATAATCATGTAAACTCCTGCTAATAGACCGAAGAGCACACCAACAAACAAAATTGTAACAAAAAAATCATGCTTAATGATGCTTTGAGTTTCATTTGTAGCATTCCACTTATGTAATCACCCATGACAACAATAGATAAAAGTACATCAAGAATGGTATAATAAATGCCATTAAGATCTCCAGACTAAATAGGATTTGATACTCCTTGAAATGTTTTGAATCCTTAAATTTCACGCCCTCCAAATTATAAGGTATTATGACCAAACTAGTGACAATTATAAATGTGATGACCATACATATATAGGTATGTATGTATGTGCACACACACACACACACACACACACGTGTGTGTGTGTGTGTGTGTGTACACACATACATACATGCATACATACATACATACATATAAGAGTGTATATATATATCTATATGCATACATATATATACTCTTATATGTATGTATGTGTGTTTGTGTATACATATGTGTGTATATATACACACATACATACATACACATACATATATACATGTATATATCTATATACATACATATATATACATGTATATATCTATATACATACATATATGTACTCTTATGTGTGTGTGTGTATATACATATATATACATACATACATGTATATATCTATACACACAAATATGTGTGTGTGTGTGTGAGTGTGTGTGTGTATACACACACACATACATATATATACATATATCCATGTATATATCTGTATACACACACATACACACACATATGCACACACACACACATACATACATATACATATGGCTCTATGTGATAACATAATGGTGAAAACGTAGTGGGAGAAAATGTAGCAGAGGCATAATATTGCAGGAGAAAATGTAGCAAGTAAAAAATATAGCAAAATTGAGAATATAGCATAAATGTAGCGAGAATCATAAAACACTAAATTTGCAAAAAATAAACAATTAAAAAAACATTTCATGAATTTAGAGTTGTAATTGAAAGTTGTGTGCGATGCCTCCTAAATATTCCAAGTGATTATCTAGAAAATAACTTGATACTACTCTTTCTAATTTTGTGATAGTGTCCCTATATTTTTTATTCTATGGGGGTCCTTCAAATCTTGTTATGTACTATTCCATGGTGACATCGATGAGGCTTTGTTCCTCTTGTAGAATTTTTATGAATTTCCATAGTGTTGGGTGTTGGCATGTAAGGAGATGATTGAATCCTCTATGCCACCCTTCTATGGAATTATTAGGATGGGGTAGACTAGTGGCAACTACTTCATAACAATTCCATAGGTTAATTGTAAATCTTCCTCTTCTTTGGTTTGTACAATGAATTGTCTGGCATATCCAAGTGTTCTCACAGTACTCTACAAATTTTTGAAGCTCACTTTTTATTTCTCCATTTGGCCCATTGGGTTTATAATATGGAGTGTTTCACAATTCTTGGATTGCTTCAGGCACATGCTCTACTGAAACGTATGCTAGTGCAACTAATTGGAAGACTTGGAGTGAAAAATTTGAATCTCTTTCATATAATTTTTGGAGCCCTTCTGGTTGACTTTTTTTTCCAAAGGCATTGAGTAAGGTGGAAGAAACATCCTCTTTGAATAGTTTTAGTGAAGTTGAATTGAAATTCTTTAATGATAGTTGTTCCAAAGTCTATCATGAGAGTTGTTGGTTGCAGTGAGTTGTTGATGTCTTTCAATGCTTTGAAAACTCTATGGTATGTTTTCTTTTTTTGGTTTGGCATTAGAGAATATACCACGGTATCACTATATGATTATTCAAAATATGGATGGGGTGTAGTTGATCGAAAATATAAACAACCTTTGGTGACTTTGGTGTGAGTTTAGTGAATAGATCAATAGGAAAGTCATTTTTTAAAATTATTTATGGAAGAAATCCTATGGGTATTTTAGATTTTGTACAATTACCGATTGCAGATAAATTAATGATGATGCAAAAGTGTTTGCAGAGCATATGCAATAGTTGTAAGGAGTAAGAAGAAAGTTGCAGGAAGGTAATGAGAAATATAAAGTAGTAGCAGATGTTAGAAAAAATTCAAAGGTATTTGAAGGAGAGTTGGTAATGGTTTACTCGAGGAAAGAAAGATTTAAAAAATGCACATACAATAAGTTGAAGTACAAAAAAATTGGACCATGCAGAATTGTGAAGAAAATCAATGACCATGCTTATGAGATGAGTTTACTGCAGTTTTTTTTTTTAATATCTCTAGTGTTTAATGTTTCAGATATATATCAATTCCATGGAGAGGATGGTGAAAGTGATGTAGATGAAGTAAATTGGGAGCAATAGGTTCCAAAGAAGAAAAAAAGATAGTGCAAGTTTTGAATATGAAGATGGTGAGCACAACGCAAGGGAATTATAACAGTTATTTGGTATAGTGGGAAGGATTGCAATAAAAAGACAACATTTAGATTACAGAATGGGCGCTGAATAAGATTGACAAGGAAAAATAACAGCAGTAAAATTAGGGTAACTCACAAACGCTGAGTTGTTTTCAACCAAAGGAGAACGATGTAGAAAAAATAGGACAACCTTTCAGAGGCCATAATTTTTTATTCATATCTTCGTTTGAGCTCTTTCACGTGCCAAAACGACTGTCTCAAAAGTTCATTATTATCTTAAGCAATTATGCCTTCTAGGGATGTTTTCGATATTTTTCGGAGGCCATACGTGATCATCTGAGGGTCCAAATTTGTTTTTTTTTTAGAATTTCTTATTTTTAGAAATTGTATATTTTTAGGTCCGGACATCAACTTCAATTGAATTTCGTCTGATAGGTTTATTTTAGCATTTATGATATTTCAAGATATTTGTAGAGCTATGCATGTTCACATGCGAACTTACTATAAATAAAAGCAGCTAAAAATAGATATTTTTTATAGATTTTAGTTTTTTTCGAATTTTGGATGTAAACTTTAATTTTCGAGTTGAAGCTTATTTAAGCATGGTTTGAGATTGTAATTATTTCAAGTCATTCAATACGAATCAATTCTGAGATTGTTTCAGATCTTGGCCTATTGGTAATTTTATTTGTCTAGATAGTTTTCGGTTTCATTAAATTTATTATGATGGATAATGTGCATGACATCACTACCTGCCTTATGATAACATTAAAACACTCTGAGCCAATGGAAATTTTAAAAAATGAATTTTTTCTTAATTTTTGTTAACAAATGTGCAACTGAACTTTTATAAAAATACAAAAAAAATTATCTACGAAAAACAATACACTCTGATTGATTGAAAATACAAAATTTAATTGAAAATTAAAACAAATCAAAAACTTTAATATACCCTCCCAAACTAATAATAAAATAAACATTTAAAAACAAAATGTTCATTATTATCCAGATTTAAAAAAAAGATTTGAAAAATATTTTACTCGCAAAAGATAAAGTGGTATGTCTCAATGTGATGTTAATGGAAGAAAACTTTGCCGTGTTTGGAATCTTTGTAAGGATTAGCCAGGATAAATTTGGTAGGATGTATGAGCATCTTGAGTGGGACCCTCGAAAGCTGCTCGGGTGAGTCATAAAGCTTTGTGCCATTCGAATCGACCCATGTGTAGATCATCTTTGTGACGTATCGTTTGGTGTGTCACTTAGGAATCACCACATCACTATCTATGATATAGACCGCATCACCATTACTCACTTCACTTCAGGCGGTGTAGTAACCAAATACAAATAATTTGGGTCTTCTTTATTTGTTGTTTAAGATAAAACAAAACTATTTTTTAAAGGAAAAAACTTAAATGAAATATTTTTTAATAAAATAAATTTAAATAATTTATATTTTCATTTTTTATATTAATAAAAAAATTTATGAATGTAATATTTTTTATTTTTACAATTTTTTATTCAATTTATTGAATTTAATTATCTATAAAATAAAAATTATAAAAGAAAAGAATTGTAGTATAATTTTTTTTGTTGGAAAAAAATAAATCATAAAAAAAGAAACAATATTAATGCCTTTAAATGCAAATCTATAGTACCTTTTTTATACATAAAGACATTTTAACCAAAACTTAACCCACAAAAAAAATTAGTAATCATTTAAAAAATAAGAAAAAATATTTAGATATAAAAAGTTAAAAAACACTCATAAAACCATTAAATAAGATGAATTGAAGGTAAACAATTTTTTTTTTTTTTTTTTTTAAAATTTATTTATAATAAATTTTAAATATACCTTTTTGAACAAAATAAGTTTAGGCCAAAAGTATGAAATGGGCATGCAAGGAAAAGATTATTTACTCTTATTTAGTATCATCAGTTTTTTTTCTTTACATATATAATTATATGAATAATTTTGGATCAATTGAAATGACCTTTGATATCCTATGATTAAACTATGTAAATGGCAAATAATGATTTTGGTGAAGGCCTTAGTCATGATGAGAAACTAAGAACATGGGTATGGAAAGCTAGAAGTCACACTAAGGATTATACAATAATGGACTGTACCGTCTTTTACCAGTCATACCTGCTTGTTTGTTACGATCAGTGAAATATACTTAAACATAATTTTAATACACATACATATGATTTTCCTACCATATATAATTTATCTACAATTGTTAAATCTTTCAAGATTAAAAACTTCATTTTAATTGAAAACCTAATTGTATTTATATATATTGTAATAAATATATTTTTGAAAACAAAATTATACATTTCAAATTTTTAGAAGGTAAAATATGTATATAAGCCACTCAGGTTTATATATATATATATATATATATATATATATATATATATATATATATATATATATATATATATATATATATATATATATATATATATATATGTCAAAAGTTATAATAAAAATAAATCTACTAAAATTAAAACACGGTTTCCAATCACATAAAATGAAAGGACATTGCTTTATCAATCGGAATAAATTCTTTAAAAGGTGGAGCATTCATGGATATCATCTGGGGAGCTTGTCACAGCAACCAAACTAAAATCGAATTTGGCACCATGTTGGGTGCCACAGCAAGCTATATGAGTGACAACTAAAATCCATGGAATTTTAAATACACAATTAGTGGGTATTGCTATTACCTGCAGAGTTTTGATAGTAAGATTGTTGAATCTCTTATGATGGCTCCTTTTTTTCTCTAGCTTTTCTTTTTGCAATGCGTTACAAATAATGCCACAAAAAATAAAATGCCAAAAAAGTAGGACAAATGATTTGACTTCGCTTCTTGAGCCCTGCACACCATGTCCATGACATCAGCTAAATTGATGGTTGCAATCTAAAGTTAATTTGATCCAACATCCATCACCATTAATCCATGTAACAACTATACCTATCGATATTAAGTGTCATTACTTGTGTCCTGATTCACTCTTGGATTTAGAGAGTTAACTGCAAATTTTTACAGTAAATTCTATTTTAGGTTAGGAGATGATTCATGCCAAAGTACATACTTGTCTGCAAAATTGGACCCACTCATTCAATATTTGTTAATGGTACCCAGGTGAGTGCACACTAAATAAAAAAAATGTACATTGATGAACGCATGGTAGACAACAATGGATCTATTTCCATATTCCTCACTATCTTCATAAATAAATTTTGATGTGGAAAATATAGGCCAATCTTTTGGAGGCCATAACTTTTGACTCATATATGTGTTTGAGCTCTTCCACTTTATCATAAATATTCATACCTACTTAAGGATGTTTTTAATATTTTTAGAAGGCTATACATAATCATTTGAGGGTTTGAAAGTACAATTTGATTATTTTTTCTAGAATTTCCTATTTTTAGAAATTGTATATTTTTAGGTCTAGACATCAACTTCAGTTGAATTTCATTCAATAGGTTGATTTTAGCATTAAAAATATTTTTGGAGCCTTTTAGAGATGTGCACCTTTGCATATAAAATAGATTGTATCGTACCATTATTCTATTACTTCCAGCTTGCAGTAGTGTATTCACCAATTTCAAAAGCTAATATTTGTTAAGGGTGATAGGGATCCTGATCTACAACCTTACTATCAAATGATTCACATGAATCAGCCACACAATAATTTACAAATGAATAATTTTCTTGAGATAATG
This sequence comes from Torreya grandis, assembly GCA_037957365.1. Lineage (NCBI taxonomy): Eukaryota > Viridiplantae > Streptophyta > Pinopsida > Cupressales > Taxaceae > Torreya > Torreya grandis. Next base: position 2,902,651 of record JARHVA010000069.1, read on the forward strand.
GCAGAATGGTATCGATATGAAAACAATCGTAAGAAAGTTACTAGATTTTACTCCTATATTGTTCAGGGATCTCTTTCAAAGCTCTATGCTACCAAGTATAAGCTCTGCTCTCGAGCAGATTGTCTCCCATAATGTCAACCATCTATTGAAAAGGAGAGAAGGGCACGTATAAGATTACAATGATCTTTTAAAAATGGGGCTCGTAGATGACATTATTGGCATTGATTTTTCTAATAATTTTTTGATACCTACAACTGACTACACTCCCTTTCCAATGAACTAGACACCAGACCATGAAAAAGTCTTACATGAAAATATAAATATACTAAGGCAAAGCTATTTTATGCAAAAATTTTAATTTTTTCTTGGGAAGCAAACCTATCATTTTATTTATATGCTTTTTTATAAGTTTCGTTGATCCCGAATGCCTTTACCAGGATATTTGGTTTGAGTGCAAACCTAGGTGGAACAAGTCCTAAAATTCTTTAAAAGGTGGAGCATTCATGGATATCATCTAAGGAGCTTGTCATAGCAACCAAACTAAAATCAAATTTGGCACCATAATGGGTGCCACAGCAAGCTATATGAGTGACAACCAAAATCCATGGAATTTTAAATACACAAAACACTAGTGGGTATTGCTATTACCTGCAGAGTTTTGATAGTAAGATTGTTAAATCTCCTACTATGGCTCCTTTTTTCTCTAGATTTTCTTTTTGTAATGCCCTAAAAATAATGCCATAATAAATAAAATGCCAAAAAAATTAAGACAAATGATTTGACTTCGGTTCTTGAGCCCTACACACCATGTCTATGACATCAGCTAAATTGATGGTTGTAATCTAAAATTAATTTGATCCAACATCCATCACCATTAATCCATGTACCAACTATACCTATTGATATTAAGTGTCATTACTTGTGTCTCAATTCACTCTTGGATTTAGAGAGTTAACTACAAATTTTTACAATAAATTCTATTTTAGGTTAGGGGATGATTCATGCCAAAGTACAGACTCATTTGCAAAATTGGACTCAATCATTCAATATTTGTTAATGGTACCCAGGTGAGTGCACACTAAATAAAAAATAAAAAAATGAACATTGATGACCGCATGGTAGACAACAATGGATCTATTTCCATATTCCTTACTGTCTTCATAAATAAATTTTGATGTAAAAAAAATAGGCCAACATTTTGGAGGCCGTAAATTTTGACTCGTAGCTCTGTTTCAGCTCTTCGACATATCAACATGACTGCCTCAAAAATTTTGTTGCTATCATAAGTAGTTATACCTACTTAAGGATGTTTTTGATATTTTTAGAAGGCCATACGTAATCATTTGAGGGTTTGAAATTACAATTTGATTAATTTTTCAAGAATTTCTTATTTTTAGAAATTGTATATTTTTAGGTCTAGACATCAACCTCAGTTGAATTTCATCCAATAGGTTAATTTTAGCATTTAAAATATTTTGGGAGTTTTTTTAGAGATGTGCACCTTAGCATGCAAACTTACTATAAATATTAGCTACTAAAACTAGATATTTATTTTAGATTTTAGTTTTTTTAAATTTTGCATGTAACCTTTAATTTTTAAGTTGAGACTTATTGAAGCATGGTTTGGGTTAGTAATTATTTCAAGTCATTCAATATGAATCAATTTTGAATACTGTTTAAAATCTTGACCTATTGATAATTTTATTTGTCTTGATAGTTTTCAGTTTCATTATTGGTATCAGAGCAAGTTCAAATCATGGAGGAGTAAGACATGAAAAGAGGATGGGGAGGTATTGTGTAGATGATCTAGACTATACACGAGTTACAAATACAAGTTTAACAATTAACAAAGGTTATCATAAATCAAGAAAAAAGATAAGGTGGTGATGAAGCTGAGGAAGACATAGATCATGATGAATAAGTTTAACAAGAAGAAGAACATCAAGAACAACCACCATCGATGGAAGAGAGGATGGTTCAGGTTTTAGAAGGAAGGAATGAAGGAGGCAATGTTGATGTTCTAGATTATGGAGGCAGTTTAAAATCAAAGTTGATAGATTGGATAAATAACATGGATAAGTTCTTCGAGTCGAAGACTATGAGAGAAGACAAGAAGGTAAAGTTTGCATGCACAAAATTAAAAGTCATGCAATGATTTGGTGGGATCACCTATAGAAAGAAAGACATAGAAAAGGTAAAGAGAAGATTAATTCATGGAAAAACATGGAAAAAAAGTTTAGGGTGAATTTTCTTTCTGTTAATTATGCACAAACCCTATACAAAATATTTTAGAATTTGAGACAAAAAGATCAAAGTATACAAGAGTATATAGAGTAATTTTATAAGCTTTTCATACAAGTGGAGCATGATGAAACAAAAAAGTAGATGACTACAAATTATGTAAATGGTTTGAAATTTTTTATTCAAGATGAATTAAGCATACATATAATGCTTTGCATGGAGGAGGCTTATCAATTAGCTTTGAAGGAAGAAGAAAAATAAAATAAATATAATTTTAGAAGAATGTCTCTTGGTCCAAATGTAGAAAAAAAATGTACACTTGTGAAAAAGGTGGTATAAAGGTAGTTTTATTACTTTTTAAAGGGGAAGAAAAGACATAAAATATACTCTCTATTAAAAAATGTATCCAAGATATGAAGGTGGTAGGTTGTTATGTATTAGTAGCAAAGAATAAAGACACAAAAATGGTATAAATACTAACAAAAACAACAAGAGTGTTGAAAGATTATGAATATGTTATGCCTGATGAGTTACCAGATGGTTTACCATCAAAGAAAGATATTCAACATCATATTGATTTGACTATAGGATCAGCTCTACCCAATTAAGCAACTTATAACATGAGTCCAACATAATATATAGAATTAAATAAATAAGTTACTGAGTTGATAAAGAAGAAGGTGATAAGGGAGAGTATGAGTCCATGTGCAACACCAATATTGTTAACTCTAATAAAAGATGAAGGATGGAGAATGTGTGTGGATAGTAGAATAATTAATAAAATTTTAATCAAATATAGGTTTCCTATATCTTTTTTAGATGATATGATGGATGTACTTGTAGGAAGAAAATATTTTACCAAAAGTGATTTAAAGAGTGGTTATTATCATATTCAAATTCGTGAAGGAGATGGATGGAAAAACTACATTCACGACTAAAGATAGGTTATATGAGTGGATGGTGATGCGATTTAGATTATCTAATGCACCTAACACATTTATAAGGGTGATGAATACAATGCTACAAAAATATATTGATAAGTTTATAATTGTTTATTTTGATGATATTTTGATATTTAGTAAGACTAAATAAGAACACTTACAACATTTGAGAATAGTATTGGATTTGTTAAGAAATAAAAATATATATGCAAATTTGAAGTGCAAGTTTATGCAGAATAGTTTGGTATTTTTGAGATATGTATTTTCAATAGATGGTGTGAAAATAGATGAAAAAAAGATAAAAGGCAATTGTTGAGTGGCCTATTCTAAAAAACATTACAGAGGTAAGAAGTTTTCATGGTTTAACAACTTTTAACAGAAAATTTATTAAAAATTTTAGTAGTATTATGACACCAATAACATATTAAATGAGAGGGAATGAATTTTCATGGACTAGAGTAACCACATAAAACTTTGAAATTTTGAAGAAGAAGACTATATAATGATCAATTTTAGCATTACCAAATTTTGGTAAAGTGTTTGAAGTTGATTGTGATGCTTCATTTGAGGGAATTGGTGTTGTGATGAGTCAAGAAGGAAAGATAATAGCATATTTCAATGAAAAATTGAATGAGGTAAGAACAAAGTATTATACTTATGATGTTGAACTTTATGCAATTGTAAAAGCATTAAGACATTGGAGGTATTATCGTGAGTCTAAGGAGTTTAGACTATTTACAGATCATGAGGCTTTGAAGTGTGTGAATACACAAAAAAACTTGAATAGTAGACATGCAAAGTGGGTTTCTTTCTTACAAAGGTATACTTTTATGTTGAAGAATAAATTAGAAAAACAAAATTAGGTAGCTGATGCATTAAACAAGAGAGTAGCATTATTAACTACTATGATGAGTGAAGTAGTTGGATTTGAAGTTATCAAAGAATTATATGATACTGATCCATATTTTGGCAAAATAGTTGAATAGTGTAAGAATCTATTAATAGGTGGGACAAATATTATTCATTATGTGTATCATATACAACAAGGCTATCTCTTCAAAGGGAAATAATTATGCATTCCAATTGGGTCTCTACGAGATAATATAATAAGATAATTACATAGTGGTGGTTTGGCTAGAAATTTCGGTAAGACGAAGACAATAGCTTTGGTGGAAGAAAAGTATTTTTGGCCAAAGATGAAGAGAGATGTGACAAGGTATGTTCTAAAGTGTAGAATATATTAGGTGGCTAAATGACATGCATAAAATATTGGACTATACATGTCATTATCGGTCTCAAGAGGATCATGGACAGATTTGATTATGGATTCCATGTTATTATTGCCAAACACATAAAGAGGTAATGATTGCATTTTTATTGTTGTAGACAGATTTTCTAAAATGGTTCATTTCATTGCATGTGAGAAAACCAATGATGCCTCTAGAGTTGCAAAATTATTTTTAAAGGATATTATGAGATTGCATGGTGTTCTAAAAACTATTACTTCAGATAGGGACATGATATATCTAAGTCATTTTTGGAGGACTTTGTGGAAGAAAATGGGTACTAATCTACAATTTAGTAGTGCATATCACCCATAAACAAATGGATAGACAAAAGTTGTGAATAAGAGCTTGAAATTTTTATTGAGATGCATAGTGGAGAGAAGCCCAAGCAATGGGACTTAGATTTACCATAAGTTGAGTTTGCATATAATAGTTCAATGAATAGATCAATAGGAAAGTCATTTTTTTAAATTATTTATGGAAGAAATCCTATGGGTATTTTAGATTTGGTACAATTACCGATTGCAGATAAATTAATTATGATGCAAAAGTGTTTGCAGAGCATATGCAATAGTTGCAAGGAGTAAGAAGAAATTTGCAGGAAGGTAACGAGAAATATAAAGTAGTAGCAGATGTTAGAAAAAAATCAAAGGTATTTGAAGGAGAGTTGGTAATGGTTTACTCAAGGAAAGAAAGATTTATAAAATGCACATACAATAAGTTGAAGTACAAAAAAATTGGACCATGTAGAATTGTGAAGAAAATCAATGATCATACTTATGAGATGAGTTTACCACATATTTTTTTTTAATATCTCTAGTGTTTAATGTTTCAGATTTATATCAATTCCATGGAGAGGATGGTGAAAGTGATGAAGATGAAGAAGTAAATTGAGAGCAATAAGAAGAAGAAAAAAGGATAGTGCAGGTTTTAGATATGAAGACGGTGAGCACAAGGCAAGGGAATTGTAACAGGTATTTGGTATAGTGGGAAGGATTGCAATAAAAAGACAACATTTAGATTACAGAATGGGTGTTGAATAAGATTGACAAGGAAAAATGGCAGCAGTAAAATTAGGGTAAATCACAAATGCTGAGTTGTTTTCAACTAGAGGAGAATGATGTAGAAGAAATAGGCCAACCTTTCAGAGGCCATAATTTTTTATTCATATCTTCGTTTGAGCTCTTTAACGTGCCAAAACGACTGTCTCAAAAAGTTCATTATTATCTTAAGCAATTATGCCTTCTAGGGATGTTTTCGACATTTTTCGGAGGCCATACGTGATCATCTGAGGGTCCAAAATTGTATTTTTTTTCTTAGAATTTCTTATTTTTAGAAATTGTATATTTTTAGGTCCAGACATCAACTTCAATTGAATTTCGTCTGATAGGTTTATTTTAGCATTTATGATATTTCAAGATATTTGTAGAGCTATGCGCGTTCACATGTGAACTTACTATAAATAAAAGCAGCTAAAAATAGATATTTTTTTATAGATTTTAGTTTTTTTCGAATTTTGCATGTAAACTTTAATTTTTGAGCTGGAGCTTATTTAAGCATGGGTTGGGATTGTAATTATTTCAATTCATTCAATACGAATCAATTATGAGATTGTTTCAGATCTTGGCCTATTGGTAATTTTATTTGTCTTGATAGTTTTTGGTTGCATTAAATTTATTATGACGGATAATGTGCATGATGTCACTACCCTGCCTTATGATAACATTAAAAAACTCTAAGCCAGTGAAAATAAAAATAAATGAATTTTTTCTTAATTTTTGTTAACAAATGTGCCACTGAACTTTTGTAAAAATGCAAAAAAAATTATGTACGAAAAACAATACACTATGATTGATTGAAAATACAAAATTTAATTGAAAATTAAAACAAATCAAAAAACCTCCCAAACTAATAATAAAATAAACATTTAAAAACAAAATGGTCATTATTATTCAGATTTTAAATAAAGATTTGAAAAATATTTTACTCCCAAAAGATAAAGTTGTATGTCTCAATGTGATGTTAAGGGAAGAAAACTTTCCCGTGTTTGGAATCTTTGTAAGGATTAGCCAGGATAAATTTGGTAGGATGTATGAGCATCTTGAGTGGGACCCTCGAAAGCTGCTCGGGTGAGTCATAAAGCTTTGTGCCATTCGAATCGACCCATGTGTAGACCATCTTTTCAACCACATCATCTTTGTGACGTATCGTTTGGTGTGTCACTTAGGAATCACCACATCACTATCTATGATATAGACCGCATCACCATTACTCACTTCACTTCAGGCGGTGTGGTAACCAAATACAAATAATTTGGGTCTTCTTTATTTGTTGTTTAAGATAAAACAAAAATATTTTTTAAAGAAAAAAACTTAAATGAAATATTTTTTAATAAAATAAATTTAAATTTAAATTTTATTATTTTATCGTAATGAATTTTTTACGATTATATATATATATAAAATTACATTTTATGAAATGAAAGTTCAATAATTTATATTTTCATTTTTTATATTAATAAAGTTTTTTATGAATACAATATTTTTTATTTTTACAATTTTTAATTTAATTTATTCAATTTAATTATCTTTAAAATAAAAATTATAAAAAAAAAGAGAATTGTAGTATAATTTTTTTTGTTGGAAAAAAATAAATCGTAAAAAAGGAAATGATATTAATGTCTTTAAATGCAAATCTATAGTACATTTTTCATACATAAAGACATTTTAACCAAAACTTAACCCCCAAAAAGAAATTTTAGTAATCATTTAAAAAATAAGAAAAAATATTTAGATATAAAAAGGGAAGAAACACTCATAAAACCATTAAATAAGATGAATTGAAGGTAAACATTTTTTTTTTTTTGAATATACCTTTTTTGAACAAAATAAGTTTAGGCCAAAAGTATGAAATGGGCATGCAAGGAAAAGATTATTTACTCTTATTTAGTATCATCAGTGTTTTTTTTCCATATATAATTATATGAATAATTTTGGACCAATTGAAATGACCTGTGATATCCTATGATTAAACTATGTAAATGGCAAATGATGATTTTGGTGAAGGCCTTAGTCATGATGAGAAACTAAGAACATGGGTATGGAAAGCTAGAAGTCACACTAAGGATTATACAATAATGGACTGTACCATCTTTTACCAATCATCCCTGCTTGTTTGTTACGATCAGTGAAATATACTTAAACATAATTTTAATACACATACATATGATTTTCCTACCATATATAATTTATCTACAATTGTTAAATCTTTCAAGATTAAAAACTTCATTTTAATTGAAAACTTAATTGTATTTATATATATTGTAATAAATATATTTTTGAAAACAAAATTATACATTTCAAATTTTTAGAAGGTAAAATATGTATATAAGCCACTCAGGTTTATACACACACACACACACACATACATATGATTTTCCTACCATATATAGTTTATCTACAATTGTTAAATCTTTCAAAATTAAAAACTTCATTTTAATTGAAAACCTAATTGTATTTAGGTATATTGTAATAATTATATTTTTGAAAACAAAATTATACATTTCAAATTTTTAGAAGGTAAAATATGTATATAAGCCACTCAGGTTTATATATATATATGTGTGTGTGTGTGTGTGTGTGTGTGTGTCAAAAGTTATAATAAAAAGAAATCTACTAAGATTAAAACACGGTTTCCAATCACATAAATTGAAAGGACATTGTTTTATCAATCAGAATAAATTCTTTAAAAGGTGGAGCATTCATGGATATCATCTGGGGAGCTTGTCATAACAACCAAAATAAAATCGAATTTGGCACCATGTTGGGTGCCACAACAAGCTATATGAGTGACAACTAAAATCCATGGAATTTTAAATACACAATTAGTTGGTATTGCTATTACCTGCAGAGTTCTAATAGTAAGATTGCTGAATCTTTTATGATGGCTCCTTTTTTTCTCTAGCTTTTCTTTTTGCAATGCCTTACAAATAATGCAACAAAAAATAAAATGCCAAAAAAGTAGGACAAATGATTTGACTTCACTTCTTGAGCCCTGCACACCATGTCCATGACATCAGCTAAATTGATGGTTGCAATCTAAAGTTAATTTGATCCAACATCCATCACCATTAATCCATGTAACAACTATACCTATCGATATTAAGTGTCATTACTTGTGTCTTGATTCACTCTTATATTTAGAGAGTTAACTGCAAATTTTTACAATAAATTCTATTTTAGGTTAGGAGATGATTCATGCCAAAGTATAGATTCGTCTGCAAAATTGGACCCACTCATTCAATATTTGTTAATGGTACCCAGGCGAGTGCACACTAAATAAAAAATTAAAAAAATGAACATTGATGAACGCATGGTAGACAACAATGGATGTATTTCCATATTCCTCACTATCTTCATAAATAAATTTTGATGCAGAAAAAATAGGTCAATCTTTTGGAGGCCATAACTTTTGACTCATCTATTTGTTTGAGCTCTTCCACTTAATCATAAGTATTCATACCTACTTAAGGATGTTTCTGATATTTTTAGAAGGCCATACATAATCATTTGAGGGTTTGAAAGTACAATTTGATTAATTTTTCAAGAATTTCCTATTTTTAGAAATTGTATATTTTTAGGTCTAGACATCAACTTTAGTTGAATTTCATTCAATGGGTTGATTTGAGCATTTAAAATATTTTGGGAGCTTTTTAGAGATGTGCACCTTTGCATATAAAATAGATTGTATCATACCATTATTCTATTACTTCCAGCTTGTAGTAGTGTATTCACCAATTTCAAAAACTAAGATTTCTTAAGGGTGATAGGGATCCTGATCTACAACCTTACTATCAAATGATTCACATGAATCAGCCACACAATAATTTACAAATGAATAAGTTTCTTGAGATAATGGCAGAATGGTATCGATATGAAAACAATCGTAACGAAGTTACTGGATTTTACTCCTATATTGTTCAGGGATCTCTTTCAAAGCTCTATGCTACCAAGTATAAGCTCTGCTCTCGAGCAGATTGCCTCCCATAACGTCAGCCATCTATTGAAAAGGAGAGAAGGGCACGTACCAGAATACAATGATCTTTTAAGAATGGGGCTTGTAGATGACATTATTGGTATTGATTTTTCTAATAATTTTTTGATACCTACAACTGACTACACTCCCTTTCCAATGAACTAGACACCAAACCATGAAAAAGTCTTACATGAAAATATAAATATACTAAGGCAAAGCTATTTTATGCAAAAAGGATGTTTTTGATATTTTTAAAAGGCCATACGTAATCATTTGAGGGTTTGAAAGTACAATTTGATTAATTTTTTAGGAATTTCTTATTTTTAGAAATTGTATATTTTTAGGTCTAGACATCAACCTTAGTTGAATTTCATCCAATACGTTAATTTTAGCATTTAAAATATTTTGGGAGTTTTTTTAGAGATGTGCACCTTAGCATGCAAAGTTACTATAAATATTAGCTACTAAAACTAGATATTTATTTTAGATTTTATTTTTATTTAAATTTTGCATGTAACCTTTAATTTTTAAGTTGAGACTTATTGAAGCATGGTTTGGGTTAGTAATTATTTCAAGTCATTCAATATGAATCAATTTTGAATACTGTTTCAGATCTTGACCTATTGATAATTTTATTTGTCTTGATAGTTTTCAGTTTCATTATTGGTATCAGAGTAAGTTTGAATCTAAGGAGTTTAGACTATTTACAGATCATGAGGCTTTGAAGTGTGTGAATACACAAAAAAACTTAAATAGTAGACATGCAAAGTGGGTTTCTTTCTTACAAAGATATACTTTTGTGTTGAAGAATAAATTAGAAAAACAAAATTAGGTAGCTGATGCATTAAACAAGAGAGTAGCATTATTAACTACTATGGTGAGTGAAGTAGTTAGATTTGAAGTGATCAAAGAATTATATGATACTGATCCATATTTTGGCAAAATAGTTGAATAGTGTAAGAATCTATTAATAGGTGGGACAAATATTATTCATTATGGGTATCTTATACAACAAGGTTATCTCTTTAAAGGGAAATAATTATGCATTCCAATTGGGTCTCTACGAGATAATATAATAAGATAATTACATAGTGGTGGTTTGGCTAGAAATTTCGGTAAGACGAAGACAATAGCTTTGGTGGAGGAAAAGTATTTTTGGCCAAAGATGAAGAGAGATGTGACAAGGTATGTTCTAAAGTGTAGAATATATTAGGTGGCTAAATGACATGCATAAAATATTGGACTATACATGTCATTATCGGTCTCAAGAGGATCATGGACATATTTGATTATGGATTCCATGTTAGTATTGCCAAACACATAAAGAGGTAATGATTCCATTTTTATTGTTATAGACATATTTCCTAAAATGGTTCATTTCATTGCATGTGAGAAAACCAATGATGCCACTAGAGTTGCAAAATTATTTTTTAAGGATATTATGAGATTGCATGGTGTTCTAAAAACTATTACTTCAGATAGGGACATGATATATCTAAGTCATTTTTGGAGGACTTTGTGGAAGAAAATGGGTACTAATTTACAATTTAGTAGTGCATATCACCCATAAACTAATGGATAGACAAAAGTTGTGAATAAGAGCTTGAAATTTTTATTGAGATGCATAGTGGAGAGAAGCCCAAGCAATGGGACTTAGATTTACCATATGTTGAGTTTGCATATAATAGTTCAGTGAATAGATAAATAGGAAAGTCATTTTTTAAAATTATTTATGGAAGAAATCCTATGGGTATTTTAGATTTGGTATAATTACCGATTGCAGATAAATTAATGATGATGCAAAAGTGTTTGCAGAGCATATACAATAGTTGCAAGGAGTAAGAAGAAAGTTGCATGAAGGTAATGAGAAATATAAAGTAGTAGTAGATGTTAGAAAAAAATCAAAGGTATTTGAAGGAGAGTTGGTAATGGTTTACTCAAGGAAAGAAAGATTTAAAAAATGCACATACAATAAGTTGAAGTACAAAAAAAATGGACCATGTAGAATTGTGAAGAAAATCAATGACCACGCTTATGAGATGAGTTTACCACAGATTTTTTTTATATATCTAGTGTTTAATGTTTCAGATTTATATCAATTTCATGGAGAGGATGGTGAAAGTGATGAAGATGAAGAAGTAAATTTGGAGCAATAGGTTCCAAAGAAGAAAAAAAGATAGTGCAGGGTTTGGATATGAAGACGGTGAGCACAAGGCAAGGGAATTATAACAGGATTTTGGTATAGTGGGAAGGATTGCAATAAAAAGACAACATTTAGATTATAAAATGGGCGCTGAATAAGATTGACAAGGAAAAATGGCAGCAGTAAAATTAGGGTAACTCACAAAAGCTGAGTTGTTTTCAACCAGAGGAGAATGATGTAGAAAAAATAGGCCAACATTTCAGAGGCCATAATTTTTGATTCATATCTTCGTTTGAGCTCCTTAACGCGCCAAAACGACTGTCTCAAAAAATTCATTATTATCTTAAGCAATTATGTCTTTTATGGATGTTTTCGACATTTTTCGGAGGCCATACGTGATCATCTGAGGGTCCAAAATTGTATTTTTTATTTTTAGAATTTCTTATTTTTAGAAATTGTATATTTTTAGGTCCAGACATCAACTTCAATTGAATTTCGTCTGATAGGTTTATTTTAGCATTTATGATATTTCAAGATATTTTTAGAGCTATGTGCGTTCACATGCAAACTTACTATAAATAAAAGCAGCTAAAAATATATATATTTTTTATAGATTTTAGTTTTTTTTGAATTTTGCATGTAAACTTTAATTTTCGAGTTGAAGCTTATTTAAGCATGGTTTGGGATTGTAATTATTTCAAGTCATTCAATATGAATCAATTCTGAGATTGTTTCAGATCTTGGCCTATTGGTAATTTTATTTGTCTTGATAGTTTTCGATTTCATTAAATTTATTATGATGGATAATGTGCATAACATCACTACCCTGCCTTATGATAACATTCAAAAAATCTGAGCCAATGAAAATAAAAATAAATGAATTTTTTCTTAATTTTTGTTAACAAATGTGCAACTGAACTTTTGAAAAAATGCAAAAAAAATTATGTACAAAAAACAATACACTCTAATTGATCGAAAATACAAAATTTAATTGAAAATTAAAACAAATCGAAAACTTTAATATACCCTACCAAACTAATAATAAAATAAACATTTAAAAACAAAATGGTCATTATTATCCAGATTAAAAAAATAGATTTGAAAAATATTTTACTCCCAAAAGATACACTGGTATGTCTCAATGTGATGTTAATGGAAGAAAACTTTGCCGTGTTTGGAATCTTTGTAAGGATTAGCCAAGATAAATTAGGTAGGATGTATGAGCATTTTGAGTGGGACCCTCGAAAGCTGGCTATGGGTGGCCTCAAATCTCTAAAAAGCGTTTTCATAGGTGGGCCAGGGGTCTCGCCGATGCAATTGCAATTATGATTCATTTAAGGTACTTGCTATCAAATCGACCCATGTGAGTCATAAAGCTTTGTGCCATTGGAATCCACAAACTACTGTGTCAATCAATGTGGGTATTTTTGTTTGGGTAGACAATCTTTTCAACCAGCAATTTCTATGGCTAATCCACCCATATCTTCAAATTGGGTGCACGTTTATATATATATATATATATGGTGGTCAAAAGTTATAATAAAAAGAAATCTACTAAGAATATAACACGGTTTCCAATCACATAAAATGAAAGGACATTGCTTTATCAATCGGAATAAATTTATAAAAAAATTGCAGGGAATGAATAAAAGCCAACACGTTACTTTGGAGTCCAAAGCCCGGATTCCAACATCTATCCAATAATTTTAAAGCGCAAGTGGGGAACAGAACTTTTTCTTTTTTGAAATATTTTGTGCCTTTTCGTTTTATTCCTCTAGGGAGAAATTTGTTATAAATGGGAAACTGGCATAAATATTAGTGTCATAACAGCTCCGAGAAAAACAAGAAAAATGCGTCCTGATCTGTTCCTCGCTGCGAAAAAGGGCAATCTGAAGGCCGTCGAAAATCTACACAGGCAGACTCCGATTGGGACGTCTGAGGTTACTTTTGAGGGGAACACTACCCTGCACATTGCCGCAAGGGAAGGGCATTTGGAGGTTGTTAAATGGATTCTTAATAATGTGAAGGGACGTTGTATCAGTGGAGCTCGCAATGGTGATAAGAATACGCCACTGCACGAGGCTGCAAAGAAGGGCGATCAGGAGATTGTCAGAATTCTGCTTAAATATAACAAGTATGCTGTGTACAGGCGCAATCAGTTTGGAGAGACGGCTTTGATAATAGCTTCGCAGCACGGTCACGTGGAATCAGCGAGGCTGCTGTTGGCAGCCACGCCGTTGTTTCTGGTTTTCTGGCCAAGGGAGGACCGTCAAACTTGCCTTAACGCTGCAGCTTATGGAGGACATTTAGGTAAAGGTTTTTCTTTTGTGAGAAGTACAAGTTAATTATTTTTATAGATCGGTAAACGTTTTTAATTGGAATTAATAACCGGCTGAGACACAAACAGGGGTTTACTTTTTAATACATATTAAATATAACATAAATTTATAAATTTAATATAATTAGTAATAAATGGTTTTAAAATATTATGTAAGATTTTTATTTATTTTTTATTTTTTAAGGTAATAATCACGTATGTAATTAATCAATCGTTTTTATATTTCATTAAGTTTAGGTTTTTGATTCAGAATTGCATTTATTATTGGTAAACATTCAATTATATGTCAATCGTACTACCAACCATACCTACTTTACTAAATTTAAACTTCCTTTCTTTTAAAAATTCCAACCCATATACATCTCATCAATAATAATTATAACTATTTTGTTATTTCATTTAATGAATTTTAAGTTATTACTGTGAACTAATTCACAGTTTTTTTGATGGAGTTTGTAAAACGCTCAAATTTAGTATTGATATTCTTGTTTTGAATTCTTTCAAATCTAATTTGGATGGTTTTAGTTGGCTATTTGATTTTGAATTTTTAAAATGTATTAATGTCAAATTGATTTCATTGGTCATAGATTTGAAGTTTTCTGTTTGTTTTGTATAATTGTTTTAATCAAAATTTGTTTTTATACAGATTAAATGTATAGAATATTTTTTGGTTTAATCAATTCTGTTAAATTTGTTTAAGTATGATTGTAGTTGCCATCTCATCTTTTTTTGTTGATATTTTTTGAGATTTATCTCTGACAAATGATTACGCAATATTTTTTACATCATCTTCACTGTTAAATTACAACACATTTAATATAAATAATATTTTTAAATATATTCAAAATTTTATTTAAATTTGAGTGTATAGATCTACAATAATCTAGGTGTTTCAGGAGTAATTTAAGTTTCATCATCAAATCTGGGTCAGGGAATTTATGTACTTCCAATTTATTTTGCTGGTTTAAGCTTTAAAATAGTTTTAAGCTCAGCTTAGGTTGTATAAATTGAATTAAATGTTGATCTATGCAGTGCAGGTGTAGTGAAGTTGATATTGAGGGAGAAGCCCAGCTGCTTCAATATAATACATCTTATTCTACTGGTTGGGGATGAAAATGGTGTGACTCCACTGCATGCTGCTGTACATGGAGGACATCTAGAGATTGTGAAAGAGATATTGAACACTCCATTGAATTGGTGTTGTGGGAATTGTTGCGACAAAAGTTTAATGACAAAGAAAGATGAGCTCGGAAGGTGTGCAATTCACATCGCAGCAATGAAAGGTTTTGGGAACATAGTGGATGAATTTATGTCGCTGATGCCAGACTGTGTTGAAATTCGAAGCTCTTGCAATAAAACTCCTGTGCACTTTGCAGTGGAATATAATCATATCCATATAGTGAAAAGGCTAGTTTCTGATAATGACGACGAAGTAAATGCAAAATTATTCACCCACGATTTTGACATGTGTGGAAATACAGCTTTGCATTTGGCAGTGATGAATGCAGTGGACCCTGAGGTTAAGCTTTAATCCATTCTTTCTTTAATAATTTGTCATGGTATTTTAATTTCTTTCTTTTTCTGAGTGTTGGGATTTTCAATCTTTTTCTAGCGAGAATTTAGTACGGTGGTGGCTTTTTTTTAAAGCAATGGGCATCTTTGTCTTTTTAAGTAGTGGATAGTTTTATTTATAAAATTTCCATGGTTGAGACTGGTAAAAAGAGAAGTATCACTCTTAATAAATCTTAAAAATAGAATGAAAGGGTAATAAATCAATCTTTTAAAAGTAAGTATAATATTATTTGTGGATTGAGTGTTAAGGATTAGAAGGATGGTGAGGATAACATTATTTTTTATTGACGGTAATCTTTGCTTAAGAGAATAGAGAGGTAATCTTTTCACCAAATTTATTGATGAGTGCCCTGACATTACACTTTGTCATCACTTGATATAAGTATAATATTTAGAATTTTATAAATATAATATTTTGAATATTTTTTTGATGGATAATTTATTTATTATTATCAATACTTGTATTTGGTGTTTGGTTAAGGATTTATAAGTTTATTAGTTTATTTGGGTTTAATATTTTATGATTTAATATTTTAATGTGGTTTGATTCATTAACAGAGATTTTTTTGGTAAGGATTTAAAATTACAAATTCATTGACTTATTTAAGTTTGGTATCTTATGATTTAATATTTTAGTGTGGTTAGATTTATTGAGGGAAATTTTCACACATGTCAAACTACAGTGCTTTGTACTTAACTTTTTCATTAAAATATATCCTTTATTTTATTATACTTTGAAATATTTCACTCAATTTTAATATTTTCTTTGTTTGTTTTAACCTTTTCGTTGCTATGTGCCCTTTGTTTTATTGTAGAGTCTCCATTACTTGTTTGATTTAGTCCAACTTATTTTTCCTTTTAATTTTTTTTTTTTGAAATTAATTTTTTCATTACTATATGCTTTTTGTTCTAGTGTACAGTCTTAATATTTATTTGATTTAATCTAATTTATTATTTTCTTTAAATATTATTGTTATTATTATTATTATTTTAAATTAATTTATTTTGGAAGAGGTTACTATTATCAGAAGTCAATCTTTATAATTCAAACTTAAATTAATTTAATAATAAATTTCTAAGTTCTTACCACTATATTTAATCTTCAATTCTTTTATCTTTTTTCCCTTTAAACTTAACTACTTTTGTTTTCAATTAATTTTCATCATTATTATTAATATTTTAATAATAAAAAAAAAAATTCTACCTCCCTTTCATTATTGTACAAGTTAACTTCTAAATTGTTTAAAGGGATTAAATTTTCATTCTGGTTGATTAGCCGAACAAGATTTTAATATAGATGTATGTTTATTCAAATTATTATAATCCTCACTATTTAAGTGAAGTATGGAGATGTCTATATTTGCTTGAACTATTCACCATCTTACAGATGATCTGTGTAGAATTTGTATATGTGGACAATCAAACTATGTATTTTGTGGTGATTATTTTCTCATGGTGCAGCTGGTGCGCTATCTAACATCAATTCCAAATGCCAACTTGAATGCAATCAACAATGAAGGCTCAAGTCCACTGGACATAGCAACTACAGAGGAATCTCAAAACAAGTCAGAATTTGGCGAGATTGTAGGGATTCTTGAATGTGCCGGTGCCACTCATAGTTTGATTCGTCATTCCGGATCCCAATTATCGCCATGGAAACATTCAAAACATATCCCTAGTCAAGGTAATGGCGAAGTGCAGAGTAAGATATTTGATGTGGACACACTGGTGGCATCCCTCATTGCCACTGTGACATTCGCAGCTATATTTCAGGTTCCTGGCGGCACCCAGGAAGATACTGGACTTGCTCGGATGTCATTGCAATCTGTTTTTCAAGTGTTTTTATTCTCAGACAGTCTCGCCTTCTTTGCATCCATGACTGTCGTGATTGCATGGATTTTTCGGGAACGATTACAAACAAGGCTCATTGCAGATCGATCGGCACTGGCGAAACTGTCGATGTTAAGCTTAGGAACCTCCATAGTGTCTACTGGCCTCGCTTTTTTATGTGCAACCATTCTTGTTACAGTACCACGTAATCTTGAAAACTATAATCCTGAGAGTAAGGTTCTGAAGGAATATCAATTGATCTTTGCTGGTGAGATCCTGACAGCATATGTGGCACCGGCACTTGCGGTTGTATTTCTGTCATTGGCATGGTTATATGAATATAACTTCAACGCAAACAACGAGCGACAAGCTCGACTTAAGTGGCAACTGAAACGAGTTCTAATTTCCACACTGCCAGTTGCTGCCATTGTTCTCACTATCACTTTTATTTATATTGCAAATTACCTCTGAAATGTGGCTGGTATGAAGGCTTTCCCCTAAAAACTTTTCGTAAAAGAAAATGGTGGCATACCAAGTTTGTATTTGTTGGTTTTCAATGTACTTCAATTTTGGTCATCCAGAGCTTAACCTTAATCTTGGCCTGATCTATATCAAAATTTATTCAAACAAACATATATACTTTGGTGTTGAAAAACATTCAAAGCAATAAACAAATAAGTAATGTAACAAATAATGTATGTTAGAGATTTTATGGTTTCATCGTTCGTCGTGATATTGGAGCAGGATTGGGCGTAAGGGTGAGACTTGGCAGCAGCATTTGAGTGTTTTGTTTTAGCTTCATGGGATCGGTTATTTAGGTTTAATTTTGCTCAGCTAAATTAAAAGACGTTGAAAGTGAAAAAACTATGATATAATTATTATAAATTTTGATATCCATTTGTTTATTATTTTCATATCTCTGCCATGCATATTCACCTTTGTTCAAGTGCATTCCTGACGCTGCACTCATTTTCTTCTGTAAAATAGGAAGAATTGAACTCACTACTTCCTGGCTTGTTATTTTGCATGTGTGCATTAACATCTTAGCTGAGCAATAAAACATCAAGTGCTTGTCGGAATGTAGATGCGTGTCCCCATCGTCTTCACTCCAAATACGAGATAATCATTACATAACAAATATTTCTATTATACGTTCCCCATTACATATTAACTGTATTTTTATTTATTTATTATTATTTTTTAGGTGTATTTTTTAAAAAAAAAGTGATTTATGAATTTTCATTTAATATTTCGATTGATTGTCTTATGGTGTCATGTCTATTCAATACCAAATTAATTTGTATGGCTAGGTATTGATGCTTTGATTGATTAACTATCTTACGTAGTTGACATAATATATATTTAAAGAAAATAAGTCATGTCACAGCGAATTCAAATTTCTACACTAATGCCTTTATTATTGTTTTCATGTCCCGAATCATGAAACGTCTGCCTGTATTCAAAGACATTACAAGAAATGCTTCCATATTTCTCTGTGAAATGGGAACATAACACTTGGCCAATTTTTGTCTCATTCTTTCTTATCTATAAATTTGTAATGTCTCAACTAAACAATAGAGCTTAAAAATTCCCTTGGATAATAAACATGTGTCCCCATCACATTTATAAGGAATACGATACAGTCATCATATATAATATTTTATGTTATTTGTAGACACATAAATCTAGTCATGGATACTTGACAATGCTAATTCTTGACACATTCCAAACCGCATAACTTGCACACAAATACATAACTCTTATTCACCATTCTTTTAAGCCATTTTTCTATATGCAGGCTTGACCCTTTATTTTTCATTACTACTATATAGAACTTTCAATGTCAACTGTTCAAGATCTTTAGGATCACCTTTAGATTGTCTCTAGTTTAGGATATATGTCCTTGATCCTCCTGAATAGGTCTGCTCTAGATAGACTAGAGCACAATGTGCCCATGTTCACTTACGTTGTCTATGTCACACACCAAATAAAAACTAGTTTCCAAATTTAAAATAAATATTTTGGTTCCCACACATTTCATAAGGTTGTATAGAGAAAATTTTCAAAAGATTCATCTATAAATACATGTCAAGAGTTACTCATTAAAGAAACTTGCTATTCACTTGGTTCATGCTTATATAATTCTGCACATTAATAAATTTTTTCCTATTTTTCTCAAATTTTAAATCATTTACAAGGAGCAATGATAAGCCAAGTTAAGAGCCCTCTAAAAAAAACCAAACGATCATTATCAAGTATTAACTCTATATTCTAGTTATATACACATAATCAAAGGAGCACAATTGCACATTTGCTCTAGGTGGGATAACTATGTGGGCTTGATTTCTCTATTTGCAATATTGGATACATAGATAACAGTCAATCATCAAGGAGATGATTGAGGTCAACTCAACACATTAGACTCCCCTCTTTTTCTTGTAAGTTTTCAAGCTATCAAAGTGGCCTAACTGTTTTAAATACAAAAGAAGATAAACAATAATTTCTATGCAACCAAACCTTTGTTGCGAAATTGTTTAGGATAAGTGTCCTTGATCCTCCGAAACACGTCCACTCTAAGTAGAATGGATCATAGTGTTCCTTTGTGCACGTAGGCCATCCACGTCCCACACCAAATAACGACTAGTTTCTAAATTCAAAATCAATATTTTGGGTCTTTTCACATATTTCATAAGGTCAACTAGAGTAAATTTTCAAAAGATTCATCTATAAATACATGTGAAGATTCACTCATTAAGGACATTTTCTATTCACTTGGTTTATTTTTATACATTTCTATATATTAATAAATTTTTCCCTAATATTATGCTCAAATTTTAAATCATTCACAAGAAGTAGGGATAAGGCAAGTTAAGATCCCTCTAAAGAAACTCAAGAGTTATCAATCAAGTATTAAATGCATCTTCTACTTACATACACATAGTCAAAGAAACACAATTGCACATTCGCTCTAGGTGGGATAAGTACATGGGCTTGATTACCCTCCTTAGAGTATTCAATATGTAGGTAGCAGTCAATCATCAGGGAGATGAATGAAATCAACTCAATACATTAGACTTTCCTCTTTTTTTACATGTTTTCAAGCTATCAAAGTGCCCTAAGAGTTTTAAATACAAGAGAAGATAAATAATGATTTCTATGTGGCCAAACCCTAGTTGCAAGATAGAAAATCACTCACCATCCACAATCACAAAATGTGTATAATGTTCAATTTTTATGCATAGCTGACTGGGAAAAGTTTATGGTCAATAGACTTGGTGGCACTACAACATTATCCACATATAATGGACTTGTCTAGAAACATCTTCTGATTCTACCTTTGATTTGTCATTTTTAGATTCTTGTTTTCCCTATCTTTTTTTATCTAGAGTTTGTCATAGTTGACTTAGAGAAATATGTGGTCAATGGACTGTGATGTACTACATTACCATCTATTTACAACAGACTTGCCCTGATTTACACCAATATAAGGAGAAGTTTGAAATCAAATTTGAAGCCATTTGGAAAAAGGATTTATATTTGGAAAGAGAAGGTTGAAACCCTAGTGGGTATCTAGGGTTTGGTAATGTTCAATATTATATGGGTTCACCAATATATTTTATCTAAATTTTGGATTAATTAGATATAACTAGTAGAATATTATTTAATTTATGAATTGATAAAAATAAACATAAAATACATTTTTTACAAGTATATGTTTGACAAGAAAATTTGACAAGCACAATGATAAAAACAAAGGGATGGAGAGAAATTTATTGAAAACCTTTTCATCAACACTTCATGCTTTTTCAGATCTATATTATTAAAACCCTAGTTCATGTCCATAAACAAAATGGACATCAAATGCAAAGCGGGGAAATGGGTAAGGGAGAGTTTTTGAGCTATATTTGAAAAATTTTATGTAATCTGAGTGTAGCCTACATATCTTGATAAGGGCCTTAGGCTGATGTATTTATGTCACATATATGTGTGTGTGAAAAATGGTGATATACAGAGCTATATGTTTCTCCTCTTCGCTCACCCTTGGCATAAGTATGAAAAATGTATTACTACTTCAAAATATAAGTCTAAAAATTTAATATTACCAATATATGAATAGCTCTTGAATATGAAAATATTTATCCTTAATGACTTATAATATATTTGTTTATATAAACATTTATTATAATTTAAATTAAAAATTTAGTGATGCACACAAAGGGACCTAAAATAACTTAAAGGGGACTCAAAAGACTTAAAAAGGGAATGGAAAGAATTAAAAAATAAATTTAAATAATTAAAAGAGAACCAAAAAAAAATTAAAAAAAAACTTAAATATTTAAGAGAGGATCCAAAATAATTAGAAAAAAACTTAAAGAATTAAGAGAGGACCAAAAAAAAAAATTAATAAGGGTTTTATCAATTCATAAAGGTTGATAAATTAAAAGGGAGAAATACAATAAAATCATAAAGTAAAAAGGGGATGATATAATTGATTATAATCTTTTTGACGGGGATGATATAATTGATTATAATCTTTTTGATGGAATTAATAATGGTGTGTGTAATTTGCTAAATTCTTTTCTATATAGTTTTATACTAATAAGTTTTATATTAATAATATTTAAATTTTTGTGTAATATTATATATATATATATATATATATATATATATATATATATATATATAAGTGAGATGTTGATTTGGTTGTCGCATGATGTTGATTTGGTTGAAGTTTTTTAGAGGTTTTTTTTGGTCTCTATTTGATTTTTAGATCCATGTCAATAGGTTAGCTCCTCACTAATTTGATTGATAGGTCTAAATTTTTAGTTATTTTTTAGTTCAAACTATTGTAGCTATTTTCCTTGGGTGGTTTTTATTACCTTTATTTACTCTACGTTGGTCCTAGTTATCCTAGCAAAAAAAAGTAAAAGGTGATCATGGTTCTTATGTTCATCTTTTAGATGGTCATGGCTACCTCAGGTGATTCATAATACAATGTAGATTAGTTTCTTATTCAATCACGGAAAATGATAAGCATATTCTGATATAATAAAAATGAAATAGCATTTTAATTCAAGTTATTGTATATCAAATTTATGATCAAATTTGACTTAAACGAATATATTATACTTATTTTTATATAAAATACTAAAATAATAATTATTTTTGTCATAAAATTCAATGAATTTTAATAAATATAATTAAATATATTTAATATTAAATAAATTTCAAATTTTAAATCTAAAATTCACTGAATACAACAACATAATTCATTTCACAAATTTATTTAAATATATTTAATATTCATAAATTTCATACAAAAAGTATATATGTTCTTGAATTCCAACCACAAGTTATAATATTACTAGCATGGTTCTATAGTTATAGCAAAACATCATAAAAATTCCAATCACAAATTATAATATTGTTAACATGGCTCTATAATTGCATCAAAACATCATAAAAATATAATAAAGATTCCTTACAAATACCCCTTTTAATCAACGATTTCTTTTACAAATAGGGATTATTGCAATAAAATGAGAAAACACAATGTATTAGCATATAAATTTTAGATAAACAACGTTAAAATACCAACACATAAAACATTTTGATGTTACATTTCGATGTCTCCGCGTATTTCACTAGACTTTTCATGGCATTGGATGGACACATTAGACACTTTAAATAAATAAGGTGATGAATATAAAATAGAGTTACTTACATGATTCTCATAATGTAGCTTTTATGGTGCAATGGTTGCAGCATGTTAGAGCTGGTTTGTCAAAGCACTGAGAAAAGATTATAAAATAATTTATGACCCTTTAAACATTGCAAATGTTTAAATTTAATTTTAATTTAGAGTTTTCATATTTTAAATTTAAATAATTTTAAAATTTAAATATGAAATAAAAAGTTAGGATTTAAAATAACTAAACTATTCAACCAACTCATTTATATCTCATTAACTCGTTTTTTTTTTCTTAAAATAAATTGAACATTTAATAATATATTTAAATATAAAAATATATACATATACAAATTATTAAAGATACATAAAACGTTTAAATATTAAATATATTTTATATTATTTATATAAAAATTATTTAAAAAAATTAATATCTAATAAAAATTTAATATCAAAAACCTTTAACATAACAAAAATATATTTAATAAATTTATTATAAAATTTAAATAATCATAAAAAAATATTTTATTTAATTTGTTTATTTTTAAAACTATAAAGAATGACGTTCACTTATATCTCATCACTCCATTATCTATTGGAAAAATGAAATTTAATAAAATATAATTATTAAAAAAATATATAATACTTTGAATTTTAAAAAAAAATGCAATTATAAAAGTTTGAGACATTTATACTATTCATGGAAACGATTGTGTTTCAATTGGTCAAATATCGAGAGGCTAGGGGCAAGCACACAAAATAGCAAAATCAATGGTGGAAGAATTACCATGCAGAGCTTAGAGTTCAAGATGAGCTCATACTTATTGAAATGTTTTGAATCCTTATTTCTCACAGGGCCTCCAAATTCTAGGGGTATTACGACCAGGTTGGTGGCAACTACAAACGTGATGACCAGGTTGGGCCTCCGAAGGAGGAGTTCTCAATGTGATGACTACGTTTACTAGTATCAGGGAGGTAGAGAAAGCAAGGGTGTAAGAACATAAAAAAATTTAAAAAGTTTATCTAGTCCAAACTTGGTAGCTCCATTCTTGTTGTGATCAAGAGAGCATGCAAAAACAAGAACTTAAACAAATAAACAAGAACTGAACCCAATTGCTACAGCAATTTCTTAAAGAATAAGATTTAATTGATCTTCAATTTTCCTTGCTTATAATGCTGCACCCAAGGCGTCTTTAAATAGATTTGAATCCAAAAATAACTAAAAAATAAACTAATTGTTTAACTCATCTAAAACTAACTTCAACTGCTTGAAATAACTGACTGTTAACAACTAAAACTAATTGATATCTAACTGTCAGTTAACTAACTGAATGTAAACTAACTAATTGCTCAACTGTCAGTTTACTAACTGATTGCTTAACTGCAGCTAACTGCTTACATGTGTAGAAATTATCTTGAGTTTCTAACACTCCCCCTTAATTTCTACCATTAACAACTTTAGCATTTACAATGCCTAAATTTTGTCTCAAATAATCAAAGGTCTTTTTTGCTAATGCCTTTGTAAATATATCTACCCATTGATCTTCAGATCTACAGAAGTCTAGATGGATTTCTCCATTGTTCACTAACTCTTTGATAAAGTGAAATCTTGTATCAATTTGCTTGCTCCTCTTGTGAAACACATGATTTTTTGATAATGCGATTGCTGATTTGTTATCATAGAAGATTGGTGTTGACTCTTTCTGTGCTTGTAATAAATCTTTCAATATTCTTTTCATCTAAGTTGCTTGACATGCTGTTGGTGTGGCTGCTACATACTCTACTTCAGTTGATATGCTTCAGCTGATGAAAGTGTCACTATAGGTTGCTTTTTGGATGCCCATGTGACCACACTTGTGCCTAAAAGAAAGGCATGTCCAGAAGTAATCTTCCTATCATCAATGCTACCTACAAAATCACTATTTGTAAAACCAATCAAACTAAAATCGTTAGTTGTGAAATATAAAATTCCATATTCTATAGTTCCTGCCACATATCTCAATATCCTTTTTCCAAATTGCCAATGTGAGTCTTTCGGTGACTCCATGAATCTTGAGATTAAACTAACCCCATACATGATATCTGGTCTAGTAGCTGTAAGATACATCAAACTGCCAACTAATCTTTTGAATTTTGTTGAATCAACATTAGACCCTTGGTCTTCTTTACTAAGTTTAGTCCCTGTAGCAACTGGTGTAGGTGCTGGTTTACAATTCATCATCTTAAATCTTCTTAACACATCTTTTGCATATTTAGTTTGACAAATAAATATTCCTTTCTCTGATTGTACAACTTCTATACCCAAAAAATACTTCATTAATCCCAAATCTGTCATTTGAAATTCTTTCTTCATTGCTGATTTAAAAGTGTCTACAGACAAATTTCTAGTAAAAATCAAATCATCAACATATAAACACACAATCAAAATCTGACCTTCTTTGTTGATTTTTGTGTACAAAGTAGGCTCACTATTGCTTCCACTAAATCCATTGTTTATCATATAAGAATCAATCCTGTTGTACCATGCTCTTGGTGCTTGCTTGAGACCATAAAGAGCCTTCTTCAATCTGTAAACTTTTTCTTCATGTCCTTGTACTTCATAACCTGTGCGTTGTTTTACATATACTTCTTCATCTAGAAAACCATTCAAGAAAGCTGATTTTACATCCATTTGATATACATACCAATTATTTTGAGCAGCTATTGATCAAACCATTCTAACAATATCCATTTTAGCAACTGGTGCAAATTTTTCATTATAGTCAATTCCATGTTCTTGTGCAAAACCTTTTGCTACTAACCTTGCCTTGTACTTTTCAACATTTGCATCTGCATCAAATTTAGTCTTATAAACCCATTTGACTCCAATACAATCCTTACCTTCAGGTAGATTAGTTAGATCCCATGTTTGATTTCTTTCAATAGCATTCAACTCTTCATCCATTGCTTTTAGCCAATGTTCCTCATTAACTGCTTCTTCATAATACATAGGATCATGAGTGAAAAGAGCAAAATTTGAAACCAAATCTAATTTCTCTTCTTCTTGATTATAAATCTCATTCAAATTTCATTTTCTTACCTTTCAATCTTGCTCTTAAAGTAGCAAGAGTTGGATCTAATTCATCACTTACTTGTGAATTTGGATTAGGGTGACATGCATGTCCAGATGATTCACCTTGTTCAAACCTCCTAGGTGTTTTTATTGGAGTGCTTGTGCCTGCTTGTGGAGAGGATTGTCCAGCTTGCAAATTTTGTTCTTCAGATTCTTGTTCAAGTTGTGGAATTAGTGCTCCAATTGTGATGGTGCTACCATCCCATGCTTCTTCTTCCTTAAATTCAACATCTCTGCTAATAATCACTTGCTTTGAAATAGGGTTATACAGGTTATAAGCTTTTGATTCTTCACTATAGCCAATAAAAATGCATTTCTCACCTCTATCATCAAGTTTTCTTCTCAATTTAGATGGTATAAGAGAATATGCAACACAACCAAAAACTTTGAAATGATGTACACTATATTTCTTACCACTCCATGCTTCTTGTGGAATTCGATCTCTAACACTCTTTGTTGGGCTTCTATTCAGAATATACATTGCACATGCTACTTCTTCTGCCCAATATTCATTTGACAAGTGTTTGGCTTTCAACATGCTTCTTGCCATTTCTATGATTGTTTTATTCTTTCTTTTTGCTACACCATTCTGTTGTGGTGTGTACCTTGTAGTCAATTGCCTTTTGATTCCATGATATCTGCAAAAATCTTGAAATTGATTAGACATATATTCACCTCCTCTATCTGATCTAAGTACCTTGATATAATGGCCACTCTACTTTTCAACCATTGCCTTGAATTCTTTAAACTTTCCAAAGGATTTAGACTTATTTTTGAGAAAGTATATCCAAGTCTTTTTTCTAAAGTCATCAATGAAGGTTAGAAAATAAGTACTACCTCCAAATGATGGAGTTTGCATTGGTCCACATAAATCACTATGGACTAACTCCACTATTACTTTTTTTCTATATGAGGCTCCTACTGGAAAGCTCTCTCTATGATGTTTTGCCAGAATACAACTGTCACATGAACTTCCTAGCTGTTCTAATGGTGGTAAACCCTTCACCATATATTTCTTCTATAACAAATCTAAACCTCCAAAATGTAAATGTCCATACCTTAAGTGCCATAGCCATGATTGGTCTAGCTGCATGGTTTTGAAGTGGGCTTCCTCTTCTCCTTGGATGCACTGAATTTGAAGAGGGAACATTCGATTCTTTGTCATCTCCACTTTCCTATCAACCTGTCACTTGGAAACTTGTCCAGTATTGTGCAAACATTATCTATAAAACATTTATTACACCTTTACCCATGACATCTACTGTGATATCATTTTCTAATTTCACTTCTGATTTTACAGAATCATCAAGACTAGAAAAAAATTCTTTATTCCATGTCATATGATTACTGCATCCACTATCTAAGAACCAAATATCTATAGCTTTTTCTTGAGTAACATTACAAGTAAGAAATAAGCTTCCATGATTAGAACTAGACTCACCTGGATTACAACTAGATTCACCTATGTAATTAGCATTCTGCTTGTACACATATCCTTGTTTACTTCTGCAGTTACTTGCATAATGACCATATTTCTTGCAGTAATAACATTGAATATTATATTTATCAAACCTTTGTGAACTTTGCTGGAAGTGATTGTTGCCACTTCCTCTACTGCTATAGTTTTGATTACTGTTTTCACCTTGATCTAGATTGTTCCTTCCAGTTCTGCCTCTACCTCTTCCTCTGAAGTTTGACCTTCCTCTTCCTCTACCAAATGATACCTGTGACTTGAAAGCATTCTCAAGAGAAGTGTTATTCCTATTCTTTCTAGATTCATGTGTTAACAAAGAACCCATTAATTCATCTAATGATAACTGTTTCAAATCCTTGCTTTCCTCAATAGCTACAACTATTGCATCAAATTTACTGGGTAAACTCCTGAGTATTTTCTCTATAATCTTCTGATCCATGATAGTTTCTCCATTAGATCTAATTTGATTCACTATATTCAACACTTGACCCATAAACTAGTCTATTGAATATGAATTATTCATTTGCAAATTTTCAAAACTTCTCCTAAGAAATTGCAATTTAGCAATTTTTACCTTTGTATTACCTTTATAAGTAGTCTCCAAGATTTTCCATGCCTCTCTGGATCTTGTTGCTACTGCAACTCTAGAAAAAATAGATTCATCCAATGCCTGTTGAATGAGAAATAAAGCTTTTGCATCTTTTTTCCTATTCTCTTTAAGCTCTTCCTTTTGTGCTCAATTTAATGCCAGATGGGCTGCCTCATCCTACAGTTCTACAAAACCACTCTCTACCAGATCCCAAACATCTTGTGAGCAAAATAAAGTTCTCATCTTAATTGCCCAGATATCATAATTCTTACCATTGAAAATGGGAATTTGAGGTTGTGAAATACTGTTGTTCACTGCCATGTCTCATGCTGAGATGGCTTTCTAGTTTGCTATTTTTGAACACAATTTCTGACATCGGTTAAACTTCCAAGGTCGGTCAGGTAATAGTGCCGATGTCGGTTGGTCTATTGAGGTCGGTCTTGGTTGTCAGCCGATGTCGGTTTGGTTGTCGATGTTAGTCTTTGCACTTCCTGTTGGCATGTAACTACTACACACTTCTACTAATTATGCACTTCTCCAATCTGAGCTTCTCCTTGGCTTCTTTTCTAACTAGGCTCTGATACCAATTTGTTCTGATCAAAAGAGCATGCAAAAATAAGAACTTAAATAAATAAACAAGAATTGAACCCAATTGCTACAACAGTTTCTTGAAGAATAATATTTTATTAATCTTCAATTTTTCTTGCTTACAATGCTATGCCCAAGGCGTCTTTAAATAGATTTGAATCCAAAAATAACTAAAAATAAACTAATTGTTTAACTCATCTAAAACTAACTTCAATTGCTTGAAATAATTGACTGTTAACAACTTAAACTAACTGATATCTAAATGTCAGTTAACTAATTGAATGTAAACTAACTGATTTCTCAACTGTTAGTTTACTAACAGATTGCTTAACTGCAGCTAACTGCTTGCATGTGTAGAAATTATGTTGAGTTTCTAACAATTCTGTACATGGCATTGGTCATTATCAATACTGCCTGAATTTGAAAGATGGCTACCAAGGTGACAGTGGCAATGTAGAGGGATGCCATCAGTGTGTCCACATCCACTAATTTACTATCATCCTTCCCCTCTATTTTGGTTTGTGCACCATGAGAATTAGAATCAGATTTTGGTATTGAAGTCTTAGTGGCATGTGTAGGCTGCCCTCCAATTGCGGGTATGTCAAGTGCAATCAAAACTTCATTTCTTACTGCATTTACTTTTACATCAAGAAATGATAGTAGACACTCAATGAACTGCACCAACAATAAAAATAATAACCATCTCGGTTCTTAATATATTGCTGATCGATGCAGTAAGAATTATATTGATGTAGAAATATCACAACACTTTGAGATGAGGTGAAATTTCAAGCATAGGGTAAACTTTTTATTAACTTTACTTACAATATAAGTCCTTTATGGTGTAATAGTTAAGTGGTTGATATTGGAACAATTTAAGTTTAAATCTCACAAATAATTAAGAGGCCTATAGTTGGGGATACATAGCTGGTGTATTGACTTAGTAATGGTATAGGGACTGAAACCTTTGTTTGTCCGTCATTTGTTTGTATTACAGAGTAGTGTAAGTTCATTTAATCTCTTATTAAATTGATTAAAAAAAATTTAATTATAATTTGCAATTTTCAAGTTTTACTAAGAGGTATTTTTAGTTTCAGAGATATTTATACATGTCGTGTACATTTATATTTCATAGTGTTTTTGTCATCCCTACCTAGTAAAAGTGCATCAACCTCCTTTATCTCATCAAATATAATTCTAATTTGCATTTAGTTATAAGTAAATACACATAGATTGGAATTCATTTACACATGGATTTGACAAGTGACATTGTTAACATTCTATTGAATCTATTGAACATGCATTAATATTATCTATAAAGCATTTTTGTTATGCAATTTACTAGTCGTTAACATACTTTTATCTAAGTGTTTCTACTATTCAAAATTTTAATAAATTATATTAAATGCAAAAAATTATAAACAAAATTTCACTTTACGGAGGCTAGCTCCTCTCAAGTCTTTGAAATCTCTTCACTTGCTCCGCATGGTGCTCGTGGTGTGGAATGTTATCCATTTTCCTCCAAGAGCTCAATGCAAAACTCCTCAATCAAATTCTCTTAGCTAATAGCTTTGAAAATCAAATGTGCACAAATTAATTCATTCACCCCCACTCTTCTATTTATATTTTTACCCCATTTCAATATCTCCTACCTTCTACCCCCTTACCTCCCCACCTTCCCCCTCTGATCCCATCCATGCCTCCCCTCCTCTCCTCCCCCACTTGATCCCTCTATTCTATTTGTTTTTTATCCATTTTGATTCAAATTTATGGACAGATTCAATCAACTTGTTCCAAATTTAATTCAAAATCTTGCAACAATCAATTTGTATAAATTTTTCATTATAATTTAAAATTCAATATATATTTTTTTGTTTTTAGATATATAACTTATTATCTCTATAATATATCATTCCCACAACCATTTAATTGACCCCTGCATCATTAAAAAACACTAATCATGCAGTGTCCAAATGGTCCAACACATTATTTTTTTGATCAATACTCTAGTTTTAATTAAATAGGGGAAATCTATGTACAAAACCTAAATATTTCAAGTTTGACATTAGTTCTACAATAAATTAATTTCTTTCCTATCCAAATCACTATATCTATTAACTTTTTTCATTATATTTTGGGCGTTTGTCCATTTTATTGCACAAATTCTTGAGGGGGAATCATCACACTCATTCCCATTTATTTGGGACAAATATTTTTTTTCTTAATCGTCAACACTCTACTTCTTATACTATTCTTCCAAAAAATATTGTTTCATAATACTATTTCTAAGAGGGGAAGATATAGACACCTAAATTATATTTAGTGTCAACATACACCTAAAACCTAGTAATCATTATTATTAATATAATTAATGACATCTCCCACCAAATTAAAATAATTAAATAATTGTGCACACTTCTAAATCTTTATTTAGATAGTAAATCTAGACTTTTACATGTCACCCAACATCTTACAGCTTAATCTCCTTCACATGTTGCTAATGAAGTGTTATCAAATTCACAAGTGAATCTAAGAAAATTAAAACATGTGAAAAGCCCTTTTATGCACCAAAATGTTACCAATTCTGTTTTGCATTGGAAGATTGAGAAACCATATTTGTGAAGAGAAAATCATGTTTACATTACAATGGATGAAACTTGCATATTTAAGTTATAAGTTTGTGTTTACTATTTTCTTTAATTATTGCTCTATCTTAGGTTGAATTTAGCTTAGATTAAGATTTCATTATTAGTTGATTTGTTAGCATTCAAACACATAGATCACATTTTAAAAAAAAATTCAATAAGATGAATTTAGCTTTAATACAATGAAGAGATTATCCCAAGAATATTTATTAATGATAAATGAAAGTACATTAAATTAAAGAAATCACAAAGAAAATTTAACCTCTCAATATGGAAATCATAAATGAGATAATAATTTTAAAGTAGGGAACCAAACATATCAGAGAAAAATTTATGTGATCTTATAAGAAAGTTTATCACCAAAATATTCATAAGTACAAGATAGAATCAAAATCATAATGAGAATAAGAAAGATAGAGATTAATATTTTAATGAGGAAAAGAGGATATAAAAGACTCTTTTAAAAAATAAGAGAAAAATAATGGGAGTTACAAAGAAACTCATGATTATCTTAGAAGTCTCCTTTGTGTGTGTCACTTGTGGCCTAGTCCCTTAAAAACTGAAGGATGGTGTTTTCCAAGTAGAGAAAGGGGTTACTTATACAAGTAACTCTCAAATCATAAATGGGAACAAAGAGGTAAGTGCCACTTCATAGAATCTGGATTTATGTGAATTTATAATTCATATAAATAAAATATCTATACACATAAAAAAGGAATTTAGGATAAATAAATTATCCTAAATAAAAGGTAATTCTAACACCATCTGATCAATACCCGTAGTGGAAAAGGAGGAGGTCATAGGGCTTCTATGAAGTTGAATGAATGTGCTATATAAGTTTTAGATCAGGTCATAGGGCATCTTCCCACTGATAGTGTGAAATAAATAGAACTAGAAAGCAATTAATCTAGTTTAGGGTATTTCAAAGAACTTGCATTTAGAAATACATTTACAAATTCAAGACATCTCCTAGAGGAAGAGGGTTAATCATAAATGGTATTCATAAGCCATGAATGTATAAAGAGTGCCAAGTGAATTTTTGTATAGAAAAGATAATCCTCCTCTTATCTGGTAATAAATCAAGCATCTAAAAACAAAATGGTCGTTGTTATCAAGATTTAAAGAGTGTATTTGAAAAGTATGTAACTTCCAAAGGATATTGGGATAATGGGTGTGAATGCAACATGGATGGGAGAAATCTTTCCATGTTTGAAATCTTTATAAGGATTAAACAAGACAAATTTGGTGGGATGCATGAATATATTGAGTGGGATAGTGGAAAGGTACTTGGGTGGCCTCAAATCTCTAGATATTTTTTTATAGGCCCAGGCTAGGGGTCTCACCAATATAATTGAAATATATCTATATGATTCAATTAAGGTACTTACTATAAAATTGACCCATGTGGGTCGTAAAGGTTTGTGTAATTGAAATCCATAAACTAATGTGTCCATGTGGGTATTTCTTTTGTAGACCATCTCTTCAATGAGCAATTTCTACTAGGTAATCCACCCATATCTTCAAATTGGGTGCATGTTGAGGTAGATGTAAATAATGGCAAGGAAGATAATTTTTTTTATTTATGTAGAGTTAAGAATAAAGTAAACTAATATGCAAGATATATTATTTGTTGTGGTGTTATTGAAATAGAGTGAAGTAATTCACATAAGGAATCACCACATCACTATCTATGATATGGATCGAATCACCATCACTCACTTCACTATAGTCTTTATGATAGGACTTCAAGAGGTGTTGTAACTAAATACAAAATATTATTTGGATTGTATTTTATTTGTTATTTAAAAGATAGACAAAAATATTTTTTAATAAAGGAAACATAAATTAAAAGTTTTTGAATGAAGGAAACTTAAATTCCAACCCTATTGTCCTGTGCAATGAAATGTACAGAATGAAATAAATCCTCTTGGAATACATTTTGGATTTGAAAGGAAATGGGGGTTCAATAAATTACATTTTCCTTAGTAACAAGGGTTTTAGTAAACACAACACCCATTAATTTTGTAACTCTTTACAATTCCATTGTAAAATTCAATTGCTCTCCCTAGTGTCTACACTAGAGGTGTTAGTGTTTAGTGTGTTTATTTGGATTTTATTTCCTTGAATAATACAATACTAATCTCCACTCTTGGATTCCTGATTCATACTAATTTCAATATCTCTTCCTTAGTTTTCCATTTGGAAAGTTGTTTTCCTTTTTTTAGCTTTTCATAGAGGTCATATGTAAGTGGTGGTAATATATTTTGTCATTCAATGGACTTTACAAGGGATATAGCCACACATGTTAACCATGTTCTTTCTTTTTGACCTATATCAATTGTGTCTTTTGAAAGAGTCAAACCTTATGATTCGTGTATTGTTAATACCCAAGCCAACTATAAGGTTAGTTTCTTTGTGTGGCCCATTTGTATTGGTGTAGTTGGAATTATACATGAAGTTTCATCTTCAAATGTTATTACAGAGTAACTATCAAACTCAACCATAAAATATGTAGGTGGTTTTAGTGGGGCACTTCACAGTTTGTATATTATACTTTGAATATACCATAGATATATATTTACAAGACCTAATTCTATCCAAATATTGGAGGTTAACATGACTCTTGCATCCTTATAAATTAGTAACTCCACATCAAGTTCATCATTTTGACCTCCTACTAGTGCATTGACATTATTTACCTTAGTTGAAATGTTATGTAAAAAAGGGTGTTTCAATGAATGCAGGGTGGTTTATGAAGAAATATCAATGTGATAAGAACCAAAATCTTGTCCTCGATCATTTATTCAATTTCAAATAGCTATACTCAAAGTTATACCACACAACATAAGAACTCAACTTTCTCACCATCTTTCATATAGAGAGTATGAAGCTTGGGCTAGAGATGGAGGATCTTTATTTGGTTCTTTACCTCATATATAGTGGATATAATATCCCAAGCCTCATTCAATGTTGATGCATCTTAAATATGAGGTTAAACCTCATAAATGATATTAAGTTTGATTAACATCAAGGCTTTGGCATTGGAATTGTCATATTTTGATTTCTCACTAGCATTGGTAAGATAGGTAATTATACCAGTGACGATGCCCCATAATTATTAAAATTGAAGAATAATGAGCATCTTCATCTTCGATGTGGAAACATTTGTCCATTTCAGAAGTTGGGAATCAAAAAACAAAAATTTTGATGCATATATTATCTTTACTTATTAAAGCAAGATTTCACAAATCTAAAAAAATAATATTTTATTACTTCAAAATTTTGAATTAAAAAAATGTACCCTATTAATGGTAAAATAGATTCATTTATAGAGGTTTTAAAAATAATAGCTTTCTATCTGGGACTATTAGCTAGATATTTTGTAGGCTAGCAAAAGTACATAAACAACAATTTCTGGTGACTCTATTAGGAAATGTGAACTTAACCAGAGCTTAAATTACATTATCCACTCTAGGGTAAGATAGATGCAAACTAATGTTTATTTATCCAAAATTTCATTTTTTCCACATCATTGTGTAAGAAGTTGCATGCAAAATTTAAAGGCACACTTGTGATTTGAAACGTTACATGTCAAATAATCACTTTATTTATCTTGAGTTGCTTTACTTGTCAAAAGTAATCGCTTTGATTTCTTTGAGTAATTTCATGTCAAGTAAATGTTTTTTTTTTAAAGTCATGCATGTTAAAGAATTACTTCCAAAGTATTTACTTATAAATCTGAAGTAATCTAAATAAATCCTTAGAAAAGCATAAGTGTTTCAATCTCGCAAATAGACCTTTCACTAGAGCAAGAAGAGCTTAAGGCCAAACTCATGACTTCTTTCAATTGAAAGAATGGTATAATTTTAGCTTTCTTATTCACACCAAAATGAGAAGAGTGAATTTTTCACTTGTGAGACAAGTGTGAACTCCTGTAAATAAGCTAAAACACAATTATTTAGGAATAATCCAACCTATTAATCCTTAATTTTTTATTTCTAGAAGAATGGTGAAATAACTCCCTATTCCTTGGGGGCAGTGATTGGCCCATGGAATTAAATGCCTCTTCTCCATGACTTACCTAAGGGGTCAAGAAATAAATTTTATAAGTTCACAAGGGATGGAAAATAAAGTCCAGATGAGCATTTAGCTACCTTCTTTGTATCTTGTGGAGTGATTGCATTGAGCATGAAGATGTCTCAGTCAGAATATTCAATAAAACCTTGCATGGTATAGATTATGAATGGTTTTACCATCTAAAACCTGGCACCATAATTAATTGGGCCACTATGCATGAGAAATTAGAAAAAAAAATTTGAAGTTGCTGAAGACTCACACATATTGCTGACCCAATTGACCTATCTTAAAAAATAACCACATGAATACATGTGGGATTTATTTGCTAAGTTTAATAGATTTTTTTACAAAATACCTCAGGATACATAACCCACTTGTGATAACTATAAGTGATTTTTCATTAATGCTGAGTTACTAGAGGTTAGCTACTAACTATGTAGAGCATGTCCTACTGATTTAGCAACTACTCACAACATTTCTATAGAGGTTGAAGATGACTTTATCATGTTTTTAAAGATCAAGAAGATAACTTTCAAGGTGGACAATTATGATTTGACTACATTCTAAACCATTATGTATCCCTTATTATAGAAAATGGAAAATGACTTGCTGCAAGTTAGAAGGCAAATTACTCAAGGTGTTCATGTTGCTCTTGCCAAGAATACACCTACATGCAATTTTAATAACTAGAGCCAAAACCATATTGTTGGACCTAAAAAAATATTTGAAATTGAATATTCTCCAAAAAAACACATCACAATGAATGTATAAGATCATATGACTGATGACCTTGATCAAAGTTTTGATGATGAATATGACTTTGTAAATCTTACTAGTGATTCCAACATAGGTTACCTTGAATATCAATCAAAAAGTGATTATGGAGAAATGCTTGAAGAAGATCATAGTCACTCTTTTGTAGTGTTTACAAGGTCACAAAATCAACAAGTCGGTGAAAAATATTCTAAAGAACAATGGAAAGATAAAGAAGACTCCAGGCTAGATGTTAGCATTCTTATAAGAGGTAGTCCTTTACTTGTTTCTCCTACTCCAAAAGATAAAAAATGTATCATCTTCTTATTCTCAATCTCATAATCCAATTAGTCACACATCTAAATTTAATCATACTTTTTCCACATCCATCCCTTCCTTTGAAATTATTGGCCACATCAAGAAAACCAATATTCAAACGTCGGAAGCTAAATACTTGAGGTCCTATTTAGATTAGCTGAATAGACTAGTCAAAGATGTTCAAAGTAAATGATCAAGAAATACAGTCAATGATTCTAAATTTATCTTTCCTACTCCCAAATAGGTATCTTTCTAAAACAATGCTACAACTACTTCTCCCACATATGATTCCACATTCAAAAGAATTGAGCCATTATATGTAACCCTATTTATCAATGGATTCAAGTTGAGCAATTATATCTTGAATTTTAGAATGTATGATAATGTCATGTCGACATAAGTATAGATTCCCTTTGCCTCACTTTAACTAAGTCAATAGGGATATGTTACTCAATGGAGAGACAAGTTACTTTGATTAGACAAATCAAGAATGCTCAAGTTGTTCTAGCAACCTTTCCAAATAAAAGGCTTAAAATGATAGTTTTGTTAGTAGATATTCCTATTTATTATGGAATTTTGTTTAGTAAAACCTTTTTCAAAGTTATGGGTGGAGAAGTCAAGATGGATTGGTCATGTTCTCACATTCCAATCAATGTATTAAATCAAAAGCTTGAGTCTAAGAAGAATTCTAAACATACAATCTCCAAGTCTAATGATCCAAGATCACATATTATTTTTGAATAATCAGATCATGGAGTCTATTACCTTGAATTAGGAAAAGAAATACAAGAAATAGAGACACAAAAATAAGAATAAAAAATATGGACTCAAGAATTTTATGGCAGCTGCTATTTTCTTAGTTTAGGTGCTAGAGTTGTATTGATATCACTAGATTGTAAGGTATATCCTTAATCTTACAAGCTTATGTTTGAAAACACTAGCAACATATCATACTATGAATCATTATTGTTAGTAATGGAACAAGCAAAATAAAAGGGATTGAAACTTCTTAAAGCACAAGGAGATGCTAAGTTGATAGTGAGATAAATTTATGGGTAATACCAAGTGAAGATGGATAATTTGAGGCACTACCATGACTGAGTTCTTAGTGAAACACTTAATTTTGTAGTCTTTTCAATCAATTCTATTCTTCATGATCAAAACTCTAGAACCATTCTCTTAGAGTTACTGTAGCTTTGCTCAAGCCAAATCAATAACCCACACTTTTGAGAGAAGGTGACTATAGAGTATAGATGGTTTCCATCCAAAAGGTCAAAATAATGTTAATCAATGACAACTCTTCAATGATGAAAAATAGATAGCTAATTTCCTTGAGCAGTAAGACAATTTTGGAGAATTATATTTTGAAGGAAGTAGTTCACTTCCATTTTAGACAACAAAAAGTAATACTGACCCTGAACATGATGATAATGATGAAGTAATTCAATTAAAGGGAAATAAAATCCATAAAGGGTTAGTTTATTTAGATATTTTTTTTGATAAACATGATTAGTTTCTAAAGAAAAAGAAAGAGTATGGTGAGACTTCTTCTTTAGAAGTATAGTAGGTCAATTTGGGTACTGAAGAAGAACCCAAGATGCTCAACATTAGAAAATGTTATTCCAAAGAAGAAAAATAAGCATTCATTAAGATTATTAGTAAATACATTGATGTGTTTGCTTGGTCTTACAAAGACCTGAAGACCTTTCAGCCAAAAGAAATACAACATTACATTCCACTTCATCCAGAAGGTAACCCTTTTAGGCAAAATCTTCACAATTATAATCTAAAAATATAGATTAATATCTTTTATAAAGTACAAAAGTTACTTGATGCCAAAATAATTTATCCCATTCATCATTTGGAATGGTTAGCTAACATTATCCTACTAAGAAAGAAGAATGGAGAAATTTGTTTGTGTGTTGATTTCTAAAATTTGAGTCAAGCTTCTTTTAAGGACAACTATCGATTACCAATTGTGGATCATACCTTGAAAGTAGTTATAGGCTCATAAATCTTTTCCATGTTTAGATAGAGTTTTAGGATATAATCAAATAAAAGTGGCTGAAGAAGATCAATAAAAAACAACTTTCACAACACCATGGGGGATATTTTCATATCAAAAGATGCCCTTTAGAATTATAAATGCTAGAGAAACTTTTCAATGAGTGATTAATCTAACATTTTAAAATCTAAAGAACAAGAGTATAGTTGTGTATCTTGATGATTTGATAATCTTCTTTAAGAAGAGAGGTAATCACTTGGATGATTTAGGAGAAGTACTCATCTAGTGTAAGAAACATGGGATTTCATTAAATCCTATTAAATCGATATTTGTCATGACTGAATGGAAGCTTATTGGTCACATCATCTCAAACTAAGGAACAAAGATTGATCTAGAAAGGGTGAAAGCCATTCAAACTTTATCTATGCCTACATCCAAAAAATGGGTACATTCATTCTTTGGTAAGGTCAACTTCTTGAGAAGATTCATTCATGACTTTGCTAAGTTGACTTAACACATTTATGACATGATAAAAAATAATCAAGATTTCAAGTGGAATTTTGAAGGTAAAATGACATTTGAAAGGATTAAAGAAACCATAACTCAAGCTCCACTACTAGTTTCTTCTGATTTTAGTAAGGAATTCATTCTTTATTGTTATTATTTTGAGCATACAATGTCAGCCATACTTATACAAAATAATTATGAAAATATTGAATCCCTTATAACTTTCATGAGCCATCCATTGAAAAGTTAGACCTAAAATATACATATATGGAAAAATAAGCCTTTGTTGTAGTCAAAACGTGTAAATACTTCATGTACTACATCTTATCTTCACACACTAAATTATATATAACTAACACTATAGTGAAATCTATTCTAACACAACAAGAT
This sequence comes from Torreya grandis, assembly GCA_037957365.1. Classification (NCBI taxonomy): domain Eukaryota; kingdom Viridiplantae; phylum Streptophyta; class Pinopsida; order Cupressales; family Taxaceae; genus Torreya; species Torreya grandis. Next base: position 2,942,183 of record JARHVA010000069.1, read on the forward strand.
TTGGGATTACTAAGAGGGACCTAGGTAGCCAAAGTTTAAGAGTTTGATCTTGACATCAGACAAACAAAGCTAGTGAGATAAGAGGCTTATGCCAACTAATGATAGAAATAAATCAAATAACATGGATAGGATGATGTCTTTGCTTCAAGATTAATTAGATGAAGATTTTACCATGGTTTTTTTGTTGATCTTGTTGATGAATGGTATAATAAGATTGATTTCTTCCTAACTTATAGATAATTCCTAGCTCATCTTACACATAAGGAAAGATGGACCATCAAGGTGAAGTCAAAGGATTATGTTCTTTGGGATAATGGTTTGTATAAAAGAGGAATTGATGGTGTTTTCCTTCGTTGTGTGGATAAAGAAGAACAAAATAGACTTTTAGAATAGTTGCATGATAGAGAATTTGGAGGCCACTTTCTAGCATGAGTTATAGCACACAAAATCATATTAGTAAGGTATGATTGGCCCATTCTTTTTCAGGGTACTTTAGATTGGGTTTTTAAATGTCAAGCATGTCACCATTTTGTGGGATGTCCAAAGTTTCTAGCACTACCTTTAAAACTGGACATAATTAATGAACCATTCTACCAATGGGGCATAGGTTTTATTGGTATGTTGAATCCCTCATCAATTTCTAGCCATTTTTATGTTTTAACTTCCACTTATTACATCATCAAGTGGGTAGAAGCCATTCCTATCAAGCATGCCACTTCTGAAGTTGTATGTGATTTTATCAAGGAAAAAATTGTAGTGAGGCTTGGTGTTCCTCACAAGATAGTAATAGATGATGTAGTTAATTTTTATTTAGATGAATTAAATCATTTATGTTACATGAAGTAGAATTAGTTCACCCTTCAAATTAATAACCTAAATGGAATAGTTAAGATGAGTCAAAAAATAAAAACTTGATGATAATTATTCATAAGCTAGTGGATGACAATCAACATACCTAGCACAAGAAGTTATTTGATGCATTGTGGGCTGACAGAATCACTCCAAAGAAATCCATTGGCATGTCACTGTTTTAGTTGTTGTATGGAATAGATGTTAAAATACCCATTACAATAGAGTTTCGTGATTTACAACTGTCCAAAGCGATTGAAGATACAACTTATAAAGATTTATTAGATAAGAGGATTATGTTTTTATCTAAACTGTAATAAGTGCATACTCAAGTTACTGATCATTTAGCTAATCATCAGAGGAAAGTGAAGAAGATTTTTGATAAAAAGGCTAAAGAAAGAAATTTTGAAGTTGGTGACTTGGTCCTACTATGGGATAAGAAACATGAACCCAAAGGGATGCATGGTAAATTTGATTCACTATAGAATTACCTTTCACAATAAATAATATTGCTAGAAAATATAGCTTCATCCTACATTATCATGATGTAATTACACTACCACTATCTTATAATGGGTGTACTTGAGGCTTTACAAGAATTGAGTTGCAGGGTAACACAATTATGTATATAAATAAGTCCTTAGTTTTTATTTTGTACATTTCTTTTTCTTTCTCTACTTGTTTGTTCTCTAAATTTTTGTCATTGAGTTTTTTTTACATGATTCCATACCCAATAGACAAGACTCATAACCAGATATACTGGGATAAATTATGGAGGATGACAAACAAGTGATTCATGTTTCTTACCATGCAATGGGACGGGATAATGCTTCACTTCTAGAGATTGACTTTAACATGAATCAACTCAAAACTATTGCTAAGATAAATTCAATAGTTCTCACTATGACTTAAACATGGCTTCTTAGTATGGGCTTTTGCATGAAGGGGCCAGTAATGACAGAAATGGGTCAAGTTAGTCATAAAAATAAATCAATATAAATAAAAAGTAGTCAAAAACCCAAAAAGAAGTTGAAATTGAAGAACATTGATGATACATACTCCTTGGTGAAATAAAATGAACTAGTTTAGCTAGTTACTCCTACATCTCCTATGGTCGCTTCCACAACTACTCCCCCTTATAACATTCTTCCTTATTCCATTCCTCCTTCTACCACATCCACCACATCTTCATCTTCATTATTGGTGAAGAAAAAGGAATTAATTCAACTATTAATAAAAATATGAATCCTTTCACACTCATGCCACCTCCAAAATCTCTAATTTTCAAGTCTCCTAAGAAACCTATTCGAAAGGAGACTAAGATTCCTCCTCCTCCACCTTCATCCACTACACTTACTACTCCTCCTCCATCTCCTTTTGAGGATCACCCCACCATTCCTTTTGTTTATGTCCAAAAAGAGCTAGAGTAGGTAACTGCTCGAGAGGTGATTGTATCTTAGGAAGTATCTTAGTAACAAGTAACAACTAAACCTGAGGACAAAGAAAAAGAGAAAGAGGCATAAAAAGAACTAGAGAAAGAATATGTGATAGAGAAAGATAAGGAGAAAGAAAAAGATGAGGAATAAATTTTCAATGTAGTTCAAGATGTTTCAGATGCATAAGAAGTTTTTTCTAAGGAGATAGTGGTTAGAAATAATCAATAACAAATATTAATACATTCAACCAATTCAAATAGTATGGATTTATCTTCATGGTTGGCATTGCAGATAACTCTTGAGTTGAAAGAATAAATTAACTTGGAGGAAATACTATTGCATCTTTTGAGAAGTCTTGATCATAAGGGTAAGAAGCCTAAGAGTGCTAAAATGATTACAAAGCTAATAATTGAGCCTTCACGATAGAAATTTATAGAGATATCAGTTCCTCCATAGGGAAAGAATAAAGGTGAATTTACTGAAGAAGGTTTAATAGTTACAAAGGTATCCCTTAGTGAAGTCACTACAGAAGGCTTGAAAAAAGAGATGTAGACCCTTATCAATATTCTTTTCTAGAAGCTTGATGAAGAGAACGCTGATAAAGCAAAGTTAAAGGAATAAATTGTTAAGTTGTGTGAAATAATTACCAAGGTGGAAGATCTACTCCTCAACAAACATTACTTTCAAGAGGTTCATTTGATCAATAAAAAATAATAGAGGTAGAGGAAACTAGGGATAAGGATAAATTAGTTGATGAATGAATTGAGAAGATGCTACAAACTGTGCAGAAATGGTTTCCTAAGGTCCCAGGCACTTTGGATAATATTGAGAATAAATTATCATAGATAAAGATAGTGATGAAGAAGATAGAAAATGAGAATGGAATCTCTGAATTGTAATAAAAAAGACTTCAGTGAATATATTATGTAAGTGAGAAGGTTTTTATTGAAGAATAAATTGTTCTAGAAGGATCAATAAAGAAGGAAAAATAATAGGAACATCTTATATCTTTTTATATGCATATTCTTGGAGTAATGATTGAAGAGATGAATACTCATGAAGAAGATGCTCGTAATGTGAAAGTGGACCTAGAGGACTACATCTTCTACATGATAAATTTTTGGTCTAATAAAATGCCAAAGACACCTAAACAGTTGCACCAACAGTTCATGCAATTAATTTAAAAGGCCATAACTCCTTTCATATCAAAATATATAAAGGAGTTATGTAAAAGTCAACAAGAGGTCAAGAGGCTTGCACATATGCTTTGAAGTTAAAATCTTATTGCAAAAATTTGGAAATGGAACTACTGAGATATGAAATAAAATGGCAATTAGTTGCCAAATTAAAAAGATGCAATAATCTAGTTCATGATGTCCCAAAGTATCAAGTACAAGGCAAAGTGCAGATTTAAAGTTCATGAATTGGAATGATTATTGCTACTTCTCTTCTCAAAAATTTCTTTTATTTTCTTCTACATTTTTCTATTTTCTTCCACTGTGTCAAGTAATATGTTTGAAGTAATTTTTTTTAAGTAATTACTTCTTAAGTATGTCATTTAGTGAATTTAATTGTAAAATTAGGTTACTTTGTAAAATATAAGACTAAAGTAACTTGGTTAGATGCCATTACTTGAAGTTATTTTGTAAAACTAAATTACTTGAGCGAGCTCTATGTAGCATGAAAAGAGATTGTTTTTTATCCAAATGGTGAAACCAACAAGTGCTACATGTCATTGACCACTAGATGCCACACAAGAGAAATTCTAGGAGGATTCCTCTCAACAATTTTTTAGTATTTAGCATAGCACATAGGAATTCAAGGAGTTGTTTCCTAATTGATTTTGACATCTGAAATAGTATAAGTAATAGTGAAGGCCTCCATGCTAAAGGAGGGTAATTTTTGAATAGAAATTGTAACTGAAGCAAGAGATTTTAGAACATCTGAAACTTTGTATTTATATTTTTGAGTTTTTCTTTTGTATAAAATTAGTTCAAAGTGAATAAGAAGAAATTTGATTTCTGTGGAACTTTGCATCCAAGGAGATCATTTGATGCATTTAGTGAAGATTAAAATAGTAAACTTTGTGTTATATTCAAATCTGAATATGAATTCAAGTTTTTCTTACTCATTTATTGAAATAATTATCACCTCTTAAATTTTTATTTAATTGTATGGAAACAATAAGCTCTTTTAAAATACTTGTTGTGAAGTACAACTTCTTTCTTCTCATATATTATAATCATTTCATTTTACATATCTCAGAAATTCTTTACACATTCTTTGAAATAGTTGCTTACTTATTGTAAAATCACTTTGTTATGGTTCATGAACTTTGTGATTAAAGTAATACCCCAAAATAAGATGACTTGTGCATATCATGTGAATAATTAAAAGTTTTGACAAATTATAAGTAGATAGACATAACCATATAGGATATTTATCATTAAATGAAGGGGATTTCATCTCATGATTACCTAGGTACTTTTCCTAGTCTATAAAATATCTAGCCAACAGGGACACACTCATGCAGAATAGAAAATGCCTGCTAAAGGGATCTCCTCAATAGAACACTCTTCTTGAAGAGTGAAGGAACTCTTCTTTAAGGTAGGCCTCAAATTAATATCCCAACATAGCCTATAGCTCTTTCTTATCCATTACCTCAATTTGGTAATTCTCATAGTGACAAAAAAAGTAGGTACCTGATACCACCACCATGTTTGAATTTTTCCCTGAAAGATATGGTTCGTCAAGTACCACAGATCAAATCTTGTAGTTGGTGGTCAATTATACTACTTTAATGATGTTCTCCAATGGTTTTTCTAGGTTTTATCTACTTCTGCATGCTGATTCACCACACCACACTTCTTTTAATGCCTATCATGCTAATCTCTAATGATATTTTAGGGGATTACATTAAGTATCTTTCAGTAAAATGCATTATTGGGGTCCAAAATCTAATGACTATGGCACTTGAGAATGAAAAATCATGGGTAGAATATAAAAATGTTAAAATATTAAGACACGAGCTCCCAAATAGACTATTTCCAAGTCTTCAACGATGTCAATGGAGGAACTAGATCTTGACTAGGTTTTCTTCTTCTAGAGTGCCTTTCTATGGATTGTATATCCTTCTCCACATGCCTTCTTTCCACACATTCAATCTTGGAATGCACATATGAAGTTTCCCTCCACTTTGATGAATCTTTGATACCATATGAAGATCTCAAGAAGATTCAATGATTTATTGAAAAGAGGTGAAGGCCATATATACAACATAAAATTGGTTAGCCTGTAACTATCCTTAACCATAATAGACTATCAAACTACACAAAACTACATAACCATAGTGACTAGGCAGTATTTATAGATAAAACTAATTATAATAAAGGTTTCTCAACCTTGACAAGATAGGATAATATTCACAAGACACTATTTATGAGACATTATTCATAGTCACTATTCATGTGATGAGGTGGTAGTCATGAGCTGGAAACGACTGTGAATGTGATGTGGAAGGTGATGTAGGTGCTGATGTGGGTTGTGATGAGTTGACATAGCCAACAGAGGAATCTACAAGATATAAGTAAATGTGAGTGGAGGTGGTATGTATCACTCCACTAAGGAGACAAGTTATTGTCTTTTATGATGCACACGATTTTGATTTAAGTGAAAACTGAAAAAGAATGGATGTGGGGTAAATTTATTTGTTTACATCATGATTTTGAGTGAAGGAGAAGTTAAAATTTGATGGATAATCTCAAGAATCATGTGGAGTCATATGGGATAGTGGGGAACAATTTAATATTCCAGATTGGAGGCACATGTGAGAATGGGGCATAGTTTTGGAGTCATGTGAGAGTGGAAGATGATGTGTCACAAGTGGAGGATCCATTTTTTTACCAAAGAACAAGACTATAACCATGTTACTATTGATGAATAGTGGTGCCACTAAAGGGTGGATAATTTCCTTACCTTGCTCATGAAGTTTCCTTGTTTGTCATCATCGTTGTAATTTATATAAATGAAATGCATTATCCTTTACAATTTGAAATAAAGTAGCCAAGATTAGTAAAATATTATAAGCTAGAGAGTTGTGCAAAGGCATTGAAGATTTGTGGAACGAGTTCTTCTCACGTGTATAGTATCTGGTGGTGCTCCTATGAAGTTTTTCTCTGCAATTATGTTGTAATATTTATGATTTTTTTAATATATTAAGATGTTTTAAAGTGTGGGTTTTTTCACACATAAGGGTTTTCCTTATGTAATCATGTATTATGAAATGCTTATGATTTTAGTTGTATGTGTTTATTCTAATTATGTAATATGAATCAAGTTTTTTGCATATTCTCCTCTCTTGGTTAGTGTAAGGAATTGTTTCCATGATATTGTATTCCTTTCAAGTGGTATGAGAGCATGGACAATTTTTTTTATAGTTGTGGGTTTGTTGGATTTTTAAACTAATCAAGTTTTGAGTGCGATATTGTGCAAGAGATATTTGGATTTCTTTGTTGCAATAATTTTAAGATGGCAAACACATCAGGGAGAATGGAGGTTGAAAAGTTTCCAAGTAATAATTTTGAGATGTGGAAGCTAAAGATGGAAGATATATTTATTGACTGTGATCTATGGTTCGCCATTGATGAGAATGTTTAGAGACCTATAGATCTAGCTAAAGCATATAAGTATAGTGTTATGGACTGAAAAGTGAAAGTTCTCATCAGATTGTGCATGAAACATTTAGTACTGATTAATGTCCATGAAGAGACCATGACAAAGAAGTTGTGAAATAAATTAGGTGAGATCTACAAAGCTAAGTCTCTTGTTAATAATATTTTATTGAGAAAGAAGTTGTATTCTTTAAGAATGGATGAAGGTAGAAAAATTGCCAACTAGTTAGAAGTATTTAATATGATGTTCTCTCAATTAGTATCAGTTGGTATGAAAAGGGATGAAGAAGAGAGATGTAAATTTTTTCTTTGTTCTTTACTTGACTCATGGGATTATCTTGTTATGGATATATGAAGTACTTCTATAACCTTGAAATTTGAGGATGTTTTAGGTTATTTACTTTCTAAAGAAATGAGAAGGAAAGATTCTATCAGTGCCAAAGAGGCCCTACATGTTTGAGGAAGATATAAAGAAAGAGACAAGAAGAATGAGAAGCATGAAAAATCTAAATCCAAGTCCACAGGGAAATCCAAATCTCTTGGAAATCCCAAGGTGGGATGCTATAATTGTGTAAATCTTGGTCACTTTTGAATGGATTATACAAAATGAAATAAGGAAAGGAAGAAGTATTTTTTGATTCTGAATCTGAGAAGAAAGGTAGTGATGCTTTCATTTCATCCTTGACAACCCATGCATATAATGATGTATGATTAATTGATTCAAGTACATCTTATCATATGACCTCTAATAGAAATTGGTTTTTTAAGTATGAGGAATTTGATGGAATAAAGTTGTACTTGGGTGATGATTCTTTTCTAACCATTGCTGGCCATGGTAGAGTTAAATTGAGATTTACAAATGGAAGGATTAAACACTTTGATGGTGTGTTACATTTACTAGGGTTAACTCATAATTTATTATCTATGAGAAAACTAATAGATGCGGGTGTGTAGGTTGTAATTTATGATGTAGGTTATAAGATGGTTAAAGGTGATATGGTGATAGCTAAAGGTGTCGAGACTGGCATTTCATACAAGCTTGATGATGCATACATAGTTGAGTGCAATAGTAATTTTGTGAAGATCAAATCTAAGGATACTCCATTAGATGAAGAGTTAATCACTATTTTTGTCGATGGTCATGGTTTATGGGTACCTAAGTGTGATAATTATATGAAGTCAAAATTGCCTATAGAGAAGACTACATTATGACACTAGAGACTTGCCCAGATTGGAAAAAAAGGTCTTAGGGCCTTGAAGATTAAAAACCTTGTTGAATGTTTGACTGATTACAATCTTGAATTTTATATTTATGAGCATTGTACTTATGGAAAACAAAATTTCAATCAATTTTACTTGAATTATCATAAATCATTTCGTGTATTGGATCTTGTTCATTCTGATGTATTTGGTCCTATTAATGTTCCTTCGCTTTCAAAATTGACATATTATATTTCATTTACTGATGATTATAGTAAAATGACATGGGTTTATCTGCTAAAGCGTAAATTTGAAGTTTTTAGTTATTTTAAAGAGTTTAAATCAATGGTTTAGTTGTAAACCATAAAATCAATAAAGTATTTGAGAACTAACAATGGTAGTGAGTTTTGCTTTAAAGATTTTGAAAGACTATTTAAATATTGTTGTATGCAAAGACCAAAGACATTTCCATATTCACCTCAGTAGAATGGAGTTTTAGAAAGAATGAATAGGACATTGATGGAGAAGGCTAGGAGCATGCTTAGTTGTGCTAGATTGGAACAAAGGTTTTGGGCTGAAGCTATAGCCACTACTTACTACCTAATCAATGGGTCTCTTAAGGCAAAGCTTGCTGATAAAATTTATATGGAGGCATGGTCTAGATGTAAGCCTTCATTAAGACATCTTAGAGTTTTTGGTTTTGAGGCATATGCAAATGTTCCAAAGGAGAAGCAGACAAAGTTGGAGAATAAGGCTATGAAATATATCTTCATCGGTTATAGTTATGGTGTAAAAGGATACAAGCTTTGAGATCTAGTAGCACATAAGGTAATATATTAAATAAGTGTTATTTTTGTTGAAACTAAGCTTTCTTATTTTACACTATTACCATAGAAAACCAAAAATTAAGATGCGATTCAACTTCCTCCTATGCCTAAGAAAGTTGAGTCAAGGTCATGACAGAGACAACAAGTTGAGGAGAGCTCATCAAGCTATGAATATTTAAAGTAGGAGATAGATGAAGAAGAACCTCCACCTCAACATGTTATAAGGTCTATAAGGCATAGACAATGAACATAAAGGTATTATCCTAAATATTGGAGATGCATATTTGCTTTTAGTATTAACATTGATAAACCGAGATATGTAGAAGAAGCTTTGGGTATGAATGATGAAGATTCCTATAATTTTTCTATGGAATAAGAAATTCTAGATTTGAATAATAATGATACATGGGATCTTATACCATTACCTGAAGGACATAATCCTATTGGATGCAAATGGGTATTCAAGAGAAATATTGGTTCAGATGGTAATGTTGATAAGTACAAAGATCGGTTGGTTGTAAAAGGTTACTCTCAAGTTGAGGGTGTTGATTATGGTGAGATATATATTTTTGCTGCTAAGATGACATCCATTATATTCTTGATTTATATTACATTAGCTCAAGATTTATAGATTGAGAAAATATATGTCAAGACTACCTTCCTTCATGATGATTTGGAGGAGATTTATATGACACAACCAGAGCACCACATGGTGAAAGGTAAAATAAAGGCCTAACTTCCCAAACATCACCCACACCTTGTTAATATTTTTATTTTTATTTTGTATTATTTTAAAAATTAATTCTTTCCAATTATAAGGATGGTATCAATTTAATTTTTTCTTAAATAAAATAGTTTTATATAAATGACACTTCTAAACTTTATAATTCACATGTATATGTCTTCGGATTTTAAATTTAAACCTTTGGGTGACAAATATTATTAAGATTTATTATTTATCTATTTTAAATAGGATTATATATATATATATATATATATATATATATATATATATATATTTAAAAATGTTTCCCAAACCTTTTCATCTCATGTAAATACTAATTTCAATATTTTTATTTTCAAGATAGTTTATTCATAATCTAAATATGTATTAAATTTCTTCTTAAAAGTAACCTTTCCAGCATGCTTCCTTAGTTATGGATATGTGAGGATTTGTTGTGTAAATGGAAAACATTAAACAAAGGGAAGCTACTCATTAAATATTGTTTTTGGGCTTAAATATGGAATCTAGTTATAAAAAGGCTTACTTTTTATGAAATAATTAAACATACATTATTTTGTAATATATTTTTTAGTTTTTATATTTAATAATAAATTTATTTATTTATAAATAAAATTTATCAATATTATTATAATTAAAAAAATTGTAGATAATATTTTTATATTAATTTGAAGCTTCTATTTTATATTTTAAAAATACAATTATTTTTAAAAATGAAAATTTAAACATATTTTACAGAAAAACACTTAAAAATCCTAACCAAAAAATGGGATGTTGCTTCAAATTTTAGAGTTATAAACTCTCCTTTATGTTTTTATATTTACAAATCTTTTGTAGTATGTTCCTTGAGGGAGATGATTTTTGTATTTGTTAGTAGTATGTTTATTCTTGTATGTTAGTAATCTCTTAGCTTCAAATTTATAATATTTTATTATATAATTTATTTATTTTTAATTTATTGATTACTCTCATTTATGATGTGTTAATCTTGTAAAAAGGTTTAAGACCTTTCAATAAATTTTATTTTAACCGCCCCCTTCTCATCGCCCCCTCCCCCCAAACACAGATATTTATTAACAATTTTTTTAAACACTTGATTATGAATATGAAATCAAGTGTTTTAAAAAAATGTTTATAAATAAGTTTTATTAAAAAAACTAAAAAAATATTGAATTTATAAAGCTATGTTAATAAATATTGACATACAGTGTAAAAATTTACAATATTTTTTGAGAAAATAGATACTTTCAAGCATTCAAATTTGCTCTAGTTAGATGTCATTTGTAAAGTCATCCAGTATTTTTGGCCAAAAATTAGATACTTTAAAGCATTCAAATTTGCTCTAATTAGATGTCATTTGTAAAGTCATCCAGTATTTTTGGCCACAAATTACTACTATAACAAATTTTCTAGCCAATATTTTTACCTAAAAATGCAAAAACCTGTGTCTACAAACAATATAAATATAAAATATATTTTATAGTACTTTAAGTTATATTTTATATTTATAATTTCAACATTTTGGAGAGTAGTTTTGGACCTCTAGGAGTTATAATTGAAATTCTAGATTTTGGAGGGTCCTACTGAATTTCAGACTTAGCCATATTTTAGGTTTTTGGAGTTAGACATATTCTAAAAATTTTGGGTTTCAGACTTAGTCATATTTCAAGATTTCAGGGAGGCATCGTAAGAGGTAAATAAATAAATACTTTGAATAAGTTGGAATAATGCTAGGAATGATGCATGGACTGTTGTACTATAAATAATATTCGCTGTAAAACATTATAGTTTTTACCTCACATAATTTATTAAATATCAAACATTCACCAATGTCATATGATTTCTATAAAAAAATGATAACTCTTTATCTATGTTATATTTGAAAATGATTTGAGCATTTATCTACCCTTCTACATCATGTATATTTTTATAATCCTTAAAAAATACCCAAATTCTAAATTTATATATTTTATCCTATTCTTCCTTTATCAAACAAGATTTTCTGTAAAAATAGATTAAAAAGAGAGAGATTTACCCAACATAAAACGACTCTAACTATGTTAGTGCAAAATTCTCATAGGCAATGACTTTCTTAAGGAAATACAATATTTCTTCTTCATTTTTTGGAAAGAAAATTACAATAAATTACATGAGTTTTTAACACCCATAACTAATTTAAAATTTTATAATCAACCATTAACACTTTTGTATAAAGATATGAAGTTTGACTATTAAACACAATTATCGTAATAAATTTATTTTGTGACATGGTTTACAATCATGTTTTTAGTAGTTTATTTTGTGACATGGTTTACAATCATATTTAGCAGGGGTATTTAATTTTTTTATTTTATTGAGATTTGAACTCAGTTGCTTAAACCAATTTTGAAATTGATATGATGTACCTTGTTTGTTTTTGGTTTTGAAGTATATATGATAAGTAAATATTGCAACAGATTGTAAATAATTACAGGTTTAAAAATTAGTAAATCATATATTTTTTTAAATTTTCTATTTAAATATATAAAAATATATTGAGAAGAAAAAACTTTTATTAGGAAAAATTTATACTAAAAAAAATTGTAATTGTCAAATCTATAAAAGAAGTATCCATCAATGAATTTTTAATTTAAGCAAAAGTTTAAGTTAAAATTTATGTATGGATAAAAATTTTATTAAATTTGGTTACATTTTAAGTTCTTTGGCTTTTGGTGTAACATTTAAGTGGCTACATTTGTATTGGATCATCTAAAGTTCAAATACTACAAATAATCAAACAACCTAAAATAGAGGACACATAATTAATGTATTAGTTTAATAGTGGTATCGGTAATAGAAACTATGTTTATGTTGTAAATGGTTATGGGTCCATTCAATCTCTCATTGAGTTAACTAAAAAAAATTGATTGTAACCTTCTAATCCCACAAGGGTATTTTTAGTTGTTTAAAGATAGGGGTATTTATACCTTTCATAGACATCTACACTTCTTAATGTTTTTATGTACCTACTTAGTAAAAGTGTATCAAATTCCTTTGTTTCTTCAAATATGAGTCTAATTTTAATTCAAATATATGTAAATACACATAGATTGGAGATCATTTACATATAGAATTAACAATTGATATTTTTAGCATTATATTGAGTCTAATAAGTACTGGCATGCATTTGTATTATTTGTGGGGCACTTTTGGCACATGATGTAAGCTTTGCATATCATTAAAATGTTATTGAATGGTTTCTACTATTTAGAGATTTGATAAATATCAATATAGTTATCTTATTCACTTAGTTTATTGTACGCTCTTGAAGCTAACTTTTATTTTCCTTTAAAATTATCATATAACAGTGAAATGAATACCAAATTTAATGTCTGTAATATGACTTTCAAATGAATATTAAATTTAAGAATTTTAATGACCTCTCATATTATTACACTTACTTCTACCCTATATCATGTATCAAATAGGTCAGAGAATACTATAAAATGAAAAGTAAAAAAAAAGATATCTATGATCCTTTAGACATTGCTAAAAATAATAAGATTTATTGTATTTAAATGCACATGTTTCGTTTTGGTTTAATAAATTTAAGCAATTTTTAATATTTAAATATAAAATAACATATAACCTTAGAAATTGAACATTTAATAATTTATTTAAATATAAAAATATACATGCATATATTAATTGTTAAAGATCTAAAAAAAACTTTTAAACATTAAATATATTTAATATCATTTATATTAAAAAATTATTTATCAAGATCATTTGAATATAAAATATTAAAAAAATTAATATTTAATAAAAATTTAATATAAATGCTTTCAACATAACATAAAATATATTTTATATATTTATTATAAAATTTCAATAATATATAACGATATTTTTATTCAATTTATTTTCTTAAAATTATAAAGAGAAATATAATTATATATTATCACTCAATTATAATTGGAAAAATCAAATTTAATAATTTTAAATTATTTTAAAAATATCTAACACTTAAATAAGAATTAATGTAATTCAAAGTTAAAAAGTTCAAGACATTTATTTCACAATGATGTCTCCTTATATTTCAAATTTTTTTTGACGATATCATATAAAAACGATAAATTTGTTGATGTGACTAAAAAATAAAATCATAAATATATGAGTTATTTATGTGATTCTCATAATGTGATTTGAGTGGTGGAATCGCTACAACCTCTTAAAGCTCATGAAATGAAAAAGTTTTAAAAAAAAATGTAAAGAAAAGTTAGAAAAGAAATTGATATTTGCTTCCCTTTCAACAATGTCAAAAATAACAATAATTATTATCATATGTGGGTACACATTTTTCATGTAATTATAATGCATAATTTTAGTATAATAAATTTTATTAATTTTTAAATTTTAATGTAAAATAACATGTAACCTAACATACATTGAAATTTTGATAATATATTTAGTAACGTAATATATTTATTCATAATTTTGATATTTAAGTTACTTGAGATTTAAATTTAAAATAATACTTATAATTTAATATAAATTAAATATTTAATGATATATTCAGATATAAACGACACATGTATACACATATAAATTGTTAAAATTAAATAGAAATTCTAAACATTAAATATTTTTATATCATTTAGATAAAGACTTGTCATAAAATTTATGTGAATATAAAATATTATAAAAATAAATATTTAATAATTTTATTTTTTCAAAACCTTTAATTATGTTAAAATATAAATAGTTATGAAAAGTACTTTTTAATCAATTTGTTTTCCTAAAACTATGAATAATGAGATCTAATTATACATCATCACTTGTGTGTGTGTGTGTGTGTGTGTGTGTGTGTGTGTGTGTGTGTGTGTGTGTGTGTGTGTGTGTGTGTGTGTGTGATCAAGTTTAAAAGTACACCAACAAACAATATTGGTCATGTTTAGATTGGTCAAAACACATACATAATCATGTAAACTCCTGCTAATAGACCGAAGAGCACACCAACAAACAAAATTGTATCAAAAAAATCATGCTTAATGATGCTTTGAGTTTCATTTGTAGCATTCCACTTATGTAATCACCCATGACAACAATAGATAAAAGTACATCAAGAATGGTATAATAAATGCCATTAAGATCTCCAAACTAAATAGGATTTGATACTCCTTGAAATGTTTTGAATCCTTAAATTTCACGCCCTCCAAATTATAAGGTATTATGACCAAACTAGTGACAATTATAAATGTGATGACCATACATATATAGGTATGTATGTATGTATGTATGTATGCATGTATGTATGTGCACACACACACACACACACACACACACGTGTGTGTGTGTGTGTGTGTACACACATACATACATGCATACATACATATATACATATAAGAGTGTATATATATATCTATATGCATACATATATATACTCTTATATGTATGTATGTGTGTTTGTGTATACATATGTGTGTATATATACACACATACATACATACACATACATATATACATGTATATATCTACATACATACATATATATACATGTATATATCTATATACATACATATATATACTCTTATGTGTGTGTGTATATACATATATATACATACATACATGTATATATCTATACACACAAATATGTGTGTGTGTGTGAGTGTGTGTGTGTATACACACACACATACATATATATATATATATCCATGTATATATCTGTATACACACACATACACACACATATGCACACACACACACATACATACATATACATATGGCTCTATGTGATAACATAATGGTGAAAACGTAGTGGGAGAAAATGTAGCAGAGGCATAATATTGCAGGAGAAAATGTAGCAAGTAAAAAATATAGCAAAATTGAGAATATAGCATAAATGTAGCGAGAATCATAAAACACTAAATTTGCAAAAAATAAACAATTAAAAAAACATTTCATGAATTTAGAGTTGTAATTGAAAGTTGTGTGCGATGCCTCCTAAATATTCCAAGTGATTATCTAGAAAATAACTTGATACTACTCTTTCTAATTTTGTGATAGTGTCCCTATATTTTTTATTCTATGGGGGTCCTTCAAATCTTGTTATGTACTATTCCATGGTGACATCGATGAGGCTTTGTTCCTCTTGTAGAATTTTTATGAATTTCCATAGTGTTGGGTGTTGGCATGTAAGGAGATGATTGAATCCTCTATGCCACCCTTCTATGGAATTATTAGGATGGGGTAGACTAGTGGCAACTACTTCATAACAATTTCATAGGTTAATTGTAAATCTTCATCTTCTTTGGTTTGTACAATGAATTGTCTGGCATATCCAAGTGTTCTCACAGTACTCTACAAATTCTTGAAGCTCACTTTTTATTTCTCCATTTGGCCCATTGGGTTTATAATATGGAGTGTTTCACAATTCTTGGATTGCTTCAGGCACATGCTCTACTGAAACGTATGCTAGTGCAACTAATTGGAAGACTTGGAGTGAAAAATTTGAATCTCTTTCATATAATTTTTGGAGCCCTTCTGGTTGACTTTTTTTTCCAAAGGCATTGAGTAAGGTGGAAGAAACATCCTCTTTGAATAGTTTTAGTGAAGTTGAATTGAAATTCTTTAATGATAGTTGTTCCAAAGTCTATCATGAGAGTTGTTGGTTGCAGTGAGTTGTTGATGTCTTTCAATGCTTTGAAAACTCTATGGTATGTTTTCTTTTTTTGGTTTAGCATTAGAGAATATACCACGGTATCACTATATGATTATTCAAAATATGGATGGGGTGTAGTTGATCGAAAATATAAACAACCTTTGGTGACTTTGGTGTGAGTTTAGTGAATAGATCAATAGGAAAGTCATTTTTTAAAATTATTTATGGAAGAAATCCTATGGGTATTTTAGATTTTGTACAATTACCGATTGCAGATAAATTAATGATGATGCAAAAGTGTTTGCAGAGCATATGCAATAGTTGTAAGGAGTAAGAAGAAAGTTGCAGGAAGGTAATGAGAAATATAAAGTAGTAGCAGATGTTAGAAAAAATTCAAAGGTATTTGAAGGAGAGTTGGTAATGGTTTACTCGAGGAAAGAAAGATTTAAAAAATGCACATACAATAAGTTGAAGTACAAAAAAATTGGACCATGCAGAATTGTGAAGAAAATCAATGACCATGCTTATGAGATGAGTTTACCGCAGTTTTTTTTTTAATATCTCTAGTGTTTAATGTTTCAGATATATATCAATTCCATGGAGAGGATGGTGAAAGTGATGTAGATGAAGTAAATTGGGAGCAATAGGTTCCAAAGAAGAAAAAAAGATAGTGCAGGTTTTGAATATGAAGACGGTGAGCACAACACAAGGGAATTATAACAGTTATTTGGTATAGTGGGAAGGATTGCAATAAAAAGACAACATTTAGATTACAGAATGGGCGCTGAATAAGATTGACAAGGAAAAATAACAGCAGTAAAATTAGGGTAACTCACAAACGCTGAGTTGTTTTCAACCAAAGGAGAACGATGTAGAAAAAATAGGACAACCTTTCAGAGGCCATAATTTTTTATTCATATCTTCGTTTGAGCTCTTTCACGTGCCAAAACGACTGTCTCAAAAATTTCATTATTATCTTAAGCAATTATGCCTTCTAGGGATGTTTTCGATATTTTTCGGAGGCCATACGTGATCATCTGAGGGTCCAAATTTGTTTTTTTTTTAGAATTTCTTATTTTTAGAAATTGTATATTTTTAGGTCCGGACATCAACTTCAATTGAATTTCGTCTGATAGGTTTATTTTAGCATTTATGATATTTCAAGATATTTGTAGAGCTATGCACGTTCACATGCGAACTTACTATAAATAAAAGCAGCTAAAAATAGATATTTTTTATAGATTTTAGTTTTTTTCGAATTTTGGATGTAAACTTTAATTTTCGAGTTGAAGCTTATTTAAGCATGGTTTGAGATTGTAATTATTTCAAGTCATTCAATACGAATCAATTCTGAGATTGTTTCAGATCTTGGCCTATTGGTAATTTTATTTGTCTAGATAGTTTTCGGTTTCATTAAATTTATTATGATGGATAATGTGCATGACATCACTACCTGCCTTATGATAACATTAAAACACTCTGAGCCAATGGAAATTAAAAAAAATGAATTTTTTCTTAATTTTTGTTAACAAATGTGCAACTGAACTTTTATAAAAATACAAAAAAAATTATCTACGAAAAACAATACACTCTGATTGATTGAAAATACAAAATTTAATTGAAAATTAAAACAAATCAAAAACTTTAATATACCCTCCCAAACTAATAATAAAATAAACATTTAAAAACAAAATGGTCATTATTATCCAGATTTAAAAAAAAGATTTGAAAAATATTTTACTCCCAAAAGATAAAGTGGTATGTCTCAATGTGATGTTAATGGAAGAAAACTTTCCCGTGTTTGGAATCTTTGTAAGGATTAGCCAGGATAAATTTGGTAGGATGTATGAGCATCTTGAGTGGGACCCTCGAAAGCTGCTCGGGTGAGTCATAAAGCTTTGTGCCATTCGAATCGACCCATGTGTAGATCATCTTTGTGACGTACCGATTGGTGTGTCACTTAGGAATCACCACATCACTATCTATGATATAGACCGCATCACCATTACTCACTTCACTTCAGGGGGTGTAGTAAACAAATACAAATAATTTGGGTCTTCTTTATTTGTTGTTTAAGATAAAACAAAACTATTTTTTAAAGGAAAAAACTTAAATGAAATATTTTTTAATAAAATAAATTTAAATAATTTATATTTTCATTTTTTATATTAATAATTTTTTTTTATGAATGTAATATTTTTAATTTTTACAATTTTTTATTCAATTTATTGAATTTAATTATCTATAAAATAAAAATTATAAAAGAAAAGAATTGTAATATAATTTTTTTTGTTGGAAAAAAATAAATCATAAAAAAAGAAACAATATTAATGCCTTTAAATGCAAATCTATAGTACCTTTTTTATACATAAAGACATTTTAACCAAAACTTAACCCACAAAAAAAATTAGTAATCATTTAAAAAATAAGAAAAAATATTTAGATATAAAAAGTTAAAAAACACTCATAAAACCATTAAATAAGATGAATTGAAGGTAAACAAATTTTTTTTTTTTTTTTTTTTTTTTAAATTTATTTATAATAAATTTTAAATATACCTTTTTGAACAAAATAAGTTTAGGCCAAAAGTATGAAATGGGCATGCAAGGAAAAGATTATTTACTCTTATTTAGTATCATCAGTTTTTTTTCTTTACATATATAATTATATGAATAATTTTGGATCAATTGAAATGACCTTTGATATCCTATGATTAAACTATGTAAATGGCAAATAATGATTTTGGTGAAGGCCTTAGTCATGATGAGAAACTAAGAACATGGGTATGGAAAGCTAGAAGTCACACTAAGGATTATACAATAATGCACTGTACCGTCTTTTACCAGTCATACCTGCTTGTTTGTTACGATCAGTGAAATATACTTAAACATAATTTTAATACACATACATATGATTTTCCTACCATATATAATTTATCTACAATTGTTAAATCTTTCAAGATTAAAAACTTCATTTTAATTGAAAACCTAATTGTATTTATATATATTGTAATAAATATATTTTTGAAAACAAAATTATACATTTCAAATTTTTAGAAGGTAAAATATGTATATAAGCCACTCAGGTTTATATATATATATATATATATATATATATATATATATATATATATATATATATATATATATATATATATATATATATATATATATATATATATATATATATATATATATATATATGTCAAAAGTTATAATAAAAATAAATCTACTAAGATTAAAACACGGTTTCCAATCACATAAAATGAAAGGACATTGATTTATCAATCGGAATGAATTCTTTAAAAGGTGGAGCATTCATGGATATCATCTCAGGAGCTTGTCACAGCAACCAAACTAAAATCGAATTTGGCACCATGTTGGGTGCCACAGCAAGCTATATGAGTGACAACTAAAATCCATGGAATTTTAAATACACAATTAGTGGGTATTGCTATTACCTGCAGAGTTTTGATAGTAAGATTGTTGAATCTCTTATGATGGCTCCTTTTTTTCTCTAGCTTTTCTTTTTGCAATGCCTTACAAATAATGCCACAAAAAATAAAATGCCAAAAAAGTAGGACAAATGATTTGACTTCGCTTCTTGAGCCCTGCACACCATGTCCATGACATCAGCTAAATTGATGGTTGCAATCTAAAGTTAATTTGATCCAACATCCATCACCATTAATCCATGTAACAACTATACCTATCGATATTAAGTGTCATTACTTGTGTCCTGATTCACTCTTGGATTTAGAGAGTTAACTGCAAATTTTTATAGTAAATTCTATTTTAGGTTAGGAGATGATTCATGCCAAAGTACATACTTGTCTGCAAAATTGGACCCACTCATTCAATATTTGTTAATGGTACCCAGGTGAGTGCACACTAAATAAAAAAAATGTACATTGATGAACGCATGGTAGACAACAATGGATCTATTTCCATATTCCTCACTATCTTCATAAATAAATTTTGATGTGGAAAATATAGGCCAATCTTTTGGAGGCCATAAATTTTGACTCATATATGTGTTTGAGCTCTTCCACTTTATCATAAATATTCATACCTACTTAAGGATGTTTTAAATATTTTTAGAAGGCTATACATAATCATTTGAGGGTTTGAAAGTACAATTTGATTATTTTTTCTAGAATTTCCTATTTTTAGAAATTGTATATTTTTAGGTCTAGACATCAACTTCAGTTGAATTTCATTCAATAGGTTGATTTTAGCATTAAAAATATTTTTGGAGCCTTTTAGAGATGTGCACCTTTGCATATAAAATAGATTGTATCGTACCATTATTCTATTACTTCCAGCTTGCAGTAGTGTATTCACCAATTTCAAAAGCTAATATTTGTTAAGGGTGATAGGGATCCTGATCTACAACCTTACTATCAAATGATTCACATGAATCAGCCACACAATAATTTACAAATGAATAAGTTTCTTGAGATAATGGCAGAATGGTATCGATATGAAAACAATCGTAAGAAAGTTACTAGATTTTACTCCTATATTGTTCAGGGATCTCTTTCAAAGCTCTATGCTACCAAGTATAAGCTCTGCTCTCGAGCAGATTGTCTCCCATAATGTCAACCATCTATTGAAAAGGAGAGAAGGGCACGTATAAGATTACAATGATCTTTTAAAAATGGGGCTCGTAGATGACATTATTGGCATTGATTTTTCTAATAATTTTTTGATACCTACAACTGACTACACTCCCTTTCCAATGAACTAGACACCAGACCATGAAAAAGTCTTACATGAAAATATAAATATACTAAGGCAAAGCTATTTTATGCAAAAATTTTAATTTTTTCTTAGGAAGCAAACCTATCATTTTATTTATATGCTTTTTTATAAGTTTCGTTGATCCCGAATGCCTTTACCAGGATATTTGGTTTGAGTGCAAACCTAGGTGGAACAAGTCCTAAAATTCTTTAAAAGGTGGAGCATTCATGGATATCATCTAAGGAGCTTGTCATAGCAACCAAACTAAAATCAAATTTGGCACCATAATGGGTGCCACAGCAAGCTATATGAGTGACAACCAAAATCCATGGAATTTTAAATACACAAAACACTAGTGGGTATTGCTATTACCTGCAGAGTTTTGATAGTAAGATTGTTAAATCTCCTACTATGGCTCCTTTTTTCTCTAGATTTTCTTTTTGTAATGCCCTAAAAATAATGCCATAATAAATAAAATGCCAAAAAAATTAAGACAAATGATTTGACTTCGGTTCTTGAGCCCTACACACCATGTCTATGACATCAGCTAAATTGATGGTTGTAATCTAAAATTAATTTGATCCAACATCCATCACCATTAATCCATGTACCAACTATACCTATTGATATTAAGTGTCATTACTTGTGTCTCAATTCACTCTTGGATTTAGAGAGTTAACTACAAATTTTTACAATAAATTCTATTTTAGGTTAGGGGATGATTCATGCCAAAGTACAGACTCATTTGCAAAATTGGACTCAATCATTCAATATTTGTTAATGGTACCCAGGTGAGTGCACACTAAATAAAAAATAAAAAAATGAACATTGATGACCGCATGGTAGACAACAATGGATCTATTTCCATATTCCTTACTGTCTTCATAAATAAATTTTGATGTAAAAAAAATAGGCCAACATTTTGGAGGCCGTAAATTTTGACTCGTAGCTCTGTTTCAGCTCTTCGACATATCAACATGACTGCCTCAAAAATTTTGTTGCTATCATAAGTAGTTATACCTACTTAAGGATGTTTTTGATATTTTTAGAAGGCCATACGTAATCATTTGAGGGTTTGAAATTACAATTTGATTAATTTTTCAAGAATTTCTTATTTTTAGAAATTGTATATTTTTAGGTCTAGACATCAACCTCAGTTGAATTTCATCCAATAGGTTAATTTTAGCATTTAAAATATTTTGGGAGTTTTTTTAGAGATGTGCACCTTAGCATGCAAACTTACTATAAATATTAGCTACTAAAACTAGATATTTATTTTAGATTTTAGTTTTTT
Organism: Torreya grandis; assembly: GCA_037957365.1. Lineage (NCBI taxonomy): Eukaryota > Viridiplantae > Streptophyta > Pinopsida > Cupressales > Taxaceae > Torreya > Torreya grandis. Next base: position 2,964,583 of record JARHVA010000069.1, read on the forward strand.
TAAATTTTGCATGTAACCTTTAATTTTTAAGTTGAGACTTATTGAAGCATGGTTTGGGTTAGTAATTATTTCAAGTCATTCAATATGAATCAATTTTGAATACTGTTTAAAATCTTGACCTATTGATAATTTTATTTGTCTTGATAGTTTTCAGTTTCATTATTGGTATCAGAGCAAGTTCAAATCATGGAGGAGTAAGACATGAAAAGAGGATGGGGAGGTATTGTGTAGATGATCTAGACTATACACGAGTTACAAATACAAGTTTAACAATTAACAAAGGTTATCATAAATCAAGAAAAAAGATAAGGTGGTGATGAAGCTGAGGAAGACATAGATCATGATGAATAAGTTTAACAAGAAGAAGAACATCAAGAACAACCACCATCGATGGAAGAGAGGATGGTTCAGGTTTTAGAAGGAAGGAATGAAGGAGGCAATGTTGATGTTCTAGATTATGGAGGCAGTTTAAAATCAAAGTTGATAGATTGGATAAATAACATGGATAAGTTCTTCGAGTCGAAGACTATGAGAGAAGACAAGAAGGTAAAGTTTGCATGCACAAAATTAAAAGTCATGCAATGATTTGGTGGGATCACCTATAGAAAGAAAGACATAGAAAAGGTAAAGAGAAGATTAATTCATGGAAAAACATGGAAAAAAAGTTTAGGGTGAATTTTCTTTCTGTGAATTATGCACAAACCCTATACAAAATATTTTAGAATTTGAGACAAAAAGATCAAAGTATACAAGAGTATATAGAGTAATTTTATAAGCTTTTCATATAAGTGGAGCATGATGAAACAAAAAAGTAGATGACTACAAATTATGTAAATGGTTTGAAATTTTTTATTCAAGATGAATTAAGCATACATATAATGCTTTGCATGGAGGAGGCTTATCAATTAGCTTTGAAGGAAGAAGAAAAATAAAATAAATATAATTTTAGAAGAATGTCTCTTGGTCCAAATGTAGAAAAAAAATGTACACTTGTGAAAAAGGTGGTATAAAGGTAGTTTTATTACTTTTTAAAGGGGAAGAAAAGACATAAAATATACTCTCTATTAAAAAATGTATCCAAGATATGAAGGTGGTAGGTTGTTATGTATTAGTAGCAAAGAATAAAGACACAAAAATGGTATAAATACTAACAAAAACAACAAGAGTGTTGAAATATTATGAATATGTTATGCCTGATGAGTTACCAGATGGTTTACCATCAAAGAAAGATATTCAACATCATATTGATTTGACTATAGGATCAGCTCTACCCAATTAAGCAACTTATAACATGAGTCCAACATAATATATAGAATTAAATAAATAAGTTACTGAGTTGATAAAGAAGAAGGTGATAAGGGAGAGTATGAGTCCATGTGCAACACCAATATTGTTAACTCTAATAAAAGATGAAGGATGGAGAATGTGTGTGGATAGTAGAATAATTAATAAAATTTTAATCAAATATAGGTTTCCTATATCTTTTTTAGATGATATGATGGATGTACTTGTAGGAAGAAAATATTTTACCAAAAGTGATTTAAAGAGTGGTTATTATCATATTCAAATTCGTGAAGGAGATGGATGGAAAACTACATTCACGACTAAAGATAGGTTATATGAGTGGATGGTGATGCGATTTAGATTATCTAATGCACCTAGCACATTTATAAGGGTGATGAATACAATGCTACAAAAATATATTGATAAGTTTATAATTGTTTATTTTGATGATATTTTGATATTTAGTAAGACTAAATAAGAACACCTACAACATTTGAGAATAGTATTGGATTTGTTAAGAAATAAAAATATATATGCAAATTTGAAGTGCAAGTTTATGCAGAATAGTTTGGTATTTTTGAGATATGTATTTTCAATAGATGGTGTGAAAATAGATGAAAAAAAGATAAAGGCAATTGTTGAGTGGCCTATTCTAAAAAACATTACAGAGGTAAGAAGTTTTCATGGTTTAACAACTTTTAACAGAAAATTTATTAAAAATTTTAGTAGTATTATGACACCAATAACATATTAAATGAGAGGGAATGAATTTTCATGGACTAGAGTAACCACATAAAACTTTGAAATTTTGAAGAAGAAGACTATATAATGATCAATTTTAGCATTACCAAATTTTGGTAAAGTGTTTAAAGTTGATTGTGATGCTTCATTTGAGGGAATTGGTGTTGTGATGAGTCAAGAAGGAAAGATAATAGCATATTTCAATGAAAAATTGAATGAGGTAAGAACAAAGTATTATACTTATGATGTTGAACTTTATGCAATTGTAAAAGCATTAAGACATTGGAGGTATTATCGTGAGTCTAAGGAGTTTAGACTATTTACAGATCATGAGGCTTTGAAGTGTGTGAATACACAAAAAAACTTGAATAGTAGACATGCAAAGTGGGTTTCTTTCTTACAAAGGTATACTTTTATGTTGAAGAATAAATTAGAAAAACAAAATTAGGTAGCTGATGCATTAAACAAGAGAGTAGCATTATTAACTACTATGATGAGTGAAGTAGTTGGATTTGAAGTTATCAAAGAATTATATGATACTGATCCATATTTTGGCAAAATAGTTGAATAGTGTAAGAATCTATTAATAGGTGGGACAAATATTATTCATTATGTGTATCATATACAACAAGGCTATCTCTTCAAAGGGAAATAATTATGCATTCCAATTGGGTCTCTACGAGATAATATAATAAGATAATTACATAGTGGTGGTTTGGCTAGAAATTTCGGTAAGACGAAGACAATAGCTTTGGTGGAAGAAAAGTATTTTTGGCCAAAGATGAAGAGAGATGTGACAAGGTATGTTCTAAAGTGTAGAATATATTAGGTGGCTAAATGACATGCATAAAATATTGGACTATACATGTCATTATCGGTCTCAAGAGGATCATGGACAGATTTGATTATGGATTCCATGTTATTATTGCCAAACACATAAAGAGGTAATGATTGCATTTTTATTGTTGTAGATAGATTTTCTAAAATGGTTCATTTCATTGCATGTGAGAAAACCAATGATGCCTCTAGAGTTGCAAAATTATTTTTAAAGGATATTATGAGATTGCATGGTGTTCTAAAAACTATTACTTCAGATAGGGACATGATATATCTAAGTCATTTTTGGAGGACTTTGTGGAAGAAAATGGGTACTAATCTACAATTTAGTAGTGCATATCACCCATAAACAAATGGATAGACAAAAGTTGTGAATAAGAGCTTGAAATTTTTATTGAGATGCATAGTGGAGAGAAGCCCAAGCAATGGGACTTAGATTTACCATAAGTTGAGTTTGCATATAATAGTTCAATGAATAGATCAATAGGAAAGTCATTTTTTTAAATTATTTATGGAAGAAATCCTATGGGTATTTTAGATTTGGTACAATTACCGATTGCAGATAAATTAATGATGATGCAAAAGTGTTTGCAGAGCATATGCAATAGTTGCAAGGAGTAAGAAGAAATTTGCAGGAAGGTAACGAGAAATATAAAGTAGTAGCAGATGTTATTAAAAAATCAAAGGTATTTGAAGGAGAGTTGGTAATGGTTTACTCAAGGAAAGAAAGATTTATAAAATGCACATACAATAAGTTGAAGTACAAAAAAATTGGACCATGTAGAATTGTGAAGAAAATCAATGATCATACTTATGAGATGAGTTTACCACATATTTTTTTTTTATATCTCTAGTGTTTAATGTTTCAGATTTATATCAATTCCATGGAGAGGATGGTGAAAGTGATGAAGATGAAGAAGTAAATTGAGAGCAATAAGAAGAAGAAAAAAGGATAGTGCAGGTTTTAGATATGAAGACGGTGAGCACAAGGCAAGGGAATTGTAACAGGTATTTGGTATAGTGGGAAGGATTGCAATAAAAAGACAACATTTAGATTACAGAATGGGTGTTGAATAAGATTGACAAGGAAAAATGGCAGCAGTAAAATTAGGGTAAATCACAAATGCTGAGTTGTTTTCAACTAGAGGAGAATGATGTAGAAGAAATAGGCCAACCTTTCAGAGGCCATAATTTTTTATTCATATCTTCGTTTGAGCTCTTTCACGTGCCAAAACGACTGTCTCAAAAATTTCATTATTATCTTAAGCAATTATGCCTTCTAGGGATGTTTTCGACATTTTTCGGAGGCCATACGTGATCATCTGAGGGTCCAAAATTGTATTTTTTTTCTTAGAATTTCTTATTTTTAGAAATTGTATATTTTTAGGTCCAGACATCAACTTCAATTGAATTTCGTCTGATAGGTTTATTTTAGCATTTATAATATTTCAAGATATTTGTAGAGCTATGCGCGTTCACATGTGAACTTACTATAAATAAAAGCAGCTAAAAATAGATATTTTTTTATAGATTTTAGTTTTTTTCGAATTTTGCATGTAAACTTTAATTTTTGAGCTGGAGCTTATTTAAGCATGGGTTGGGATTGTAATTATTTCAAGTCATTCAATACGAATCAATTATGAGATTGTTTCAGATCTTGGCCTATTGGTAATTTTATTTGTCTTGATAGTTTTTGGTTGCATTAAATTTATTCTGACGGATAATGTGCATGATGTCACTACCCTGCCTTATGATAACATTAAAAAACTCTAAGCCAGTGAAAATAAAAATAAATGAATTTTTTCTTAATTTTTGTTAACAAATGTGCCACTGAACTTTTGTAAAAATGCAAAAAAAATTATGTACGAAAAACAATACACTATGATTGATTGAAAATACAAAATTTAATTGAAAATTAAAACAAATCAAAAAACCTCCCAAACTAATAATAAAATAAACATTTAAAAACAAAATGGTCATTATTATTCAGATTTTAAATAAAGATTTGAAAAATATTTTACTCCCAAAAGATAAAGTGGTATGTCTCAATGTGATGTTAAGGGAAGAAAACCTTGCCGTGTTTGGAATCTTTGTAAGGATTAGCCAGGATAAATTTGGTAGGATGTATGAGCATCTTGAGTGGGACCCTCGAAAGCTGCTCGGGTGAGTCATAAAGCTTTGTGCCATTCGAATCGACCCATGTGTAGACCATCTTTTCAACCACATCATCTTTGTGACGTATCGTTTGGTGTGTCACTTAGGAATCACCACATCACTATCTATGATATAGACCGCATCACCATTACTCACTTCACTTCAGGCGGTGTGGTAACTAAATACAAATAATTTGGGTCTTCTTTATTTGTTGTTTAAGATAAAACAAAAATATTTTTTAAAGAAAAAAACTTAAATGAAATATTTTTTAATAAAATAAATTTAAATTTAAATTTTATTATTTTATCGTAATGAATTTTTTACGATTATATATATATATAAAATTACATTTTATGAAATGAAAGTTCAATAATTTATATTTTCATTTTTTATATTAATAAAGTTTTTTATGAATACAATATTTTTTATTTTTACAATTTTTAATTTAATTTATTCAATTTAATTATCTTTAAAATAAAAATTATAAAAAAAAAAGAGAATTGTAGTATAATTTTTTTTGTTGGAAAAAAATAAATCATAAAAAAGGAAATGATATTAATGTCTTTAAATGCAAATCTATAGTACCTTTTTCATACATAAAGACATTTTAACCAAAACTTAACCCCCAAAAAGAAATTTTAGTAATCATTTAAAAAATAAGAAAAAATATTTAGATATAAAAAGGTAAGAAACACTCATAAAACCATTAAATAAGATGAATTGAAGGTAAACATTTTTTTTTTTTTTAATATACCTTTTTTGAACAAAATAAGTTTTGGCCAAAAGTATGAAATGGGCATGCAAGGAAAAGATTATTTACTCTTATTTAGTATCATCAGTGTTTTTTTTCCATATATAATTATATGAATAATTTTGGACCAATTGAAATGACCTTTGATATCCTATGATTAAACTATGTAAATGGCAAATGATGATTTTGGTGAAGGCCTTAGTCATGATGAGAAACTAAGAACATGGGTATGGAAAGCTAGAAGTCACACTAAGGATTATACAATAATGGACTGTACCATCTTTTACCAATCATCCCTGCTTGTTTGTTACGATCAGTGAAATATACTTAAACATAATTTTAATACACATACATATGATTTTCCTACCATATATAATTTATCTACAATTGTTAAATCTTTCAAGATTAAAAACTTCATTTTAATTGAAAACTTAATTGTATTTATATATATTGTAATAAATATATTTTTGAAAACAAAATTATACATTTCAAATTTTTAGAAGGTAAAATATGTATATAAGCCACTCAGGTTTATACACACACACACACACACACATACATATGATTTTCCTACCATATATAGTTTATCTACAATTGTTAAATCTTTCAAAATTAAAAACTTCATTTTAATTGAAAACCTAATTGTATTTAGGTATATTGTAATAATTATATTTTTGAAAACAAAATTATACATTTCAAATTTTTAGAAGGTAAAATATGTATATAAGCCACTCAGGTTTATATATATGTGTGTGTGTGTGTGTGTGTGTCAAAAGTTATAATAAAAAGAAATCTACTAAGATTAAAACACGGTTTCCAATCACATAAATTGAAAGGACATTGTTTTATCAATCAGAATAAATTCTTTAAAAGGTGGAGCATTCATGGATATCATCTCAGGAGCTTGTCACAACAACCAAAATAAAATCGAATTTGGCACCATGTTGGGTGCCACAACAAGCTATATGAGTGACAACTAAAATCCATGGAATTTTAAATACACAATTAGTGGGTATTGCTATTACCTGCAGAGTTCTAATAGTAAGATTGCTGAATCTTTTATGATGGCTCCTTTTTTTCTCTAGCTTTTCTTTTTGCAATGCCTTAAAAATAATGCAACAAAAAATAAAATGCCAAAAAAGTAGGACAAATGATTTGACTTCACTTCTTGAGCCCTGCACACCATGTCCATGACATCAGCTAAATTGATGGTTGCAATCTAAAGTTAATTTGATCCAACATCCATCACCATTAATCCATGTAACAACTATACCTATCGATATTAAGTGTCATTACTTGTGTCTTGATTCACTCTTATATTTAGAGAGTTAACTGCAAATTTTTACAATAAATTCTATTTTAGGTTAGGAGATGATTCATGCCAAAGTATAGATTCGTCTGCAAAATTGGACCCACTCATTCAATATTTGTTAATGGTACCCAGGCGAGTGCACACTAAATAAAAAATTAAAAAAATGAACATTGATGAACGCATGGTAGACAACAATGGATGTATTTCCATATTCCTCACTATCTTCATAAATAAATTTTGATGCAGAAAAAATAGGTCAATCTTTTGGAGGCCATAACTTTTGACTCATCTATTTGTTTGAGCTCTTCCACTTAATCATAAGTATTCATACCTACTTAAGGATGTTTCTGATATTTTTAGAAGGCCATACATAATCATTTGAGGGTTTGAAAGTACAATTTGATTAATTTTTCAAGAATTTCCTATTTTTAGAAATTGTATATTTTTAGGTCTAGACATCAACTTTAGTTGAATTTCATTCAATGGGTTGATTTGAGCATTTAAAATATTTTGGGAGCTTTTTAGAGATGTGCACCTTTGCATATAAAATAGATTGTATCATACCATTATTCTATTACTTCCAGCTTGTAGTAGTGTATTCACCAATTTCAAAAACTAAGATTTCTTAAGGGTGATAGGGATCCTGATCTACAACCTTACTATCAAATGATTCACATGAATCAGCCACACAATAATTTACAAATGAATAAGTTTCTTGAGATAATGGCAGAATGGTATCGATATGAAAACAATCGTAACGAAGTTACTGGATTTTACTCCTATATTGTTCAGGGATCTCTTTCAAAGCTCTATGCTACCAAGTATAAGCTCTGCTCTCGAGCAGATTGCCTCCCATAACGTCAGCCATCTATTGAAAAGGAGAGAAGGGCACGTACCAGAATACAATGATCTTTTAAGAATGGGGCTTGTAGATGACATTATTGGTATTGATTTTTCTAATAATTTTTTGATACCTACAACTGACTACACTCCCTTTCCAATGAACTAGACACCAAACCATGAAAAAGTCTTACATGAAAATATAAATATACTAAGGCAAAGCTATTTTATGCAAAAAGGATGTTTTTGATATTTTTAAAAGGCCATACGTAATCATTTGAGGGTTTGAAAGTACAATTTGATTAATTTTTTAGGAATTTCTTATTTTTAGAAATTGTATATTTTTAGGTCTAGACATCAACCTTAGTTGAATTTCATCCAATACGTTAATTTTAGCATTTAAAATATTTTGGGAGTTTTTTTAGAGATGTGCACCTTAGCATGCAAAGTTACTATAAATATTAGCTACTAAAACTAGATATTTATTTTAGATTTTATTTTTATTTAAATTTTGCATGTAACCTTTAATTTTTAAGTTGAGACTTATTGAAGCATGGTTTGGGTTAGTAATTATTTCAAGTCATTCAATATGAATCAATTTTGAATACTGTTTCAGATCTTGACCTATTGATAATTTTATTTGTCTTGATAGTTTTCAGTTTCATTATTGGTATCAGAGTAAGTTGGAATCTAAGGAGTTTAGACTATTTACAGATCATGAGGCTTTGAAGTGTGTGAATACACAAAAAAACTTAAATAGTAGACATGCAAAGTGGGTTTCTTTCTTACAAAGATATACTTTTGTGTTGAAGAATAAATTAGAAAAACAAAATTAGGTAGCTGATGCATTAAACAAGAGAGTAGCATTATTAACTACTATGGTGAGTGAAGTAGTTAGATTTGAAGTGATCAAAGAATTATATGATACTGATCCATATTTTGGCAAAATAGTTGAATAGTGTAAGAATCTATTAATAGGTGGGACAAATATTATTCATTATGGGTATCTTATACAACAAGGTTATCTCTTTAAAGGGAAATAATTATGCATTCCAATTGGGTCTCTACGAGATAATATAATAAGATAATTACATAGTGGTGGTTTGGCTAGAAATTTCGGTAAGACGAAGACAATAGCTTTGGTGGAGGAAAAGTATTTTTGGCCAAAGATGAAGAGAGATGTGACAAGGTATGTTCTAAAGTGTAGAATATATTAGGTGGCTAAATGACATGCATAAAATATTGGACTATACATGTCATTATCGGTCTCAAGAGGATCATGGACATATTTGATTATGGATTCCATGTTAGTATTGCCAAACACATAAAGAGGTAATGATTCCATTTTTATTGTTATAGACATATTTCCTAAAATGGTTCATTTCATTGCATGTGAGAAAACCAATGATGCCACTAGAGTTGCAAAATTATTTTTTAAGGATATTATGAGATTGCATGGTGTTCTAAAAACTATTACTTCAGATAGGGACATGATATATCTAAGTCATTTTTGGAGGACTTTGTGGAAGAAAATGGGTACTAATTTACAATTTAGTAGTGCATATCACCCATAAACTAATGGATAGACAAAAGTTGTGAATAAGAGCTTGAAATTTTTATTGAGATGCATAGTGGAGAGAAGCCCAAGCAATGGGACTTAGATTTACCATATGTTGAGTTTGCATATAATAGTTCAGTGAATAGATAAATAGGAAAGTCATTTTTTAAAATTATTTATGGAAGAAATCCTATGGGTATTTTAGATTTGGTATAATTACCGATTGCAGATAAATTAATGATGATGCAAAAGTGTTTGCAGAGCATATGCAATAGTTGCAAGGAGTAAGAAGAAAGTTGCATGAAGGTAATGAGAAATATAAAGTAGTAGTAGATGTTAGAAAAAAATCAAAGGTATTTGAAGGAGAGTTGGTAATGGTTTACTCAAGGAAAGAAAGATTTAAAAAATGCACATACAATAAGTTGAAGTACAAAAAAAATGGACCATGTAGAATGTGAAGAAAATCAATGACCACGCTTATGAGATGAGTTTACCACAGATTTTTTTTATATATCTAGTGTTTAATGTTTCAGATTTATATCAATTTCATGGAGAGGATGGTGAAAGTGATGAAGATGAAGAAGTAAATTTGGAGCAATAGGTTCCAAAGAAGAAAAAAAGATAGTGCAGGGTTTGGATATGAAGACGGTGAGCACAAGGCAAGGGAATTATAACAGGATTTTGGTATAGTGGGAAGGATTGCAATAAAAAGACAACATTTAGATTATAAAATGGGCGCTGAATAAGATTGACAAGGAAAAATGGCAGCAGTAAAATTAGGGTAACTCACAAAAGCTGAGTTGTTTTCAACCAGAGGAGAATGATGTAGAAAAAATAGGCCAACATTTCAGAGGCCATAATTTTTGATTCATATCTTCGTTTGAGCTCCTTAACGCGCCAAAACGACTGTCTCAAAAAATTCATTATTATCTTAAGCAATTATGTCTTTTAGGGATGTTTTCGACATTTTTCGGAGGCCATACGTGATCATCTGAGGGTCCAAAATTGTATTTTTTATTTTTAGAATTTCTTATTTTTAGAAATTGTATATTTTTAGGTCCAGACATCAACTTCAATTGAATTTCGTCTGATAGGTTTATTTTAGCATTTATGATATTTCAAGATATTTTTAGAGCTATGTGCGTTCACATGCAAACTTACTATAAATAAAAGCAGCTAAAAAAATATATATTTTTTATAGATTTTAGTTTTTTTTGAATTTTGCATGTAAACTTTAATTTTCGAGTTGAAGCTTATTTAAGCATGGTTTGGGATTGTAATTATTTCAAGTCATTCAATATGAATCAATTCTGAGATTGTTTCAGATCTTGGCCTATTGGTAATTTTATTTGTCTTGATAGTTTTCGATTTCATTAAATTTATTATGACGGATAATGTGCATAACATCACTACCCTGCCTTATGATAACATTCAAAAAATCTGAGCCAATGAAAATAAAAATAAATGAATTTTTTCTTAATTTTTGTTAACAAATGTGCAACTGAACTTTTGAAAAAATGCAAAAAAAATTATGTACAAAAAACAATACACTCTAATTGATCGAAAATACAAAATTTAATTGAAAATTAAAACAAATCGAAAACTTTAATATACCCTCCCAAACTAATAATAAAATAAACATTTAAAAACAAAATGGTCATTATTATCCAGATTAAAAAAATAGATTTGAAAAATATTTTACTCCCAAAAGATACACTCGGATGTCTCAATGTGATGTTAATGGAAGAAAACTTTGCCGTGTTTGGAATCTTTGTAAGGGCTAGCCAAGATAAATTAGGTAGGATGTATGAGCATTTTGAGTGGGACCCTCGAAAGCTGGCTATGGGTGGCCTCAAATCTCTAAAAAGCGTTTTCATAGGTGGGCCAGGGGTCTCGCCGATGCAATTGCAATTATGATTCAATTAAGGTACTTGCTATCAAATCGACCCATGTGAGTCATAAAGCTTTGTGCCATTGGAATCCACAAACTACTGTGTCAATCAATGTGGGTATTTTTGTTTGGGTAGACAATCTTTTCAACCAGCAATTTCTATGGCTAATCCACCCATATCTTCAAATTGGGTGCACGTTTATATATATATATATATGGTGGTCAAAAGTTATAATAAAAAGAAATCTACTAAGAATATAACACGGTTTCCAATCACATAAAATGAAAGGACATTGCTTTATCAATCGGAATAAATTTATAAAAAAATTGCAGGGAATGAATAAAAGCCAACACGTTACTTTGGAGTCCAAAGCCCGGATTCCAACATCTATCCAAGAATTTTAAAGCGCAAGCGGGGAACAAAACTTTTTCTTTTTTGAAATATTTTGTGCCTTTTCGTTTTATTCCTCTAGGGAGAAATTTGTTATAAATGGGAAACTGGCATAAATATTAGTGCCATAACAGCTCCGAGAAAAACAAGAAAAATGCGTCCTGATCTGTTCCTTGCTGCCAAAAAGGGCATCCGAAGGCCGTCGAAAATCTACACAGGCAGACTCCGATTGGGAGGTCTGAGGTTACTTTTGAGGGGAACACTGCCCTGCACATTGTTGCAAGGGAAGGGCATTTGGAGGTTGTTAAATGGATTCTTAATAATGTGAAAGGACGTTGTATCAGTGGAGCTCGCAATGGTGATAAGAATACGCCACTGCACGAGGCTGCAAAGAAGGGCGATCAGGAGATTGTCAGAATTCTGCTTAAATATAACAAGTATGCTGTGTACAGGCGCAATCAGTTTGGAGAGACGGCTTTGATAATAGCTTCGCAGCACGGTCACGTGGAATCAGCGAGGCTGCTGTTGGCAGCCACGCCGTTGTTTCTGGTTTTCTGGCCAAGGGAGGACCGTCAAACTTGCCTTAACGCTGCAGCTTATGGAGGACATTTAGGTAAAGGTTTTTCTTTTGTGAGAAGTACAAGTTAATTATTTTTATAGATCGGTAAACGTTTTTTATTGGAATTAATAACCGGCTGAGACACAAATAGGGGTTTACTTTTTAATACATATTAAATATAACATAAATTTATAAATTTAATATAATTAGTAATAAATGGTTTTAAAATACTATGTAAGATTTTTATTTATTTTTTATTTTTTAAGGTAATAATCATGTATGTAATTAATCAATCGTTTTTATATTTCATTAAGTTTAGGTTTTTGATTCAGAATTGCATTTATTATTAGTAAACATTCAATTATATGTCAATTGTACTACCAACCATACCTACTTTACTAAATTTAAACTTCCTTTCTTTTAAAAATTCCAACCCATATACATCTCATCAATAATAATTATAACTATTTTGTTGTTTCATTTAATGAATTTTAAGTTATTACTGTGAACTAATTCACAGTTTTTTTTGATGGAGTTTGTAAACGCTCAAATTTAGTATTGATATTCTTGTTTTGAATTCTTTTAAATCTAATTTGGATGGTTTTAGTTGGCTATTTGATTTTGGATTTTTAAAATGTATTAATGTCAAATTGATTTCATTGGTCATAGATTTGAAGTTTTCTGTTTGTTTTGTATAATTTTTTTAATCAAAATTTGTTTTTATACAGATTAAATGTATAGAATATTTTTTGGTTTAATCAATTCTGTTAAATTTGTTTAAGTATGATTGTAGTTGCGATCTCATCTTTTTTTGTTGATATTTTTTGAGATTTATATCTGACAAATGATTAAACAACATTTTTTACATCATCTTCACTGTTAAATTACAACACATTTAATATAAATAATATTTTTAAATATATTCAAAATTGTATTTAAATTTGATTGTATAGATCTACAATAATCTAGGTGTTTCAGGAGTAATTAAAGTTTCATCATCAAATCTGGGTCAGGGAATTTATGTACTTCCAATTTATTTTGCTGGTTTGAGCTTTAAAATAGTTTTAAGCTCAGCTTAGGTTGTATAAATTGAATTAAATGTTGATCTATGCAGTGCAGGTGTAGTGAAGTTGATACTGAGTGAGAAGCCCAGCTGCTTCAATATAATACATCTTATTCTACTGGTTGGGGATGCAAATGGTGTGACTCCACTGCATGCTGCTGTACATGGAGGACATCTAGAGATTGTGAAAGAGATATTGAACACTCCATTGAATTGGTGTTGTGGGAATTGTTGCGACAAAAGTTTAATGACAAAGAAAGATGAGCTCGGAAGGTGTGCAATTCACATCGCAGCAATGAAGGGTTTTGGGAACATAGTGGATGAATTTATGTCGCTGATGCCAGACTGTGTTGAAATTCGAAGCTCTTGCAATAAAACTCCTGTGCACTTTGCAGTGGAATATAATCATATCCATATAGTGAAAAGGCTAGTTTCTGATAATGACGACGAAGTAAATGCAAAATTATTCACCCACGATTTTGACATGTGTGGAAATACAGCTTTGCATTTGGCAGTGATGAATGCAGTGGACCCTGAGGTTAAGCTTTAATCCATTCTTTCTTTAATAATTTGTCATGGTATTTTAATTTCTTTCTTTTTCTGAGTGTTGGGATTTTCAATCTTTTTCTAGCGAGAATTTAGTACGGTGGTGGCTTTTTTTTAAAGCAATGGGCATCTTTGTCTTTTTAAGTAGTGGATAGTTTTATTTATAAAATTTCCATGGTTGAGACTGGTAAAAAGAGAAGTATCACTGTTAATAAATCTTAAAAATAGAATGTTCGGGTAATAAATTAATCTTTTAAAAGTAAGTATAATATTATTTGTGGATTGAGTGTTAAGGATTAGAAGGATGGTGAGGATAACATTATTTTTTATTGACGGTAATCTTTGCTTAAGAGAATAGAGAGGTAATCTTTTCACCAAATTTATTGGTGAGTGCCCTGACATTACACTTTGTCATTACTTGATATAAGTATAATATTTAGAATTTTATAAATATAATATTTTGAATTTTTTTTGATGGATAGTTTATTTATTATTATCAATACTAGTGTTTGGTGTTTGGTTAAGGATTTATAAGTTTATTAGTTTATTTGGATTTAGTATTTTATGATTTAATATTTTAATGTGGTTTGATTCATTAACAGAGATTTTTTTGGTAAGGATTTAAAATTACAAATTCATTGACTTATTTAAGTTTGGTATCTTATGATTTAATATTTTAGTGTGGTTAGATTTATTGAGGGAAATTTTCACACATGTCAAACTACAGTGCTTTGTACTTAACTTTTTCATTAAAATATATCCTTTATTTTATTATACCTTGAAATATTTCACTCAATTTTAATATTTTCTTTGTTTGTTTTAACCTTTTCGATGCTATGTGCGCTTTGTTTTATTGTAGAGTCTCCATTACTTGTTTGATTTAGTCCAACATATTTTTCCTTTTAATTTATTTTTTTTGAAATTAATTTTTTCATTGCTATATGCTTTTTGTTCTAGTGTACAGTCTTAATATTTATTTGATTTAATCTAATTTATTATTTTCTTTAAATATTATTGTTATTATTATTTTAAATTAATTTATTTTGGAAGAGGTTACTATTATCACAAGTCAATCTTTATAATTCAAACTTAAATTAATTTAATAATAAATTTCTAAGTTCTTACCACTATATTCAATCTTCAATTCTTTTATTTTTTCCCTTTAAACATAACTACTTTTGTTTTCAATTAATTTTCATCATTATTATTAATATTTTCTCTCTTTTAAAAAAAAAAAAAAAAAGTTCTACCTCCCTTTCATTATTGTACAAGTTAACTTCTAAATTGTTTAAAGGGATCAAATTTTCATTCTGGTTGTAGCAGATTAGCCGAACAAGATTTTAATATAGATGTATGTTTATTCAAATTATTATAATCCTCACTATTTAAGTGAAGTGTGGAGATGTCTATATTTGCTTGAACTATTCACCATCTTAAAGATGATCTGTGTAGAATTTGTTTATGTGGACAATCAAACTATGTATTTTGTGGTGATTATTTTCTCATGGTGCAGCTGGTGCGCTATCTAACATCAATTCCATATGCCAACTTGAATGCAATCAACAATGAAGGCTCAAGTCCACTGGACATAGCAACTACAGAGGAATCTCAAAACAAGTCAGAATTTGGCGAGATTGTAGGGCTTCTTGAATGTGCCGGTGCCACTCATAGTTTGATTCGTCATTCCGGATCCCAATTATCGCCATGGAAACATTCAAAACATATCCATAGTCAAGGTAATGGCGAAGTGGAGAGTAAGATATTTGATGTGGACACACTGGTGGCATCCCTCATTGCCACTGTGACATTCGCAGCTATATTTCAGGTTCCTGGCGGCACCCAGGAAGATACTGGACTTGCTCGGATGTCATTGCAATCTGTTTTTCAAGTGTTTTTATTCTCAGACAGTCTCGCCTTCTTTGCATCCATGACTGTCGTGATTGCATGGATTTTTCGGGAACGATTACAAACAAGGCTCATTGCAGATAGATCGGCACTGGCCAAACTGTCGATGTTAAG
The DNA here is from genome assembly GCA_037957365.1 of Torreya grandis. Lineage (NCBI taxonomy): Eukaryota > Viridiplantae > Streptophyta > Pinopsida > Cupressales > Taxaceae > Torreya > Torreya grandis. The sequence goes on from JARHVA010000069.1 coordinate 2,980,529, forward strand.
CTTAGGAACCTCCATAGTGTCTACTGGCCTCGCTTTTTTATGTGCAACCATTCTTGTTACAGTACCACGTAATCTTGAAAACTATAATCCTGAGAGTAAGGTTCTGAAGGAATATCAATTGATCTTTGCTGGTGAGATCCTGACAGCATATGTGGCACCGGCACATGCGGTTGTATTTCTGTCATTGGCATGGTTATATGAATATAACTTCAACGCAACCAACGAGCGACAAGCTCGACTTAAGTGGCAACTGAAACGAGTTCTCATTTCCACACTCCCAGTTGCTGCCATTGTTCTCACTATCACTTTTATTTATATTGCAAATTACCTCTGAAATGTGGCTGGTATGAAGGCTTTCCCCTAAAAACTTTTCGTAAAAGAAAATGGTGGCATACCAAGTTTGTATTTGTTGGTTTTCAATGTACTTCAATTTTGGTCATCCAGAGCTTAACCTTAATCTTGGCCTGATCTATATCAAATTTTATTCAAACAAACATATATACTTTGGTGTTGAAAAACATTCAAAGCAATAAACAAATAAGTAATGTAACAAATAATGTATGTTAGAGATTTTATGGTTTCATCGTTCGTCGTGATATTGGAGCAGGATTGGGCGTAAGGGTGAGACTTGGCAGCAGCCTTTGAGTGTTTTGTTTTAGCTTCATGGGATCGGTTATTTAGGTTTAATTTTGCTCAGCTAAATTAAAAGATGTTGAAAGTGAAAAAACTATGATATAATTATTATAAATTTTGATATCTATTTGTTTATTATTTTCATATCTCTGCCATGCATATTCACCTTTGTTCAAGTGCATTCCTGACGCTGCACTCATTTTCTTCTGTAAAATAGGAAGAATTGAACTCACTACTTCCTGGCTTGTTATTTTGCATGTGTGCATTAACATCTTAGCTGAGCAATAAAACATCAAGTGCTTGTCGGAATGTAGATGCGTGTCCCCATCGTCTTCACTCCAAATACGAGATAATCATTACATAACAAATATTTCTATTATACGTTCCCCATTACATATTAACTGTGTTTTTATTTATTTATTATTATTTTTTAGGTGTATTTTTTTTTTAAAAGTGATTTATGAATTTTCATTTAATATTTCGATTGATTGTCTTATGGTGTCATGTCTATTCAATACCAAATTAATTTGTATGGCTAGTTATTGATGCTTTGATTGATTAACTATCTTACGTAGTTGACATAATATATATTTAAAGAAAATAAGTCATGTCACAACGAATTCAAATTTCTACACTAATGCCTTTATTATTGTTTTCATGTCCCGAATCATGAAACGTCTGCCTATATTCAAAGACATTACAAGAAATGCTTCCATATTTCTCTGTGAAATGGGAACATAACACTTGGCCAATTTTTGTCTCATTCTTTCTTATCTATAAATTTGTAATGTCTCAACTAAACAATAGAGCTTAAAAATTCCCTTGGATAATAAACATGTGTCCCCATCACATTTATAAAGAATACGATACAGTCATCATATGTAATATTTTATGTTATTTGTAGACACATAAATCTAGTCATGGATACTTGACAATGCTAATTCTTGACACATTCTAAACCGCATAACTTGCACACAAATACATAACTCTTATTCACCATTCTTTTAAGCCATTTTTCTATATGCAGGCTTGACCCTTTATTTTTCATTACTACTATACAGAACTTTCAATGTCAACTATTCAAGATCTTTAGGATCACCTTTAGATTGTCTCTAGTTTAGGATATATGTCCTTGATCCTCCTAAATAGGTCTGCTCTAGACAGACTAGAGCACAATGTGCTCATGTTCACTTAGGTTGTCTATGTCGCACACCAAATAAAAACTAGTTTCCAAATTTAAAATAAATATTTTGGTTCCCACACATTTCATAAGGTTGTATAGAGAAAATTTTCAAAAGATTCATCTATAAATACATGTCAAGAGTTACTCATTAAAGAAACTTGCTATTCACTTGGTTCATGCTTATATAATTCTGCACATTAATAAAATTTTTATTATTTTTCTCAAATTTTAAATCATTTACAAGGAGCAATGATAAGCCAAGTTAAGAGCCCTCTAAAACAAACCGAACGATCATTATCAAGTATTAACTCTATATTCTAGTTATATACACATAATCAAAGGAACACAATTGCACATTTGCTCTAGGTGGGATAACTATGTGGGCTTGATTTCTCTATTTGGAATATTGGATACATAGATAATAGTCAATCATCAAGGAAATGATTGAGGTCAAGTCAACACATTAGACTCCCCTCTTTTTCTTGTAAGTTTTCAAGCTATCAAAGTGGCCTAACAGTTTTAAATACAAAATAAGATAAACAATAATTTCTATGCAACCAAACCTTTGTTGTGAAATTGTTTAGGATAAGTGTCCTTGATCCTCCTAAACACGTCCACTCTAAGTAGAATGGATCATAGTGTTCCTTTGTGCACGTAGGCCATCCATGTCCCACACCAAATAACCACTAGTTTCTAAATTCAAAATCAATATTTTGGGTCTTTTCACATATTTCATAAGGTCAACTAGAGTAACTTTTCAAAAGATTCATCTATAAATACATGTGAAGAATCACTCATTAAGGACATTTTCTATTTACTTGGTTTATTTTTATACATTTCTATATATTAATAAAATTTTCTCTAATATTATGCTCAAATTTTAAATCATTCACAAGAAGTAGGGATAAGGCAAGTTAAGATCCCTCTAAAGAAACTCAAGAGTTATCAATCAAGTATTAAATGCATCTTCTACTTACATACATATAGTCAAAAAAACACAATTGTACATTCGCTCTAGGTGGGATAACTACATGGGCTTGATTACCCTCCTTGGAGTATTCAATATGTAGGTAGCAGTCAATCATCAGGGAGATGAATGAAATCAACTCAATACATTATACTTTCCTCTTTTTTTACATGTTTTCAAGCTATCAAAGTGCCCTAAGAGTTTTAAATACAAGAGAAGATAAATAATGATTTCTATGTGGCCAAACCCTAGTTGCAAGATAGAAAATCACTCACCATCCACAATCACAAAATGTGTATAATGTTCAATTTTTATGCATAGCTAACTGGGAAAAGTTTATGGTCAATAGACTTGGTGGCACTACAACATTATCCACATATAATGGACCTGTCTAGAAACATCTTCTAATTCTACCTTTGATTTGTCATTTTTAGATTCTTGCTTTCTCGATTTTTTTTAATCTACAGTTTGTCATAGTTGACTTAGAGAAATATGTGGTCAATGGACTACGATGTACTACATTACCATCTATTTACAACAGACTTGCCCTGATTTACACCAATATAAGGAGAAGTTTGAAATCAAATTTGAAGCCATTTGGAAAAAGGATTTATATTTGGAAAGAGAAGGTTGAAACCCTAGTGGGTATCTAGGGTTTGGTAATGTTCAATATTATATGGGTTCACCAATATATTTTATCTAAATTTTGGATTAATTAGATATAACTAGTAGAATATTATTTAATTTATGAATTGATAAAAATAAACATAAAATACATTTTTTACAAGTATATGTTTGACAAGAAAATTTGACAAGCACAATGATAAAAACAAAGGGATGGAGAGAAATTTATTGAAAACCTTTTCATCAACACTTCATGCTTTTTCAGATCTATATTATTAAAACCCTAGTTCATGTCCATAAACAAAATGGACATCAAATGCAAAGCAGGGAAATGGGTAAGGGAGAGTTATTGAGCTATATTTGAAAATTTTCATGTAATCTGAGTGTAGCCTACATATCTTGATAAGGGCCTTAGGCTGATGTATTTATGTCACATATATGTGTGTGTGAAAAATGGTGATATGCAGATCTATATGTTTCTCCTCTTCGCTCACCCTTGGCATAAGTATGAAAAATGTATTACTACTTCAAAATATAAGTCTAAAAATTTAATATTACCAATATATAAATAACTCTTGAATATGAAAGTATTTATCCTTAATGACTTATAATATATTTGTTTATAAAAACATTTATTATAATTTAAATTAAAAATTTAGTGATGCACACAAGGGACCTAAAATAACTTAAAGGGGACTCAAAAGACTTAAAAAGGGAATGGAAAAAATTAAAAAATAAATTTAAATAATTAAAAGAAAACAAAAAAAAATTAAAAAGAAACTTAAATATTTAAGAGAGGATCCAAAATAATTAGAAAAAAACTTGAAGAATTAAGAGAGGACTCAAAAAAAAAATTAATAAGGGTTTTATCAATTCATAAAGGTTGATAAATTAAAAGGGAGAAATACAATAAAATCATAAAGTAAAAAAGGGGATGATATAATTGATTATAATCTTTTTGATGGGATGATATAATTGATTATAATCTTTTTGATGGAATTAATAATGGTGTGTGTAATTTGCTAAATTCTTTTCTATATAGTTTTATACTAATAAGTTTTATATTAATAATAGTTAAACTTTTGTTTTATTTATATATATATATATATATATATATATATATATATATATATATATATATATATATATATATGTATATACTAGTGAGATGTTGATGTGGTTTATTTTCTCTTATTGAAGTTTTTTAGAGGTTTTTTTGGGCTCTATTTGATTTTTAGATCCATGTTAATAGGTTAGCTCTTCACTAATTTGATTGATAGGTCTAAATTTTTAGTTATTTTTTAGTTCAAGCTATTGTAGCTATTTTCCTTGGGTGGTTTTTATTACCTTTATTTACTCTACGTTGGTCTTAGTTATCCTAGCAAAAAAAAGTAAAAGGTGATCATGGTTGTTATGTTCATCTTTTAGATGGTCATGGCTACCTCAGGTGATTCATAATACAATCTAGATTAGTTTCTTATTCAATCACGGAAAATGATAAGCATATTCTGATATAATAAAAATGAAATAGCATTTTAATTCAAGTTGTTGTATATCAAATTTATGATCAAATTTGACTTAAACGAATATATTATGCTTATTTTTATATAAAATACTAAAATAATAATTATTTTTGTCATAAAATTTAATGAATTTTAATAAATATAATTAAATATATTTAATATTAAATAAATTTCAAATTTTAAACATAAAATTCACTGAATACAACAACATAATTCATTTCACAAATTTGTTTAAATATATTTAATATTCATAAATTTCATACAAGAAGTATATATGTTCTTGAATTCCAACCACAAGTTATAATATTACTAGCATGGTTCTATAATTATACCAAAACATCATAAAAATATAATAAAAACTCTTAAATTTCATACAAGAAATATATATGTTTTTGAATTCCAACCACAAAGTATAATATTACTAGCATGGCTCTAAAATTAGATCAAAACATCATAAAAATTCCAATCACAAATTATAATATTGTTAACATGGCTCTATAATTGCATCAAAACATCATTAAAAATATAATAAAGATTCCTTACAAATACCCCTTTTAATCAACGATTTCTTTTACAAATAGGGATTATTGCAATAAAATGAGAAAACACAATGTATTAGCATATAAATTTTAGATAAGCAACGTTAAAATACCATCGATGTTACATTTCGATGTCTCCGCGTATTTCACTAGACTTTTCATGGCATTGGATGGACACAATAGACCTATTAACGTGGTTAAATAAATAAGGTGATGAATATAAAATAGAGTTACTTACATGATTCTCATAATGTAGCTTTTACGGTGCAATAGTTGCAGCATGTTAGAGCTGGTTTGACAAAGCACTGAGAAAAGATTATAAAATAATTTATGACCCTTTAAACATTGCAAATGTTTAAATTTAATTTTAATTTAGAGTTTTCATATTTTAAATTTAAATAATTTTAAAATTTAAATATGAAATAAAAAGTTAGGATTTAAAATAACTAAACTAATCAACCAACTCATTTATATCTCATTAACTGGTTTTTTTTTTTCTTAAAATAAATTGAACATTTAATAATATATTTAAATATAAAAATATATACATATACAAATTATTAAAGATACATAAAACGTTTAAATATTAAATATATTTTATATTATTTATATAAAAATTATTTAAAAAAATTAATATCTAATAAAAGTTTAATATCAAAAACCTTTAACATAACAAAAATATATTTAATAAAATTATTATAAAATTTAAATAATCATAAAAAATATTTTATTTAATTTGTTTATTCTTAAAACTATAAAGAATGACGTTCAATTATATCTCATCACTCCATTATCTATTGGAAAAATGAAATTTAATAAAATATAATTATTAAAAAAAAATATAATACTTTGAATTTAAAAAAAAATGCAATTATAAAAGTTTGAGACATTTATACTATTCATGGAAACGATTGTGTTTCAATTGGTCAAATATCGAGAGGCTAGGGGCAAGCACATAAAATAGCAAAATCAATGGTGGAAGAATTACCATGCAGAGCTTAGAGTTCAAGATGAGCTCATACTTATTGAAATGTTTTGAATCCTTATTTCTCACAGGGCCTCCAAATTCTAGGGGTATTACGACCAGGTTGGTGGCAACTACAAACGTGATGGCCAGGTTGGGCCTCCGAAGGAGGAGTTCTCAATGTGATGACTACGTTTACTAGTATCAGGGAGGTAGAGAAAGCAAGGGTGTAAGAACATAAAAAAATTTAAAAATTTTATCTAGTCCAAACTTGGTAGCTCCATTCTTGTTGTGATCAAGAGAGCATGAAAAAACAAGAACTTAAACAGATAAACAAGAACTGAACCCAATTGCTACAGCAATTTCTTAAAGAATAAGATTTTATTGATCTTCAATTTTCCTTGCTTACAATGCTGCACCCAAGGCGTCTTTAAATAGATTTGAATCCAAAAATAACTAAAAAATAAAGTAATTGTTTAACTCATCTAAAACTAACTTCAACTGCTTGAAATAACTGACTGTTAACAACTTAAACTAATTGATATCTAACTGTCAGTTAACTAACTGAATGTAAACTAACTAATTGCTCAACTGTCAGTTTACTAACTGATTGCTTAACTACAGCTAACTGCTTACATGTGTAGAAATTATCTTGAGTTTCTAACACTCCCCCTTAATTTCTACCATTAACAACTTTAGCATTTACAATGCCTAAATTTTGTCTCAAATAATCAAAGGTCTTTTTTGCTTATGCCTTTGTAAATATATCTACCAATTGATCTTCAGATCTGTAGAAGTCTAGATGGATTTCTCCATTGTTCACTAACTCTTTGATAAAGTGAAATATTGTATCAATTTGCTTGCTCCTCTTGTGAAACACATGATTTTTTGATAATGTGATTGTTGATTTGTTATCACAGAAGATTGGTGTTGACTCCTTCTGTGCTTGTAATAAATCTTTCAATATTCTTCTCATCTAAGTTGCTTGACATGCTGCTGATGTCGCTGCTACATACTCTACTTCAGCTGATATGCTTCAGCTGATGAAAGTGTCACTATAGGTTGATTTTTGGATGCCCATGTGACCACACTTGTGCCTAAAAGAAAGGCATGTCCAGAAGTACTCTTCCTATCATCAATGCTACCTACAAAATCACTATCTGTAAAACCAATCAAACTAAAATCCTTAGTTGTGAAATATAAAATTCCATATTCTATAGTTCCTGCCACATATCTCAATATCTTTTTTCCAAATTGCCAATGTGAGTCTTTCGGTGACTCCATGAATCTTGAGATTAAACTAACCCCATACATGATATCTGGTCTAGTAGCTATAAGATACATCAAATTGCCAACTAATCTTTTGAATGTTGTTGAATCAACATTAGACCCTTGGTCTTCTTTACTAAGTTTAGTCCCTGTAGCAATTGGTGTAGGTGCTGGTTTACAATTCATCATCTTAAATCTTCTTAACACATCTTTTGCATATTTAGTTTGACAAATAAATATTCCTTTCTCTGATTGTACAACTTCTATACCTAAAAAATACTTCATTAATCCCAAATCTGTCATTTGAAATTCTTTCTTCATTGCTGATTTAAAAGTGTCTACAGACAAATTTCTAGTAAAAATTAAATCATCAACATATAAACACACAATCAAAATCTGACCTTCTTTGTTGATTTTTGTGTACAAAGTAGGCTCACTATTGCTTCCACTAAATCCATTGTTTATCATATAAGAATCAATCCTGCTGTACCATGCTCTTGGTGCTTGCTTGAGACCATAAAGAGCCTTCTTCAATCTGTAAACTTTTTCTTCATGTCCTTGTACTTCATAACCTATGGGTTGTTTCACATATACTTCTTCATCTAGAAAACCATTCAAGAAAGCTGATTTTACATCCATTTGATATACATACCAATTATTTTGAGCAGCTATTGATCAAACCATTCTAACAATATCCATTCTAGCAACTGGTGCAAATTTTTCATTATAGTCAATTCCATGTTCTTGTGCAAAACCTTTTGCTACTAACCTTGCCTTGTACTTTTCAATATTTGCATCTGCATCAAATTTAGTCTTATAAACCCATTTGACTCCAATACAATCCTTACCTTCAGGTAGATTAGTTAGATCCCATGTTTGATTTCTTTCAATAGCATTCAACTCTTCATCCATTGCTTTTAGCCAATGTTCCTCATTAACTGCTTCTTCATAATACATAGGATCATGAGTGAAAAGAGCAAAATTTGAAACCGAATCTAATTTCTCTTCTTCTTGATTATAAATCTCATTCAAATTTCTCATTTTCTTACCTTTCAATCTTGCTCTTAAAGTAGCAAGAGTTGGATCTAATTCATCACTTACTTGTGAATTTGGAGTAGGGTGACATGCATGTCCAAATGATTCACCTTGTTCAAACCTCCTAGGTGTTTTTATTGGAGTGCTTGTGCCTGCTTGTGGAGAGGATTGTCCAACTTGCAAATTTTGTTCTTCAGATTCTTGTTCAAGTTGTGGAATTAGTGCTCCAATTGTGGTGGTGCTACCATCCCATGCTTCTTCTTCCTTAAATTCAACATCTCTGCTAATAATCACTTGCTTTGAAATAGGGTTATACAGCTTATAAGCTTTTGATTCTTCACTATAGCCAATAAAAATGCATTTCTCACCTCTATCATCAAGTTTTCTTCTCAATTTAGATGGTATAAGAGAATATGCAACACAACCAAAAACTTTGAAATGATGTACACTATATTTCTTACCACTCCATGCTTCTTGTGGAATTCGATCTCTAACACTCTTTGTTGGGCTTCTATTCAGAATATACACTACACATGCTACTTCTTCTGCCCAATATTCATTTGACAAGTGTTTGGCTTTCAACATGCTTCTTGCCATTTCCATGATTGTTTTATTCTTTCTTTTTGCTACACCATTCTGTTGTGGTGTGTACCTTGTAGTCAATTGCCTTTTGATTCCATGATATCTGCAAAAATCTTGAAATTGATTAGACATATATTCACCTCCTCTATCTGATCTAAGTACCTTGATATAATGGCCACTCTACTTTTCAACCATTGCCTTGAATTCTTTAAACTTTCCAAAGGATTTAGACTTATTTTTGAGAAAGTATATCCAAGTCTTTTTGCTAAAGTCATCAATGAAGGTTAGAAAATAAGTACTACCTCCAAATGATGGAGTTTGCATTGGTCCACATAAATCACTATGGACTAACTCCAATATTACTTTTTTTCTATATGAGGCTCCTACTGGAAAGCTCTCTCTATGATGTTTTGCCAGAATACAACTGTCACATGAACTTTCTGGCTGTTCTATTGGTGGTAAACCCTTCACCATATATTTCTTCTGTAACAAATTTAAACCTCCAAAATGTAAATGTCCATACCTTAAGTGCCATAGCCATGATTGGTCTAGCTGCATGGTTTTGAAGTGGGCTTCCTCTTCTCCTTGGATGCACTGAATTTGAAGAGGGAACATCCGATTCTTTGTCATCTCCACTTTCCTATCAACCTGTCACTTGGAAACTTGTCTAGTATTGTGCAAACATTATCTATAAAAGATACTCTGTAACCTTTCTGTACTAACTGTCTAATACTCATAAGGTTATGTTTTAGTCCAGGTACAAAATAAATATCAGGTATAAACCTTCTTTCACCATTCTTTGCCAAAACATTTATTACACCTTTACCCATGACATCTACTGTGATATCATTTTCTAATTTCACTTCTGATTTTACAGAATCATCAAGACTAGCAAAAAATTCTTTATTCCATGTCATATGATTACTGCATCCACTATCTAAGAACCAAATATCTATAGCTTTTTCTTGAGTAACATTACAAGTAAGAAATAAGCTTCCAAGATTAGAACTAGATTCACCTGGATTACAACTAGATTCACCTATGTAATTAGCATTCTGCTTGTACACATATCCTTGTTTACTTCTGCAGTCACTTGCATAATGACCATATTTCTTGTAGTAATAACATTGAATATTAGATTTATCAAACCTTTGTGAACTTTGCTGGAAGTGATTGTTGCCACTTCCTCTACTGCTATAGTTTTGATTACTATTTTCACCTTGATCTAGATTGTTCCTTCCAGTTCTGCCTCTACCTCTTCCTCTGAAGTTTGACCTTCCTCTTCCTCTACCAAATGATACTTGTGACTTGAAAGCATTCTCAAGAGAAGTGTTATTCCTATTCATTCTAGATTCATGTGTTAACAAAGAACCCATTAATTCATCTACTGATAACTGTTTCAAATCCTTGCTTTCCTCAATAGCTACAACTATTGCATCAAATTTACTGGGTAAACTCCTGATTATTTTCTCTATAATCTTCTGATCCATGATAGTTTCTCCATTAGATCTAATTTGATTCACTATATTCAACACTTGACCCATAAACTAGTCTATTGAATATGAATTATTCATTTGCAAATTTTCAAAACATCTCCTAAGAAATTGCAATTTAGCAATTTTTACCTTTGTATTACCTTTATAGGTAGTCTCCAAGATTTTCCATGCCTCTCTAGATCTTGTTGCTACTGCAACTCTAGAAAAAATAGATTCATCCAATGCCTGTTGGATGAGAAATAAAGCTTTTGCATCTTTTTTCCTATTCTCTTTAAGCTCTTCCTTTTGTGCTCAATTTAATGCCAGATGGGCTGCCTCGTCCTGCAGTTCTACAAAACCACTCTCTACCAGATCCCAAACATCTTGTGAGCAAAATAAAGTTCTCATCTTAATTGCCTAGAAATCATAATTCTTACCATTGAAAATGGGAATTTGAGGCTGTGAAATACTGTTGTTCACTGCCATGTCTCATGTTGAGATGGCTTTCTAGTTTGCTATTTTTGAACACAATTTCTGACATCGGTTAAACTGCCAAGGTCGGTTAGGTAATAGTCCCGATGTCGGTTGGTCTATTGAGGTCGGTCTTGGTTGTCAGCCGATGTCGGTTTGGTTGTCAATGTTAGTCTTTGCGCTTCCTGTTGGCATGTAACTACTACACACTTCTACTAATTGTGCACTTCTCCAATCTGAGCTTCTCCTTGGCTTCTTTTCTAACTAGGCTCTGATACCAATTTGTTCTGATCAAAAGAGCATGCAAAAACAAGAACATAAATAAATAAACAAGAATTGAACCTAATTGCTACAACAGTTTCTTGAAGAATAAGATTTTATTAATCTTCCATTTTCCTTGCTTACAATGCTATGCCCAAGGCATCTTTAAATAGATTTGAATCCAAAAATAACTAAAAAATAAACTAATTGTTTAACTCATCTAAAACTAACTTCAACTGCTTGAAATAATTGACTGTTAACAACTTAAACTAACTGATATCTAAATGTCAGTTAACTAATTGAATGTAAACTAACTGATTGCTCAACTGTTAGTTTACTAACGGATTGCTTAACTACAGCTAACTGCTTGCATGTGTAGAAATTATGTTGAGTTTCTAATAATTCTGTACATGGCGTTGGTCATTATCAATACTGCCTAAATTTGAAAGATGGCTACCAAGGTGACAGTGGCAATGTAGAGGGATGACATCAGTGTGTCCACATCCACTAATTTACTATCATCCTTCCCCTCTATTTTGTTTTGTGCGCCATGAGAATTAGAATCGGATTTTGGTATTGAAGTCTTAGTGGCATGTGTAGGCTGCCCTCCAATTGCGGCTATGTCAAGTGCAATCAAACCTTCATTTCTTACTGCATTTACTTTTACATCGAGAAATGACAGTAGACATTCCATGAACTGCACCAACAATAAAAATAATAACCATCTTGGTTCTTAATATATTGCTGATCGATGCAGTAAGAATTATATTGATGTAGAAATATCACAACACTTTGAGATGAGGTGAAATTTCAAGCATAGGGTAAACTTTTTATTAAATTTACTTACAATATAAGTCCTTTATGGTGTAATAGTTAAGTGGTTGATATTGGAACAATTTAAGTTTAAATCTCACAAATAATTAAGAGGCCTATAGTTGGGGATACATAGTTGGTGTATTGACTTAGTAATGGTATAGGGACTGAAACCTTTGTTTGTCCGTCATTTGTTTGTATTACAGAGTAGTGTAAGTTCATTTAATCTCTTATTAAATTGATTAAAAAAAAATTAATTATAATTTGCAATTTTCAAGTTTTACTAAGAGGTATTTTTAGTTTCAGAGATATTTATACATGTCGTGTACATTTATATTTCATAGTGTTTTTTTCATCCCTACCTAGTAAAAGTGCATCAACCTCCTTTATCTCATAAAATATAATTCTAATTTTCATTTAGTTATAAGTAAATACACATAGATTGGAATTCATTTACACATAGATTTGACAAGTGACATTGTTAAAATTCTATTGAATCTATTGAACATGCATTAATATTATCTATAAAGCATTTTTGTTATGCAATTTACTATTTGTTAACATACTTTTATCTAAGTGTTTCTACTATTCAAAATTTTAATAAATTATATTAAATGCAAAAAAATATAAACAAAATTTAACTTTACGGAGGCTAGCTCCTCTCAAGTCTTTGAAATCTCTTCACTTGCTCCGCATGGTGCTCATGGTGTGAAATGTTATCCATTTTCCTCCAAGAGCTCAATGCAAAACTCCTCAATCAAATTCTCTTAGCTAATAGCTTTGAAAATCAAATGTGCACAAATTAATTCATTCACCCCCACTCTTCTATTTATATTTTTACCCCATTTCAATATCTCCTACCTTCTACCCCCTTACCTCCGCACCTTCCCCCTCTGATCCCATCCATGCCTCCCCTCCTCTCCTCCCCCACTTGATCCCTCTATTCTATTTGTTTTTTTATCCATTTTGATTCAAATTTATGGACAGATTCAATCAACTTGTTCCAAATTTAATTCAAAATCTTGCCACAATCAATTTGTATAAATTTTTCATTATAATTTAAAATTCAATATATATTTTTTTGTTTTTAGATATATAACTTATTATCTCTCTAATATATCATTCCCACAACCATTTAATTGACCCCTGCATCATTAACAAACACTAATCATGCAGTGTCCAAATGGTCCAACACATTATTTTTTTGATCAATACTCTAGTTTTAATTAAATAGGGGAAATCTATGTACAAAACCTAAATATTTCAAGTTTGACATCAGTTCTACAATAAATTAATTTCTTTCCTATCCAAATCACTATATCTATTAACTTTTTTCATTATATTTTGGGCGTTTGTCCATTTTATTGCACAAATTCTTGAGGGGGAATCATCACACTCATTCCCATTTATTTGGGACAAATATTTTTTTTCTTAATCGTCAACACTCTACTTCTTATACTATTCTTCCAAAAAATATTGTTTCATAATACTATTTCTAAGAGGGGAAGATGTAGACACCTAAATTATATTTAGTGTCAACATACACCTAAAACCTATTAATCATTATTATTAATATAATTCATGACATCTCCCACCAAATTAAAATAATTAAATAATTGTGCACACTTCTAAATCTTTATTTAGATATTAAATCTAGACTTTTACATGTCACCCAACATCTTACAGCTTAATCTCCTTCACATGTTGCTAATGAAGTGTTATCAAATTCACAAGTGAATCTAAGAAAATTAAAACATGTGAAAAGCCCTTTTATGCACCAAAATTTTACCAATTCTGTTTTGCATTGGAAGATTGAGAAACCATATTTGTGAAGAGAAAATCATGTTTACATTACAATGGATGAAACTTGCATATTTAAGTTATAAGTTTGTGTTTACTATTTTCTTTAATTATTGCTCTATCTTAGGTTGAATTTAGCTTAGATTAAGATTTCATTATTAGTTGATTTGTTAGCATTCAAACACATAGATCACATTTAAGAAAAAATTCAATAAGATGAACTTAGCTTTAATACAATGAAGAGATTATCCCAAGAATATTTATTAATGATAAATGAAAGTACATTAAATTAAAGAAATCACAAAGAAAATTTATCCTCTCAATATGGAAATCATAAATGAGATAATAATTTTAAAGTAGGGAACCAAACATATCAGAGAAAAACGTATGTGATCTTATAAGAAAGTTTATCACCAAAATCTTCATAAGTACAAGATAGAATCAAAATCATAATGAGAATAAGAAAGATAGAGATTAATATTTTAATGAGGAAAAGAGGATATAAAAGACTCTTTTATAAAATAAGAGAAAAATAATGGGAGTTACAAAGAAACTCATGATTATCTTAGAAGTCTCCTTTGTGTGTGTCACTTGTGGCCTAGTCCCTTAAAAACTGAAGGGTGGTGTTTTCCAAGTAGAGAAAGGGGTTACTTATACAAGTTACTTTCAAATCATAAAGGGGAACAAAGAGGTAAGTGCCACTTCATAGAATCTGAATTTATGTGAATTTATAATTCATATAAATAAAATATCTATACACATAAAAAAGGAATTTAGGATAAATAAATTATCCTAAATAAAAGGTAATTCTAACACCATCTGATCAATACCCGTAGTGGAAAAGGAGGAGGTCATAGGGCTTCTATGAAGTTGAACGAATGTGCTATATAAGTTTTAGATCAGGTCATAGGGCATCTTCCCACTGATAGTGTGAAATAAATAGAACTAGAAAGCAATTAATCTAGTTTAGGGTATTTCAAAGAACTTGCATTTAGAAATACATTTACAAATTCAAGACATCTCCTAGAGTAAGAGGGTTAATCATATATGGTATTCATAAGACATGAATGTATAAAGAGTGCCAAGTGAATTTTTGTATAGAAAAGATAATCATCCTCTTATCTGGTAATAAATCAAGCATCTAAAAACAAAATGGTCATTGTTATCAAGATTTAAAGAGTATATTTGAAAAGTATGTAACTTACA
Source organism: Torreya grandis (assembly GCA_037957365.1). Taxonomy (NCBI): domain Eukaryota; kingdom Viridiplantae; phylum Streptophyta; class Pinopsida; order Cupressales; family Taxaceae; genus Torreya; species Torreya grandis. Next base: position 2,995,874 of record JARHVA010000069.1, read on the forward strand.
AGGATATTGGGATAATGGGTGTGAATGCAACATGGATGGGAGAAATATTTCCATGTTTGAAATCTTTATAAGGATTAAACAAGACAAATTTGGTGGGATGCATGAATATATTGAGTGGGATAGTGGAAATTTACTTGGGTGGCCTCAAATCTCTAGATATTTTTTTATAGGCCCAGGCTAGGGGTCTCACCAATATAATTGAAATATATCTATATGATTCAATTAAGGTACTTACTATAAAATTGACCCATGTGGGTCATAAAGGTTTGTGTAATTGAAATCCATAAACTAATGTGTCCATGTGGGTATTTTTTTTGTAGACCATCTCTTCAATGAGCAATTTCTACTAGGTAATCCACCCATATCTTCAAATTGGGTGCATGTTGAGGTAGATGTAAATAATGGCAAGGAAGATAATTTTTTTTATTTATGTAGAGTTAAGAATATAGTAAATGAATATGCAAGATATATTATTTGTTGTGGTGTTATTGAAATAGAGTGAAGTAATTCACATAAGGAATCACCACATCACTATCTATGATATGGATCGAATCACCATCACTCACTTCACTATAGTCTTTATGATAGGACTTCAAGAGGTGTTGTAACTAAATACAAAATATTATTTGGATTGTATTTTATTTGTTATTTAAAAGATAGACAAAAATATTTTTTAATAAAGGAAACATAAATTAAAAGTTTTTGAATGAAGGAGACTTAAATTCCAACCCTATTGTCCTGTGCAATGAAATTTACAGAATGAAATAAATCCTCTTGGAATACATTTTGGATTTGAAAGGAAATGGGGGTTCAATAAATTACATTTTCCTTAGTAACAAGGGTTTTAGTAAACACAACACCCATTAATTTTGTAACTCTTTCCAATTTCATTGTAAAATTCAATTGCTCTCCCTAGTGTCTATGCTAGAGGTGTTAGTGTTTAGTGTGTTTATTTGGATTTTATTTCCTTGAATAATACAATACTAATCTCCACTCTTGGATTCCTGATTCATACTAATTTCAATATCTCTTCCTTAGTTTTCCATTTGGACAGTTGTTTTCCTTTTTTTAGCTTTTCATAGAGGTCATATGTAAGTGGTGGTAATATTTTTTGTCATTCAAAGGACTTTACAAGGGATATAGCCACACATGTTAACCATGTTCTTTCTTTTTGACCTATATCAATTGTGTCTTTTGAAAGAGTCAAACCTTGTGATTCATGTATTGTTAATACCCAAGCCAACTATAAGGTTAGTTTCTTTGTGTGGCCCATTTGTATTGGTGTAGTTGGAATTATACATGAAGTTTCATCTTCAAATGTTATTACAGAGTAACTATCAAACTCAACCATAAAATATGTAGGTGGTTTTAGTGGGGCACTTCACAGTTTGTATATTATACTTTGAATATACCATAGATATATATTTACAAGACCTAATTCTATCCAAATATTGGAGGTTAACATGACTCTTGCATCCTTAGAAATTAGTAACTCCACATCAAGTTCATCATTTTGACCTCCTACTAGTACATTGACACTATTTACCTTGGTTGAAATGTTATGTAAAAAAGGGTATTTCAATGAATGTAGGGTGGTTTATGAAGAAATATCAATGTGATAAGAACCAAAATCTCATCCTCGATCATTTATTCAATTTCAAATAGCTATACTCAAAGTTATACCACACAACATAAGAACTCAACTTTCTCACCATCTTTCATATAGAGAGTATGAAGCTTGGGTTAGAGATGGAGGATCTTTATTTGGTTCTTTACCTCATATATAGTGGATATAATATCCCAAGCCTCATTCAATGTTGATGCATCTTAAATATGAGGTTAAACCTCATAAATGATATTAAGTTTGATTAACATCAAGGCTTTGGCATTGGAATTGTCATATTTTGATTTCTCATTAGCATTGGTAAGATAGGTAATTATACCAGTGACGATGCCCCATAATTATTAAAATTGAAGAATAATGAGAATCTTCATATTTGATGTGGATATATTTGTCCATTTGAGAAGTTGGGAATCAAAAAAGATCAATTTTGATGCATATATTATCTTTACTTATTAAAGCAAGATTTCACAAATCTAAAAAAATAATATTTTATTACTTCAAAATTTTGAATTAAAAAAATGTACCCTATTAATGGTAAAATAGATTCATTTATAGAGGTTTTAAAAATAATAGCTTTCTATCTGGGACTATTAGCTAGATATTTTGTAGGCTAGCAAAAGTACCTAAACAACAATTTCTAGTGACTCTATTAGGGAATGCGAACTTAACCAGAGCTTAAATTACATTATCCACTCTAGGGTAAGATAGATGCAAACTAATGTTTATTTATCCAAAATTTCATTTTTTCCACATCATTGTGTAAGAAGTTGCATGCAAAATTTAAAGGCACACTTGTGATTTGAAACGTTACATGTCAAATAATCACTTTATTTATCTTGAGTTGCTTTACTTGTCAAAAGTAATCGCTTTGATTTCTTTGAGTAATTTCATGTCAAGTAAATGTTTTTTTTTTTAATTCATGCATGTTAAATAATTACTTCCAAAGTCTTTACTTATAAATCTGAAGTAATCTAAATAAATCCTTAGAAAAGCATAAGTGTTTCAATCTCACAAATAGACCTTTCACTAGAGCAAGAAGAGCTTAAGGCCAAACTCATGACTTCTTTCAATTGAAAGAATGGTTTAATTTTAGCTTTCTTATTCACACCAAAATGAGAAGAGTGAATTTTTCACTTGTGATACAAGTGTGAACTCCTGTAAATAAGCTAAAACACAATTATTTAGGAATAATCCAACCTATTAACCCTCAATTTTTTATTTCTAGAAGAATGGTGAAATAACTCCCTATTCCTTGGGGGCAGTGATTGGCCCATTGAATTAAATGCCTCTTCTCCATGACTTACCTAAGGGGTCAAGAAATAAATTTTATAAGTTCACAAGGGATGGAAAATAAAGTCCAGATGAGCATTTAGCTACCTTATTTGTATCTTGTGGAGTGATTGCATTGAGCATGAAGATGTCTCAGTCAGAATCTTCAATGAAACCTTGCATGGCATAGATTATGAATGGTTTTACCATCTAACACCTGACACCATAATTAATTGGGCCACTATGCATGAGAAATTAGAAAAAAATATTTAAAGTTGCTGAAGACTCACACATATTGCTGACCCAATTGACCTATCTTAAAAAATAACCACATGAATACATGTGGGATTTATTTGCTAAGTTTAATAGATTTTTTTAAAAAATACCTCAGGATACATAACCCACTTGTGATAACTATAAGTGATTTTTCATTAATGCTGAGTTACTAGAGGTTAGCTACTAACTATGTAGAGCATGTCCTACTGATTTAGCAACTACTCACAACATTTCTATAGAGGTTGAAGATGACTTTATCATGGTTGTAAAGATCAAGAAGATAACTTTCAAGGTGGACAATTATGATTTGACTACATTCTAAACCATTATGTATCGCTTATTATAGAAAATGGAAAATGACTTGCTGCAAGTTAGAAGGCAAATTACTCAAGGTGTTCATGTTGCTCTATCCAAGAATACACCTACATGCAATTTTAATAACTAGAGCCAAAACCATATTGTTGGACCTAAAAAAATATTTGAAGTTGAATATTCTCCAAAAAACCACATCACAATGAATGTATAAGATCATATGACTGATGACCTTGATCAAAGTTTTGATGATGAATATGACTTTGTAGATCTTACTAGTGATTCCAACATAGGTTACCTTGAATATCAATCAAAAAGTGATTATGGAGAAATTATTGAAGAAGATCATAGTCACTCTTTTGTAGTGTTTACAAGGTCACAAAATCAACAAGTCGGTGAAAAATATTCTAAAGAACAATGGAAAGATAAAGAAGACTCCATGCTAGATGTTAGCATTCTTATAAGAGGTAGTCCTTTACTTGTTTCTCCTACTCCAAAATAAAATATGTATCATCTTCTTCTTCTCAACCTCATAAGCCAATTAGTCACACATCTAAAGTTAATCATACTTTTTCCACATCCATCCCTTCCTTTGAAATTATTGGCCACATCAAGAAAACCAAGATTCAAACGTCGGAAGCTAAATACTTGAGGTCCTATTTAGATTAGCTGAATAGACTAGTCAAAGATGTTCAAAGTAAATGATCAAGAAATACAGTCAATGATTCTAAATTTATCTTTCCTACTCCCAAATAGGTATCTTTCTAAAACAATGCTACAACTACTTCTCCCACATATGATTCCACATTCAAAAGAATTGAGCCATTATATGTATCCCTATTTATCAATGGATTCAAGTTGAGCAATTATATCTTGAATTTTAGAATGTATGATAATGTCATGCCGACATAAGTATAGATTCCCTTTGCCTCACTTTAATTAAGTCAATAGGGATATGTTACTCAATGGAGAGACAAGTTACTTTGATTAGACAAATCAAGAATGCTCAAGTTGTTCTAGCAACCTTTCCAAATAAAAGGCTTAAAATGATAGTTTTGTTAGTAGATATTCCTATTTATTATGGAATTTTGTTTATTAAAAACTTTTTCAAAGTTATGGGTGGAGAAGTCAAGATGGATTGGTCATGTTCTCACATTCCAATCAAAGGAGTAAATCAAAAGCTTGAGTCTGAGAAGAATTCTAAATATACAATCTCCAAGTCTAATGATCCAAGATCACATATTATTTTTGAATAATCAGATCATGGAGTCTATTACCTTGAATTAGGAAAATAAATACAAGAAATAAAGACACAAGAAGAAGAAGAAAAAATATGGACTCAAGAATTTTATGGCAGCTGCTATTTTCTTGGTTTAGGTGCTAGAGTTGTATTGATATCACTAGATGGTAAGGTATATCCTTAATCTTACAAGATTATGTTTGAAAACACTAACAACATATCATACTATGAATCATTATTCTTAGTAATGGAACAAGCAAAATAAAAGGGATTGAAACTTCTTAAAGCACAAGGAGATGCTAAGTTGATAGTGAGATAAATTTATGGGTAATACCAAGTGAAGATGGATAATTTGAGGCACTACCATAACTGAGTTCTTAGTGAAACACTTAATTTTGTAGTCTTTTCAATCAATTCTATTCTTCATGATCAAAACTCTAGAGCCATTCTCTTAGAGTTACTGTAGCTTTGCTCAAGCCAAATCAATAACCCACACTTTTTAGAGAAGGTGACTATAGAGTATAGATGGTTTCCATCCAAAAGGTCAAAATAATGTTAATCAATGACAAATCTTCAATGATGAAAAATAGATAGCTAATTTCCTTGAGCAACAAGACAATTTTGGAGAATTATATTTTGAAGGAAGTAGTTCACTTCCATTTTAGACAACAAAATGTAATATTGACCCTGAACATGATGATAATAATGAAGTAATTCAATTAAAGGGAAATAAAATCCCTAAAGGGTTAGTTTATTTAGATATTTTTTTTGATAAACATGATTAGTTTCTAAAGAAAAAGAAAGAGTATGGTGAGACTTCTTCTCTAGAAGTATAGTAGGTCAATTTGGGTACTGAAGAAGAACCCAAGATGGTCAACATTAGAAAATGTTATTCCAAAGAAGAAAAATAAGCATTCATTAAGATTATTAGTGAATACATTGATGTTTTTGCTTGGTCTTACAAAGACCTGAAGACCTTTCAGCCAAAAGAAATACAACATTACATTCCACTTCATCCAGAAGGTAACCCTTTCAGGCAAAATCTTCACAATTATAATCTAAAAATATAAATTAATATCTTTTATAAAATACAAAAGTTACTTGATTCCAAAATAATTTATCCCATTCATCATTTGGAATGGTTAGCTAACATTATCCTACTAAGAAAGAAGAATGGAGAAATTTGTTTGTGTGTTGATTTCTAAAATTTGAGTCAAGCTTCTTTTAAGGACAACTATCGATTACCAATTGTGGATCATACCTTGAAAGTAGTTATAGGCTCATAAATCTTTTCCATGTTTAGATAGAGTTTTAGGATATAATCAAATAAAAGTGGCTGAAGAAGATCAATAAAAAACAACTTTCACAACACCATGGGGGATATTTTCATATCAAAAGATGCCCTTTAGAATTATAAATGCTAGAGAAAATTTTCAATGAGTGATGAATCTAACATTTTAAAATCTAAAGAACAAGAGTATAGTTGTGTATCTTGATGATTTGATAATCTTCTTTAAGAAGAGAGGTAATCACTTGGATGATTTAGGAGAAGTACTCATCCAGTGTAAGAAACATGGGATTTCATTAAATCCTATTAAATCGATATTTGTCATGACTGAATGGAAGCTTCTTGGTCACATCATCTCAAAATAAGGAACAAAAATTGATCTAGAAAGGGTGAAAGCCATTCAAACTTTACCTATGCCTACATCCAAAAAATGGGTACATTCATTCTTTGGTAAGGTCAACTTCTTGAGAAGATTCATTCATGACTTTGCTAAGTTGACTTAACACATTTATGACATGATAAAAAATAATCAAGATTTCAAGTCGAATTTTGAAGGTAAAATGACATTTGAAAGGATTAAAGAAACCATAACTCAAGCTCCACTACTAGTTTCTTCTGATTTTAGTAAGGAATTCATTCTTTATTGTTATTATTTTGAGCATACAATGTCAGCCATACTTATACAAAATAATTATGAAAATATTGAATCCCTTATAACTTTCATGAGCCATCCATTGAAAAGTTAGACATAAAATATACATATATGGAAAAATAAGCCTTTGTTGTAGTCAAAACGTGTAAATACTTCATGTACTACATCTTATCTTCACACACTAAATTATATATAACTAACACTATAGTGAAATCTATTCTAACACAACAAGATTTGGGATTACTAAGAGGGACCTAGGTAGCCAAAGTTTAAGAGTTTGATCTTGACATCAGACAAACAAAGCTAGTGAGATAAGAGGCTTATGCCAACTAATGATAGAAATAAATCAAATAACATGGATAGGATGATGTCTTTGCTTCAAGATGAATTAGATGAAGATTTTACCATGGTTTTTTTGTTGATCTTGTTGGTGAATGGTATAATAAGATTGATTTCTTCCTAACTTATAGATAATTCCTAGCTCATCTTACACATAAGGAAAGATGGACCATCAAGGTGAAGTCAAAGGATTATGTTCTTTGTGATAATGGTTTGTATAAAAGAGGAATTGATGGTGTTTTCCTTCGTTGTGTGGATAAAGAAGAACAAAATAGACTTTTAGAATAGTTGCATGATAGAGAATTTGGAGGCCACTTTTTAGCATGAGTTATAGCACACAAAATCATATGAGTAAGTTATGATTGGCCCATTCTTTTTCAGGGTACTTTAGATTGGGTTTTTAAATGTCAAGCATGTCACCATTTTGTGGGATGTCCAAAGTTTCTAGCACTACCTTTAAAACTGGACATAATTAATGAACCATTCTACCAATGGGGCATAGGTTTTATTGGTATGTTGAATCCCTCATCAATTTCTAGCCATTTTTATGTTTTAACTTCCACTTATTACATCATCAAGTGGGTAGAAGCCATTCCTATCAAGCATGCCACTTCTGAAGTTGTATGTGATTTTATCAAGGAAAACATTGTAGTGAGGCTTAGTGTTCCTCACAAGATAGTAATAGATGATGTAGTTAATTTTTATTTAGATGAACTAAATCATTTATGTTACATGAAGTAGAATTAGTTCACCCTTCAAATTAATAACCTGAATGGAATAGTTAAGCTGAGTCAAAAAATAAAAACTTGATGATAATTATTCATAAGCTAGTGGATGACAATCAACATACCTAGCACAGGAAGTTATTTGATGCATTGTGGGCTGACAGAATCACTCCAAAGAAATCCATTGGCATGTCACTGTTTTAGTTGTTGTATGGAATAGATGCTAAAATACCCATTACAATAGAGTTTCGTGATTTACAACTGTCCAAAGCGATTGAAGCTACAACTTATAAAGATTTTTTAAATAAGAGGATTATGTTTTTATTTAAACTATAATAAGTGCATACTCAAGTTACTGATCATTTAGCTAATCATCAGAGGAAAGTGAAGAAGATTTTTGATAAAAAGGCTAAAGAAAGAAATTTTGAAGTTGGTGACTTGGTCCTACTATGGGATAAGAAACATGAACCCAAAGGGATGCATGGTAAATTTTATTCACTATAGAAGGACCTTTCACAATAAATAATATTGCTAGAAAATATAGCTTCATCCTACATTATCATGATGTAATTACACTACCACTACCTTATAATGGGTGTACTTGAGGCTTTACAAGAATTGAGTTGCAGGGGAACACAATTATGTATATAAATAAGTCCTTAGTTTTTATTTTGTACATTTATTTTTCTTTCTCTACTTGTTTGTTCTCTAAATTTTTGTCATTGAATTTTTTTTACATGACTCCATACCCAATAGACAAGACTCATAACCAGATATACTGGGATCTAATCCTTGCTTCTTTCTTTCTAATAAAAATAAGATGTCCCCAATTAGAGCCAGCTGGTGTCCCCAAAATTTTACACATAGAATTTTGGGTTACCCCTATTGAATGTTTTGCCTTATATTATATGTGAGTCAGTTGTCTTTGTTAAAATGTAGCCCCCTGAATAAGACTTAGTCTTTAGTTGTTTTCATTATGATTGTTTGCTTCAAATTGCTCCAAAAGGTTAGAAATGTCTTCCTGGGTCATTTTTATAAAACCCATTTTATCCATCTTTCCAAGAGATTCAAAAATTTAAGTGTTGGGATTCATTGCTAGGCCAATTTGAGTTCTCAAGGTTACTTCACTTATGCCCTTTTAAGTAAGTTGTTTCTATAAACTTGAATTACACCATCTACATCAAATTAGAATTGTGCAATGACTTTACTTCTCATAAAAAGATAAGTAAAGTAGTTTCGTAAACCCACAAATTAGCATTTAAAACAAACCAAGATTTTGAAATTGCTTCACTAACTCAAAGTCATAAGTAAAATTAGTTAGGGTCCAGAAGTCCAAAGTACTCACAAACATAGACCAAACCAGGGTTTTGGAGGTACTTTTATTTGAAGAAAAAAATAAGCAATGTAGTTTGTGAAACTTGATAAATGTCAAAATGCTTGCATGGATTAAGTCAAATAATTCACTTAGTTGTCATAAATCCATGGGTTAATATAAATACTTGTAAAATCCACCTCATTTCCTACCTAGCTTTCAAGTTTTTTAACTTAGTTGTTGCCCTTGCAAATCCCAAGTGACACGATCTAAAATTTTGGAGTGATTTTTGATTAAGTCTTTCATGACCCATTTATAATCAAGGTATGTAGAGTGTTTTCCCTTTTTTTCATGTTTCCTTATTTGGTTTTCATCTCATTTTTCCCATGGTAAGTTTTTGTTTGCCACTTTGAAAGTTTCTTTGTTATTTATTTATTTTTTTTCAATTATTTGTCATTTTTACATGCATTGATGTTGTAAAAACTTGTAAAACCCTTAGATAATTTTTTCATGAGAAGACCCTAAACAAAATCCCTAAAAATTTAATTTTTCTACAAATGCCCTAGCATTTGACCTAGAACATACTACCCAAGATTTTGAAAACTTCTTACTTATTCAGAGTGCTAAACCCTAGTAGTTGGTCTTAAGAAACCCATATCTCACAAAAGACTTTGTCTACTCAAATTTTGAATAATTGATTACTTCCAAGAGTTTTGATTACTCACTGCTTTTGCTTCATCAGGGTTTCCAACCCAAGTAACTTGACCATAGAAAATTGAGTGACTTGACCAATTAAACCCATAGTTGTAAATGCTTGTTACTCACTCAGAGTTTTTAATTCTTAAGACTTAAGAGATTCCAAGACCTTCCTAGGGTTACAACACCCTGTTACTTAGCATGATTTTTTTGGAGTTTTCAAAGCTTTCTACTACTGGAAGCTCCTTTTAACCTAAAGGTTGCTTAAGATTGTTACTTAGGACAATAAATTGACTTAGTTGTTTAACCTTTTCTAAATCAGTAGGAACAATTACTGATTTTTCAAGAGCATTCACCAAGCCTTCCCAGTGTTAATCACAACAAATGTCAAGATCAGAAGAAGCAACTAGAGTAAAAGAAGTAATAACTCTAATTGAAGAAGTTTTTGAGCTAGTAATTAAATAATTTCTAGGGCCTAGTATAAGAGGGAAGACTAAGACAAAGGGATTTGAGAAACCAAAGGGAGAAAAGATGAATTATGAATACAAAGGATATCCTATTGAGTTATGTATTACTTCTAAGTTGTCTAAGATAAGTGATACTGACATGGGACATGATTCTATAACTAAGCTATTAGAAAGGTTAAAAGTCATAATTAAGACACCACTCATGTAAGAAATGACCAATAGTGGGATCCTGCAAGCTACAACATTCCCAAGTTCTGCACAAATTCTTGAGTTTGTCCTTGAGTGTGCTAAGTACTATGATTCTCCTACTAGGACAATAAAAGATACATCTAGTAATGTGGTGATAAGGTTAGATTTTCAATATTTTTATTACTATTTGAAGATCCTGATAAGACATAAAGTGCTTGGTGGATTAGATGCAATTTGGGAGGCAGTTTCCCATTTTGGGTGTGTATTTATCCAATTCATCAATTTCAAATATCTTAGAGTTGGTGGTTTCACAAGGACACCAATTAACTTGTCAAGGTACCCTACTAACAAATAGATTCTTATGGAGTTGATTAGGTAGTTGGTAGAATTGCATGACCTAAAGTTAAAAATTCATCATTCTTCACTTAGTTTCCCTATTGTTATTGGCCATTATCATTGTGAAAGTATCTATAAGGCCAAGAATGTACAAAAATAAATGTATCACAGATAAAATCAATCACATTTTAAAGATAGAGCAAATTTTGATTTCATAGTCATAACTAAAAACATAGTTTATCCTGAGTATATGCATATTCTTGTACTTGAAGACTTATGTATTGATTGTAGAGATGAGTTTGAAGTGAGAATAAGAGACAACAATAGGATGATTGTTGAACAAATATGCTCTTTTGATTTGGCTATAATTCCATAAAATATGGAGGATGACAAACAAGTGATTCATGTTTCTTATCATGCAATGGGACGGGATAATGCTTCACTTATAGAGATTGACTTTAACATGAATCAACTCAAAACTATTGCTAAGATAAATTCAATAGTTCTCACTATGACTTAAACATGGCTGCTTAGTATGGGCTTTTGCATGAAGGGGCCAGTAATGACAGAAATGGGTCAAGTTAGTCATAAAAATAAATCAATATAAATAAAAAGTAGTCAAAAACCCAAAAAGAAGTTGAAATTGAAGAACATTGATGATACATACTCCTTGGTGAAATAAAATGAACTAGTTTAGCTAGTTACTCCTACATCTCCTATGGTCGCTTCCACAACTACTCCCCCTTATAACATTCTTCCTTATTCCATTCCTCCTTCTACCACATCCACCACATCTTCATCTTCATTATTGGTGAAGAAAAAGGAATTAATTCAACTAGTAATAAAAATAGGAATCCTTTCACACTCATGCCACCTCCAAAATCTCTAATTTTCAAGTCTCCTAAGAAACCTATTCGAAAGGAGACTAAGATTCCTCCTCCTCCACCTTCATCCACTACACTTACTACTCCTCCTCCATCTCCTTTTGAGGATCACCCCACCATTCCTTTTGTTTATGTCCAAAAAGAGCTAGAGTATGGATTTATCTTCATGGTTGGCATTGCAGATAACTCTTGAGTTGAAAGAATAAATTAACTTGGAGGAAATACTATTGCATCTTTTGAGAAGTCTTGATCATAAGGGTAAGAAGCCTAAGAGTGCTAAAATGATTACAAAGCTAATAATTGAGCCTTCACGATAGAAATTTATAGAGATATCAGTTCCTCCATAGGGAAAGAATAAAGGTGAATTTACTGAAGAAGATTTAATAGTTACAAAGGTATCCCTTAGTGAAGTCACTACAGAAGGCTTGAAACAAGAGATGTAGACCCTTATCAATATTCTTTTCTAGAAGCTTGATGAAGAGAACGCTGATAAAGCAAAGTTAAAGTAATAAATTGTTAAGTTGTGTGAAATAATTACCAAGGTGGAAGATCTACTCCTCAACAAAAATTACTTTCAAGAGGTGCATTTGATCAATGAAAAATAATAGAGGTAGAGGAAACTAGGGATAAGGATAAATTAGTTGATGAATGAATTGAGAAGATGCTACAAACTGTGCAGAAATGGTTTCCTAAGGTCCCAGGCAATTTGGATAATATTGAGAATAAATTATCATAGATAAAGATAGTGATGAAGAAGATAGAAAATGAGAATGGAATCTCTGAATTGTAATAAAAAAGACTTCAGTGAATATATTATGTAAGTGAGAAGGTTTTTATTGAAGAATAAATTGTTCTAGAAGGATCAATAAAGAAGGAAAAATAATAGGAACATCTTATATCTTTTTATATGCATATTCTTGGAGTAATGATTGAAGAGATGAATACTCATGAAGAAGATGCTCGTAATGTGAAAGTGGACCTAGAGGACTACATCTTCTACGTGATAAATTTTTGGTCTAATAAAATGCCAAAGACACCTAAACAGTTGCACCAACAGTTCATGCAATTAATTTAAAATGCCATAACTCCTTTCATATCAAAATATATAAAGGAGTTATGTAAAAGTCAACAAGACGTCAAGAGGCTTGCACATAGGTTTTGATGTTAAAATCTTATTGCAAAAAGTTGGAAATGGAACTACTGAGATATGAAATAAAATGGCAATTAGTTGCCAAATTAAAAAGATGCAATAATCTAGTTCATGATGTCCCAAAGTATCAAGTACAAGGCAAAGTGCAGATCTAAAGTTCATGAATTGGAATGATTATTGCTACTTCTCTTCTCAAAAATTTCTTTTATTTTCTTCTACATTTTTCTATTTTCTTCCAATGTGTCAAGTAATATGTTTGAAGTAATTTTTTTTAAGTAATTACTTTTTAAGTATGTCATTTAGTGAATTTAATTGTAAAATTAGGTTACTTTGTAAAATATAAGACTAAAGTAACTTGGTTAGATGCCATTACTTGAAGTTATTTTGTAAAACTAAATTACTTGAGCGAGCTCTATGTAGCATGAAAAGAGATTGTTTTTGATCTAAATGGTGAAACCAACAAGTGCTACATGTCATTGACCACTAGATGCCACACAAGAGAAATTCTAGGAGGATTCCTCTCAACAATTTTTAGTTTTTAGCATAGCACATAGGAATTCAAGGAGTTGTTTCCTAATTGATTTTGACATCTGAAATAGTATAAGTAATAGTGAAGGCCTCCATGCTAAAGGAGGGTAATTTTTGAATAGAAATTGTAACTGAAGCAAGAGATTTTAGAACATCTGAAACTTTGTATTTATATTTTTGAGTTTTTCTTTTGTATAAAATTAGTTCAAAGTGAATAAGAAGAAATTTGATTTCTGTGGAACTTTGCATCCAAGGAGATCATTTGATGCATTTAGTGAAGATTAAAATAGTAAACTTTGTGTTATATTCAAATCTGAATATGAATTCAAGTTTTTCTTACTCATTTATTGAAATAATTATCACCTCTTAAATTTTTATTTAATTGTATGGAAACAATAAGCTCTGTGAAAATACTTGTTGTGAAGTACAACTTCTTTCTTCTCATATATTATAATCATTTCATTTTACATATCTCATAAATTCTTTACACATTCTTTGAAATAGTTGCTTACTTATTGTAAAATCACTTTGTTATGGTTCATGAACTTTGTGATTAAAGTAATACCCCAAAATAAGATGACTTGTGCATATCATGTGAATAATTAAAAGTTTTGACAAATTATAAGTAGATAGACATAACCATATAGGATATTTATCATTAAATGAAGGGGATTTCATCTCATGATTACCTAGGTACTTTTCCTAGTCTATAAAATATCTAGCCAACAGGGACACACTCGTGCAGAATAAAAAATGCCTGCTAAAGGGATCTCCTCAATGGAACACTCTTCTTGAAGAGTGAAGGAACTCTTCTTTAAGGTAGGCCTCAAATTAATATCCCAACATAGCCTATAGCTCTTTCTTATCCATTACCTCAATTTGGTAATTCTCATAGTGACAAAAAAAGTAGGTACTTGATACCACCACCATGTTTGAATTTTTTCCTGAAAGATACGGTTCGTCAAGTACCACAGATCAAATATTGTAGTTAGTGGTCAATTATACTACTTTAATGATGTTCTCCAATGGTGTTTCTAGGTTTTATCTACTTCTGCATGCTGATTCACCACACCACACTTCTTTTAATGCCTGTCATGCTAATCTCTAATGTTATTTTAGGGGATTACATTAAGTATCTTTCAGTAAAATGCATTATTGGGGTCCAAAATCTAATGACTATGGAACTTGAGAATGAAAAATCATGGGTAGAATATAAAAATGTTAAAATAGTAAGACACGGGCTCCCAAATAGACTATTTCCAAGTCTTCAATGATGTCAATGGAGGAACTAGATCTTGACTAGGTTTTCTTCTTCTAGAGTGCCTTTCTATGGATTGTATATCCTTCTCCACATGCCTTCTTTCCACACATTCACTCTTGGAATGCACATATGAAGTTTCCCTCCTCTTCGATGAATCTCTGATACCATAGGAAGATCTCAAGAAGATTCAATGATTTATTGAAAAGAGGTGAAGGCCATATATACAACATAAAATTGGTTAGCCTGTAACTATCCTTAACCATAATAGACTATCGAACTACACCAAACTACATAACCATAGTGACTGGGCAGTATTTATAGATAAAACTAATTATAATAAAGGTTTCTCAACCTTGACAAGATAGGATAATATTCACAAGACACTATTTATGAGACACTATTCATAGTCACTATTCATGTGATGAGGTGGTAGTCATGAGCTGGAAACGACTGTGAATGTGATGTGGAAGGTGATGTAGGTGCTGATGTGGGTTGTGATGAGTTGACATAGCCAACAGAGGAATCTACAAGATATAAGTAAATGTAAGTGGAGGTGGTATGTATCACTCCACTAAGGAGACAAGTTATTGTCTTTTATGATGCACATGATTTTGATTTAAGTGAAAACTGAAAAAGAATGGATGTGGGGTAAATTTATTTGTTTACATCATGATTTTGAGTAAAGGAGAAGTTAAAATTTGATGGATAATCTCAAGAATCATGTGGAGTCATATGGGATAGTGGGGAACAATTTAATATTCCAGATTGGAGGCACATGTGAGAATGGGGCATAGTTTTGGAGTCATGTGAGAGTGGAAGATGATGTGTCACAAGTGGAGGATCCATTTTGTTACCAAAGAACAAGACTATAACCATGTTAATATTGATGAATATTGGTGCCACTAAAGGGTGGATAATTTCCTTACCTTGCTCATGAAGTTTCCCTGTTTGTCATCATCGTTGTAATTTATATAAATGAAATGCATTATCCTTTATAATTTGAAATAAAGTAGCCAAGATTAGTAAAATATTATAAGCTAGAGAGTTGTGCAAAGGCATTGAAGATTTGTGGAACTAGTTCTCATGTGTATAGTATCTGGTGGTGCTCCTATGAAGTTTTTCTCTGCAATTATGTTGTAATATTTATGATTTGTTTAATATATTAAGATGTTTTAAAGTGTGGGTTTTTTCACACATAAGGGTTTTCCTTATGTAATCATGTGTTATGATATGCTTATGATTTTAGTTGTATGTGTTTATTCTAATTATGTAATATGAATCAAGTTTTTTGCATATTCTCCTCTCTTGGTTAGTGTAAGGAATTGTTTCCATGATATTGTATTCCTTTCAAGTGGTATGAGAGCATGGACAATTTTTTTTATAGTTGTGGGTTTGTTGGATTTTTAAACTAATCAAGTTTTGAGTGGGATATTGTGCAAGAGATATTTGGATTTCTTTGTTGCAATAATTTTAAGATGGCAAACACATGAGGGAGAATGGAGGTTGAAAAGTTTTCAAGTAACAATTTTGAGATGTGGAAGCTGAAGATGGAAGATATATTCATTGATCATGATCTATGGTATGCCATTGATGAGAATGTTTAGAGACCTATAGATCCAACTAAAGCATATAAGTATAATGTTATGGACTGAAAAGTGAAAGTTCTCATCATACTGTGCATGAAACATTCAGTACTGATTAATGTCCATGAAGAGACCATGACAAAGAAGTTGTGAAAGAAATTAGGTGAGATATACAAAGCTAAGTCTCTTGTTAATAATATTTTATTGAGAAAGAAGTTGTATTCATTAAGAATGGATGAAGGTGGAAAAATTTCCAACTAGTTAGAAGTATTTAATATGATTGTCTCTCAATTAGTATCAGTTGGTATGAAAAGGGATGAAGAAGAGATATGTCAAATTTTTATTTGTTCTTTACTTCACTCATGGGATTATCTTGTTATGGATATATGAAGTGCTTATATAACCTTAAAATTTGAGGATGTTTTAGGTTATTTACTTTCTAAAGAAATGAGAAGGAAAGATTCTATCAGTGCCAAAGAGGCCCTACATGTTTGAGGAAGATATAAAGAAAGAGACAAGAATAATGAGAAGCATGAAAAATCTAAATCCAAGTCCACAGGGAAATCCAAATCTCTTGGAAATCCCAAGGTGGGATGCTATAATTGTGTAAATCTTGGTCACTTTTGAATGGATTATACAAAATGAAATATGGAAAGGAAGAAGTATTTTTTGATTCTGAATCTGAGAAGAAAGGTAGTGATGCTTTCATTTCATCCTTGTCAACCCATGCATATAATGATGTATGATTAATTGATTCAAGTACATCTTATCATATGACCTCTAATAGAAATTGGTTTTTTAAGTATGAGGAATTTTATGGAATAAAGTTGTACTTGGGTGATGATTCTTTTCTAACCATTGCTGGCCATGGTAGAGTTAAATTCAGATTTACAAATGGAAGGATTAAACACTTTGATGGTGTGTTACATTTACTAGGGTTAACTCATAATTTATTATCTATGAGAAAACTAATAGATGCGGGTGTGTAGGTTGTAATTTATGATGTAGGTTATAAGATGGTTAAAGGTGATATGGTGATAGCTAAAGGTGTCAAGATTGGCATTTCATACAAGCTTGATGATGCATACATAGTTGAGTGTAATAGTAATTTTGTGAAGATCAAATCTAAGGATACTCCATTAGATGAAGAGTTAATCACTATTTTTGTCGATGGTCATGGTTTATGGGTACCTAAGTGTGATAATTATATGAAGTCAAAATTGCCTATAGAGAAGACTACATTATGACACTAGAGACTTGCCCAGATTGGAAAAAAAGGTCTTAGGGCCTTGAAGATTAAAAACCTTGTTGAATGTTTGACTGATTACAATCTTGAATTTTATTTTTATGGGCATTGTACTTATGGTAAACAAAATTTCAATCAATTTTACTTGAATTATCATAAATCATTTCGTGTATTGGATCTTGTTCATTCTGATGTATTTGGTCCTATTAATGTTCCTTCGCTTTCAAAATTGACATATTATATTTCATTTACTGATGATTATAGTAAAATGACATGGGTTTATCTGCTAAAGAGTAAATTTGAAGTTTTTAGTTATTTTAAAGAGTTTAAATCAATGGTTGAGTTGTAAACCATAAAATCAATAAAGTATTTGAGAACTAACAATGGTAGTGAGTTTTGCTTTAAATATTTTGAAAGACTATTTAAATATTGTTGTATGCAAAGACAAAAGACATTTCCATATTCACCTCAGTAGAATGGAGTTTAAGAAATAATGAATAGGACATTGATGGAGAAGGCTAGAAGCATGCTTAGTTGTGCTAGATTGGAACAAAGGTTTTGGGCTGAAGCTATAGCCACTACTTACTACCTAATCAATGGGTCTCTTAAGGCAAAGCTTGCTGATAAAATTTATATGGAGGCATGGTCTAGATGTAAGCCTTCATTAAGACATCTTAGAGTTTTTAGTTTTGAGGCATATACAAATGTTCCAAAGGAGAAGCAGACAAAGTTGGAGAATAAGGCTATGAAATATATCTTCATCGGTTATAGTTATGGTGTAAAAGGATACAAGCTTTGACATCTAGTAGCACATAAGGTAATATATTATATAAGTGTTATTTTTGTTGAAACTAAGCTTTCTTATTTTACACTATTACCATAGAAAACCAAAAATGAAGATGCGATTCAACTTCCTCCTATGCCTAAGAAAGTTGAGACAAGGTCATGACAGAGACAACAAGTTGAGGAGAGCTCATCAAGCTATGAATATTTAAAGTAGGAGATAGATGAAGAAGAACCTCCACCTCAACATGTTATAAGGTCTATAAGGCATAGACAATGAACATAAAGGTATTATCCTAAATATTGGAGATGCATATCTGCTTTGAGTATTAACATTGATAAACCGAGATATGTAAAAGAAGCTTTGGGTATGAATGATGAAGATTCCTAGAAAGTTTCTATGGAATAAGAAATTGTAGATTTGAATAATAATGATACATGGGATCTTATACCATTACCTGAAGGACATAATCCTATTGGATTCAAATGGGTATTCAAGAGAAATATTGGTTCAGATGGTAATGTTGATAAGTACAAAGATCGGTTGGTTGTAAAAGGTTACTCTCAAGTTGAGGGTGTTGATTATGGTGAGATATATTTTTTTGCTGCTAAGATGACATCCATTATATTCTTGATTTATATTACATTAGCTCAAGATTTATAGATTGAGAAAATATATGTCAAGACTACCTTCCTTCATGATGATTTGGAGGAGATTTATATGACACAACCAGAGCACTACATGGTGAAAGGTAAAATAAAGGCCTAACTTCCCCAACATCACCCACACCTTGTTAATATTTTTATTTTTATTTTGTATTATTTTAAAAATTAATTCTTTCCAATTATAAGGATGGTATCAATTTAATTTTTTCTTAAATAGAATAGTTTTATATAAATGACACTTCTAAACTTTATAATTCACATGTATATGTCTTCGGAACCTTTGTGTGACAAATATTATTAAGATTTATTATTTATCTATTTTAAATAGGATTATATATATATTTTTAAAAAAATGTTTCCCAAACCTTTTCATCTCATGTAAATACTAATTTCAATATTTTTATTTTCAAGATATTTTATTCATAATCTAAATATGTATTAAATTTCTTCTTAAAAGTAACCTTTCCAGCATGCTTCCTTAGTTATGGATATGTGAGGATTTATTGTGTAAATGGAAAACATTAAACAAAGGGAAGCTACTCAATAAATATTGTTTTTGGGCTTAAATATGGAATCTAGTTATAAAAAGGCTTACTTTTTATGAAATAATTAAACATACATTATTTTGTAATATATTTTTTAGTTTTTATATTTAATAATAAATTTATTTATTTATAAATAAAATTTATTAATATTATTATAATTAAAAAAATTGTAGATAATATTTTTATATTAATTTGAAGCTTCTATTTTATATTTTAAAAATATAATTATTTTTAAAAATGAAAATTTAAAGATATTTTACAGAAAAACACTTAAAAATCCTAACCAAAAAATGGGATGTTGCTTCAAATTTTAGAGTTATAAACTCTCCTTTATGTTTTTATATTTATAAATCTTTTGTAATATGTTCCTTGAGGGAGATGATTTTTGTATTTGTTAGTAGTATGTCTATTCTTGTATGTTAGTAATCTCTTAGCTTAAAATTTATAATATTTTATTATATAATTTATTTATTTTTAATTTATTGATTACTCTCATTTATGATGTGTTAATCTTGTAAAAAGGTTTAAGACCTTTCAATAAATTTTATTTTAACCGCCCCCTTCCCATCGCCCCCTCCCCCCAAACACAGATATTTATTAACAATTTTTTTAAACACTTGATTATGAATATGAAATCAAGTGTTTTAAAAAAATGTTTATAAATAAGTTTTATTAAAAAAACTATAAAAATATTGAATGTATAAAGCTATGTTAATAAATATTGACATACAGTGTAAAAATTTACAATATTTTTTGAGAAAATAGATACTTTCAAGCATTCAAATTTGCTCTAGTTAGATGTCATTTGTAAAGTCATCCAGTATTTTTGGCCAAAAATTAGATACTTTCAAGCATTCAAATTTTCTCTAATTAGATGTCATTTGTAAAGTCATCCAGTATTTTTGGCCACAAATTACTACTATAACAATTTTTCTAGCCAATATTTTTACCTAAAAATGCAAAAACCTGTGTCTACAAACAATATAAATATAAAATATATTTTATAGTACTTTAAGTTATATTTTATATTTATAATTTCAACATTTTGGAGAGTAGTTTTGGACCTCTAGGAGTTATAATGGAAATTCTAGATTTTGGAGGGTCCTACTGGATTTCAGACTTAGCCATATTTTAGGTTTTTGGAGTTAGACATATTCTAAAAATTTTGGGTTTCAGACTTGGTCATATTTCAAGATTTCAGGGAGGCATCGTAAGAGGTAAATAAATAAATACTTTGAATAAGTTGGAATAATGCATGGACTGTTGTACTATAAATAATATTCACTGTAAAACATTATATTTTTGACCTCACATAATTTATTAAATATCAAACATTCACCAATGTCATATGATTTCTATAAAAAAATGATAACTCTTTATCTATGTTATATTTGAAAATGACTTGAGCATTTATCTACCCTTCTACATCATGTATATTTTTATAATCCTTAAAAAATACCCTAATTCTAAATTTATATATCTTATCCTATTCTTCCTTTATCAAACAAGATTTTCTATAAAAATAGATTAAAAAGAGAGAGATTTACCCAACATAAAACAACTCTAACTATGTTAGTGCAAAATTCTCATAGGCAATGACTTTCTTAAGGAAATACAATATTTCTTCTTCATTTTTTGGAAAGAAAATTACAATAAATTACATGAGTTTTTAACACCCATAACTAATTTAAATTTTTATAATCAACCATTAACACTTTTGTATAAAGATATGAAGTTTGACTATTAAACACAATTATCGTAATAAATTTATTTTGTGACATGGTTTACAATCATGTTTTTAGTAGTTTATTTTGTGACATGGTTTACAATCATGTTTAGCAGGGGTATTTAATTTTTTTATTTTATTGAGATTTGAACTCAGTTGCTTAAACCAATTTTGAAATTGATATGATGTACCTTGTTTGTTTTTGGTTTTGAAGTATATATGATAAGTAAATATTGCAACAGATTGTAAATAATTACAGGTTTAAAAATTAGTAAATCATATTTTTTTTAAATTTTCTATTTAAATATATAAAAATATATTGAGAAGAAAAAACTTTTATTAGGAAAAATTTATACTAAAAAAAATTGTAATTGTCAAATCTATAAAAGAAGTATCCATCAATGAATTTTTAATTTAAGCAAAAGTTTAAGTTAAAATTTATGTATGGATAAAAATTTTATTAAATTTGGTTACATTTTAAGTTCTTTGGCTTTTGGTGTAACATTTAAGTGGCTACATTTGTATTGGATCATCTAAAGTTCAAATACTAAAAATAATCAAACAACCTAAAATAGAGGACACATAATTAATGTATTAGTTTAATAGTGGTATTGGTAATAGAAACTATGTTTATGTTGTAAATGGTTATGGGTCCATTCAATCCCTCATTGAGTTAACTAAAAAAAATTTGATTGTAACCTTCTAATTCCACAAGGGTATTTTTAGTTGTTTAAAGATAGGGGTATTTATACCTTTCATAGACATCTACACTTCTTAATGTTTTTATGTACCTACTTAGTAAAAGTGTATCAAATTCCTTTGTTTCTTCAAATACGAGTCTAATTTTAATTCAAATATATGTAAATACACATAGATTGGAGATCATTTACATATAGAATTAACAATTGATATTTTTAGCATTATATTGAGTCTAATAAGTACTGGCATGCATTTGTATTATTTATGGGGCACTTTTGGCACATGATGTAAGCTTTGCATATCATTAAAATGTTATTGAATGGTTTCTACTATTTAGAGATTTGATAAATATCAATATAGTTATCTTATTCACTTAGTTTATTGTACGCTCTTGAAGCTAACTTTTATTTTCCTTTAAAATTATCATATAACAGTGAAATGAATACCAAATTTAATGTCTGTAATATGACTTTCAAAATGAATATTAAATTTAAGAATTTTAATGACCTCTCATATTATTACACTTACTTCTACCCTATATCATGTATCAAATAGGCCAGAGAATACTATAAAATGAAAAGTAAAAAAAAAGATATCTATGATCCTTTAGACATTGCTAAAAATAATAAGATTTATTGTATTTGAATGCACATGTTTCGTTTTGGTTTAATAAATTTAAGCAATTTTTAATATTTAAATATAAAATAACATATAACCTTAGAAATTGAACATTTAATAATCTATTTAAATATAAAAATATACATGCATATATTAATTGTTAAAGATCTAAAAAAAACTTTTAAACATTAAATATATTTAATATCATTTATATTAAAAATATATTTATCAAGATCATTTGAATATAAACTATTACAAAAATTAATATTTAATAAAAATTTAGTATAAATGCTTTCAACATAACATAAAATATATTTTATATATTTATTATAAAATTTCAATAATCAATAACGATATTTTTATTCAATTTATTTTCTTAAAATTATAAAGAGAGATATAATTATATATTATCACTCAATTATAATTGGAAAAATCAAATTTAATAATTTTAAATTATTTTAAAAATATCTAACACTTAAATAAGAATTAATGTAATTCAAAGTTAAAAAGTTCAAGATATTTATTTCACAATGATGTCTCCTTATATTTCAAATTTTGTTTTGACGATATCATATAAAAACGATAAATTTGTTGATGTGACTAAAAAATAAAATCATAAATATATGAGTTATTTATGTGATTCTCATAATGTGATTTGAGTGGTGGAATCGCTACAACCTCTTAAAGCTCATGAAATGAAAAAGTTTTTAAAAAAAATGTAAAGAAAAGTTAGAAAAGAAATTGATATTTGCTTCCCTTTCAACAATGTCAAAAATAACAATAATTATTATCATATGTGGGTACACATTTTTCATGTAATTATAATGCATAATTTTAGTATAATAAATTTTATTAATTTTCAAATTTTAATGTAAAATAACATGTAACCTAACATACATTGAAATTTTGATAATATATTTAGTAACGTAATATATTTATTCATAATTTTGATATTTAAGTTACTTGATATTTAAATTTAAAATAATACTTATAATTTAATATAAATTAAATATTTAATGATATATTCAGATATAAACGACACATGTATACACATATAAATTGTTAAAATTTAATAGAAATTCTAAACATTAAATATTTTTATATCATTTAGATAAAGACTTGTCATAAAATTTATGTGAATATAAAATATTATAAAAATAAATATTTAATAATTTTATTTTTTCAAAACCTTTAATTATGTTAAAATATAAATAGTTATGAAAAGTACTTTTTAATCAATTTGTTTTCCTAAAACTATGAATAATGAGATCTAATTATACATCATCACTTGTGTGTGTGTGTGTGTGAAATCAAGTTTAAAAGTACACCAACAAACAATATTGGTCATGTTTAGATTGGTCAAAACACATACATAATCATGTAAACTCCTGCTAATAGACCGAAGAGCACACCAGCAAACAAAATTGTAACAAAAAAATCATGCTTAATGATGCTTTGAGTTTCATTTGTAGCATTCCACTTATATGTAATCACCCATGACAACAATAGATAAAAGTACATCAAGAATGGTATAATAAATACCATTAAGATCTCCACACTAAATGGGATTTGATACTCCTTGAAATGTTTTGAATCCTTAAATTTCACGCCCTCCAAATTATAAGGTATTATGACCAAACTAGTGACAATTATAAATGTGATGACCATACATATATAGGTATGTATGTATGTGAGCGCGCACACACACACACACACACACACACACACGTGTGTGTGTGTGTGTGTGTGTGTGTGTGTGTGTGTGTGTGTGTGTGTGTGTGTGTGTGTGTACACATACATACATGCATACATACATATAAGAGTGTATATATATATCTATATGCATACATATATATACTCTTATATGTATGTATGTGTGTTTGTGTATACATATGTGTGTATATATACACACATACATACATACACATACATATATACATGTATATATCTATATACATGCATATATATACATGTATACATCTATATACATACATATATGTACTCTTATGTGTGTGTGTGTATATACATATATATACATACATACATGTATATATCTATACACACAAATATGTGTGTGTGTGTGTGTGTGAGTGTGTGTGTGTGTATACACACATACATACATATATATACATATATCCATGTATATATCTGCATACACACACACACACACACACACACACATACATACATATACATATGGCTCTATGTGATAACATAATGGTGAAAACGTAGTGGGAGAAAATGTAGCAGAGGCATAATATTGCAGGAGAAAATGTAGCAAGTAAAAAATATAGCAAAATTGAGAATATAGCATAAATGTAGCGAGAATCATAAAACACTAAATTTGCAAAAAATAAACAAATAAAAAAACATTTCATGAATTTAGAGTTGTAATTGAAAGTTGTGTGCGATGCCTCCTAAATATTCCAAGTGATTATCTAGAAAATAACTTGATACTACTCTTTCTAATTTTGTGATAGTGTCCCTATATTTTTTATTCTATGGGGGTCCTTCAAATCTTGTTATGTACTATTCCATGGTGACATCGATGAGGCTTTGTTCCTCTTGTAGAATTTTTATGAATTTCCATAGTGTTGGGTGTTGGCATGTAAGGAGATGATTGAATCCTCTATGCCACCCTTCTATGGAATTATTAGGATGGGGGAGACTAGTGGCAACTACTTCATAACAGTTCCAGAGGTTAATTGTAAATCTTCCTCTTCTTTGGTTTGTACAATGAATTGTCTGGCATATCCAAGTGTTCTCACAGTACTCTACAAATTCTTGAAGCTCACTTTTTATTTCTCCATTTGGCCCATTGGGTTTATAATATGGAGTGTTTCACAATTCTTGGATTGCTTCAGGCACATGCTCTACTGAAACGTATGCTAGTGCAACTAATTGGAAGACTTGGAGTGAAAAATTTGAATCTCTTTCATATAATTTTTGGAGCCCTTCTGGTTGAATTTTTTTCCAAAGGCATTGAGTAAGGTGGAAGAAACATCCTCTTTGAATAGTTTTAGTGAAGTTGAATTGAAATTCTTTAATGATAGTTATTCCAAAGTGTATCATGAGAGTTGTTGGTTGCAGTGAGTTGTTGATGTCTTTCAATGCTTTGAAAACTCTATGGTATGTTTTCTTTTTTTGGTTTGGCATTAGAGAATATACCACGGTATCACTATATGATTATTCAAAATATGGATGGGGTGTAGTTGATCGAAAAGTGGTGGAGTACATTTGAATGTGCCATCCTCAAACTAGTCTCGAGTGGCAACCATTGCTTCCAACATTTTTTGTGTACTAAAAATTATGATATGATATTTTTTAGGTTCACTATCAAACAACAAGAATTTTTCACCGACCATAGTTTTTTTGAAATGCTCTGGTATTTCTATTGTTTTTAGAGATAATGCATTAATAACTATTTTTTCTCTTTTGGTATGACAAATTCTTCTTTTGATATTTGTAATTAGAGGGAGTTACCCTACAACTACATTTGATGCCATGGCCACATTTTTAACAAAAATATTTTTTGGGCTTTCAACACTTGTAGATACATAGTATTTCATATTTTTAATTATTTGCTTGGCTTCTACCTTTGCAATGGTTACAATGTGATTGTGTTCTTGGGTGACTGTAACATTATCTAGCTCTATATGGGCACGTCCTCTACATTTTGTTGACTTGTTGGCATACTCCATTCATCTCCAGATGTATTTTATCTAATTATTGCATTTCAATGTATATGTGTGGCTTTCATAAAGTAATAATTGCTTCCCTTTATCACTTTCTACAAAATCAAATGGCATGATTTATCTAAAATAGACCCCTCTACTGCGTTTTGAATGGTCTATGTTGGGACTGTGCTTTAATATATTAGGCTACATTGTATAATCTATACTATGAATAAATAAACTATAAATGGATTGTGGTTTCTATAATTTGGAATGAAAATTATTCCCTTTCTATATAAACGACAAATGGATGAAGAAAAAGACTATGTTTCTTGCATTTATTGGGCATGTGCTATGCAATATGGTGAAGTATTGTATTGTTAAAGATTTAAAAATATTGGTTTGAGTATTATTTGGTTAAAGCATTACTTATGGCTATCTATAGAATATTATGATAGTGTATATTGTGAAAATGGCTATCTATAGAATATTACGATAGTGTGTATTACAGAAATGCCTATCTACAAAATATTATGGTAGTGTGTATAGTTAATTGTGACTTTACTGCATACGAAAATATAAACAACCTTTGGTGACTTTGGTGTGAGTTTAGTGAATAGATCAATAGGAAAGTCATTTTTTAAAATTATTTATGGAAGAAATCCTATGGGTATTTTAGATTTTGTACAATTACCAATTGCAGATAAATTAATGATGATGCAAAAGTGTTTACAGAGCATATGCAATAGTTGCAAGGAGTAAGAAGAAAGTTGCAGGAAGGTAACGAGAAATATAAAGTAGTAGCAGATGTTAGAAAAAAATCAAAGGTATTTGAAGGAGAGTTGGTAATGGTTTACTCGAGGAAAGAAAGATTTAAAAAATGCACATACAATAAGTTGAATTACAAAAAAATTGGACCATGCAGAATTGTGAAGAAAATCAATGACCATGCTTATGAGATGAGTTTACCGCAGTTTTTTTTTTTTTAATATCTCTAGTGTTTAATGTTTCAGATATATATCAATTCCATGGAGAGGATGGTGAAAGTGATGTAGATGAAGAAGTAAATTGGGAGCAATAGGTTTCAAAGAAGAAAAAAAGATAGTGCAGGTTTTGAATATGAAGACGGTGAGCACAAGGTAAGGGAATTATAACAGTTATTTGGTATAGTGGGAAGGATTGCAATAAAAAGACAACATTTAGATTACAGAATGGGCGCTGAATAAGATTGACAAGGAAAAATAGCAGCAGTAAAATTAGGGTAACTCACAAAAGCTGAGTTGTTTCCAACCAAAGGAGAATGATGTAGAAAAAATAGGCCAACCTTTCAGAGGCCATAATTTTTTATTCATATCTTCGTTTGAGCTCTTTCACGTGCCAAAACGACTGTCTTGAAAAGTTCATTATTATATTAAGCAATTATGCCTTCTAGGGATGTTTTCAATATTTTTCGGAGGCCATACGTGATCATCTGAGGGTCCAAATTTGTTTTTTTTTAGAATTTCTTATTTTTAGAAATTGTATATTTTTAGGTCCGGACATCAACTTCAATTGAATTTCGTCTGATAGGTTTATTTTAGCATTTATGATATTTCAAGATATTTGTAGAGCTATGCACGTTCACATGCGAACTTACTATAAATAAAAGCAACTAAAAATAGATATTTTTTTTATAGATTTTAGTTTTTTTCAAATTTTGGATGTAAACTTTAATTTTCGAGTTGAAGCTTATTTAAGCATGGTTTGAGATTGTAATTATTTCAAGTCATTCAATACGAATCAATTCTGAGATTGTTTCAGATCTTGGCCTATTGGTAAATTTTATTTGTCTTGATAGTTTTCGGTTTCATTAAATTTATTATGACGGATAATGTGCATGACATCACTACCCTGCCTTATGATAACATTAAAAAACTCTGAGCCAATGGAAATTAAAAAAAATGAATTTTTTCTTAATTTTTGTTAACAAATGTGCAACTGAACTTTTATAAAAATAAAAAAAAATTATCTACGAAAAACAATACACTCTGATTGATTGAAAATACAAAATTTAATTGAAAATTAAAACAAATCAAAAACTTTAATATACCCTCCCAAACTAATAATAAAATAAACATTTAAAAACAAAATGGTCATTATTACCCAGATTTATAAAAAATATTTGAAAAATATTTTACTCCCAAAAGATAAAGTGGTATGTCTCAATGTGATGTTAATGGAAGAAAACTTTCCCGTGTTTGGAATCTTTGTAAGGATTAGCCAGGATAAATTTGGTAGGATGTATGAGCATCTTGAGTGGGACCCTCGAAAGCTGCTCGGGTGAGTCATAAAGCTTTGTGCCATTCGAATCGACCCATGTGTAGATCATCTTTGTGACGTATCGTTTGGTGTGTCACTTAGGAATCACCACATGACTATCTATGATATAGACCGCATCACCATTACTCACTTCACTTCAGGCGGTGTAGTAACCAAATACAAATAATTTGGGTCTTCTTTATTTGTTGTTTAAGATAAAACAAAACTATTTTTTAAAGAAAAAAACTTAAATGAAATATTTTTTAATAAAATAAATTTAAATAATTTATATTTTCATTTTTTATATTAATAAAGTTTTTTATGAATGCAATATTTTTTATTTTTACAATTTTTAATTCAATTTAATTATCTTTATAATAAAAATTATAAAAGAAAAGAATTGTAGTATAATTTTTTTTGTTGGAAAAAAATAAATCATAAAAAAAGAAACAATATTAATGCCTTTAAATGCAAATCTATAGTACCTTTTTTATACATAAAGACATTTTAACCAAAACTTAACCCACAAAAAAAAATTAGTAATCATTTAAAAAATAAGAAAAAATATTTAGATATAAAAAGTTAAAAAACACTCATAAAACCATTAAATAAGATGAATTGAAGGTAAACATTTTTTTTTTAAAAAAAAGTTGTAAATATACTTTTTTTGAACAAAATAAGTTTAAGCCAAAAGTATGAAATGGGCATGCAAGGAAAAGATTATTTACTCTTATTTAGTATCATCAGTTTTTTTTCTTTACATATATAATTATATGAATAATTTTGGATCAATTGAAATGACCTTTGATATCCTATGATTAAACTATGTAAATGGCAAATAATGATTTTGGTGAAGGCCTTAGTCATGATGAGAAACTAAGAACATGGGTATGGAAAGCTAGAAGTCACACTAAGGATTATACAATAATGGATTGTACCATCTTTTACCAATCATACCTGCTTGTTTGTTACAATCAATGAAATATAAATAAACATAATTTTAATACACATACATATGATTTTCCTACCATATATAATTTATCTACAATTGTTAAATATTTCAAGATTAAAAACTTCATTTTAATTGAAAACCTAATTGTATTTATGATATTTTTAGAAGGCTATACATAATCATTTGAGGGTTTGAAAGTACAATTTGATTAATTTTTCTAGAATTTCCTATTTTTAGAAATTGTATATTTTTAGGTCTAGACATCAACTTTAGTTGAATTTCATTCAATAGGTTGATTTTAGCATTAAAAATATTTTGGGAGCTTTTTAGAGATGTGCACCTTTGCATATAAAATAGATTGTATCGTACCATTATTCTATTACTTCCAGCTTGCAGTAGTGTATTCACCAATTTCAAACACTAATATTTGTTAAGGGTGATAGGGATCCTGATCTACAACCTTACTATCAAATGATTCACATGAATCAGCCACACAATAATTTACAAATGAATAAGTTTCTTGAGATAATGGCAGAATGGTATTGATATGAAAACAATCGTAAGAAAGTTACTAGATTTTACTCTTATATTGTTCAGGGATCTCTTTCAAAGCTCTATGCTACCAAGTATAAGCTCTACTCTCAAGAAGATTGCCTCCCATAATGTCAGCCATCTATTGAAAAGGAGAGAAGGGCACGTACCAGATTACAATGATCTTTTAAGAATGGGGCTTGTAGATGACATTATTGGCATTGATTTTTCTAATATTTTTTTGATACCTACAACTGACTACACTCCCTTTCCAATGAACTAGCCACCAGACCATGAAAAAGTCTTACATGAAAATATAAATATACTAAGGCAAAGCAATTTTATGCAAAAAGTTTAATTTTTCTTAGGAAGCAAACCTATCATTTTATTTATATGTTGTTTTATAAGTTTCATTGATCTCGAATGCCTTTACCAGGATATTTGGTTTGAGTGCAAACCTAGGTGGAAGAAGTCCTAAAATTCTTTAAAAGGTGGAGCATTCATGGATATCATCTGAGGAGCTTGTCATAACAACCAAACTAAAATCAAATTTGGCACCATATTGGGTGCCACAGCAAGCTATATGAGTGACAACCAAAATCCATGGAATTTTAAATACACAAAACACTAGTGGGTATTGCTATTATCTGTAGAGTTTTGATAGTAAGATTGTTAAATCTCCTACTATGGCTCCTTTTTTTCTCTAGATTTTCTTTTTGTAATGCCCTAAAAATAATGCCATAATAAATAAAATGCCAAAAAAATTAGGACAAATGATTTGACTTCGGTTCTTGAGCCCTACACACCATGTCTATGACATCAGCTAAATTGATGGTTGTAATCTAAAATTAATTTGATCCAACATCCATCACCATTAATCCATGTACCAACTATACCTATTGATATTAAGTGTCATTACTTGTGTCTCGATTCACTCTTGGATTTAGAGAGTTAAATACAAATTTTTACAATAAATTCTATTTTAGGTTAGGGGATGATTCATGCCAAAGTACAGACTCATCTGCAAAATTGGACTCACTCATTCAATATTTGTTAATGGTACCCAAGTGAGTGCACACTAAATAAAAAATAAAAAAAATGAACATTGATGACCACATGGTAGACAACAATGGATCTATTTCCATATTCCTTACTATCTTCATAAATAAATTTTGATGTAAAAAAAATAAGCCAACCTTTTGGAGGCCATAAATTTTGACTTGCAGCTCTGTTTCAGCTCTTTGACATATCAACATGACCGCCTCAAAAATTTTGTTGCTATCATAAGTAGTTATACCTACTTAAGGATGTTTTTGATATTTTTAGAAGGCCATACGTAATCATTTGAGGGTTTGAAAGTACAATTTGATTATTTTTTCAAGAATTTCTTATTTTTAGAAATTGTATATTTTTAGGTCTAGACATCGACCTCAGTTGAATTTCATCCAAAAGGTTAATTTTAGCATTTAAAATATTTTGGGAGTTTTTTCTAGAGATGTGCACCTTAGCATGCAAACTTACTACAAGTATTAGCTACTAAAACTAGATACTTATTTCGATTTTAACTTTTTTAAAATTTTGCATGTAACCTTTAATTTTTAAGTTGACACTTATTGAAGCATGGTTTGGGTTAGTAATTATTTCAAGTCATTCAATATGAATCAATTTTGAATACTGTTTTAGATCTTGACCTATTGATAATTTTATTTGTCTTGATAGTTTTCAATTTCATTATTGGTATCAGAGCAAGTTCGAATCTTGGAGGAGTAAGACATGACAAGAGGATGGGGAGGTATTGTGCAGATGATCTAGACTATACACGAGTTACAAAGACAAGTTCAACAATTAACAGAGGTTATAACCAATCAGGAAAAAAGTTAAGGTGGTGATGAAGCTGAGGAAGACATAGATCATGATGAATAAGTTTAACAAGAAGAAGAACATCAAGAACAACCACCATCGATGGAAGAGAGGATGGTTCAGGTTTTTGAAGGAAGGAATGAAGGAGTCAATGTAGATGTTCCAAATTATGGAGGGAGTTTAATATCAAAGTTGATAGATTGGATAAATAACATGGATAAGTTCTTCGAGTGGAAGACCATGAGAGAAGACAAGAAGGTAAAGTTTGCATGCAAAAAATTAAAAGTCATGCAATGATTTGGTGGGATCACCTATAGAAAGAAAGAAATAGAAAAGGTAAAGAGAAGATTAATTCATGGAAAAACATGGAAAAAATGTTTAGGGTGAATTTTCTTTCTGTGAATTATGCACAAACCCTATATAGAAGATTTTAGAATTTGAGACAAAAAGATCGAGTATACAAGAGTATATAGAGGAATTTTATAAGGTTTTCATACAAGTGAAGCATGATGAAACAAAAAAGTAGATGACTACAAATTATGTAAATGGTTTGAAATTTTTTATTCAAGATGAATTAAGCATACATATAATACTTTGCATGGAGGAGGCTTATCAATTAGCTTTGAAGGCAGAAGAAAAATAAAATAAATATAATTTTAGAAGAATGTCTTTTGGTCCAAGAATAGATGGATCCCTTCCAAATATGGGATGGGGTGGGTTTAATACCACTAGAGGTGGGTCTAATACCAATAGAGGTAAATCATCATGTGGTGTAGAAAGGCAAAATGACAATAGGCAAGAGTTTCAATACCAACAAAGAGGAAGAGGATTTTAGAGAGGATGAGGTTATGGTGGTGCTAGAAGATAGTTTCTAAATCAACGTAAATTTTATGTCTGTTATAGATGTAGAGAAAAAGGGCACATAGTATTTAAGTGTCCACATTATCAAGATCAATAAAGGAGGCAATAAGATCACCCAAGAGTTAGTCTACTTGACATTGATATAGAAGAAAAAAATACTATAGTTGCACCTACAGATGTTGGAGAGAATCTCATGGTAAGAAGAACCATGATCGCTCTAAGGAAGAAAAAAGTGCAGAATAAAGAAAGTGGTGATGCATGGTAATGATCAAATATTTTTTGAACAAGATGTACTTCAAGTGGAAATGTATAAAATTTAATTATAGATGACAGTAGTTGTGAAAATATGGTTTCTAAATAAATGATAGAGAAAATAAAATTGCAATGTGAAAAACATCCTAGTCCTTATCGGATTTCATGGTTTAATAAAGGGAATGAAGTTACAGTAGATAAAAGGTGTTAATCAAATTTTCTATAGGCAAAAATTATAATGATGGAATATGGTGTGATGTTATTATGATGGATACATGTCATGTGTTATTGAGAAGATTATGGCAATTTGATAGAAAAGTAATTCATAATGGAGAAAAAAGAAATGTACACTTGTGAAAAAAGTGGTATAAAGGTAGTTTTATAACTTTTTAAAGAGGAAGAAAAGACATAAAGTATACTCTCTATTAAAAAAATTATCCAAGATATGAAGGTGGCAGGTTGTTATGTATTAGTAGCAAAGAATAGAGACACAAAAATGGTATAAATACTAACAAAAACAACAAGAGTGTTGAAAGATTATGAATATGTTATGCCTGATGAGTTACCAGATGGTTTACCATCAAAGAAAGATATTCAAAATCACATTGATTTGATTCTAGGATCAGCTCTACCCAATTAAGCAACTTATAAGATGAGTCCAACATAATATATAGAATTAAATAAGTTACTTAATTGATAGAGAAGAAGGTGATAAGGGAGAGTATGAGTCCAAGTGCAACAACAATATTTTTAACTCCAATAAAAGATGAAGGATGGAGAATGTGTGTGGATAGTAGAACAATTAATAAAATTATAATCAAGAATAGGTTTCCTATACCTTGTTTAGATGATATGATGGATGTACATGTAGAAGCTAAATATTTTACCAAAATTGATTTAAAGAGTGGTTATTATCATATTCAAATTTGTGAAGGATATGGGTGGAAAACTACACTCATGACTAAAGATGGGTTATATGAGTGGATGGTGACGCGATTTAGATTATCTAATGCACCTAGCACATTTATAAGGGTTATGAATACAATGCTTCAAAAATATATTGATAAGTTTATAATTGTTTATTTTGATATTTAGTAAGACTAAATAAGAACGCTTACAACATTTGAGAATAGTATTGGATTTGTTAAGAAATAAAAAAAATTATGCAAATTTGAAGTGCAGGTTTATGGAGAATAGTTTGGTATTTTTGAGATATGTATTTTCAATAGATGGTGTGAAAATAGATAAAAAAAAAGATAAAGGCAATTTTTGAGTGGCCTATTCTAAAAAACATTACAGAGGTAAGAAGTTTTCATGGTTTAACAACTTTTAACAAAAAAATTATTAAAAATTTTAGTAGTATTATGACACCAATAACATATTAAATGAGAGGGAATGAATTTGCATGGACTAGAGTAACCACATAAATCTTTGAAATTTTGAAGAAGAAGATTATATAATGATCAATTTTAGCATTACCAAATTTTGGTAAAGTGTTTGAAGTTGATTATGATGCTTCATTTGAGGGAATTGGTGCTGTGTTGAGTCAAGAAGTAAAGATAATAGCATATTTCAGTGAAAAATTGAATGAGGTAAGAACAAAGTATTATACTTAATATGTTGAACTTGATGAAATTGTAAAAGCATTAAGACATTGGAGGTATTATCGTGAGTCTAAGGAGTTTAGACTATTTACAGATCATGAGGCTTTGAAGTGTGTGAATACACAAAAAAACTTGAATAGTAGACATGCAAAGTGGGTTTATTTCTTACAGAGGTATACTTTTGTGTTAAAGAATAAATTAGAAAAACAAAATTAGGTAGCTGATGCATTAAACAAGAGAGTAACATTATTAGCTACTATGCTGATGAATTATATGATACTGATCCATATTTTGGAAAAATAGTTCAATAGTTTAAGAATCTATTAATAGGTGGGACAAATATTATTCATTATGGGTATCTTATATAGCAAGGTTATCTATTCAAAGGGAAATAATTATGCATTCCAATTGGGTCTCCATGAGATAATATAATAAGATAATTACATAGTGGTGGTTTGGCTAGAAATTTCGGTAACACGAAGACAATAGCTTTGGTGGAGGAAAAATATTTTTGGCTAAAGATGAAGAGAGATGTGACAAGGTATGTTCTAAAGTTTAGAATATATTAGGTGGATAAATGACATGCATAAAATATTAGACTATACATGTCATTATCGGTCTGAAGAGGATCATGGACAAATTTGATTATGGATTCCATGTTAGTATTGCCAAACACATAAAGAGGTAATGATTCCATTTTTATTGTTGTAGACAAATTTTATAAAATGGTTCATTTAATTGCATGTGATAAAACCAATGATGCCACTAGAGTTGCAAAATTATTTTTAAAGGATATTATGAGATTGCATGGTGTTCTAAAAACTATTACTTCAGATAGGGACATGATATATCTAAGTCATTTTTAGAGGACTTTGTGGAAGAAAATGGGTACTAATCTACAATTTAGTAGTGCATATCACCCATAAACAAATGGATAGACAAAAGTTGTGAATAGGAGCTTGTAAATTTTATTGAGATGCATAGTGGAGAGAAGCCCAAGCAATGGGACTTAGATTTACCATAAGTTGAGTTTGCATATAATAGTGCAGTGAATAGATCAATAGGAAAGTCATTTTTTTAAATTATTTATGGAATAAATCCTATGGGTACTTTAGATTTGGTATAATTATCGATTGCAGATAAATTAATGATGATGGAAAAGTGTTTGCAGAGCATATGCAATAGTTGAAAGGAGTAAGAAGAAAGTTGCAGGAAGGTAACAAGAAATATAAAATAGTAGCAGATATTAGAAAAAAATCAAAGGTATTTGAAGGAGAGTTGGTAATGGTTTACTCGAGGAAAGAAATATTTAAAAAATGCACATACAATAAGTTGAAGTACAAAAAAATTGGACCATGCAGAATTGTGAAGAAAATCAATGACCACGCTTATGAGATGAGTTTACCACATATTTTTTTATATATCTCTAGTGTTTAATGTTTCAGATTTATATCAATTCTATGGAGAGGATGGTGAAAGTGATGAAGATGAAGAAGTAAATTGGGAGCAATAGGTTCCAAAGAATAAAAAAAGATAGTGCAGGTTTTGGATATGAAGACGGTGAACACAAGGCAAGGGAATTATAGCAGGAATTTGGTATAGTGGGAAGGATTGCAATAAAAAGACAACATTTAGATTACAGAATGGGCATTGAATAAGATTGACAAGGAAAAATGGCAGCAGTAAAATTAGGGTAACTCACAAAAGTTGAGTTGTTTTCAACTAGAGGAGAATGATGTAGAAAAAATAGGCCAACTTTTCAGAGGCCATAATTTTTGATTCATATCTTCGTTTGAGCTATTTAATGTGCCAAAATGACTATCTCGAAAAGTTCATTATTATCTTAAGCAATTATGTCTTCTAGGGATTTTTTTGACATTTTTCGGAGGCCATACGTGATCATCTGAGGGTCCAAATTTGTATTTTTTATAGAATTTCTTATTTTTAGAAATTTTCTATTTTTAGGTCTGAACATCAACTTCAATTAAATTTCATATGATAGGTTTATTTTAGCATTTATGATATTTCAAGATATTTGTAGAGCTATGCACGTTCACATGTGAACTTACTATAAATAAAAGTAGCTAAAAATAGATATTTTTTTTATAGATTTTAGTTTTTTTCAAATTTTGCATGTGAACTTTAATTTTCTAGTTGAAGCTTATATAAGCATAGTTTGGGATTGTAATTATTTCAAGTCATCCAATATGAATCAATTCTGAGATTGTTTCAGATCTTGGCCTATTGGTAATTTTATTTGTCTTGATAGTTTTCAGTTTCATTAAATTTATTATGACGGATAATGTGCATGACATCACTACCCTGCCTTATGATAACATTAAATTTTTTTGAGCCAATGAAAATAAAAATAAATGATTTTTTTCTTAATTTTTGTCAACAAATGTGTAACTAAACTTTTGAAAAAATGTAAAAAAAATTATGTACGAAAAACAATACACTCTAATTGATTGAAAATACAAAATTTAATTAAAAATTAAAACAAATTGAAAACTTTAATATACCCTCCCAAACTAACAATAAAATAAAAATTTAAAAACCAAATGGTCATTATTATCTAGATTAAAAAAAAAAGATTTGAAAAATATTTTACTCCCAAAAGATACAGTGTTATGCAGGGGTTAAATTTGATGGTCACCCTTGCCCGTCAAGAAAAATTTTTGTGACAGTTTTTAAGATAATGCCACCTTGAACGTAACATTTGTTTATCATTTTTGACTTTCATAATTTTATATAAAAAGTAATTAAACGTATTGTTCATGTGATGGGGAACCCTGAACAACTCCACAGATGGATATTTCTCAATATTTCTCAAGCGTTGAACAATTGGAAAATATGTCTTTATGCAAATTGTCCATTTGCAAATTCTTATATAGAATCCTTCTTTCCAGCCACAGAAGTGTCAAGTGCATAGTTCTTCAGCAAAGTCTATTACCCGCGAACTATCTGTAATGATTGGAATGGTTCTAAGGGTTTTAGCTCGAAAATTTCCCTTGAGATTCTCATGATATTGGCTTTATGAGTATTCTGACTTTGGTTTTGCCCTGTTGACTTGTATTCACATATTAGTATTGGTTTATCTAAGCCTTATAGCATGTAATATATTATAGGTATTCTTATGGTTGCTGGTGCACTGTCAGTAGGATATCTTCTTGGCTTGCTTCAACAACAAGGATTTGGAAGCTCCATTTTTTCGAGAACGGTAGGCTATGAAACCTACAAGAAGAAAGAGAGCTGCAATCAAATCTCTAGAAGACATGGTTGCTTTATACACTATTCCACATGCTCCTCTTCCAATCACAACATCCTCAGAGAAATTATTTGTGGCTTTTACTAGGTCCTAGTATGTAAAGCCCTCTTTTGGAAAAAAATAAACATCTGAAGTAACAGAGTGTTGGTCTTCAAATGGGACAAGCACACGCACTGGCCGCCTAAAAAAGCAAAAAATGCTTACAATAATAGCCAACGAAGTTTCGACTATGACTGCAACAGTGATGGCCACAATTT
Source organism: Torreya grandis (assembly GCA_037957365.1). NCBI lineage: Eukaryota > Viridiplantae > Streptophyta > Pinopsida > Cupressales > Taxaceae > Torreya > Torreya grandis. Next base: position 3,033,845 of record JARHVA010000069.1, read on the forward strand.
GCCCCATTGATGTTTTACTTTCTTCAAGAGGCAAGACAGGTTGCCATGAATATAAGGGTTGACATGCATCTGAAAGAGGTCCTCCACAGAGCCCTTGATTTTCAATGAAACAGCGAGTAGGCATTTTTTGAAATATAGTTATATTGGGCCATGGCACAGTAAGGTTATTGTAAGAAACATTGCATACTATCAAACTCGAGATCTTTGCGAATGAAGGAGGAAGTTGATCAACAAATTGATTGTTGTTGAGATAAATAGATTCTAACAAACTCAGGTTGCCTAATTCGGCTGGTATCTACCCTAAAAGCCTGTTCCAACTCAAATTTAAAGTGATCTACAAGCCTGTAAGTTGACCAAGCTCTGGTGGCACAAGGCCTAAAAAGTAATTTCCACCCATTTGAAATTCTGTCAAATGGGAAAGCCTTCCAAGAATGCCAGGTATCCTTCCCAACAGTTTGTTATCAAAAAGGAGATTTGTGGCCACTTAAGGACTCTCTTCTTGTTCTAGATGACAATCAAAAGCCTAAATTGGACCCAATCTAGAAAAATTTAGTTTCTTTCCAAGAATCAGATGATCATAATCCCACACCTGAGTCCTTGAAATTTCACAGTGTTCGAGTTCAATCCACCAAAGACATGAAAGGTGTTTCCAGCTACAAGGAATTCAAGTTTCATAACAACTACAGATGTGGTGATAAGGAGGATCAAAGCCATTTGTGATCAATGACAAACCAGTCACCTGCCCCTCAAACTTATTATAGGAGGCATTATGATTCGAGCAATGAAGTCGTGGCTGGAGCAGTGCAACAAAAAAGGGCAAAAAATGAAAGTGAAAACAGGGCCAAAAATGAAAGTGTAGATATGAAGCCTGTTGATTATGGTGATCCTTTGTATGATCATTAGAACATCAAAGCTAAGCTAGGTATGGCAATCTTTTTGATTTCTAATTTCCAAGCATAAAAAAATCTTTCCAATACATCCTTCCAATGTAATTCTCTCATCAATCCAACAAATGAATGAATGTTTTGCACTTGAATTTGGAGTGGAGTGAATTAACAAGTAGCCCAATTTTCATGATAAGATTTTGGGTTCTCACACATTCCAAAATTTGTATTTATATCCATTATGATCATGGTGGTGATCTGTTCTTTCCATCCTTGTCTAGTTTTGTTTTTGCTGCTCATTGGGATTAGGTCTCAACCTCAGTCTTTCTGTCATTTTCCACTTCTACTAATTAATATGCTATATATATAATTATACTTTTTCCAAAAAATATCTAATGCAATCAATGGACTGTGGAAATATTATCTTATTAATTAAACAATTCAACTTGCCGGGTAAATGTTTTGACATTCTCAATTTCATGTATTTTTTTAGCCGATAAGCAACAAGCACAAATAGGTCCTTTGAACACAAGTAATGGTCTCTAAAAAACTTACGAAAAAATTATAGTTAACAGTATGAAATTCATAGCCATAGTCATAATTTTGCAAATATATTCAATGCCATAGTCATAATTTTGCAAATATATTTAATACTTGACTATTTCAACTCAATTTTTCATATGGAAGACCTATAAATGCACTAAAAATCCTACAGCATACTCTTTGAGACCATCAACAGAAAATCAAGATATTCTAAATGTTATTTGAGAGAAGATTCTTGGTGAAGTAGACTCAAAATACATGTTGGAAATATGATACGAAGATAAACTTAGCTGTAGAATACAACTCTAGAATGGATTTGCCTTTTGCACTAGTTCCATCTTTACAAAAAAAATTAATGTATATCTTCAAAAAATTCAAATGTATATCTTCAAAAAAATCAAACATATATCCACCAATTTTGACTTGAAAATATACTATTAAAAAAGTAATGTAAGCAAAAACTTGAGTGTTCATTGGTTCATATGAAATACAATACCATTATAAATATGTTCACATAGAACATTCTAAGATATTTTACATCCTTATTTGTTTGATATCTTTCCAAATTTCATAAACCCTGTCCCAGTCCACCATTGATATATCAAGACCTATCAATGAAAATCGCATCAAGGCATCCAATGTATCTAATGAGTGTTTTGTTCTCTGTATATCTTTTATTATATTTTGTCTTGAAAATCCTCTCTCACACGCTGATGTACTTGTCAGGATGGTAAGTATTGCTTGCCATAGTTTTGTCATTTTTGGAAAGCTTGTATGTGAATCTGTAGCACAAAAAACCCTCCAAGCTTCCTTCATGCGGAATCCTTCACAACTAAAGCAAAGAGTATCAACAAAATTATACAACTCTTTTAAATAACCTTCAAAATCAAATAAAGATTTTTCTCCCTCACATAAAGTATGTTGCAAGTGTTCAAAAATTTTAAGAAGCCACCGCTTTGAATTTTCTTCTTTAGTATGTGCATCCTCTGAATAATGACAAGGGCTGAACAACTTTATAGAATTGAAAAATGAAAGATCTGGGAATCTTTCATTTAAACAATCTATAAGTTTTTGAACATATTTTTTAGCAAGTTTTTTTCAGCTCTCTAATGAACCATCAATGTAAGGCTTCATTCTCTGTTTTGGTGGATCAACATAATCATCACACACATTTGAAATTGCCTCAAATTGTAATTCATGCCTATGAATGTGTCCATCCTGATCAATAATCTCTAAATAACCATATTTAGAGCTCTCTAAAAATTTAGAAAAGTAACTTGTACCATTTGCAAAAGTGTAGGACCTTAGAAACCACCTGCTTAAAGTTTGTATAGTAGTATCTATGGCTGCCCCTAAAGATGTGACATCCACATTCTCTTCTTGAAATTTTTTATTCAACTTGTTTAGTTCACACAATATATCTACAAGCATATGCAAGAAAAATTGTAATGAGAAGATCCTAGCCTTATCATACCATGAGTCTCTCTTCTCACTTTTCCATAAAGTCAACAATGGAGGCATCAACACAATAAGTCTTTCAATAACTTGTTCTCTTGAGAGCCATCTAACTCCATGAATTTGAAGAGCTTGAAGTGTTTCAAGTTGCATGAGTTCTTGAAGAGCAATAAGTTCATTATGTCTTTTAGTAGAATTTTGGACCCAAGAATATACCTTATTTGCCAAATTTTCAACAAACATCAACTCAGGAAAAAATTTAGCAGCATCTGATGCAGCTAAAGCCTCACGATGAGCAATGCAATGAATACCCATAAGATTGTGTACATTTTTAAAAAAAGAGTAACAAATCCATTTTCACTCCCCACCATTGATGAAACGCCATCTATAGAAACTGCTATCAATCTTTTATTTGAAAGACCCCTTTCTTTCATCAAAACACATATTGCCTCATAGATTGTTTTCCCTTTTCCATCACACACATGAGCTTTAGAAATTGTGAAATAGGTGGCCCCAACCCTTTTGAGTCTAGAAAAGTAGGATAAACCACAAGGTGTTTCTCTAAGCTTCGATCTGTACTTTCATCCAACATCAAAGAGAACAATGGACTATCTAGCATTTTTGCACTTTGTTCCTCTTCAAGATACTTAGACATAGAAAAAAGAAAATCATTTGCAGCCATATGATTTGTATATGATTTATAGTCCTTACTTTTCGGCATGTTTGGTGTTTCCAAATACATTTCAAGAGAGCAAAGGGACTCATATTTTGAGAGAGGCAAGTCTTCTTGCACAACCCAATAAACTAATTTCATAGCTGTGATGATTTTTTCCTTATTAGTATCATCAATGTTTGCAATGTGTTATGGAATTGATTTTGCTTTCCCTTCATTTCCACATATCCATTTTGCTTGTGAAATTTTATGGATATTTGAATCTGCATGAGTAACTATTGCATCATGTTGCAAAGTAGTACATCTAGTTCCAATGCCCCATGGTCCCACAAATTTGTGTGCTTCACAATATATGCATTTCATAACTGTTTTCCCTTCATGCCACATCTTAACCACTTAAATTTAACTTTCCATTCATCTCTAAACACTCTATTTACTCTAACCATTTTTTTATTTTTTGTTGAAGCTTCCCCCTCTACAAATTCTTCACCATACTCATCATTACACCCTAATATATTTAATTCTTCATTTAAATCAAAATTGTGATCCTCTTGCAATGAAGCTTTTGATGTTCCAGACCATGGGAAAAACTTTCTAATTGAAGACTAATTTTTTTTATTTTGAGACATTTTAAATTATATACACCTTTACAAACCAAATAACAAAATTAATAAGATATAAATATTAAATGTAATTATATAAAATTAAATGTAAATTTTATTTAATACAATAAAGCCCTAACAATTGTGCAGTGGTCCTTTCTTCAGAAAATTTTGCAGGATTTTGGCTTTGAGAGGGAATGGATTGAGTGGGTCATGAGCTGTGTAACCTCGACCTCGTTCTCTGTCTTGGTGAAGGGAGAACACACGAATTTGTTTGGGGCTACCAGGGGCTTGCAGCAGGGGGATCTATTATCCCCATATTTGTTTCTTCTCCTGGCTGAGGGATTAGGCCGCTGGATCAGAGAATACACGAGGGAGGGGGAGATTCTTGGATGGAGATGGGCAGGCAGACTACCTGTTCTTTCTCACCTCCAGTTTGTGGATGATGTGGCCATGATGGGAGCGACAACCATTAGAGAGGTGAATAGTATCCGAAGATGCTTGGATGCTTATCTCGTGGCCTCGAGGCAGGTCATTAATGAGAAGAAATCATCCATATTCTTCTTCAATATGCCTTTGGCTATTCAAAGGAGAGTGGCCGATGTTCTCTGATTTCAAATTGGCAATCTTTCGGTTATGTATCTTGGTATCCCTGTCACCACGGGGAGACAGTCCAAGGAGACTTGGCAGGTTATCCTGAATAAATTTAGAGCCAAGGTGAATCACTAGACACACAGATGGTTATCTTTTGCAGGTCGAGTACAATTAATTCAGTTGGTGGTCCAGGCTCTCCCCTATATAGGTGCATGCTTCAGGTGGCACTAGTTAGCTTTGTGAAGGATCTGGACTCTTTGGCTAGATAGTTTTTGTGGGTGGGGAACCTATCCTCAACAAAATGGAGTCTAGTCTGATGGGAAGTTGTTTGCAGCCCGAAGAGATTGGGTGGCCTGGGTCTTAGACAATCCTTGATGGCTGGTATGGCCCTGGCGGCCAAGCTATACTAGAGATGGTGTACCGAGCAGGACCGGGTGTGGGCCAAAGTTTTGGCACACAAATACTTTTTGGGGAACTCCCAAAAGGACATACCTCGATATTGTTTGACGGAGAGTGGTTCGGTGATATGGGACACGCTTAAGAAAGGGGCTGCTCTGATAAAAAGAGGGTTATTCTAGATTTATAAAAGCGGGGTGGAAGCGCATTTTTGGCATGATTCATGGGATGGTTTTCCCCCCATCATGCTATAGTACCCTCATCTTTAGGCTCTCTCTCAGAGATTTTGTGAGGCCAGCTAGTATAAGGTGAGTGATTTTAAAATTTTCTTTCGTCAGGATCAGCTTACGGAAGCTAGATGGAAGAGTCAGGAGGTTTGGCCTATCAGGGATATGGAGGCAGAGTGTGAGGACCTGAAGGGGATTTTGGTTGGGTGCAACTGCTGTGCCCTCAAAGGGGCCAACCAACTTGCCTGGTTTCCACACCCCAAAGGGAAATACTCAGTCTCTGCGGGGTACCAGGCGTTGGTGGCACAAAAATTTAGAGAAGGAAGGGAGGTTACCTGGTGGAAGCAGACCTAGAGCAAGTTCTCCTGGCTGAAGTGCAATTTCTTTGCTTGGACACTGGCATGGAACCGTTGTCTAATGTGGGAAAACTTGCGCAAAAGAGGCTTTGTCGGACCATCCTGCTGCATTTTGTGTGGCAAGGAGGAGGAGAGTTCATCTCATATTTTCTTTAATTGTCAGTTCACTGGGCGACTTTGGAACACCTGGTGGGAGGCGTGGCGATGCAGGGGAGTATGTGTTTTTTCTTTGGTCAATTTTTGGCAACATTTGAACCGCTCGACCCCTGCTGCGCATTTCCTACAAGAGGTATGGTATGCAGGCCCCATCTTCTTGATGTGGCAGGCTGGTTGGAGCACAATAGGAGAATTTTCAATGATGTTAGGCTGGAAGCTTTGTAGGTCTGGAGTAGAATCAGCAGGATGATTCAGGAATCGGTGGAGGCCAAGTGTAAGGTCGCTTTGCCCATGACTAGGAGCGATGCTGAGGTGGTGGAAAGATTGGGGATAAGCAGGCTTTCTCCAAGTTCAGCGTGCATTAGGAAGGGCAGGGGAGCGAAGCAGAAAGTTCAGAGAAGTGGGAAGTGGACGCCTCCTCTGGCCGATTTTTTGAAGATTAACACGAACGGCTCCTCCAGAGGAAATCCGGGTCTGACTGGTATAGGAGGGCTGGCTAGAGATGCTTCGAGTGTTGTTATCTTCATTTTCTTGGAGCATAGGGGAGAACAGACGGTCAATAGGATGGAGGGACTTGCCATTTTGCACGCTTTGAGAAGAGCTTACGAGATTGGTTGGCGTAAAGTGATATGTGAAGCCGATTTGCTAATTCTGATCAACTTGATCCAGGAACGGCAAATTAATGATGTGAATTGGTAGTTATCTTTGGTTGTTCAATAGATTTTATAGATTAGTCAGCTTATGGATTCGGTGATTTTTGCTCATGTCCCGAGAGAATGGAACAGGGCAGCGGATTGTTTGGCTAGATGGGCTTCGGAAGGGACGGTTGGGAGGCATGTGGTCGAAGAGGCACAGTTCCCATTAGATATTAGACATAATCTGGAGAGAATGATGTTGGAAGATAGGAAAGGTAAGAGCAAGTAATGTGGGCTCGGTCTTGGGTTTTTGTGTGATTGCTGGTTTGGTTGGTATTTTCTTTGTATTGAACTTTTTTGGGATTGAATAAAGTTTTTACTCCTATTTTATTTTTATTTTTTAAATAAAGCCCTAATGATTACAGTTAAAATTATTTATTTCAGAATATAAATAATTTCAGATGTCATTTTTTAATATTGTATAGATGATGATTATTTGTTTTGAATTCATTATACATATTAATAAAATATTGTTAATTTCATTAATATTAATTAAATTTTATATTACAATTTTAGTTTTTTTATTTTATTAATATTAATTAAATATTTGAGTTATAATTTTAGTTTAAATTCATTTATACATATTAATGAAATATTGTTGATTTCATTAATATTAATTAAATATTTGTATTATAATTTCAATTTATGATTTTGTTAATATTAATTGAATATTTTTCATTTTATACATATTAATGAAATATCATTAATTATTTTCGATTATTAATAATTATCAATTTATATTTATTAATATAATATAATGATTCTTAATTAATTTATACATATAAATAAAATATTATTAATTATTATTATGGTTTTTAATTAAATTAAAAATTACTATAATTTCATTATCATGATTTTTGGATTGAAAGTTAACATTTTATTAATTATAAAAATACATTTAAAAGCTATTAAAAATAAACATAGAAGCTATTATATTAAAATCTAAAATGTAACAAAAAAAAATGCATTTAAAACAAAAAATGTAGAGTAGCACAGGGTGCAACCCTACTAATTTTGTTGTTCAGAACTTCAAGGTGGCCAACAAGGGTTAACACGCACTGTATGCAAAAAAAGGACAAACACTAAGGGACAATGTGATTGGCAAATAAGTGACAAGACTACAGGGGCTTCACAATAGGACAAATATTTACCTAAATAGATGGAAAATGAAGTTTTTATGATCAAAACTAGCGTTGTAATTTGCAACAAGAAAAACATGATTTAACTAAAGTGGCAAATTGGCAATAATGATTCTCAGAGCAGAATGAAAGCCAAAGCTAAGCAATACAAAAAAATAAACTATGAGATGAAAAACCAAGATGAAATTAGAGCCTAGACAGACAGGGTCTGGCAAATAGTATCCGATTGCCAGCTAATTGGAGATCACACAATGAATTCTTTTTAAAGTTTAGTTTTGAGAATTTATTATAAAGAAATCACAGGATGCCTTTCTTTTGTTGCAAAACCCGAACATCAGGTGCTGGATATTTGTCAGGTCATGGCAATGGAGCGTATTATTGAAATGTAAGGCTAGCATACTCTTTCCTGTGGTGTTGGTGCATGCAGGAATGTGTTTATTTGTTTTATGCATATATAGAGTGCAGTTCAAACAAAAACACGGCAGAATGTGAAAACTGTCTTCGATGCAGCCATCAAGGTGGTGCTTCAGCCACCCAAGCAGAAACAGAAAAAGAAAAGAAAATCTCAAAAGAATTGCTCAATTTTGTGATTTGTGAATGATTGAGAAGCACATTATATAGGGCCTTTGAATTTATGCAATGCCAAACGGTTGTGGTAATATGGAATACTTGATTCTTGTGATTTTGCTGTTAGAACAGGAACTCTCTCTAATAGATTTGGTAAAATAGGTATTTGTCGTGAGAGCTCAATGACATAGTCCTGATGGTCCATATTGATATGAGTTTTTATCACTTGTCAAAATTTTACCTTGGTCAACTATCTTTCAGTCAGCTGTGTATTTGTCATTCTAGAACAATTGTTGTTTCCAGTCCAAGGACAGTGCATCATTTTTGGTATCAGAGCTTGAAGCTCTTGGGATTGGATAATTTGTTGCTACAGAATTAAGAAAAAAATGATGTTGTAGTTGTGAAGGATTTGGCAAAGGATCAGTAGGACAAAGCACTAGAAGACCCTGCTGAAGGAAAGGTATGAGTAATCTGTGATATTTGATTTGAGTTTATTTTGTTTAAGAAGCAAATAGGTGAAGAGGAAGGCAGTCAAGCCATTGAGGCTTCAGAGGAGAAGAAGCCAAGAAAGGCTTAGTGAAGATCTAAGAAGAAGCTTGGATAGTTTTCCAAAAGACTAAGGTGAAATATACTTAGGTGAGGTAAAGGATGAAGTTTGAAGAATTGAGAAGAGAAGCTTGGAAAGCTCAAAAGTAAGGGAGCAAGTGAATGCTCAAGAAGAAGATCCAAAGCAAGGTAAGTTTGGATTTGTGATTTGTGTTTGATGAAATGCTATATAAATAGTTGCTACAGGATTGAGAAAAGGATCAAAAGACTAGGATGCAAAAGGCCTAGGTGAGATCAAGGAGATTGTCAAAAGACCAGTCAAGGAGAAAGACTTGGGTGAGACAAGGGATCAAGAGACCAAGGTAGAAAAGACTTGGGTGAAGATCTCAGAAATAGAAGTGCTGATAAAGGTACTATAGAGTAGCAAGGTATATGAGGGCACCAAGAAGAAAGCAAGCATCAAAGGTATGAATAGTTTTGTAATTGATAAAGAGATTGCTAATTTGAAGAGAGAGTTAGCTAAGATTAAAGATGAATGTGAGTCTTGGATGCAGATGGACAAGCAAGCATGGGTATGGCCAATGAAGAAGAGGTTGAAGTGGCCAATAGATCTCCTAATGAAGAGGAGAAGAAGGCAAAATGAGATTGCCAAGAAGAGAGAAGCCCATAGAGGCTTGAAGAAGATAAGAAGGTTGCCAAGTGAGCAGCAAGAGGAAGAAGTTGAGAAGAAGGTTCTCATTGAGGAGAACAAGAGAAGAGAAGAAAGAAAAGATGAAGTGCCAGGAAGAGCACTTGAAAAGATAAGAGTGTTGGTGAAGAGAGCACTCATAGGGGCCTTGTGGTCTCTTGTTTTTATTTCTAAGATTGTCTTTGCATGGGTAATTGCAGGTATGGGCAGCCTTATGAAGGTCAAGAGAAGGGCCTTGAAGAGTGAAGAGATTGGTGCAAGAGAAGACACCAAGTGCACAAGTGAATGTGTAGGAGAAAAGAAAAAATTTGCTGTTGTTGATAAAGAAGAAGAGATGCATTGGTTAATGTATGAGGAAGGTGATGAGGAAACCTTTCAAGCAAGAGAAGAGATGGAAGATGAGGTTGACTTCCATGATGCCATTGAAATCCAAGAAGAGGAAAGAGAACAGCCAAGCATAAAGGAAGAAGAAAGTACAGATAATCAAGAAGCTATGCAAATCAAAGAACTAATGGAGCAGCCCATTAAGGAGGTAAAGGTGAATTATAGTATTGATTTTTCTCATCCACTTAATTATGGAATAGCTGTTGAACAAGTTGCAAAATTCCACAAGGAAGTAGTAGAAGTCCTTCATCATGCCAATGAATAAGAGGGTATAGAATATTATGATGACTTGAAAAACATTCCAATAGAACAAAGGAAGGAAACACACTTAAAGAAAGTGAATGCAAGCAAGGAAACTATGAGGAAAAGCATGGCTAAACATCAAGCCATTGAAATGGTAAAAATAAGTTCAAATTCTGATTTTGCACATGCATATAAGAGTAAGACTACTGATTTACAAATGGAGATGAAGAAGGTCAATAAAAATCCTTCAAATCCAGCAATAGACCATGGCTATGTGGTACCAAAATGGCTCAAGAGATCAGCAAATGTAACGAAGGACACAAAGCTCAGTCAAGATGATGACTTAAGCAAGAAGCAAATACAAAGCATGAAGGAAGAGGTAGAATGCAAAGTGAGCAAGGCCAGCTATCAAGCAAGACCACATGAAGATGTCAAAGAGCAGAAATTGGTTGGTGAATTGAACAAGTGTCATCCTAAAGCTGTGAAGAAGGTATGGATGACTAAAGGTGTGAAAGAAAACTTATCAAAGAATAATGAGGTAGAGCATGAGGATACAAAGATGAAAGGTAAGTTAATTGCTTGTAATAAATGGGATAATGATGTTTTTGAATCATTTAAATATCTTTTTATGGAAAATGAGGAATGGAAAATGTCTACAAAAATGAATATGCAGCAAGAAGAGAATTCCAAATGGATGGATGATGAGGAAAGGAGAAAGTATATAGCAGAACAAACAAGATGGCTTCAAGCAGAGATTGAAAAGGGCAAGGAGACACAAGGTAAGGGTGTTTCAATTGTAATTGATGATTATATTAATGAAGAAGTTGGTTTGCATGAAGATTTGGATGAGTTTGTATTGAGTGATGAGATGAAGAGTAAGGCTAGTAACGGACAAGTAATCCTTGTGAGTGATCAGCCCAAGTTTGATGAAGAGAATAGTGAGATAGATGAGATCTTACTAAAAGAAGAGTTGAAGATGGTGGAGGAGCTGTTTGGTAATTTAAGAGAGATGAATGAAGGTACAAGCCATGGTGAAGATAGCATTGGGAAGAGTGAAGCAAGAAAAGAACAGAAGAGTGAAGAGGCAAAGGCAGTTTTGATCAAAGAGCAAGAACATGGAGGCAGCCAAAAGGCTTCATGGCCTAAATATTTTGATTCTAAGGTGGCTTTGAATGTTTTGTATGCAGGTATGAAGGTTGCTGAGGTGAATGACATACATGAGTCCTTGGAGAAGCTCATGGAACAACAAGAAGATCAAGAAGATATGTATAAAGATGAAGAAGCGTGAAAGTGGGAGATGGCAGCTGAGAAAGAGATGAGGAGAAGAACATACCAAAAGAGGAAGAAAAGCAAGAAGCTGAAGGACAAAGAATATCAAAGACAAACAGCAGTATTGGCATTGACAACAAGACCTTGGGATCCAGGTATACAAGTGAAGACTAATGTATGAAGGCAGCATTTCATTTGAACTAAGGTTCAAATTGTTTCTAGAGGGAGAGTATGATGCAGGAGCATCTACAATGTCAAGTCATGTCTTAGTTTGAATTCATATTATTGTCTTTTGCCTCCTACATGTTGTTAAGGAGGAATAAATGTAAAAAATAAAAGTAAAAAGGTATTTGTTGGGCTGTTGAGGAAATAAGCGGGAAGTGGTTGAAATGGTTTCAACCTTAGTAAATTGTTAAAAATTGCAAACTGTTTCTATTTTATCTTCAGCCCAAAATTGGGCGTAGAAGTTAGAAAGGAAGACTCTTAAAAAGAACAAAAGAGAGCATTCAGAAAAAAGAGAGGAAAAGGAGGAGGACAGAGGTACGTAGAAGAGAAAAGGAAGGAGATTCTCCTTTAGAGAGAAAAAAAAGGGCCTCTTATTCAAGGGAAGTAATACACAGAAAGGAGCGCAACCATTTTCTTGGAGGACTACTGTGTGTTGAAAGTGGACTGTCAATCCCTATTCAGGGAAGATGTCCTGTTTTTGTGATGGATATTTCTTACAAGAGATTATAGAACTAATGAAGAAGAAGGTTGTTTTTGTTTGATCCCTTCCTCTCATCTATTTTTGCGGTTTCTTTTTTTATTTAAAATTCAGATTGCTGGTATTTTATTTTGTACTGCAAGTTGTTACAAGTGTGTGGTCTGCATCAGATGGTATTTTGTGGTGGTAACAGATTCCTGTTGGGAGAGAACAGGACATCGGAAATTCTTGTTGAGAGTAATGATTTCAAAGCGGAGATTTAGAAGAATAAGGAATAAAATGTCCATCCATATGGGACGATATCTCGTATGTATTGAATAAAGTGGAATTCCTCCTCAGAACTCCAAGAGAGAACAATGTCAAAATTCTGAAAGCAGTGCTGCAAACAGATTCCCTTCTCCTCAACAACAGTCTACAGGTGATGTTTTTGTTTTTGTTTATATATATATATATATATATATACACACACACACTCACTGTGGAGATGTTGATTTCTATTTCAAGACACTCGTCGTTTGGGGCTCAAGGAAATGAGCTCGCTGTGGGCTGAGTTGAACGGACTTGGCGATACAATATCTATTGAAAACAAGAATTGGGGAGATGCGGTACTATGGCATCCTCATATGCAAATGGCAGCTCGTTACAAAGATTTTGTCTGTGTTGAAAATGCCAAGATAGGAAAGATGAAATTAGAGCCTGGACAGACAGGGTCTGGCGAACAGTATCCGATTGCCAGCTGATTGGAGATCACACAGTGAATTCTTTTTAAAGTTTAGTTTTGAGAATTTATTATAAATAAATCACAGGATGCCTTTCTTTTGTTGCGAAACCCAAACATCAAGTGCTGGATATTTGTCAGGTCGTGGCAATGGAGCGTATTATTGAAATGTAAGGCTAGCATACTCTTTCCTGTGGTGTTGGTGCATGCAGGAATGTGTTTATTTGTTTTATGCATATATAGAGTGCAGTTCAAACAAAAACACGACAGAATGTGAAAACTGTCTTCGATGCAGCCATCAAGGTGGTGCTTCAGCCACCCAAGCAGAAACGGAAAAAGAAAAGAAAATCTAAGAAGAATTGCTCAATTATGTGATTTGTGAATGATTGAGAAGCACATTATATAGGGCCTTTGAATTTATGCAATGCCAAACGGTTGTGGTAATATGGAATGCTTGATTCTTGTGATTTTGCTGTTAGAACAGGAACTCTCTCTAATAGATTTGGTAAAATAGGTATTTGTTGTGAGAGCTCAATGACATAGTCCTGATGGTCCATATTGATATGAGTTTTTATCACTTGTCAAAATTTTACCTTGGTCAACTATCTTTCAGTCAGCCGTGTATTTGTCATTCCAGAACAATTGTTGTTTCCAGTCCAAGGACAGCACATCAAAAACCCATACATGATGCTGACTCGCTGAGAATAGTTTAAAAGGGCACTGGACACCTACGTGGCACGAGATCGGCCATTCATCGACCGCCTTTAATGATGCTGCAACGTTAAAATGACAATTCACTTTTAATGAAGCTGCAATAAGCAAAGTCCAATCAGTATTAACGAAGCCTGCTACTTGCTAAGTTGCTAGCTCTATGTCTAATGTCACTGTCAGTATGTCACGACTCACATAATACATTGTCAAGACTCAAGACGCGAATGCCTGCCAGCCTTGAGGCTGGAGCCTGCGTGGCGCGTACTATGGTGCCGTAGAGCTGGAGCGGCGGAGAGACAGACGGGGAGTCGGGAGTCCGAGATTGGGAGTCGGGAATCGGGATTTCGGAGCCGGAGGGCTGGAGGCTAGACCAGGAGACTGGAGTCCCTTTACCTTATATAAAATTAGAACGGGCATTTTTCAAAAGTGAACATCAAAATGACAGTTTTTTTTAAAAAAACCCCGTCCTTCATTACGATTTAAAAAAAATTTGAAAATATTTTACGTTTAAAATGGTAAAAAACATCTAATTTAACCCCTGGTGGTATGTCTCAATGTAATGTTAATGGAAGAAAACTTTGCCATGTTTGGAATCTTCAAATTTAACACCTGATGGTATTTCTCAATGTGATGTTAATGGAAGAAAACTTTGCCGTGTTTGGAATCTTTGTAAGGATTAGCCAAGATAAATTTGGTAGGATGTATGAGCATCTTGAGTGGGACCCTCGAAAGCTGCTTGGGTGAGTCATAAAGCTTTGTGCCAGTCGAATCCACAAACTACTGTGTCAATCAATGTGGGTATTTTTGTTTGGGTAGACCATCTTTTCAACCAGCAATTTCTATGGCTTATCCACCCATATCTTCAAATTGGGTGCACGTTGATATATATATATATATTTGGTGGTCAAAAGTTATAATAAAAAGAAATCTACTAAGAATAAAACACGGTTTCCAATCACATAAAATGAAAGGACACTGCTTTATCAATCGGAATAAATTTATAAAAAATTAGCAGGGAATGAAAAAAAGCCAACACGTTACTTTGGAGACCAAAGCCCGGATTCCAACATCTATCCAATAATTTTAAAGCGCAAGTTGGGAACAAAACTTTTTCTTTTTTGAAATATTTTGTGCCTTTTCGTTTTATTCCTCTAGAGAGAAATTTGTTATAAATGGGAAACTGGCATAAATGGGAAAGTGCCATAACAGCTCCGAGAAAAACAAGAAAAATGCGTCCTGATCTGTTCCTTGCTGCGAAAAAGGGCAATCTGAAGGCCGTCGAAAATCTACACAGGCAGACTCCGATTGGGAGGTCTGAGGTTACTTTTGAGGGGAACACAGCCCTGCACATTGCCGCAAGGGAAGGGCATTTGGAGGTTGTTAAATGGATTCTTAATAATGTGAAGGGACGTTGTATCAGTGGAGCTCGCAATGGTGATAAGAATACGCCACTGCACGAGGCTGCAAAGAAGGGCGATCAGGAGATCGTCAGAATTCTGCTTAAATATAACGAGTATGCTGTGTACAGGCGCAATCAGTTTGGAGAGACGGCGCTGATAATAGCTTCGCAGCACGGTCACGTGGAATCAGCGAGGCTGCTGTTGGCAGCCACGCCGTTGTTTCTGGTTTTCTGGCCAAGGGAGGACCGTCAAACTTGCCTTAACGCTGCAGCTTATGGAGGACATTTAGGTAAAGGTTTTTCTTTTGTGAGAAGTACAAGTTAATTATTTTTATAGATCGGTAAACGTTTTTTATTGGAATTAATAACCGGCTGAGACACAAACAGGGTTTACTTTTTAATACATATTAAATATAACATAAATTTATAAATTTAATATAATTAGTAACAAATGATTTTAAAATATTTTCTAAGACTTTTTTATTTTTTTATTTTTTAAGGTAATAATCACGCTTGTAATTAATCAATCATTTTTATATTTCATTAAGTTTAAGTTTTTGATTCAAAATTGCATTTATTATTGGTAAACATTCAATTGTATGTCAATCTTACTATCAACCATACTTTACTAAATTTAAACTTCCTTTCTTTTAAACATTCCAACCCATATACATCTCATCAATAATAATTATAACTATTTTGTTATTTCATTTAATGAATTTTAAGTTATTACTGTGAATTAGTTCACAGTTTTTTTGATGGAGTTTGTAAACGCTCAAATTTAGTATTGATATTCTTGTCTTGAATTTTTTTAAATCTAATTTGGATGGTTTTAGTTGGCTATTTGATTTTGGATTGTTAAAATGTATTAATGTTAAATTGATTTCATTGGTTATAGATTTGAAGTTTTCGTATAATTTTTTTAATTAAAATTTGTTTTTATACAGATTAAATGTATAGAATAATTTTTGGTTTAATCAATTTTGTTAAATTTGTTTAAGTATGATTGTGGTTGCGATCTCATCTTTTTTTGTTGATATTTTGTGAGATTTATATCTAACAGATGATTACGCAACATTTTTTACATCAACATCTTCATTGTTAAATTACAACACATTTAATATAAATAATATTTTTAAATATATTCAAAATTGTATTTAAATTTGAGTGTATAGATCTACAATAATTTAGGTGTTTCAGGAGTAATTAAAGTTTCATCATCAAATCTGGGTCAGGGAATTTATGTACTTCCAATTTCTTTTGCTGATTTAAGCTTAAAAATAGTTTTAAGCTCAGCTTAGGTTGTATAAATTGAATTAAATGTTTATCTATGCAGTGCAGGTGTAGTGAAGTTGATACTGAGTGAGAAGCCCAGCTGCTTCAATATAATAAATCTTATTCTACTGGTTGGGGATGAAAATGGTGTGACTCCACTGCATGCTGCTGTACATGGAGGACATCTAGAGATTGTGAAAGAGATATTGAACACTCCATTGAATTGGTGTTGTGGGAATTGTTGCGACAAAAGTTTAATGACAAAGAAAGATAAGCTCGGAAGGTGTGCAATTCACATCGCAGCAATGAAGGGTTTTGGGAACATAGTGAATGAATTTATGTCGCTGATGCCAGACTGTGTTGAAATTCGAAGCTCTTGCAATAAAACTCCTGTGCACTTTGCAGTGGAATATAATCATATCCACGTAGTGGAAAGGCTAGTTTCTGATAATGACGAGGAAGTAAAAGCAAAATTATTCACCCACGATTTTGACCTGTGTGGAAATACAGCTTTGCATTTGGCAGCGCTAAATGCAGTGGACCCCGAGGTTAAGCTTTATTCCATTCTTTCTTTAATAATTTGTCATGGTATTTTAATTTCTTTCTTTTTCTGGGTGTTTGGATTTTCAATCTTTTTCTAGAGAGAATTTAGTACGGTGGTGGCTTTTTTTTAAAGCAATGGGCATCTTTGTCTTTTTAAGTAGTGGATAGTTTTATTTATAAAATTTCCATGGTTGAGACTGGTAAAAAGAGAAGTATCACTGTTAATAAATCTTAAAAATAGAATGAAAGGGTAATAAATTAATCTTTTAAAAGCAAGTATAATATTATTTGTGGATTGAGTGTTAAGGATTAGAAGGATGGTGAGGATAACATTATTTTTTATTGACGGTAATCTTTGCCTAAGAGAATAGAGAGGTAATCTTTTCACCAAATTTATTGATGAATGCCCTGACATTACACTTTGTCATCACTTGATATAAGTATAATATTTAGAATTTTATAAATATAATATTTTGAATATTTTTTTGATGGATAATTTATTTATTATTATCAATACTTGTGTTTGGTGTTTGGTTAAGGATTTATAAGTTTATTAGTTTATTTGGGTTTAGTATTTTATGATTAAATATTTTGATGTGGTTTGATTCATTAGCAAAGATTTTTTGGCGAGGATTTAAAATTACAAATTTATTGACTTATTTAAGTTTGGTATTTTATGATTTAATATTTTAGTGTGGTTAGATTTATTGAGGGAAATTTTCACACATGTCAAACTACAATGCTTTGTACTTAACTTTTTCATTAAAATATATCCTTTATTTTATCATACCTTGAAATATTTCACTCAATATATATATATATACTCTAACTGTTTCATTGCTATGTGCGCTTTGTTTTATTGTAGAGTCTCGATTACTTGTTTGATTTAGTTCAGCTTATTTTCCTTTTAAATTTTTTTTTGAAATTAATTTTTTCATTGCAATATGCTTTTTGTTCTAGTGTACAATTTTAATATTTATTTGATTTAATCTAATTTATTATTTTCTTTAAATATTATTGTTATTATTATTTTAAATTAATTTATTTTGGAAGAAGTCACTATTATCCAGAAGTCGATTTTTATAATTCAAACTTAAAATAATTTGATAATAAATCTCTAAGTTCTTACCACTATATTCAATCTTCAATTCTTTTATCTTTTCCCCTTTAAGCATAACTACCTTTGTTTTCAATTAATTTTCATCATTATTATTAATATTTTATTTATTTTTCTTTTTTAAATAAGTTCTACCTGCCTTTCATTATTGTACAAGTTAACTTCTAAATTGTTTAAAGGGATCAAATTTTCATTCTGGTTGTAGCAGCTTAGCCGAACAAGATTTTAATATAGATGTATGTTTATTCAAATTATTATAATCCTCACTATTTAAGTGAAGTGTGGAGATGTCTATATTTGCTTGAACTATTCACCCTCTTACAGATGATCTGTGTAGAATTTGTATATGTGGACAATCAAAGTATGTATTTTGTGGTGATTATTTTCTCATGGTGCAGCTGGTGGACTATCTAACGTCAGTTCCAAATGCCAACTTGAATTCAATCAACAATAAAGGCTTAAGTCCACTGGACATAGCAACTGCAGGGGCATCTCAAAACAAGTCAGAATTTGGCGAGATTGTAACGATTCTTGAATATGCCGGTGCCACTCATAGTTTGATTCGTCATTCCGGATCCCAATTATCGCCATGGAAACATTCAAATCATATCCCTATTCAAGGTAATGGCGAAGTGGAGAGTAAGATATTTGATGTGGACACACTGGTGGCATCCCTCATTGCCACTGTGACATTCGCAGCTATATTTCAGGTTCCTGGCGGCACCCAGGAACATACTGGACTTGCTCGGATGTCATTGCAATCTGTTTTTCAAGTGTTTTTATTCTCAGACAGTCTCGCCTTCTTTGCATCCATGACTGTCGTGATTGCATGGATTTTTCGGGAACGATTACAAACAAGGCTCATTGCAGATCGATCGCCATTGGCCAAACTGTCGATGTTAAGCTTAGGAACCTCCATAGTGTCTACTGGCCTAGCTTTTTTATGTGCAACCATTCTTGTTACAGTACCACGTAATCTTGAAAACTATAATCCTGAGAGTAAGGTTCTGAAGGAATATCAATTGATCCTTGCTGGTGAGATCCTGACAGCATATGTGGCACCGGCACTTGCGGTTGTATTTCTGTCATTGGCATGGTTATATGAATATAACTTCAACGCAACCAACGAGCGACAAGCTCGACTTAAGTGGCAACTGAAACGAGTTCTCATTTCCACACTCCCAGTTGCTGCCATTGTTCTCACTATCACTTTTATTTATATTGCAAATTACCTCTGAAATGTGGCTGGTATGAAGGCTTTCCCCTCAAAACTTTTCGTGAAAGAAAATGGTGGCTTACCAAGTTTGTATTAGTTGGTTTTTAATGTACTTCAATTTTGGTCATCCAGAGCTTAACCTTAATCTTAGCCTGAACTATATCAAATTTAATTCAAACAAACATATATACTTTGGTGTTGAAAAATATTCAAAGCAATAAACAAATAAGTAATGTAACAAATAATGTATGTTAGAGATTTTATGGTTTCATCGTTCGTCGTGATATTGGAGCAGGATTGGGCGTTAGGGTGAGACTTGGCAGCAGCCTTTGAGTGTTTTGTTTTAGCTTCATGGGATCGGCTATTTAGGTTTAATTTTGCTCAGCGAAATTAAAAGATGTTGAAAGTGAAAAAACTATGATATAATTATTATAAATTTTGATATCCTTTTGTTTATTATTTTCATATCTCTGCCATGCATATTCACCTTTGTTCAAGTGCATTCCTGACGCTGCACTCATTTTCTTCTGTAAAATAGGAAGAATTGAACTCACTACTTCCTGGCTTGTTATTTTGCATGTGTGCATTAACATCTTAGCTGAGCAATAAAACATCAAGTGCTTGTCGGAATGTAGATGCGTGTCCCCATCGTCTTCACTCCAAATACGAGATAATCATTACATAACAATATTTCTATTATACATTCCCCATTACATATTAACTGTATTTTTATTTATTATTATTATTATTTTTTGGGTGTATTTTTTTTTTTTTTTTTAATAAGTGATTTATGGATTTTCATTTACTATTTCGATTGATTGATTGTCTTATGGTGTCATGTCTATTCAATACCAAATTAATTTGTATGGCTAGGTATTGATGCGTAGGTGAAATAATATATATTTAAAGAAAATAAGTCATGTCACAGCTAATTCAAATTTCTACACTAATGCCTTTATTATTGTTTTCATATCTCGAATCATGAAACATCTGCCTATATTCAAGGACATTACAAGAAATGCTTCCATATTTCTCTATGAAATGGGAACGTAACACTTGGCCAATTTCTATCTCATTATTTCTTATATATAAATTTGTAATGTCTCAGCTAAACAATAGAGCTTAAAAATTCCATTGGATAATAGACATGTGTCCCCATCACATTCATTAAGAATACGATACGGTCATCACATATAATATTTTATGTTATTTGTAGACACATAATTCTAGTCATGGGTACTTGACAATGCTAATTCTTGACACATTCCAAACTGCATAACTTGCACACAAATACATAACTCTTATTCACCATTCTTTTAAGCCATTTTTCTATATGCAGGCTTGACCCTTTGTTTTTCATTACTACTGTACAAAACTTTCAATGTCAATTGTTTAAGATCTTTAAGATCACCTTTAGAATGTCTCTAGTTTAGGATATATGTCCTTGATCCTCTTGAATAGGCCCGCTCTAGACAGACTAGAGCACAATGTGCCCATGTTCACTTAGGTTGGCTATGTCGCACACCAATAAAAAACTAGTTTCCAAATTTAAAATCAATATTTTGGTTCCCACACATTTCATAAGGTTGTATAGAGAAAATTTTCAAAAGATTCATCTATAAATACATGTCAATAGTTACTCATTAAAGAAACTTGCTACTCACTTGGTTCATGCTTATATAATTCTGCACATTAATAAAAAAATTTCTTAATTTCTCAAATTTTAAATCATTTACAAGGAGAAACAATAAGATAAGTTAAGAGCCCTATAAAATAAATCGAACAATCATTGTCAAGTATTAACTCTATATTCTAGTTATATACACATAATCAAAGGAGCACAATTGCACATTTGCTCTAGGTGGGATAACTATGTGGGCTTGATTTCTCTATTTGAAATATTGGATACATAGATAACAGTCAATCATCAAGGAGATGATTGAGGTTAAATCAACACATTAGACTCCCCTCTTTTTCTTGTAGGTTTTCTAGCTATCAAAGTGCCCTACTGGTTTTAAATACAAAAGAAGATAAACAATAATTTCTATGCAACCAAACCTTTGTTGTGACATTGTTTAGGACAAGTGTCCTTGATCCTCCTAAATAGGTCTACTCTAAGTAGAATGGATCATAGTGTTTATTTATGCACGTAGGTCATCCACGTCCCACACCAAATAACAACTAGTTTCCAAATTCAAAATCAATATTTCGTGTCTTTTCACATATTTCATAAGGTCAACTAGAGTAAATTGTCAAAAGATTCATCTATAAATACATGTGAAGATTCACTCATTAAGGACACTTTCTATTCACTTGGTCTATTTTTATACATTTCTATATATTAATAGAATTTTCCCTAATATTATGCCCAAATTCTAAATCATTCACAAGAAGTAGGGATAAGGCAAGTTAAGATCCGTCTAAATAAACTCAAGAGTTATCAATCAAGTATTAAATCCATCTTCTACTTACATACACATAGTCAAAGGAACACAATTGCACATTCGCTCTAGGTGGGATAACTACATGGGCTTGATTACCCTTCTTAGAGTATTCAATATGTAGGTAGCAGTCAATCATCAGGGAGATGAATGAAATCAACTCAATATATTAAAATCTCCTCTTTTTTTACATGTTTTCAAGCTATAAAAGTGCCCTAAGAGTTTTAAATACAAGAGAAGATAAATAATGATTTCTATGTGGCCAAACCCTAGTTGCAAGATAGAAAATCACTTCACCATTCGCAATCACAAAATGTGTATAATGTTCAATTTTTATGCATAGCTGACTGGGACAAGTTTATGGTCAATAGACTTGGTGGCACTACAACATTATCCTCATATAATGGACCTGTTTAGAAATATCTTCTGATTCTACCTTTGATTTGTCATTTTTAGATTCTTACTTTCTCTATCTTTTTTTATCTATAGTTTGGCATAGTTGACTTAGAGAAATATGTGGTCAATGGACTGCGATGTACTACATCACCATCTATTTACAACAGACTTGCCCTGAGTTACACCAATATAAGTAAAAGTTTGAAATCAAATTTGAAGCCATTTGGAAAAAGGATTTATATTTGGAAAGACAAGGTTGAAACCGTAATGGGCATCTAGGGTTTGGTAATGTTCAATAGTATATGGGTTCACCAATATATTTTATCTAAATTTTGGATTAATTAGATATAACTAGAAGAATCTTATTTAATTTATGAATTGATAAAAATAAACATAAAATACATTTTTTACAAATATATGTTTGACAAAAAAATTTGACAAGCACATTGATAAAAACAAAGCGATGGAGAGAAATTTATTGAAAACCTTTTCATCAACACTTCATGCTTTTTCAGATCTATATTATCAAAACCCTAGTTCATGTCCATAAACAAAATGGACATCAAATGCAAAGGGGGGAAATGGATAAGGGAGAGTTATTGAGCTATCTTTGAAAAATTTCATGTAATCTGAGTGTAGTCTACATAGCCTGATAAGGGCCTTAGGCTGATGTATTTATGCCACAGATATGTATGTGTGCAAAATGGTGATATGCATATCTATATGTTTCTCCTCTTCACTCACCCTTAACATAAGTATGAAAAATGTATTACTACTTCAAAATATAAGTCTAAAAATTTAGTATTAGTAATATATGAATAACTCTTGAATATTAAAGTGTTTATCCTTAATGACTTATAATATATTTGTTTATATAAAAATTTATTATAACTTAAATTAAAAATTTAGTGGTGCATACAAGGGACCAAAAATAACTTAAAGGGGACCCAAAAGACTTAAAAAGGGGAATGGAAAGAATTAAAAAATAAATTTAAATAATTAAAAGAGAACCAAAAAATTAAAAAGAAACTTAAATATTTAAGAGAGGACTCAAAATAATTAGAAAAAAAACTTAAAGAATTAAGAGAAGACTAAAAAAATTAATAAGGGTTTTATCAAGTCATAAAGGTTGATAGGTTGATAAATTAAAAGGGAGAAATACAAGAAAACCATAAAGTAAAAAGAGGATGATATAATTGATTATAATCTTTTTATGGAATTAATAATGGTGTGTGTAATTTGCTAATTCCTTTTTCATATAGTTTTATACTAATAAGTTCTATATTAATAATAGCTAGACTTTTGTGTAATTTATTTTGTAGAAGATATGTAGAATATATATATTTTTTGATATATATTAGTGAGATGTTGATTTGGTTCTCGCATGATGTGATTTTGGTTTATTCTCTTTTATTGAAGTTTTTTAGAGGTCTTTTTTGGGCTCTATTTGATTTTTAGATCCATGTCAATAGGTTAGCTCCTCACTAATTTGATTGATAGTTCCAAATTTGTTGTTATTTTTTAGTTCAAACTATTGTAGCTATTTTCCCCAGGTGGTTTTTATTACCTTATTTTACTTTATGTTGGTCCTTGTTATCCTAGCAAAAATAGTAAAAGGTTATCATGATTCTTATGTTCATCTTTTAGATGGTCATGACTACCTCAGGGGATTCATAATACAATCTGGATCAGTTTCTTATTCAATCAGGGAAAATGATAAGCATATTCTGATATAATCAAAATGAAATAGCATTTTTATTCAAGTTGTATATCAAATTTATGATCAAATTTGACTTAAACAAATATATTATACTTATTTTTATATCAAATACTAAAATAATAATTATTTTTGTCACAAACTTCAATGAATTTTAATAAATATATTTAATATTAAATAAATTTCAAATTTTAAGCATAAAATTCACTGAATACAACAACATAATTCATTGCACAAATTTGTTTAAATATATTTAATATTCATAAATTTCATACAAAAAGTATATATATTCTTGAATTCCAACCACGAGTTATAATATTACTAGCATGGTTCTGTAGTTGCACCGAAACATCATAGAAATATAATAAAGATTCTTAAATTTCATACAATAAATATATATGTTCTTGAATTCCAACCACAAAGTATAATATTACTAGCATGACTCTATAGTTACATCAAAACATCATAAAAATTCCAATCACAAATTATAATATTACTAACATGGCTCTATAATTGCATCAAAACATCATAAAAATATAATAAGGATTCCTTACAAATACCCCTTTTAATCAACGATTTCTTTTATAAATAGGGATTATTGCAATAAAATGAGAAAACACAATGTATTAGCATATAAATTTTAGATAAACAACGTTAAAATACCAACACATAAAACATTTTGATGTTACATTTCGATGTCTCCGCGTATTTCACTAGACTTTTCATGGCATTGGATGGACACATTAGACCTATTAACGTGGTTAAATAAATAAGGTGATGAATATAAAATAGAGTTACTTACATGATTCTCATAATGTAGCTTTTATGGTGCAATGGTTGCAGCATGTTAGAGCTGGTTTGACAAAGCACTGAGAAAAGATTATAAAATAATTTATGACCCTTTAAACATTGCAAATGTTTAAATTTAATTTTAATTTAGAGTTTTCATATTTTAAATTAAAATAATTTATGACCCTTTAAACATTGCAAATCTAATTTTAATTTAGAGTTTTCATATTTTAAATTAAAATAATTTATGACCCTTTAAACATTGCAAATGTAATTTTAATTTAGAGTTTTCATATTTTAAATTAAAATAATTTTAAAATTTAAATATGAAATAAAAAGTTAAGATTTAAAATAACTAAACTATTCAACGAACTCATTTATATCTCATTAACTGGTTTAAAATATTTTTTTCTTAAAATAAATTGAACATTTAATAATATATTTAAATATAAAAATATATACATATACAAATTATTAAAGATATATAAAAATTTTAAATATTAAATATATTTTATATTATTTATAAAAAAATTATTTAAAAAATTTAATATCTAATAAAAAATTAATATTAAAAACCTTTAACATAACAAAAATATATTTAATAAATTTATTCTAAAATTTAAATAATCATTAAAAATATTTTATTTACTTTGTTTATTCTTAAAACTATAAAGAATGACGTTCAATTATATCTCATCACTCCATTATCTATTGTTAAAATGAAATTTAATAAAATATAATTATTTAAAAAATATATAATACTTTGAACTAAAAAAAAAATGCAATTATAAAAGTTTGAGACATTTATACTATTCATGGAAACGATTGTGTTTCAATTGGTCAAATCTCGAGAGGCTAGGGGCAAGCACATAAAATAGCAAAATCAATGGTGGAAGAATTACTATGCAGAGCTCAGAGTTAAAGATGAGCTCATACTTATTGAAATGTTTTGAATCCTTAATTCTCACAGGGCCTCCAAATTCTGGGGGTATTACGACCAGGTTGGTGGCAACTACAAACGTGATGACCAGGCTGGGCCTCCGAAGGAGGAGTTCTCAATGTGATGACTACGTTTACCAGTATCAGGGAGGTAGAGAAAGCAAGGGTGTAAGAACATAAAAAAATTTAAAAAGTTTATCCAGTCCAAACTTGGTAGCTCCATTCTGTACATGGCGTTGGTCATTATCAATACCGCCTGAATTTGAAAGATGGCTACCAAGGTGACAGTGGCAATGTAGAGGGATGACATCAGTGTGTCCACGTCCACTACTTTACTGTCATCCTTCCCCTCTGTTTTGTTTTGTTTTGTTTTGTGCGTCGTGAGAATTAGAATCGGATTGTGGTATTGAAGTCTTAGTGGCATGTTTAGGCTGCCCTCCAATTGCGGCTATGTCAAGTGCAATCAAACCTTCGTTGTTTACTGCATTTACTTTTACATCGAGAATGACAGTAGATATTCCATGAACTGCACCAACAATAAAAAGAATAACCATCTCGGTTCTTAATATATTGCTTATCAATGCAGTAAGAATTATATTGATGTAAAAATATCACAACACTTTGAGATGAGGTGAAATTTCAAGCATAGGGTAAAATTTTTATTAACTATACTTACAATATAAGTCCTTTATGGTGTAATAGTTAAGTGGTTGATATTGGAACAATTTAAGTTTAAATCTCACAAATAATTAAGAGGCCTATAGTTGGCGATACATAGCTGGTGTATTGACTTAGTAATGGTATAGGGACTGAAACCTTTGTTTGTCAGTCATTTGTTTGTATTACAGAGTAGTGTAAGTTCATTTAATCTCTTATTAAATTGATTAAAAAAAATTTAGTTATAATTTGCAATTGTCAAGTTTTACTAAATGGTATTTTTAGTTTCAAAGATATTTATACATGTCGTGTACATTTATATTTCATAGTGTTTTTTTCATCCCTACCTAGTAAAAGTGCATCAACCTCCTTTATCTCATCAAATATAATTCTAATTTGCATTTAGTTATATGTAAATACACATAGATTGGAATTCATTTACACATGGATTTGACAAGTGACATTGTTAATATTCTATTGAGTCTATTGAACATGCATTAATATTATCTATAAAGCATTTTTGTTATGCAATTTACTATTTGTCAACATACTTTTATTTAAGTGTTTCTACTATTCAAAATTTTAATAAATTATATTAAATGCAAAAATTTATAAACAAAATTTCACTTTACGGAGGCTAGCTCCTCTCAAGTCTTTGAAATCTCTTCACTTGCTCCGCATGGTGCTCGTGGTGTGGAATGCTATCCATTTTTCCTCCAAGAGATCAATGCAAAACTCCTCAATCAAATTCTCTTAGCTAATAGCTTTGAAAATCAAATGTGTGCAAATTAATTCATTCACCCCCACTCTTCTATTTATATTTTTACCCCATTTCAATGTCTCCTACCTTCTACCCCCTTGACCTCCCCACCTTGCCCCTCCGATCCCATCCATGCCTACCCTCCTCTCCTCCCCCGCTTGATCCCTCTATTCTATTTTTTTTTAATCCATTTTGATTCAAATTTATGGACAGATTCAATCAACTTGTTCCAAATTTAATTCAAAATCTTGCAACAATCAATTTGCATAAATTTTTCATTATAATTTAAAATTCAATATATACTTTTTTGTTTTTAGATATGTAACTTATTATCGCTATAATATATCATTCCCACAACCATTTAATTGACCCCTGCATCATTAACAAACACTAATTATGCTATGTCCAAATGGTCCAACACATTATTTTTCTGACCAATACTCTAGTTTTAATTAAATAGGGGAAATCTATTTACAAAACCTAAATATTTCAAGTTTGACATCAGTTCTACAATAAATTAATTTCTTTCCTGTCCAGATCACTATATCTATTAACTCTTTTCATTATTTTTTTGGCATTTGTCCATTTTATTGCACAAATTCTCGAGGGGGAATCATCACACTCATTCCCATTTATTTGGGACAAATATCTTTTTTATTAATCGTCAACACTCTACTTCTTATACTATTCTTCCAAAAAATATTGTTTCATAATACTATTTCTAAGAGGGGAAGATGTAGACACCTAAATTACATTTAGTGTCAACATACACCTAAAACCTATTAATCATTATTATTAATATAATTCATGACATCTCCCTCCAAATTAAAATAATTAAATAATTGTGCACACTTCTAAATCTTTATTTAGATATTAAATCTAGACTTTTACACGTCACCCAACATCTTACAGCTTAATCTCCTTCACATGTTGCTAATGAAGTGTTATCAAATTCACAAGTGAATCTAAGCAAATTAAAACATGTGAAAAGCCCTTTTATACACCAAAATGTTACCAATTCTCTTTTGCATTGGAAGATTGAGAAACCATATTTTTGAAGAGAAAATCATGTTTACATTACAATGGAGGAAACTTGCATATTTAAGTTATAAGTTTGTGTTTACTATTTTCTTTAATTATTGCTCTATCTTAGGTTGAATTTAGCTTAGATTAAGATTGCATTATTAGTTATTTCTTAGAATATATATATTTAGTTCAAACACATAGATCACATTTTAAAAAAAATTCAATAAGATGAACTTAGCTTTAATACAATGAAGAGATTATCCCAAGAATATTTATCAATGATAAAAGAAAGTACATTAAATTAAAGAAATCACAAATAAAATTTAACCTCTCAAGATGAAAATAATAAATGAGATAATAATTTTAAAGTAGGGAACCAAACATATTAGAGAAAAACGTACGTGATCTTATAACAAAGTTTGTCACCAAAAACTTCATAAGTACAAGATAGAATCAAAAGCATAATGAGAATAAGAAAGATAGAGATTGATTTTTTAACGAGGAAAAGAGGATATAAAAGACTCTTTTATAAAATAAGAGAAAAATAATGGGAGTTACAAAGAATCTCATGATTATCTTAGAAGTCTCATTTGTGTGTGTCACTTGTGGCCTAGTCCCTTAAAAACTGAAGGGTGGTGTTTTCCAAGTAGAGAAAGGGGTTACTTATACAAGTAACTCTCAAATCATAAAGGGGAACAAAGAGGTAAGTGCTACTTCATAGAATCTAGATTTATGTGAATTTATAATTCATATAAATAAAAAATCTATACACATAAAAAAGAATTTAGGATAGATAAATTATCCTAAATAAAAGGTAATTCTAACACCATCTGATCAATACTCGTAGTGGAAAAGGAGGAGGTCATAGGGCTTCTATGAAGTTGAACCAATGTGCTATACAAGTTTTAGATGAGGTCATAGGGCATCTTCCCACTGATAGTGTGAAATAAATAGAACTATAAAGGAATTAATCTAGTTTAGGGTATTTCAAAGAACTTGCATTTAGAAATACATTTACAAATTCAAGACATCTTCTAGAGGAAGAGGGTTAATCATATATGGTATTCATAAGCCATGAATGTATAAAGAGTGCCAAGTGAATTTTCGTATAGAAAAGATAATCCTCCTCTTATATGGTAATAAATCAAGCATCTAAAAACAAAATGGTCATTGTTATCAAGATTTAAAGAGTATATTTGAAAAATATGTAACTTCCAAAGGATATTGGGATAATGGGTGTGAATGCAACATGGATGGGAGAAATCTTTCCATGTTTGAAATCTTTATAAGGATTAAACAAGACAAATTTGGTGGGATGCATGAATATATTGAGTGGGATAGTGGAAAGGTACTTGGGTGGCCTCAAATCTCTAGATATTTTTTTATAGGCCCAGGCTAGGGGTCTCACCAATATAATTGAAATATATCTATATGATTCAATTAAGGTACTTACTATCAAATTGACCCATGTGGGTCATATAGATTTGTGTAATTGAAATCCATAAACTAATGTGTCCATGTGGGTATTTTTTTGGTAGACCATCTCTTCAATGAGCAATTTATACTAGGTAATCCACCCATATCTTCAAATTGGGTGCATGCTGAGGTAGATGTAAAGAATGGAAAGGAAGATATATTTTTTTATTTATGTAGAGATAAGAATAAAGTTAACTAATATGCAAGATATATTATTTGTTTTGGTTTTATTGAAATAGAGTGAAGTAATTGACATAAGGAATCACCACATCACTATCTATGATATGGACCGAATCACCATCACTCACTTCACTATAGTCTTTATGATAGGACTTCAAGAGGTGTTGTAACTAAATACAAAATATTATTTGGATTGTATTTTATTTGTTGTTTAAAAGATAGACAAAAATATTTTTTAATAAAGGAAACATAAATTAAATGTTTTTGAATGAAAGAAACTTAAATTCCAACCCTATTGTCCTATGCAATGAAATTTATAGAATGAAATAAATCCTCTTGGAATACATTTTGGATTTGAAAGGAAATGGGGGTTCAATAAATTACATTTTCCTTAGTAATAAGGGTTTTAGTAAACACAACACCCCTTAATTTTGTAACTCTTTCCAATTCCATTGTGATATTCAATTTATCTCCCTAGTGTCTATGCTAGAGGTGTTAGTGTTTAGTGTGTTTATTTGGATTTTATTTCCCTGAATAATACAATACTAATCTCCACTCTTGGATTCCTGATTCATACTAATTTCAATATCTCCTCCTTAGTTTTCCATTTGGAAAGTTGTTTTCCTTTTTTTAGCTTTTCATAGAGGTCATATGTAAGTGGTGGTAATATTTTTTGTCATTCAAAGGACTTTACAAGGGATATAGCCACGCATGTTAACCATGTTCTTTCTTTTTGACCTATATCAATTGTGTCTTTTGAAAGAGTCAAACCTTGTGATTCGTGTATTGTTAATACCCAAGCCAACTATAAGGGTAGTTTCTTTGTGTTGCCCATTTGTATTGGTGTAGTTGGAATTGTACATGAAGTTTCATTTTCAAATGTTATTACAGAGTAACTATCAAACTCAACCATAAAATATGTAGGTGGTTTTAGTGGGGCACTTCACAGTTTGTATATTATACTTTGAATATACCATTGATATCTATTTACAAGACCTAATTCTATCCAAATATTGGAGGTTAACATGACCATTGCATCCTTAGAAATTAGTAACTCCACATCAAGTTCATCATTTTGACATCCTACTAGTGCATTGACACTATTTACCTTGGTTGAAATGTTATGTAAAAAAGGGTGTTTCAATGAATGTAGGGTGGTTTATGAAGAAATATCAATGTGATAAGAACCAAAATCTTGTCCTCAATCATTTCTTCAATTTC
This sequence comes from Torreya grandis, assembly GCA_037957365.1. NCBI lineage: Eukaryota > Viridiplantae > Streptophyta > Pinopsida > Cupressales > Taxaceae > Torreya > Torreya grandis. Next base: position 3,064,546 of record JARHVA010000069.1, read on the forward strand.
AAATATTTCTACTCAAAGTTATACCACACAACATAAGAACTCAACTTTCTCACCATCTTTCATATAGAGAGTATGAAGCTTGGGCTGGAGATGGAGGATCTTTATTTGGTCCTTTACCTCATATATAGTGGATATAATATCCCAAGCCTCATTTTATGTTGATTCATCTTAAATATGAGGTTGAACCTCATCAATGATATTAAGTTTGATTAACATCAAGGCTTTGTCATTGGACTTGTCATATTTTGATTTCTCATCAGCATTGGTAGGATAGGTAATTATACCAGTGATGATGCCCCATAATTATTCAAATTGAAGGATCATGAGCATCTTCATCTTTCATGTGGAAACATTTGTCTATTTGAGAAGTTGGGAATCAAAAAAGAGTAATTTTGATGCATATATTATCTTTACTTATTAAAGCAAGATTTCACAAATCTTAAAAAAAAATAAAAAATTATTACTTCAAAATTTTGCATTAAAAAAATGTACCCTATTGATGGTAAAATAGATTCATTTATAGAGGTTTTAAAAATAATAGCCTTCTATCTAGGACTATTAGCTAGGTATTTTGTAGGCTAGCAAAAGTACCTAAACAACAATTTCTAGTGACTCTATTAGGGAATGCTAACTTAACTAGAGATTAAATTACATTATCCACTCTAGGGTAAGATAGATGCAAACTAATGTTTATTTATCCAAAATTTCATGTTTTCCACATCATTGTGTAAGAAGTTTCATGCAAAATTTAAAGGCACACTTGTGATTTGAAACGTTACATGTCAAATAATCGCTTTATTTATCTTGAGTTTCTTTACTTGTCAAAAGTAATCGCTTTGATTTCCTTGAGTCATTTCATGTCAAGTAAATGATTTTTTTTAAGTCATGCATGTTAAGTAATTACTTATAGAGTCTTTACTTATAAATCTGAAGTAATCTAAATAAATCCTTAGAAAAGCATAAGTGTTTCAATTTGGAAAATAGACCTTTCACTAGAGCAAGAAGAGCTTAAGGCCAAACTCATGACTTCTTTCAATTGAAAGAATGGTTTAATTTTAGCTTTCTTATTCAAACCAAAATGAGAAGAGTGAATTTTTCACTTGTGAGACAAGTGTGAACTCCTGTAAATTAGCTAAAACACAATTATTTAGGAATAATCCAACCTATCAATCCTCAATTTTTTACTTCTAGAAGAATGGTGCAACAACTCCCTGTTCCTTGGGGGCAGTGATTGGCCCATTGAATTTACTGCCTCTTCTCCATGACTTACCTAAGGGGTCAAGAAATAAATTTCCTAAGTTCACAAGGGATGGAAAATAAAGTCCAGATGAGCATTTAGCTACCTTCTTTGTATCTTGTGGAGTGATTGCATTGAGCATTAAGATGTCTCAGTCAGAATCTTCAATGAAACCTTGCATGGCATAGATTATGAATGGTTTTACCATCTAACACCTGGCACCATAAATAATTGGGCCACTATGCATGAGAAATTAGAAAAAAATATTTAAATTTGCTGAAGACTCACACATATTGCTGACCCAATTGACCTATCTTAAAAAAGAACCCCATGAATACATGTGGGTTTTATTTGCTAAGTTTAATAGATTTTTTTACAAAATACCTCAGGATACATAACCCACTTGTGATAACTATAAGTGATTTTTCATTAATGTTGAGTTACCAGAGGTTAGCTACTAGCTATGTAGAGCATGTCCTATTGATTTAGCAACTACTCACAACATTTCTATAGAGGTTGAAGATGACCTTATCATGGTTGTAAAGATCAAAAAGATAAATTTCAAGGTGGACAATTATGATTCAAATACATTGTAAACCAATATGTATCCCCTATTATAGAAAATGGAAAATGACTTGCTGCAAGTTAGAAGACAAATTACTCAAGGTGTTCATGTTGCTCTTGCCAGGAATGCACCTACATGCAATTTTAATAAATAGAGCCAAAACCATATTGTTGGACCTCCAAAAATATTTGAAATTGAATATTCTCCAAAAAACCACATCAAAATGAACATATAAGATCATATGACTGATGAACTTGATCAAAGTTTTGATGATGAATATGACTTTGTAGATCCTACTAGTGATTCCAACATAGGTTACCTTGAATATCAATTAAAAAGTGATTATGGAGAAATGATTGAAGAAGATCATAGTCATTCTTTTTTAGTGTTTACAAGGTCACAAAATCAACAAGTAGGTGAAAAATATTCTAATGAACAATGGAAAGATAAGGAAGACTCTAGGCTAGACGTTAGCATTCTTATAAGAGGTAGTCCTTTACTTGTTTCTCCTACTCCAAAAGATAAAAAATGTATCATATTATTCTTCTCAACCTCATAAGCCAGTTAGTCACACATCTAAAGTTAATCATACTTTTTCCACATCTATCCCTTCCTTTGAAATTATTGGCCACATCAAGAAAACCAAGATTCAAACTTCAGGAGCTAATTACTTGAGGGCCTATCTAGATTAGTTGAATAGACTAGTCAAATATGTTCAAAGTAAATGATTGAGAAATACAGTCAATGATTCTAAATTTATCTTACCTTCTCCCAAATAGGTATCTTTTTAAAACAATGCTAAAACTACTTCTCCCACATATGATTCCACATTCAAAAGAATTGAGCCATTATATGCATCCCTATTTATTAATGGATTCAATTTGAGCAATTATATCTTGAAATTTAGAGCGTATGATAATGTCATGCTAGCATAAGTATAGATTCCCTTTGCCTCACTTTAACTAAGTCAATAGGGATATGTTACTCAATGGAGAGACAAGTTCCTTTGATTAGACAAATCAAGAATGCTCAAGTTGTTCTAGCAACCTTTCCAGATAAAAGGCTTAAAATGATAATTTTGTTTGTAGATATTCCTATTTATTATGGAATTTTGTCTAGTAAATTTTTTTTCAAAGTTATGGGTGGAGAAGTCAAGATGAATTGGTCATGTTCTCACATTCCAATCAAAGGAGTAAATCAAAAACTTGAGTCTGAGAAGAATTCTAAATATACAATCTCCAAGTCTAATGATCCAAGATCACATATTATTTTTTATTAATCAGATCATGGAGTCTATTACCTTGAATTAGGAAAGGATATACAAGAAACAGAGATACAAGAAGAAGAGAAAATATGGACTGAAGAATTTGATGGCAGATGCTATTTTCTTGGTTCAGGTGTTAGAGTTGTATTGATATCACTAGATGGTAAGGTATATCCTTAATCTTACAAGCTTATGTTTGAAAACACTAACAACATATCATAGTATGAATCATTATTGTTAGTAATGGAACAAGCAAAATAAAAGGGATTGAAACTTCTTAAAGCAAAAGGAGATGCTAAGTTGATAGTGAGATAAATTTATGGGTAATACCAAGTGAAGATGGATAATTTGAGGCACTACCATGACCAAGTTCTTAGTGAAACACTTAATTTTGTAGTCTTTTCAATCAATTCTATTCTTGATGATCAAAACTCTAGAGCTATTCTCTTAGAGTTACTGTAGCTTTGCTCAAGCCAAATCAACAACCCACACTTTTTAGAGAAGGTGACTATAGAATATAGATGGTTTCCATCCAAAACGTCAAAATAATGTTAATCAATGACAACTCTTCAATGATGAAAAATAGATAGCTAATTTCCTTGAGCAGCAAGACGATTTTGGAGAATTATATTTTGAAGGAAGTAGTTCACTTCCATGTCAGACAACAAAAGGTAATACTGACCCTGAACATGATGATAATGATGAAGTAATTCAATTAAAGGGAAATAATATCCCTAAAGGGTTAGTTTCTTTAGATAATATTTTTGATAAACATGATCAGTTTCTAAAGAAAAAGAAAGAGTATGGTGAGACTTCTTCTCTAGAAGTACAATAGGTCACTTTGGGTACTGAAGAAGAACCCAAGATGGTCAAAATTGGAAAATGTTGTTCCCAAGAAGAAAAATAAGAATTCATTAAGATTATTAGTAAATACATTGATGTGTTTGCTTGGTCTTACAAAGACCTGAAGACCTTTCAGCCAAAAGAAATTCAACATTACATTCCATTTCATCCAAAGGGAACCCTTTCAGGCAAAATCTTCACAATTATAATCTAAAAATATAAAGTAATATCTTTTATAAAATACAAAATTTACTTGATGCCAAAATAATTTATCCCATTCATCATTTGGAATGGTTAGCTAACATTATCCTACTAAGAAAGAAGAATGGAGAAATTTGTTTGTGTGTTGATTTCTAAAATTTGAATCAAGCTTCTTTTAAGGACAACTATCCATTACCAATTGTGGATCATACCTTGAAAGTAGTTACAGACTCATAAATGTTGTCCATGTTAGATAGAGTTTTAGGATATAATCAGATAAAAGTGGCTGAAGAAGATGAATACAAAACAACTTTCACAACACCATGGGGGATATTTTCATATCAAAAGATGCCCTTTAGAATTATAAATGCTAGAGAAACTTATCGATGAGTGATGGATCTAACATTTAAAATCTAAAGAACAAGAGTATAGTTGTGTATCTTGATGATTTGACAATCTTCTTTAAGAAGAGAGGTAATCACTTGGATGATTTAGGAGAAGTACTCATCCAGTGTAAGAAACATGGGATTTCATTAAATCCTAATAAATCAATATTTGTCATGACTAAATAGAAGCTTCTTGGTCACATCATCTCAAAATAAGGAACAAAGATTGATCTAGAAAGGGTGAAAGCCATTCAAATTTTACCTATGCCTACATCCAAAAAATGGGTACATTTATTCTTTGGTAAAGTCAACTTCTTGAGAAGATTAATTCATGACTTTGCTAAGTTGACTTAACACATTTATGACATGATAAAAAATAATCAATATTTCAAGTGGAATTTTTAAGGTAAAATGACATTTGAAAGGATTAAAGAAACCATAACTCAAGCTCCACTGCTAGTTTCTCCTGATTTTAGTAAGGAATTCATTCTTTATTGTTATTATTTTGAGCATACAATGTCAGCCATACTTATATAAAATAATTATGAAAATATTGAATCCCTTATAACTTTCATGAGCCATCCATTGAAAAGTTAGACCTAAAATATACATATATGGAAAAATAAGCCTTTGTTGTAGTCAAAACGTGTAAATACTTCATGTACTACATCTTATCTTCACACACTAAATTATATATAACTAACACTACAGTGAAATCTATTCTAACACAACAAGAGTTGGGATTACTAAGAGGCGCCTAGGTAGCCAAATTTTAAGAGTTTGGTCTTGACATCATACAAACAAAGCTAGTGAGATAAGAGGCTTGTGCCAACTAATGATAGAAAGTAAATCAAATAACATGGATAGGATGATGTCTTTGATTCAAGATGAGTTAGATGAAGATTTTACCATGGTATTTTTTTTGATCTTGTTGATGAATGGTATAATAAGATTGATTTCTTCCTAACTTATAGATAATTCCTAGCTCATCTTACACGTAAGGAAAGATGGACCATCAAGGTGAAGTCAAAGGATTATGTCCTTTGGAATAATGGTTTGTATAAAAGAGGAATTGATGATGTTTTCCTTCATTGTGTGGATAAAGAAGAACAAAATAGACTTTTATAATAGTTGCATGATAGAGCATTTGGAGGCCACTTTTTAGCATGAGTTATAGCACACAAAATCCTATGAGTAAGGTATGATTGGCCCATTCTTTTTTAGGGTACTTTAGATTGGGTTTTTAAATGTCAAGCATGTCACCATTTTGTGGGATGTCCAAAGTTTCTAGCACTACCTTTAAAACTAGACATAATTAATGAACCATTCTACCAATGGGGCATAGGTTTTATTGGTATGTTGAATCCCTCATCAATTTCTAGCCATTGTTATGTTTTATCTTCCACTTATTACATCATCAAGTGGGTAGAAGCCATTCCTATCAAGCATGCCACATCTGAAGTTGTATGTGATTTTATCAAGGAAAAAATTGTAGTGAGGCTTGGTGTTCCTCACAAGATAGTAATAGATGATGTAGCTAATTTTTATTTAGATGAACTAACTCATTTCTGTTACTTACATGAAATAGAATTAGTTCACTCTTCAAATTAATAACCTAAAGGGAATAGTTAAGCTAAGTCAAAAATTAAAAACTTGATGATAATTATTCATAAGCTAGTGGATAACAATCAACATACCTAGCACAAGAAGTTATTTAATGCATTGTGTGCTGACAGAATCACTCCAAAGAAATCCATTGGCATGTCACTATTTCAGTTGTTGTATGGAATAGATGCTAAAATACCCATTACAATAGAGTTTCCTGCTTTACAACTGTCCAAAGTGATTGAAGATACAACTTATAAAGATTTTTTAGGTAAGAGGATTATGTTTTTATCTAAACTGTAATAAGTGCATACTCAAGTTATTGATCGTTTAGCTAATCATCAGAGGAAAGTGAAGAAGATTTTTGATAAAAAGGCTAAAGAAAGAAATTTTGAAGTTGGTGACTTGGTCCTACTATGGGATAAGAAACATGAACCCAAAGGGATGCATGGTAAATTTGATTCACTATAGAAGGACCTTTCACAATAAATAATATTGCTAGAAAATATAGCTTCATCCTACATTATCATGATGGAATTACACTACCGCTACGTTAAATTGGGTGTGCTTGAAGCTTTACAAGAATTGAGTAGCAGGGTAACACATGTATGTATATAAATAAGTCCTTAATTTTTATTTTGTACCTTTCTTTTTCTTTCTCTACTTGTTTGTTTTCTAATTTTTTGTCATTGAGTTTTTTTTACATGACTCCATACCCAATAGACAAGACTCAAAACCAGATATACTGGGATCTAATCATTTCTTCCTTCTTTCTAATAAAAATAAGATGTCCCCAATTAGAGCCAGCTGGTGTCCCCAAAAGTTTACACATAGAATTTTGGGTCATTCCTATTGAATGTTTTGCCTTATATTATATGTGAGTCAGTTGTCTTTGTTAAAATGTAGCCCCTTGAATAAGACTTCATATTTAGTTTTTTTCATTATGATTGTTTGCTTCAAATTGCTCCAAAAGGTTAGAAATGTCTTCCTGGGTCATATTTATAAAACCCATTTTATCCATCTTTCCAAGAGATTCAAAAATTTAAGTGTTGGGATTCATTGTTAGGCCAATTTGAGTTCTCAAGGTTACTTCACTTATGCCCTTTTAAGTAAGTTTTTTCTATAAACTTGAATTACACCATCTACATCAATTTAGAATTGCGTAATGACTTTACTTCTCATAAAAAGCTAAGTAAAGTAGTTTCATAAACCCACATAGTAGTATTTAAAACAAACCAAGGTTTTGAAGTTGCTTCACTAACTCAAAGTCATAAGTAAAAGTAGTTAGGGTCCAGAAGTCCAAAGTACTCACAAACATAGACCAAACTAGGGTTTTGGAGGTACTTTTCTTTGAAGAAAAAAATAAGAAATGTAGTTTGTGAAACCTGATAAATGTCAAAATGCTTGCATGGATTAATTAAAATAATTCACTTAGTTGTCATAAATCAATGGGTTAATATAAATACTTGTAAAATCCACCTCATTTCCTACCTAGCTTTCATGTTTTTTAACCTAGTTGTTGCCCTTGCAAATCCCAAGTGACACCATCTGAAATTTTGGAGTGATTTTTCATTAATTCGTTCATGACCCATTTATAATCAAGGTATGTAGAGTGTTTTCCATTTGTTTTCATGTTTCCTTATTTGGTTTTCATCTCATTTTTCCCATGGTAAGTTTTTGTTTGCCACTTTGAAAGTTTCTATGTTATTTCTTTTTTTTTCAATTGTTTGTCATTTTTACATGCATTGATGTTGTAAAACCTTGTAAAACCCTTAGATAATTTTTTCATGAGAAGAGCCTAAACAAAATCCCTAAAAATTAAAATTTTCTACAAATTCACTAGCATTTGACCTAGAACATACTACCCAAGATTTTCAAAACCTCTTACTTATTCATAGTACTAAACCCTAGTAGTTGGTCTTAAGAAACCCATATCTCACAAAAGACTTTTTCTACTCAAATTTTGAATAATTGATTACTTCTTAGAGTTTCGATTACTCATTTCTTTTGCTTCATCAAGGTTTCCAACCCAAGTAACTTGACCATAGAAAACTGAGTGACTTGACCAATTAAACCCATAGTTGTAAATTATTATTACTCACTCAGAGTTTTTAATTCTTAAGACTTAAGAGATTCCAAGACCTTCCTAGGGTTATGACACCCTGTTACTTAGCATGATTTTTTTGGAGTTTTCAAAGCTTTCTACTACTGGAAGCTCCTTTTAACCTAAAGGTTGCTTAAGATTGTTACTTAGGACAATAACTTGACTTAGTTGTTCAACCTTTTCTAAATTAGTAGGAACAATTACTGATTTTTCAAGAGCATTCACCAAGCCTTCCCAGTGTTAATCACAACAAATGTCAAGATTAGAAGAAGCAACTAGAGTAGAAGAAGTAATAACTCTAATTGAAGAAGTTTTTGAGCTAGTACTTAAATAAGTTCTAGGGCCTAGTATAAGAGGGAAGACTAAAACAAAGGGATTTGAGAAACCAAAGGGAGAAAAGATGAAGTATGAATACAAAGGATACCCTATTGAGTTATGTATTACTTCTAACTTATTTGAGATAAGTGATACTGACATGGGACATGATTCTATAACTAAGCTATTAGAAAGGTCAAAAGTCATAATTAAGACACCACTCATGTAAGAAATGACCAATAGTGGGATCCTGCAAGCTACAACATTCCCAAGTTTTGCACAAATTCGTGAGTTTGTCCTAGAGTGTGCTAAGTACTATGATTCTCTTACTAGGACAATAAAAGATACTGCTAGTAATGTGGTGATAAGGTTAGATGTTCAATATTTTTATTACTATTTGAAGATCCTGATAAGATATAAAGTGCTTGATGGATTAGATGCAACTTGGGAGGCAGTTTCCCATTTTGGGTGTGTTTTTATCCAATTCATCAATTTCAAATATCCTAGAGTTGGTGGTTTCACAAGGACACCAGTTAAATTGTCAAGGTACCCTACTAACAAATGGATTCTTATGGAGTTGATTAGGTAGTTGGTAGAATTGCATGACCTACAGTTAAAAATTCATCATTCTTCACTTAGTTTCCCTATTGTTATTGGCCATTATCATTGTGCAAGTATCTGTAAGGCCAAGAATGTACAAAAATAAATGTATCACAAATAAAATCAATCACATTTTAAAGATAGAGCAAATTTTGATTTCATAGGCATAACTAAAAACATACTTTATCCTGAGTATATGCATATTCTTGTACTTGAAGACTTCTGTATTGATTGTAGAGATGAGTTTGAAGTGACAAAAAGAGACAACAACAGGATGATTGTTGAACAAATATGCTCTTTTTATTTGGCTATAATTCCATAAAATATGGAGGATGACAAACAAGTGATTCATGTTTCTTATCATGCAATAGGAGGGGATAATGCTTCACTTCTAGAGATTGACTTTAAGACGAATCAACTCAAAACTATTGCTAAGATAAATTTAATAGTTCTCACTATGACTTCAACATGGCTTCTTAGTATGGGCTTCTGCATGAAGGGGCTAGTAATGACAGAAATGGGTCAAGTTAGTCATAAAAAGAAATCAATATAAATAAAAAGTAGTCAAAAACCCAAAAAGAAGTTGAAATTGAAAAACATTGATGATACATACTCCTTGGTGAAATAACATGAACTAGTTTAGCTAGTTACTCCTACATCTCCTATGGTCGCTTCCACAACTACTCCCCCTTATAACATTCTTCCTTCTTCCATTCCTCCTTCTATCACATCCACCACATCTTCATCTTCATTATTGGTGAAGGAAAAGGAATTAATTCAACCAGTAATAAAAATATGAATCTTTTCACACTCATGCCACCTCCAAAATCTCTAATTTTCAAGTCTCCTAAGAAACCTATTCGAAAGGAGACTAAGGTTCCTCCTCCTCTACCTTCATCCACTCCACTTACTACTCCTCCTCCATCTCCTTCTCAGGATCACCCCACCATCACTTTTGTTTAAGAGCTAGAGTAGGTAACTGCTAGAGACATGACTGTATCTTAGGAAGTATCTTAGTAACAAGTAACAACTGAACCTGAGGACAAAGAAAAAGAGAAAGAGGTAGAAAAAGAACTAGAGAAAGAGGATGCGATAGAGAAAGATAAGGAGAAAGAAAAATATGAGGAATAAATTTTCAATGTAGTTCAAGATGTTTCAGATGCATAAGAAGTTTTTTCTAAGGAGTTAGTGGTTAGAAATAATCAATAACAAATAGTAATACATTCAACCAATTCAACTAGTATAGATTTATCTTCATGGTTGGCATTACAGATAACTCTTGAGTAGAAAGAATAAATTAACTTGGAGGAAATAGAATTGCATCTTTTGAGAAGTCTTGATCTTAAGGGTAAGAAGCCTAAGAGTGCTAAAATGATTACAAAGCTGATAATTGAGCCTTCAGGATAGAAATTTATAGAGATATCAGTTCCTCCATAGGGCAAGAATAAAGGTGAATTTACTGAAGAAGATCTAATAGTTACAAAGGTATCCCTTAGTGATGTCACTATAGAAGGCTTGAAACAAGAGATGTAGACACTAATCAATATTCTTTTCTAGAAGCTTGATGAAGAGAAAGCTGATAAAGAAAAGTTAAAGGAATAAATTGTTAAGTTGTGTGAAATAATTACCAAGGTGGAAAGATCTACTCCTCAACAAACATTACTTTCAAGAGGTGCATTTGATCAATAAAAAATAATAGAGGTATAGGAAACTAGGGATAAGGATAAATTAGTTGATGAATGAATTGAGAAGATGCTAAAAACTCTGTAGAAATGGTTTCTTAAGGTCCCATTCACTTTGGAAAACATTGAGAATAAATTATCACAGATAAAGACAGTGATGAAGAAGATAGAAAATGAGAATGGAATCTCTGAATTGCAATAAAAAAGACTTTAGTGAATATATTATTTAAGTGAGAAGGTTTTGATTGAAGAATAAATTGTTCTAAAAGGATCATTAAAGAAGGAAAAATAATAGGAACATCTTATATCTTTTTATATGCATATTCTTGGAGTAATGCTTGAAGAGATGAATACTCTTGAAGAAGATGCTCGTAATGTGAAAGTGGACCTGGAGGACTATATCTTCTACATGATAAATTTTTGGTCTCATAAAATGCCAAGGACACCTAAACAGTTGCACCAACAGTTCATGCAATTAATTTAAAAGGCCATAACTCCTTTTATATCAAAATATATAAAGGATTTAAGTAAAAGTCAACAAGAGGTCAAGAGGCTTGCACATAGGTTTTGAAGTTAAAATCTTATTGCAAAAATTTGGAAATGGAACTACTGAGATATGAAATAAAATGGCAATCAGTTGCCAAATTAAAAAGATGCAATAATTTAGTTCATGATGTCCCAAAGTATCAAGTACAAGGCAAAGTGCAGATCTAAAGTTCATGAATTGGAATGATTATTGTTACTTTTCTTCTCAAAAATTTCTTTTATTTTCTTCTATATTTTTCTATTTTCTTCCAATGTCTCAAGTAATATGTTTGAAGTAACTTTTTTAAAGTAATTACTTTTTAAGTATGTCATTTAGTGAATTTACTTGTAAAAGTAAGTTACTTTGTAAAATATAAGAATAAAGTAACTTGGTTAGATGCCATTACTTGAAGTTATTTTGTAAAACTAAATTACTTGAGCAAGCTCTATGTAGCATACAAAGAGATTGTTTTTGATCCAAATGGTGAAACCAACAAGTGCTACATGTCATCGACCACTGGATGCACACAAGAGAAATTCTAGGAGGACACCTCTTAACAGTTTTTAGTTTTTAGCATAGCACATAGGAATTCAAGGAGTTGTTTCCTAATTGATTTTGACATCTGAAATAGTATAAGTAATAGTGAAGGCCTCCATGCTAAAGGAGGGTAATTTTTGAATAGAAATTGTAACTGAAGTAAGAGATTTTAGACAATTTGAAACTTTGTATTTATATTTTTGAGTTTTTCTTTTGTATAAAATTAGTTCAAAGTGAATAAGAAGAAATTTGATTTCTATGGAACTTTGCATCCAAGGAGATCATTTGATGCATTTAGTGAAGATTAAAATGGTAAACTTTGTGTTATATTCAAATATGAATTCAAGTTTTTATTACTCATTTATTGAAATAATTATCACCTCTTAATTTTTTATTTAATTGTATGGATACAATAAGCTCTGTGAAAATACTTGTTGTGAAGTACAACTTCTTTCTTCTCATATATTCTAATCATTTCATTTTATATTTCTCAGAACTTCTTTACACATTCTCTGAAATAGTTGCTTACTTGTTGTAAAATCACTTTGTTATGGTTCATGAACTTTGTGATTAAAGTAATACCCCAAAATAAGATGACTTGTGCATATCATGTGAATAATTATTATAAATTGTGAATAATTAAAAGTTTTGACAAATTATAAGTAGATAGACATAACCATATAGGATATTTATCATTAAATGAAGGGGATTTCATCTCATGATTACCTAGGTACTTTTCCTAGCCTATAAAATATCTAGCCAACAGGGACACACTCATGCAGAATAGAAAATGCCTACCAAAGGGATCTCCTCAATGGAACACTCTTCTTCAAGAGTGAAGGAACTCTTCTTTATGGTAGCCCTTGTTAGGATGTGGAGCTAAAAGCTTCAACTGGTGCAAACAGGGAGGAGGTTGCTGAGTTCCAGGGAGACCGACGACGGCAGGGTGGACAGGAAGGAAACTGACATTGGCAGGATGTCGGCCGACAACGGTCACCTCCAGGCAGATAGGGACCGACGTCAGTTGCCTGTGGTAGTTCTAGAACTACTTGTTCCATGGACAGTTAGTTCGTTGAACCGAGTGTTTGCATGTAAAGGCTATTTTTGGTCTTGAGTTGCGTGTCTAATTATTATAATTAGGTTAGTCTAATTATTATATGCATGAGATCTATATATGGACTCATAGGCTGTAGTGTAAGTCTTGTAGCTAGTGAGTAAGAGAGCAATAAGCTCCTTCAGAGAGAAGAGAGTAATGGTGTGTTCCTCCTAGTGCCAAAGTACCAAGGTGGGTACTGGATTGGAGAATCAAAAGGGTTCTTCATGTGTGTATGATCTTGGTCAGCATGTGGGCATGAATTTCTATAGGAGATCTACAATGGTGAGTAAGGTCTAGTTATTTGCAGGTAGCAGCAGAGAGCAGGTGATCTACTTGGAGTACGGTTGTGTACTTGGTGAACTGACAGCGTGTTACTGACTGGTTGGAGAGGTGAACATCAATTCTGTATTGGAATTGATTGTTGTGACCAAGAGAGAGAGGGAAGGTCTTGAGGAGTGGCAAACCTTTGAGGTGGAGAAAGAAGTGGCATCTTCCTTATTGTATATTCTTCTGAGTGATTATTAATACAATTGTGTATTGTCTCTCAATTACTGTGTTGTTTCATATTTCTAGTTACTTATTGATTCTGGTTAAATTCTGCGTTTAGTTGCTAATACGAGAAGTAATCATATGTGCTCTAATTGGTAGAGCAAGATCCTTACAAGTGGTATCAGAGCCAGGTTGGGTTCACTAACAGGTGGTTTCAGATCTGGTAGTGTTTTTTGATTACAGGTCACTCACAGGGGTTTCAAATTGAGTGGGAGTATAGCAATGGCAGAAGAAAGTAAGCTACAAATGGAGAAACTAAATAGCACGAATGGTCTGATTGATGGAAAGAAAGAGTAGGTAAAAAGAGATCGTTGGTCGATAGAAGATCAGCTTGTGGAAGCATATGTTGCAGGTAATATTGCACAGGGTGTTTTGGATAAAGTGGAATCTTTGTTTACAGATTCCTTTGCCTCTTTTCATGCAGCCCGAAATAGAGCATCTTTTCATGGGTATGTCTTTGGAGACTTTGGAGAGATTTATTTAGGGGTTGGAGAGCCTTGTCAGATGATTGACGAAGGGGAAGTGAAGCTGAAATTGCAGACGGATGACACACAGTGGTTGAAGGAAGTCATGCAGGTACCAGTCTTGGAGATGAGTCTAATTTCTTCAAGAAATTTGGGTGATGAGAGATGCACTGTAACTCTCACAGTGGATACACTTGAATTAGATGGTGGTAAGAAAGTAGGTATCCTTTATCTATCTACTTATATTGCTGATTCACCTTCTGTTGTAGAGATGTGGCTTCATAGGCTTAGTCATATATGTAGGAGGAGAATGCAAGTTTTGAAGCGAAGGTCAGATGTCTTTGACAAGCTAAAGAACTGGAAAGCCTTGGTGTTCATGGAGGAGATGACAGACAGAGATCAGGTGAGGGAACTGAATTATTCTGAGCAGAGCAGGGTTGATTTGATCAAGTTTTTGATCCATGGAGAGCTCACAGGTAAAAATTTATCACTCACAGACAAACACAGGTACCAGCGTCGGTCATACAGTAACCGACGTCGGCAACAGGAAGACCGACGTCAGTCATGAAGGAACCGACGTCGATAGGAGGGACATCGGCGTCGGCCAGGGAAACGACGTCGACAATCAGGTTCAGTACAGGGAGCCGACATCGGTCGAAAATAGACTGAGAGATGGCTGAGATCGGTCACTGGTATGGATAGTGGGTGGACAGCAAGTCTCAAACGCTCATGTCGAGGTCAAAAAGGGTAAGTGAACCTCATATTCATCGTTCACCTTCTTTATATTGCTTTTTTGATAGTCAAGAACCAGGAAGATGGAAGAGGCAATGCAGGTAGAGTCCAGATACAGTGGGAGCTTGGCATGGATGAGGAGTGTGAGTCCTTGGAGAAGAACCAAATAGGTATTTGTTGGTAGTTTTGTCAGCTGGAAGTAAGCACTGAGAGACGGAATGGATTCCCAAGTTAAATAAGAGAGTGGACAGATACATGAGACAGAAGGCCAAGGCATATGGTCTTGAAGAAGCTGCAAGATAGTGGTACAGGTATTGACAGGTGGATGACTAAGCATGGCTTCAGTCAATGTCAGTGTAACTATTGTGGTTTTGTCTTACCAGGTGGATGATGAGTTGCGACATTATCCAGTTACTGTATGTGGGTAATTTGCTAGCAGGTTTTGTACATACAAGTATTTGTTGAGCTAAGGGTAAGGTTAGTTCAGAGGCGTGTCAGGGAGAATTTGAAGCAGTGAAATTCTTTGGCATAAGAGACATGGAGATTTTATCTCTAGTGGGAGCTGATGTGAAGATGGTGTTGACGGGGTTCATGATGCAAAATCAGAAAGCACACCAATGGGCTGGACAGTTCAAGCTTAGCTTGAAACAGGGTTTGAAATCACATGAGGTCTAGTGTAGACCTGAGTTTTCCCAAGCAGTGGGAGTTGTCAGAAAGTATGGAGCCAATTTGAGGAAGAAGTACTGAAGGGTAGTTCAGTGGATTCTTATAGGGATTAGCAGCAGGTCGACATGCTATGCAGGGTCAAGTTATTTTCTACATAGGTTTGTAGATGCGGATTCGGCAGGTTACTTGGATGACAAAGGCATAAAGGTTAGAGCATCACAGGGTGTGGTGGTTAGTCTTCTAGATTGATCTTGAAGAGGGATACAAGCCAGGGTACAATTAGATAGAGTATAGGTAAAGGTATAGTTGTAGCTGTTTATCTCCAAGTGGGAGATTGTCAGGATGTGGAGCTAAAAGCTTCAACTGGTGCAAACAGGGAGGAGGTTGTTGAGTTCCAGGGAGACCGACGACGGTAGGGTGGACAGGAAGGAAACTGACATCGACAGGATGTCAGCCAACGACGATCACCTCCAGGCAGACAGGGACCGACGTCGGTCACCTGTGGCAGTTCCAGAACTGCTTGTTCCACAGACAGTTAGTTCGTTGAACTGAGTGTTTGCATGCAAAGGCTATTTTTGGTCTTGAGTTGCGTGTCTAATTATTGTAATTAGGTTAGTCTAATTATTGTATGCATGAGATCTATATATGGACTCATAGGCTGTAGTGTAAGTCTTGTAGCTAGTGAGTAAGAGAGCAATAAGCTCCTTCAGAGAGAAGAGAGTAATGGTGCGTTCCTCCTAGTGCCACAGTACCAAGGTGGGTACTAGATTGGAGAATCAGAAGGGTTCTTCGTGTGTGTATGATCTTGGTCAGCATGTGGGCATGAATTTATATAGGAGATCTACAATGGTGAGTAAGGTCTAGTTATTTATAGGTAGTAGAAGAGAGCAGGTGATCTACTTGGAGTACGGTTGTGTACTTGGTGAACTGGCAACATGTTACTGACTAGCTGGAGAGGTGAACATCAATTCTGTATTGGAATTGATTGTTGTGACCAAGAGAGAGAGGAAAGAAGGTCTTGAGGAGTGGCGAACCTTTGAGGTGGAGGAAGAAGTGGCATCTTCCTTATTGTATATTCTTCTGAGTGATTATTAATACAATTGTGTATTGTCTCTCAATTCCTGTGTTGTTTCATATTTCTAGTTACTTATTGATTCTGGGTAAATTCCACGTTTAGTTGCTAATACGAGAAGTAATCATATGTGCTTTAATTGGTAGAGCAAGATCCTTACAGCCCTCAAATTAATATCCCAACATAGCCTATAGCTCTTTCTTATCCATTACCTCAATTTGGTAATACTTATAGTGACAAAAAACTTAGGTACTTGATACCACCACCATGTTTGAATTTTTTCTTAAAAGATATGGTTCGTCAAGTACCACAGATCAAATCTTGTAGTTGGTGGTCAATTATACTACTTTAATGATGTTATCCAATGGTGTTACTAGGTTTTATCTACTTCTGTATGCTGATTCATCACACCACACTTCTTCTAATGCCTATCATGCTAATCTCTAATGTTATTTTAGGGGATTACATTAAGTATCTTTTAGTCAAATGCATTATTGGGGTCCAAACTCTAATGACTATGGCACTTGAGAATGCAAAATCATGGGTAGAATATAAAAATGCTAAAATAGTAAGACACGAGCTCCCAAATAGACTATTTCCAACTCTTCAATGATGTCAATGGAGGAACTAGATCTTGACTAGGTTTTCTTCTTCTGGAATGCCTTTCTATGGATTGTATATCCTTCTCCACATGTCTTGTTTCCACACATTCACTCTTGGAATGCACATATGAAGTTGTCCTCCACTTCGATGAATCTATGATACCATATGAAGATCTCAAGAAGATTTAATGATTTATTGAAAAGAGGTGAAGGGCATATATACAACAAAAAATTGGTTTGTCTATAACTATCCTTAACCATAATAGACTATTGAACTACACCAAACTACATAACCATAGTGACTAGGCAGTATTTATAGATAAAACTAATTATAATAAAGGTGCCTCAACCTTGACAAGATAGGATACTATTCATAGGACACTATTTATGAGACACTATTCATGAGACACTATTCATAGTCACTATTCATGTGATGAGGTGGTAGTCGTGAGCTGGAAATGACTGTGAATGTGATGTGGAAGGTGATGTAGGTGCTGATGTGGCTTGTGATGAGTTGACATAGCCAACAGAGGAATCTAAAAGATATAAGTAAATGTGAGTGGAGGTGGTATGTATCACTCCACTAAGGAGACAAGTTATTGTCTTTTATGATGCACATGATTTTGATTTAACTAAAAAATGAAAAGGAATGGATGTGGGGTAAATTTATTTGTTTACATCATGATTTTGAGTAAAGGAGAAGTTAAAATTTGATGGATAATCTCTTGGAATCATGTGGAATCATATGGGATAGTGGGGAACAAGTTACTATTCCAGATTAGAGGCACATGTGAGAATGGGGCACAATTTTGGAGTCTTGTGAGAGTGGAGGATGATGTGTCACAAGTGGAGGATCCATTTTTTTACCAAAGAACAAGACTATAACCATGTTACTATTGATGAATAGTGGTGCCACTAAAGGGTGGATAATTTCCTTACCTTGCTCATGAAGTTTCCTTGTTTGTCATCATCGTTGTAATTTATATAAATGAAATGCATTATCCTTTATAATTTGAAATAAAGTAGCCAAGATTAGTAAAATATTATAAGCTAGAGAGTTGTGCAAAGGCATTGAAGATTTGCGGAACTAGTTCTTCTCATGTGTATAGTATCTGGTGGTGCTCCTATGAAGGTTTTCTCTGCAAGTGTGTTGTAATATTTATGATTTGTTTAATATATAAAGATGTTTTAAAGTGTGGGTTTTTTCACACATAAGGGTTTTCCTTATGTAATCATGTGTTATGATATGCTTATGATTTTAGTTTTATGTGTTTATTCTAATTATGTAATATGAATCAAGTTTTTTGCATATTCTCCTCTCTTGGTTAGTGTAAGGAATTGTTTCCATGATATTGTATTCCTTTCAAGTGGTATGAGAGCATGGGCAATTTTTTTTTCTAGTTGTGGGTTGTTGGATTTTTTAAATAATCAAGTTTTGAGTGGGATCTTGTGCAAGAGATATTTGGATTTCTTTCTTGCAAGAATTTTAAGATGGAAAACACATCAAGGAGAATGGAGGTTGAAAACTTTTTAAGTAACAATTTTGAGATGTGGAAGCTGAAGATGGAAGATATATTCATTGATCGTGATCTACGGTATGCCATTAATGAGAATGTTTAGAGACCTATAGATCCAACTAAATCATATAAGTATAATGTTATGGACTGAAAAGTGAAAGTTCTCATCATATTGTGCATGAAACATTAAGTACTGATTAATGTCCATGAAGAGGCCATGACAAAGAAGTTGTGAAAGAAATTAGGTGAGATTTACAAGGCTAAGTCTCTTGTTAATAATATTTTATTGAGAAAGAAGTTGTATTCTTTAAGAATGGATGAAGGTGGAAAAATTGCCAACTAGTTAGAAGTATTTAATATGATGGTCTCTCAATTAGTATCAGTTGGTATGAAAAGGGATGAAGAAGAGAGATGTCAAATTTTTCTTTGTTCTTTACTTGATTCATGGGATTATCTTGTTATGGATATATGAAGTACTTCTATACTTGAAATTTGAGGATGTTTTAGGTTATTTACTTTCTAAAGAAATGAGAAGGAAAGATTCTATCAGTGCCAAAGAGGCCCTACATATTTGAGGAAGATATAAAGAAAGAGACAAGAAGAATGAGAAGCATGAAAAATCTAAATCCAAGTCCAAAGGGAGATCCAAATCTCCTGGAAATCCCAAGGTGGGATGCTATAATTGTGTAAATCTTGGTCACTTTTGAATGGATTGTAAAAAATAAAAGAAGGAAAGGAAGAAGTATTTTTTGATTCTAAATATGGGAAGAAAGGTAGTGATGTTTTCATTTCATCCTTGACAACCCATGCATATAATCATGTATGATTAATTGATTCAAGTACATCTTATCATATGACCTCTAATAGAAATTGGTTTTCTAAGTATGAGGAATTTGATGGAATAAAGTTGTACTTGGGTGATGATTCTTTTCTAACCGTTGCTAGTCATGGTAGAGTTAAATTCAGATTTACAAATGGAAGGATTAAACACTTTGATGGTGTGTTACATTTACTAGGGTTATTATCTATGAGGAAACTAATAGATGCAGGTTTGTAAGTTGTAATTTATGATGTAGGTTATAAGATGGTTAAAGGTGATATGGTGATAGCTAAAGGTGTCAGGTTTGGCATTTCATACAAGCTTGATGATGCATACACAGTTGAGTGCAATAGTAATTTTGTGAAGATCAAATCTAAGGATACTCCATTAGATGAAGAGGTAATCACTATTTTTGTCGATGGTCATGGTTTATGGGTACCTAAGTGTGATCATTCTACGAAGTTAAAATTACCTATAGAGAAGACTACATTATGACACTAGAGACTTGGCCAGATTGGAAAAAAAGGTCTTAGGGCCTTGAAGATTAAAAACCTTGTTGAAAGTTTGACTTATTACAATCTTGAATTTTATTTTTATGAGCATTGTACTTATGGTAAACAGAATTGCAATCAATTTTACTTGAATTATAATAAATCATTTCATGTATTGGATCTTGTTCATTCTGATGTATTCGGTCCTATTAATGTTCCTTCGCTCTCAAAATTGACATATTATATTTCATTTACTGATGATTACAGTAAGCTGACATGGGTTTATTTTCTAAAGAGTAAATTTGAAGTTTTTAGTTATTTTAAAGAGTTTAAATCAATGGTTGATTTGTAAACCATAAAATCAATAAAGTATTTGAGAACTAACAATGGTAGTGAGTTTTGCTTTAAAGATTTTGAAAGACTATTTAAATATTGTTGTATGCAAAGACAAAAGACAATTCCATATTCACCTCAGTAGAATGGAGTTTTAGAAAGAATGAATAGGACATTGATGGAGAAGGCTAGGAGTATGCTTAGTTGTGCTAGATTGGAACACAGGTTTTGGGTTGAAGCTATAGCCACTGCTTACTACCTAATCAATGGGTCTCTTACAATAAAGCTTGCTGATAAAATTTATATGGAGGCATGGTCTAGATGTAAGCCTTCATTAAGACATCTTAGAGTTTTTGGTTTTGAGGCATATGCAAATGTTCCAAAGGAGAAGCAGACAAAGTTGGAGAATAAGGCTATGAAATATATCTTCATCAGTTATAGTTAAGGTGTAAAAGGATATAAGATTTGAGATCTATAAGAACATAAGGTAATATATTATATAAGTGTTATTTTTGTTGAAACTAAGATTTCTTATTCTACACTACTACCATAGAAAACCAAAAATGAAGATGTGATTCAACTTCCTCCTATGCCTAAGAAATTTGAGTCAAGGTCGTGACAGAGACAACAAGTTGAGGAGAGCTCATCAAGCTATGAATATTTTAAATAGGAGATAGATGAAGAAGAACCTCCACCTCAACTTGTTATAAGGTTTATAAGGCATAGACAATGAACATAAAGGTATTATCATAAATATTGACGATGCATATTTTCTTTGAGTATTAACATTGATGAACCGAGATATGCAGAAGAAGCTTTGGGTATGAATGATGAAGAGTCCTAGAAAGTTGCTATGGAATAAGAAATTGTAGACTTGAATAATAATGATACATGGGATCTTATACCATTACTTGAAGGACATAATCCTATTGGATGCAAATGGGTATTCAAGAGAAATATTGGTTCAGATGGTAATGCTGATAAGGACAAAGATCGGTTGGTTGTAAAAGGTTACTCTCAAGTTGAGGGTGTTGATTATGGTGAGATTTTTTTTGTTGCTAAGATGACATCCATTATATTCTTGATTTATATTACATCATCTCAAGATTTATAGATTGAGAAAATATATGTCAAGACTACCTTCCTTCATGATGATTTGGAGGAGATTTATATGACACAACTCGAGCACTGCATGGTGAAAAGTAAAACAAACTTGGTTTTCAAGTTAAATAAATCCTTGTATGGTCTCAAGCAGAGTCTTAAGATGTGGTACCATAAATATGATAAATATGTATTAAATTTGGGGTTTTATCAATCTAAATTTGATCATTATGTTTATTATAAAACTGATGGTGATCATTTCGTGGTTATTTCCTTATATATTGATGATGTGTTGTTCATTGGCAATGGGATAGTCTTGATTTCAGGGCTTAAATCACAAATCTTAGAAAAATTTTATATGAAAGATCTTGGCACTACAAGACATATTCTTGGGATGGATATTAATAGAGAGACAAAATAGAAAGTTATGGCTTAGCCAGAGTAGGTATGTGAATTCAATTTTATAGAGGTTTAACATGCAGGGTTACAAAACATTATGTGTTCATTTTTATATTGGAATGAATTTATCTACTACACAATGTCGTACATCCCCATTAGAGATGGAAGACATGAGTAGAATACCTTACCAAAATGTAGTTGGAAGTTTGATGTATGCCATGGTCTGCACTAGACTAGACATTATCCAATTAGTGGGAGTTCTTTTCCATTACATGTCTAATGTTGGTAGAGTTCACTAGGATGTAGTTAAAAAGGTCTTCAGATATTTGCAAGGTAAATCAGAGTATTGCTTATGTTATCATGGTAACATGATTGGAGATAGACATCCTCTTGATATTCTTGGTTATGTGGATTCAAATTGGGTAGGTGATGTTGATATTAGAAGATCCACCAGTGCTTATGTGTTTAGTTTGTTTGGTAGTGAAATAATTTCTATGAGTAAGTGATAGGCTATGGTCACTTTATAAACTATAGAGGCAAAGTATATGGTATCTATTCATGCTTGTAAATATTCCATTTGGTTTACAATAATGTGTTTAAAAATTTGGTTGAAACAGGGTGCATTGACATTTTATTGTGATAGTTAGAGTACTATTTGCCTAACAAAGAACCTAACTTTTCATGAAAGTAACAAACATATTGATGCACAATATAATTTTATGATATAAATGGTCAAGGATGGTAGGGTGAATATGATAAAGGTAGAGACTTTGATGAATGTCATAAATTCATTGACTAAGTCTGTGAGTATAAATAAGTTTAGATGGTATTCAAAATCTATGGGACTTTTGGCCCCTAGATATTAAGTTCATGTTGGTACAATTCCTCTATGTCTTAAAAGGTATTCAAAAAGTGGGATAAGGTTTAGAATTGAGGTGTCTCAGCGTTGACATGTCAAGACACTATTCACAAGACACTATTCATAGTCACTATTCACAATCACTATTCATGTGATGAGGAGGTAATGTTGAGTTAGTAATGATTATGAATGTGATGTGGTAGATCATGTAGGTCGTGATGTAGGTGTTGATGTGGATTATGATGATTTGGAATGGCCCATGGAGGAATCTACATGATTTAAATGATTGTGAGTAGAGGTGGGACATACTACTCCATTAAGGAGACAAGTTGTCTTTTGTGATGCACATGATTTTGAATTAGGTGAAAAATGATAAGGAATGGATATGGAGTGAATTTATTTATTGTACTCATTATTTTTAGTGAAGGAGAAGACAAAGTTGATGGAGAATCTCTTGGAAGCATATGGAGTCACATGGGATAGTGAGGAACAAGTTACTAATCCAGATTGTAGGCACATGTGAGAGTGGGGTATAATTTTGGAGGCTTGTGATAGTGGAAGATGATGTGTCACAAACAGAGGGTCCATTTTTGACAAAAGAACAAGAATACAAGTATGCTACTATTGATGAATAGTGGTACCACTAAAGGGTAGTGAATTTACTTACATTACTCAAGAATTTTTGTTGTTTGTCATCTTCTTTATAATTTGTATAAATGAAATGTATTCTCCTTTTTGAATTGAAAGAAAGTAACTAAGCATGGTATAAGATTTTAATCTATATAGTTTTACAAAGGCATTGAAGCTATGTGGACCCAATTCTTCTCATGTGTGTAGTATACTGGTGGTGCTCCTGTGAAGGCTTGCTCTACAAGTGTGTTGTAATCTTGGTGATTTGTTTAATACATTGAGTTGCTTTGGAGTGTGGGGTTTTTATCTTTAAATGGTTTTCACCATGTAATCACATTTTATGGTATGCTTATGCTTATGATTTTAGTTTTATGTGTTTCTTATCATTGTGTAATAAGTGTTCAAATTATTTGCATATTTTCCTTTTTTATTTAGTGTAAGGAATTATTTCCACAATCTTGTATTCCTTTCAAAAATAATGTAATATTAATGATTACACTAAAAATTTAAAGGCCATTGATTTGATTTTGTTAATGATATTTACTTCATCCATAACCATTAGTGGACCTAAAAATATAAATTCATTTGCATTATAATCAAACTGCATACGAATAGAGTTTAGTTAGTTAAAGATGTTTTTATCAGAGTCCGATAGAAGTTTAAAAGAGCATTTTCACAAATTTGAACATTTGAATAGAACCTATCATATTCTATTTTGTATTTGAGTTCCTTACATATGTTCTCTATATTTATAGTAAATTTGTATTATGTTTCATTCTTTCTATTGAAATTATTTCAAAAACTAAGCAAAAAAGTGATCATGTGTCATGCACATGCCCCCAATATAATATTTGAGTAGATTTGATTATGATAATTGAATAATATAAACTAAATATCCGAGTAAGAACAAGGAATACATGTTGCACATGATGCCCCTAATATGAACAAAAATATGTGATAATCATATGTATAAATATTAAAACTATTTATGAGTAACCACTAAAAATTTTTATATAAAACAAGTATAATTTTGAGAATTTTAGAAAACATTATTTTTGATTCCTAGGATGAAAGTGCACTATTTTGGACAACCATAGCCTGCATTGTTGTCCACATGGTGTCTAAGAGAGTGGTTTTATCTGTATTAGAATTTACAAGTTTAAGATAGTATCACCACCTATAATTGCATCTTAAAGTGACAACCTGTATGTTTTATAACTCACTCAAGTACACTTTTGAATTATATTTTAAATTAAAGTGGATACAAAGAAGTTATACATATATTGAAACACAAATGAACCAAATTAAATGAACTACACATCTCATGCATTAGTCCCATTTTTTAGAATTTATTGAAATATTCTATTTTTAAATTTTGAAATAATAATATCCATTTGGGCATACGCATGTGCTTGTCAAGTAAAAAATTAATAATATCTACACTACATTTATTAAACATATAAAAATTATTTAATTAATAGAAACTAAATTGTTCAATAATAGCCATTTTGGAAATATACTTATTGGAATAGCTTTGAATTCATAGGACTCCACACTAGTAAAAAATGATAAATAAAAAAATAATATTAAAAAATGTAGCTTAAAAATAAATGATCAAATGTCCTCCATAATCAAATAATTTGGTCATGACATCAAGACATGTTGTGCATGCGTACATGCATGCACGTGCGAACGCGTGCACACACATCAATGTGCACCTATTAAATTAAGCCTCATATTTTTTACAAGATTGATCCTTCATTTTCATTGTTAGATAATGAGTATAAGCACACTAGCCTATTGTTAATTCATGGTGTGCATTAGCATTCCCACATCACATAATCTAAATTTGGTTGGTATAAATACACTAGCTTGCAGATGATGACAAATACAAAAAAATATTAATTGTGTAAATCTCAAAACACACAACCCAAAAAAAGGCTCATTTATGTTGAAATATAACAAATAAATTTATAGGACACATGTATTCATCCTCTAGAGTCAAATCCTCCGCTCAAGACCTAACCTAACCCAAAATGATTAACTCAAAATTACCTCAAGAATATGTCCTTCTATAAGGACATAATTTTAATTACTAAAAAATACTAGTGTCAATAAAAATTTCATAATGCCAAAATCAATATGATAATTGAAAATAATAAAGCATTTGTTAATTAATAATATTAAACTATCAATTTCAATCAAATTTACCTATTATTTAAAATTTATAATGAATGGATAAGGTAACTTTAAGTTGTAGACATTGGATTGATTAAATATGGTTCTTTTATTTCATGAACCCTAATTTTTTTCTACAACTATCTTTACAATTTTATAAAATAACATGGAAGTTACTAAAAGTTTATTTTCTTCTTCTTCTTTTATTTGCACTTAATCAATCTTTATAGAATTTATATTATTTGTTTTGTTCACTATTCACATTGAGAAGAAGCAAAATAGAGCGAGGTCATGCCCTATTTCCAAGAAGAGGAAGAGCATGCCCTACCTCAGCTCTATCATTTTTTAGATGATTCCATAACATAAAAACCTTTGTGCATTCAAAGGTTTTAATTAAAAGTTTCTACATGAAATCCTTTATTCAATTTAAAACTATTTTTGATAATTATAACTTTGTATTCACAAACAAAGGTATTAATCTTATTCATATTTTCGTATAAATTTTTTATATATATCCTTTCACTTAATAGGGTTGTTTAGCTTCTCAAATGATTCACATCAAATTAAAAGCTTATTATACAAATTATTGTATTTGTATTTTATAAATATAAAAGCATAATCTCTCTCAATCTCTCTCTCTTTAAGTTTTGATGTTATTTTAGTTCAACATCGAAATAGAAAACCATGGTAGCCCAACTATATTTTTAAACAAGCTTGATTTAAGTGCAATATTTTTTTAAAATATTTTCTATCCAACATCACTAATAGAAGTGGAAAATAGGGAGCTAACTCCGGATTACCTATCGTAGAGGTGAGTGGGGGGAATGGGAGTCCCCCTATTGAAACCCACCCATGATGGATGGGAGGTAGGAATTTTTGGTGTTTCCCAACCCTCTCACTCTTACGTGGAGGGAGAGGGAGGATATCTCAACCCATCCAATTTCTTTAATAAATATTTTGGCAGGGGAAGTGGGAGGTGTGATAAGGCCTAACTTCCCCAACATCACCCACACCTTGTTAATATTTTTATTCTTATTTTGTATTATTTTAAAAATTAATTCTTTCCAATTATAAGGATGGTATCAATTTAATTTTTTCTTAAATAAAATAGTTTTATATAAATGACACTTCTAAACTTTATAATTCACATGTATATGTCTTCGGATTTCAAATTTAAACCTTTGTGTGACAAATATTATTAAGATTTATTATTTATCTATTTTAAATAGGATTATATATATATTTTTAAAAAAATGTTTCCCAAACCTTTTCATCTCATGTAAATACTAATTTCAATATTTTTATTTTCAAGATATTTTATTCATAATCTAAATATGTATTAAATTTCTTCTTAAAAATAACCTTTCCAACATGCTTCCTTAGTTATGGATATGTGAGGATTTATTGTGTAAATGGAAAACATTAAACAAAGGGAAGCTACTCAATAAATATTGTTTTTGGGCTTAAATATGGAATCTAGTTATAAAAAGGCTTACTTTTTATGAAATAATTAAACATACATTATTTTGTAATATATTTTTTAGTTTTTATATTTAATAATAAATTTATTTATTTATAAATAAAATTTATTAATATTATTATAATTAATAAAATTGTAGATAATATTTTTATATTAATTTGAAGCTTCTATTTTATATTTTAAAAATACAATTATTTTTAAAAATGAAAATTTAAACATATTTTACAGAAAAACACTTAAAAATCCTAACCAAAAAATGGGATGTTGCTTCAAATTTTAGAGTTATAAACTCTCCTTTATGTTTTTATATTTATAAATCTTTTGTAATATGTTCCTTGAGGGAGATGATTTTTGTATTTGTTAGTAGTGTGTTTATTCTTGTATGTTAGTAATCTCTTAGCTTAAAATTTATAATATTTTATTATATAATTTATTTATTTTTAATTTATTGATTACTCTCATTTATGATGTGTTAATCTTGTAAAAAGGTTTAAGACCTTTCAATAAATTTTATTTTAACCAACCCCTTCCCATCGCCCCCTCCCCCCAAACACAGATATTTATTAACAATTTTTTTAAACACTTGATTATGAATATGAAATCAAGTGTTTTAAAAAAATGTTTATAAATAAGTTTTATTAAAAAAACTATAAAAATATTGATTGTATAAAGCTATGTTAATAAATATTGACATACAGTGTAAAAATTTACAATATTTTTTGAGAAAATAGATACTTTCAAGCATTCAAATTTGCTCTAGTTAGATGTCATTTGTAAAGTCATCCAGTATTTTTGGCCAAAAATTAGATACTTTCAAGCATTCAAATTTGCTCTAATTAGATGTCATTTGTAAAGTCATCCAGTATTTTTGGCCACAAATTACTACTATAACAATTTTTCTAGCCAATATTTTTACCTAAAAATGCAAAAACATGTGTCTACAAATAATATAAATATAAATTATATTTTATAGTACTTTAAGTTATATTTTATATTTATAATTTCAACATTTTGGAGAGTAGTTTTGGACCTCTAGGAGTTATAATGGAAATTCTAGATTTTGGAGGGTCCTACTGGATTTTAGACTTAGCCATATTTTAGGTTTTTGGAGTTAGACATATTCTAAAAATTTTGGGTTTCAGACTTAGTCATATTTCAAGATTTCAGGGAGGCATCGTAAGAGGTAAATAAATAAATACTTTGAATAAGTTGGAATAATGTTAGGAATGATGCATGGACTGTTGTACTATAAATAATATTCGCTGTAAAACATTATATTTTTTACCTCACATAATTTATTAAATATCAAACATTCACCAATTTCATATGATTTCTATAAAAAAATGATAACTCTTTATCTATGTTATATTTGAAAATGACTTGAGCATTTATCTACCCTTCTACATCATGTATATTTTTATAATCCTTAAAAAATACCCTAATTCTAAATTTATATATTTTATCCTATTCTTCCTTTATCAAACAAGATTTTCTATAAAAATAGATTGAAAAGAGAGAGATTTACCCAACATAAAACAACTCTAACTATGTTAGTGCAAAATTCTCATAGGCAATGACTTTCTTAAGGAAATACAATATATCTTCTTCATTTTTTGGAAAGAAAATTACAATAAATTACATGAGTTTTTAACACCCATAACTAATTTAAAATTTTATAATCAACCATTAACACTTTTGTATAAAGATATGAAGTTTGACTATTAAACACAATTATTGTAATAAATTTATTTTGTGACATGGTTTACAATCATGTTTTTAGTAGTTTATTTTGTGACATGGTTTACAATCATGTTTAGCAGGGGTATTTAATTTTTTTATTTTATTGAGATTTGAACTCAGTTGCTTAAACCAATTTTGAAATTGATATGATGTACCTTGTTTGTTTTTGGTTTTGAAGTATATATGATAAGTAAATATTGCAACAGATTGTAAATAATTACAGGTTTAAAAATTAGTAAATCATATATTTTTTTTAATTTTCTATTTAAATATATAAAAATATATTGAGAAGAAAAAACTTTTATTAGGAAAAATTTATACTAAAAAAAATGTAATTGTCAAATCTATAAAAGAAGTATCCATCAATGAATTTTTGATTTAAGCAAAAGTTTAAGTTAAAATTTATGTATGGATAAAAAATTTATTAAATTTGGTTACATTTTAAGTTCTTTGGCTTTTGGTGTAACATTTAAGTGGCTACATTTGTATTGGATCATCTAAAGTTCAAATACTACAAATAATCAAACAACCTAAAATAGAGGACACATAATTAATGTATTAGTTTAATAGTGGTATCGATAATAGAAACTATGTTTATGTTGTAAATGGTTATGGGTCCATTCAATCCCTCATTGAGTTAACTAAAAAAATTTTGATTGTAACCTTCTAATCCTACAAGGGTATTTTTAGTTGTTTAAAGATAGGGGTATTTATACCTTTCATAGACATCTACACTTCTTAATGTTTTTATGTACCTACTTAGTAAAAGTGTATCAAATTCCTTTGTTTCTTCAAATACGAGTCTAATTTTAATTCAAATATATGTAAATACACATAGATTGGAGATCATTTACATATAAAATTAACAATTGATATTTTTAGCATTATATTGAGTCTAATAAGTACTAGCATGCATTTGTATTATTTGTGGGGCACTTTTGGCACATGATGTAAGCTTTGCATATCATTAAAATGTTATTGAATGGTTTATACTATTTAGAGATTTGATAAATATCAATATAGTTGTCTTATTCACTTAGTTTATTGTACGCTCTTGAAGCTAACTTTTATTTTCCTTTAAAATTATCATATAACAGTGAAATGAATACCAAATTTAATGTCTGTAATATGACTTTCAAATGAATATTAAATTTAAGAATTTTAATGACCTCTCATATTATTACACTTACTTCTACCCTATATCATGTATCAAATAGGTCAGAGAATACTATAAAATGAAAAGTAAAAAAAAAGATATCTATGATCCTTTAGACATTGCTAAAAATAATAAGATTTATTGTATTTGAATGCACATGTTTCGTTTTGGTTTAATAAATTTAAGCAATTTTTAATATTTAAATATAAAATAACATATAACCTTAGAAATTGAACATTTAATAATCTATTTAAATATAAAAATATACATGCATATATTAATTGTTAAAGATCTAAAAAAAACTTTTAAACATTAAATATATTTAATATCATTTATATTAAAAAATTATTTATCAAGATCATTTGAATATAAAATATTACAAAAATTAATATTTAATATAAATGCTTTCAACATAACATAAAATATATCTTATATATTTATTATAAAATTTCAATAATCAATAACGATATTTTTATTCAATTTATTTTCTTAAAATTATAAAGAGAGATATAATTATATATTATCACTCAATTATAATTGGAAAAATCAAATTTAATAATTTTAAATTATTTTAAAAATATCTAACACTTAAATAAGAATTAATGTAATTCAAAGTTAAAAAGTTCAAGACATTTATTTCACAATGATGTCTCCTTATATTTCAAATTTTTTTTGACGATATCATATAAAAACGATAAATTTGTTGATGTGACTACAAAATAAAATCATAAATATATGAGTTATTTATGTGATTCTCATAATGTGATTTGAGTGGTGGAATCGCTACAACCTCTTAAAGCTCATGAAATGAAAAAGTTTAAAAAAAATTGTAAAGAAAAGTTAGAAAAGAAATTGATATTTGCTTCCCTTTCAACAATGTCAAAAATAACAATAATTATTATCATATGTGGGTACACATTTTTCATGTAATTATAATGCATAATTTTAGTATAATAAATTTTATTAATTTTTAAATTTTAATGTAAAATGACATGTAACCTAACATACATTGAAATTTTGATAATATATTTAGTAACGTAATATATTTATTCATAATTTTGATATTTAAGTTACTTGAGATTTAAATTTAAAATAATACTTATAATTTAATATAAATTAAATATTTAATGATATATTCAGATATAAACGACACATGTATACACATATAAATTGTTAAAATTAAATAGAAATTCTAAACATTAAATATTTTTATATCATTTAGATAAAGACTTGTCATAAAATTTATGTGAATATAAAATATTATAAAAATAAATATTTAATAATTTTATTTTTTCAAAACCTTTAATTATGTTAAAATATAAATAGTTATGAAAAGTACTTTTTAATCAATTTGTTTTCCTAAAACTATGAATAATGAGATCTAATTATACATCATCACTTGTGTGTGTGTGTGTGTGTGTGTGTGTGTGAGAAATCAAGTTTAAAAGTACACCAACAAACAATATTGGTCATGTTTAGATTGGTCAAAACACATACATAATCATGTAAACTCCTGCTAATAGACCGAAGAGCACACCAACAAACAAAATTGTAACAAAAAAATCATGCTTAATGATGCTTTGAGTTTCATTTGTAGCATTCCACTTATATGTAATCACCCATGACAACAATAGATAAAAGTACATCAAGAATGGTATAATAAATACCATTAAGATCTCCACACTAAATGGGATTTGATACTCCTTGAAATGTTTTGAATCCTTAAATTTCACGCCCTCCAAATTATAAGGTATTATGACCAAACTAGTGACAATTATAAATGTGATGACCATACATATATAGGTATGTATGTATGTGCGCACGCACACACAAACACACACACACACACACACACACACACACACACACACACACACACACACACACACACACACGTGTGTGTGTGTGTGTGTGTGTGTGTGTGCACACATACATACATGCATACATACATACATACATACATACATACATACATACATATAAGAGTGTATATATATATCTATATGCATACATATATATACTCTTATATGTATGTATGTGTGTTTGTGTATACATATGTGTGTATATATACACATACATACATACATACACATACATATATACATGTATATATCTATATACATACATATATATACATGTATATATCTATATACATACATATATGTACTCTTATGTGTGTGTGGGTATATACATATATATACATACATACATGTATATATCTATACACACAAATATGTGTGTGTGTGTGTGTGTGTGTGTGTGTGTGTGAGTGTGTGTGTGTGTATACACACATACATACATATATATACATATATCCATGTATATATCTGTATACACACACACACACACATATACACACACACACATACATACATATACATATGGCTCTATGTGATAACATAATGGTGAAAACGTAGTGGGAGAAAATGTAGCAGAGGCATAATATTGCAGGAGAAAATGTAGCAAGTAAAAAATATAGCAAAATTGAGAATATAGCATAAATGTAGCGAGAATCATAAAACACTAAATTTGCGAAAAATAAACAAATAAAAAAACATTTCATGAATTTAGAGTTGTAATTGAAAGTTGTGTGCGATGCCTCCTAAATATTCCAAGTGATTATCTAGAAAATAACTTGATACTACTCTTTCTAATTTTGTGATAGTGTCCCTATATTTTTTATTCTATGGGGGTCCTTCAAATCTTGTTATGTACTATTCCATGGTGACATCAATGAGGCTTTGTTCCTCTTGTAGATTTTTTACGAATTTCCATAGTGTTGGGTGTTGGCATGTAAGGAGATGATTGAATCCTCTATGCCACCCTTCTATGGAATTATTAGGATGGGGTAGACTAGTGGCAACTACTTCATAACAGTTCCATAGGTTAATTGTAAATCTTCCTCTTCTTTGGTTTGTACAATGAATTGTCTGGCATATCCAAGTGTTCTCACAGTACTCTACAAATTCTTGAAGCTCACTTTTTATTTCTCCATTTGGCCCATTGGGTTTATAATATGGAGTGTTTCACAATTCTTGGATTGCTTCAGGCACATGCTCTATTGAAACGTATGCTAGTGCAACTAATTGGAAGACTTGGAGTGAAAATTTTGAATCTCTTTCATATAATTTTTGGAGCCCTTCTGGTTGAATTTTTTTCCAAAGGCATTGAGTAAGGTGGAAGAAACATCCTCTTTGAATAGTTTTAGTGAAGTTGAATTGAAATTCTTTAATGATAGTTGTTCCAAAGTCTATCGTGAGAGTTGTTGGTTGTAGTGAGTTGTTGATGTCTTTCAATGCTTTGAAAACTCTATGGTATGTTTTCTTTTTTTGGTTTGGCATTAGAGAATATACCACGGTATCACTATATGATTATTCAAAATATGGATGGGGTGTAGTTGATCGAAAAGTGGTGGAGTACATTTGAATGTGCCATCCTCAAACTAGTCTCGAGTGGCAGCCATTGCTTCCAACATTTTTTGTGTACTAAAAATTATGATATGATATTTTTTAGGTTCACTATCAAACAACAAGAATTTTTCACCGACCATAGTTTTTTTGAAATGCTCTGGTATTTCTATTGTTTTTAGAGATAATGCATTAATAACTATTTTTTCTCTTTTGGTATGACAAATTCTTCTTTTAATATTTGTAATTAGAGGGAGCTACCCTACAACTACATTTGATGCCATGGCCACATTTTTAACAAAAACATTTTTTGGGCTTTCAACACTTGTAGATACATACTATTTCATATTTTTAATTATTTGCTTGGCTTCTACCTTTGCAATGTTTACAATGTGATTGTGTTCTTGGGTGACTGTAACATTATCTAGCTCTATATGGGCACGTCCTCTACATTTTGTTGACTTGATGGCATACTCCATTCATCTCCAGATGTATTTTATCTAATTATTGCATTCCAATGTATATGTGTGGCTTTCGTAAAGTAATAATTGCTTCCCTTTATCACTTTCTACAAAATCAAATGGCATGATTTATCTAAAATAGACCCCTCTACTGCGTTTTGAATGGTCTATGTTGGGACTGTGATTTAATATATTAGGCTACATTGTATAATCTATAATATGAATAAATAAACTATAAATGGATTGTGGTTTCTATAATTTGGAATGAAAATTATTCCATTTCTATATAAACGACAAATGGATGAAGAAAAAGACTATGTTTCTTGCATTTATTGGGCATGTGCTATGGAATATGGTGAAGTATTGTATTGTTAAAGATTTAAAAATATTGGTTTGAGTATTGTTTGGTTAAAGCATTACTTATGACTATCTACAGAATATTATGATAGTGTATATTGTGAAAATGGCTATCTATAGAATATTACGATAGTGTGTATTACAGAAATGGCTATCTACAAAATATTATGGTAGTGTGTATAGTGAATTGTGACTTTACTGCATACGAAAATATAAACAACCTTTGGTGACTTTGGTGTGAGTTTAGTGAATAGATCAATAGGAAAGTCATTTTTTAAAATTATTTATGGAATAAATCCTATGGGTATTTTAGATTTTGTACAATTACCGATTGCAGATAAATTAATGATGATGCAAAAGTGTTTGCAGAGCATATGCAATAGTTGCAAGGAGTAAGAAAAAAGTTGCAGGAAGGTAATGAGAAATATAAAGTAGTAGCAGATGTTAGAAAAAAATCAAAGGTATTTGAAGGAGAGTTGTTAATGGTTTACTTGAGGAAAGAAAGATTTAAAAAATGCACATACAATAAGCTGAAGTACAAAAAAATTGGACCATGCAGAATTGTGAAGAAAATCAATGACCATGCTTATGAAATGAGTTTACCGAAGTTTTTTTTTAAATATCTCTAGTGTTTAATGTTTCAGATATATATCAATTCCATGGAGAGGATGGTGAAAGTGATGTAGATGAAGAAGTAAATTGGGAGCAATAGGTTCCAAAGAAGAAAAAAAGATAGTGCAGGTTTTGAATATGAAGACGGTGAGCACAAGGCAAGGGAATTATAACAGTTATTTGGTATAGTGGGAAGGATTGCAATAAAAAGACAACATTTAGATTACAGAATGGGCGCTGAATAAGATTGACAAGGAAAAATAGCAGCAGTAAAATTAGGGTAACTCACAAAAGCTGAGTTGTTTTCAACCAAAGGAGAATGATGTAGAAAAAATAGGCCAACCTTTCAGAGGCCATAATTTTTTATTCATATCTTCGTTTGAGCTCTTTCACGCGCCAAAACGACTGTCTCGAAAATTTCATTATTATCTTAAGCAATTATGCCTTCTAGGGATGTTTTCGATATTTTTCGGAGGCCATACGTGATCATCTGAGGGTCCAAATTTGTTTTTTTTTTTAGAATTTCTTATTTTTAGAAATTGTATATTTTTAGGTCCGGACATCAACTTCAATTGAATTTCGTCTGATAGGTTTATTTTAGCATTTATGATATTTCAAGATATTTGTAGAGCTATGCACGTTCACATGCGAACTTACTATAAATAAAAGTAGCTAAAAATAGATATTTTTTATAGATTTTAGTTTTTTTCGAATTTTGGATGTAAACTTTAATTTTCGAGTTGAAGCTTATTTAAGCATGGTTTGAGATTGTAATTATTTCAAGTCATTCAATACGAATCAATTCTGAGATTGTTTCAGATCTTGGCCTATTGGTAATTTTATTTGTCTTGATAGTTTTCGGTTTCATTAAATTTATTATGACGGATATTGTGCAAGACATCACTACCATGCCTTATGATAACATTAAAAAACTCTGAGCCAATGGAAATTAAAAACAATGAATTTTTTCTTAATTTTTGTTAACAAATGTGCCACTGAACTTTTATAAAAATACAAAAAAAATTATCTACAAAAAACAATACACTCTGATTGATTGAAAATACAAAATTTAATTGAAAATTAAAACAAATCAAAAACTTTAATATACCCTCCCAAACTAATAATAAAATAAACATTTAAAAACAAAATGGTCATTATTATCCAGATTTAAAAAAAAGATTTGAAAAATATTTTACTCCCAAAAGATAAAGTGGTATGTCTCAATGTGATGTTAATGGAAGAAAACTTTGCCGTGTTTGGAATCTTTGTAAGGATTAGCCAAGATAAATTTGGTAGGATGTATGAGCATCTTGAGTGGGACCCTCGAAAGCTGCTCGGGTGAGTCATAAAGCTTTGTGCCATTCGAATCGACCCATGTGTAGATCATCTTTGTGACGTATCGTTTGGTGTGTCACTTAGGAATCACCACATCACTATCTATGATATAGACCGCATCACCATTACTCACTTCACTTCAAGTGGTGTAGTAAACAAATACAAATAATTTGGGTCTTCTTTATTTGTTGTTTAAGATAAAACAAAAGTATTTTTTAAAGAAAAAAACTTAAATGAAATATTTTTTAATAAAATAAATTTAAATAATTTATATTTTCATTTTTTATATTAATAAAGTTTTTTATGAATGCAATATTTTTTATTTTTACAATTTTTAATTCAATTTAATTATCTTTATAATAAAAATTATAAAAGAAAAGAATTGTAGTATAATTTTTTTTGTTGGAAAAAAATAAATCATAAAAAAAGAAACAATATTAATGCCTTTAAATGCAAATCTATAGTACCTTTTTTATACATAAAGACATTTTAACCAAAACTTAACCCACAAAAAAAAATTAGTAATCATTTAAAAAATAAGAAAAAATATTTAGATATAAAAAGTTAAAAAACACTCATAAAACCATTAAATAAGATGAATTGAAGGTAAACAATTTTTTTTTAAAAAAAAAGTTGTAAATATACTTTTTTTGAACAAAATAAGTTTAAGCCAAAAGTATGAAATGGGCATGCAAGGAAAAGATTATCTACTCTTATTTAGTATCATCAGTTTTTTTTCTTTACATATATAATTATATGAATAATTTTGGATCAATTGAAATGACCTTTGATATCCTATGATTAAACTATGTAAATGGCAAATAATGATTTTGGTGAAGGCCTTAGTCATGATGAGAAACTAAGAACATGGGTATGGAAAGCTAGAAGTCACACTAAGGATTATACAATAATGGATTGTACCATCTTTTACCAATCATACCTGCTTGTTTGTTACGATCAATGAAATATACTTAAACATAATTTTAATACACATACATATGATTTTCCTACCATATATAATTTATCTACAATTGTTAAATATTTCAAGATTAAAAACTTCATTTTAATTGAAAACCTAATTGTATTTATATATATTGTAATAAATATATTTTTGAAAACAAAATTATACATTTCAAATTTTTAGAAGGTAAAATATGTATATAAGCCACTCAGGTTTATATATATATATATATATATATATATATATATATATATATATATATATATATATATATGGTGGTCAAAAGTTATAATAAAAAGAAATCTACTAAGATTCAAACACGGTTTCCAATCACATAAAATGAAAGGACATTGCTTTATCAATCGGAATAAATTCTTTAAAAGGTGGAGCATTCATGGATATCATCTGGGGAGCTTGTCACAGCAACCAAACTAAAATCAAATTTGGCACCATGTTGGGTGCCACAGCAAGATATATGAGTGACAACTAAAATCCATGGAATTTTAAATACACAGTTAGTGGGTATTGCTATTACCTGCAGAGTTTTGATAGTAAGATTGTTGAATCTCTTATGATGGCTCCTTTTTTTCTCTAGCTTTTCTTTTTGCAATGCCTTACAAATAATGCCACAAAAAATAAAATGCCAAAAAAGTAGGACAAATGATTTGACTTCGCTTCTTGAGCCCTGCACACCATGTCCATGACATCAGCTAAATTGATGGTTGCAATCTAAAGTTAATTTGATCCAACATCCATCACCATTAATCCATGTAACAAATATACCTATTAAGTGTCATTACTAATGTCTTGATTCACTCCTGGATTTAGAGAGTTAACTGCAAATTTTTACAATAAATTCTATTTTAGGTTAGGAGATGATTCATGCCAAAGTACAGACTTGTCTGCAAAATTGGACCCACTCATTCAATATTTGTGAATGGTACCCAGGTGAGTGCACACTAAATAAAAAAAATGAACATTGATGAACACATGGTAGACAACAATGGATCTATTTCCATATTCCTCACTATCTTCATAAATAAATTTTGATGCGGAAAAAACAGGCCAATCTTTTGGAGGCCATAAATTTTGACTCATATATGTGTTTGAGCTCTTCTACTTTATCATAAGTATTCAAACTTACTTAAGGATGTTTATGATATTTTTAGAAGGCTATACATAATCATTTGAGGGTTTGAAAGTACAATTTGATTAATTTTTCTAGAATTTCCTATTTTTAGAAATTGTATATTTTTAGGTCTAGACATCAACTTTAGTTGAATTTCATTCAATAGGTTGATTTTAGCATTAAAAATATTTTGGGAGCTTTTTAGAGATGTGCACCTTTGCATATAAAATAGATTGTATCGTACCATTATTCTATTACTTCCAGCTTGCAGTAGTGTATTCACCAATTTCAAAAACTAATATTTGTTAAGGGTGATAGGGATCCTGATCTACAACCTTACTATCAAATGATTCACATGAATCAGCCACACAATAATTTACAAATGAATAAGTTTCTTGAGATAATGGAAAAATGGTATTGATATGAAAACAATCGTAAGAAAGTTACTAGATTTTACTCTTATATTGTTCAGGGATCTCTTTCAAAGCTCTATGCTACCAAGTATAAGCTCTACTCTCAAGAAGATTGCCTCCCATAATGTCAGCCATCTATTGAAAAGGAGAGAAGGGCACGTACCAGATTACAATGATCTTTTAAGAATGGGGCTTGTAGATGACATTATTGGCATTGATTTTTCTAATATTTTTTTGATACCTACAACTGACTACACTCCCTTTCCAATGAACTAGACACCAGACCATGAAAAAGTCTTACATGAAAATATAAATATACTAAGGCAAAGCAATTTTATGCAAAAAGTTTAATTTTTCTTAGGAAGCAAACCTATCATTTTATTTATATGTTGTTTTATAAGTTTCATTGATCTCAAATGCCTTTACCAGGATATTTGGTTTGAGTGCAAACCTAGGTGGAACAAGTCCTAAAATTCTTTAAAAGGTGGAGCATTCATGGATATCATTTGAGGAGCTTGTCATAGCAACCAAACTAAAATCAAATTTGGCACCATATTGGGTGCCACAGCAAGCTATATGAGTGACAACCAAAATCCATGGAATTTTAAATACACAAAACACTAGTGGGTATTGCTATTATCTGCAGAGTTTTGATAGTAAGATTGTTAAATCTCCTACTATGGCTCCTTTTTT
This sequence comes from Torreya grandis, assembly GCA_037957365.1. Lineage (NCBI taxonomy): Eukaryota > Viridiplantae > Streptophyta > Pinopsida > Cupressales > Taxaceae > Torreya > Torreya grandis. Next base: position 3,103,664 of record JARHVA010000069.1, read on the forward strand.
TCTCTAGATTTTCTTTTTGTAATGCCCTAAAAATAATGCCATAATAAATAAAATGCCAAAAAAATTAGGACAAATGATTTGACTTCGGTTCTTGAGCCCTACACACCATGTCTATGACATCAGCTAAATTGATGGTTGTAATCTAAAATTAATTTGATCCAACATCCATCACCATTAATCCATGTACCAACTATACCTATTGATATTAAGTGTCATTACTTGTGTCTCGATTCACTCTTGGATTTAGAGAGTTAAATACAAATTTTTACAATAAATTCTATTTTAGGTTAGGGGATGATTCATGCTAAAGTACAGACTCATCTGCAAAATTGGACTCACTCATTCAATATTTGTTAATGGTACCCAAGTGAGTGCACACTAAATAAAAAATAAAAAAAATGAACATTGATGACCACATGGTAGACAACAATGGATCTATTTCCATATTCCTTACTATCTTCATAAATAAATTTTGATGTAAAAAAAATAAGCCAACCTTTTGGAGGCCATAAATTTTGACTTGCAGCTATGTTTCAGCTCTTTGACATATCAACATGACCGCCTCAAAAATTTTGTTGCTATCATAAGTAGTTATACCTACTTAAGGATGTTTTTGATATTTTTAGAAGGCCATACGTAATCATTTGAGGGTTTGAAAGTACAATTTGATTATTTTTTCAAGAATTTCTTATTTTTAGAAATTGTATATTTTTAGGTCTAGACATCGACCTCAGTTGAAGTTCATCCAAAAGGTTAATTTTAGCATTTAAAATATTTTGGGAGTTTTTTCTAGAGATGTGCACCTTAGCATGCAAACTTACGACAAGTATTAGCTACTAAAACTAGATACTTATTTCGATTTTAACTTTTTTAAAATTTTGCATGTAACCTTTAATTTTTAAGTTGACACTTATTGAAGCATGGTTTGGGTTAGTAATTATTTCAAGTCATTCAATATGAATCAATTTTGAATACTGTTTTAGATCTTGACCTATTGATAATTTTATTTGTCTTGATAGTTTTCAATTTCATTATTGGTATCAGAGCAAGTTCGAATCTTGGAGGAGTAAGACATGACAAGAGGATGGGGAGGTATTGTGCAGATGATCTAGACTATACACGAGTTACAAAGACAAGTTCAACAATTAACAGAGGTTATAACCAATCAGGAAAAAAGTTAAGGTGGTGATGAAGCTGAGGAAGACATAGATCATGATGAATAAGTTTAACAAGAAGAAGAACATCAAGAACAACCACCATCGATGGAAGAGAGGATGGTTCAGGTTTTAGAAGGAAGGAATGAAGGAGTCAATGTAGATGTTCCAAATTATGGAGGGAGTTTAATATCAAAGTTGATAGATTGGATAAATAACATGGATAAGTTCTTCGAGTGGAAGACCATGAGAGAAGACAAGAAGGTAAAGTTTGCATGCAAAAAATTAAAAGTCATGCAATGATTTGGTGGGATCACCTATAGAAAGAAAGACATAGAAAAGGTAAAGAGAAGATTAATTCATGGAAAAACATGGAAAAAATGTTTAGGGTGAATTTTCTTTCTGTGAATTATGCACAAACCCTATATAGAAGATTTTAGAATTTGAGACAAAAAGATCGAGTATACAAGAGTATATAGAGGAATTTTATAAGGTTTTCATACAAGTGAAGCATGATGAAACAAAAAAGTAGATGACTACAAATTATGTAAATGGTTTGAAATTTTTTATTCAAGATGAATTGAGCATACATATAATACTTTGCATGGAGGAGGCTTATCAATTAGCTTTGAAGGCAGAAGAAAAATAAAATAAATATAATTTTAGAAGAATGTCTTTTGGTCCAAGAATAGATGGATCCCTTCCAAATATGGGATGGGGTGGGTTTAATACCACTAGAGGTGGGTCTAATACCAATAGAGGTAAATCATCATGTGGTGTAGAAAGGCAAAATGACAATAGGCAAGAGTTTCAATACCAACAAAGAGGAAGAGGATTTTAGAGAGGATGAGGTTATGGTGGTGCTAGAAGATAGTTTCTAAATCAACGTAAATTTTATGTCTGTTATAGATGTAGAGAAAAAGGGCACAGAGTATTTAAGTGTCCACATTATCATGATCAATAAAGGAGGCAATAAGATCACCCAAGAGTTAGTCTACTTGACATTGATATAGAAGAAAAAAATACTATAGTTGCACCTACAGATGTTGGAGAGAATCTCATGATAAGAAGAACCATGATCGCTCTAAGGAAGAAAAAAGTGCAGAATAAAGAAAGTGGTGATGCATGGTAATGATCAAATATTTTTTGAACAAGAAGTACTTCAAGTGGAAATGTATAAAATTTAATTATAGATGACAGTAGTTGTGAAAATATGGTTTCTAAATAAATGATAGAGAAAATAAAATTACAATGTGAAAAACATCCTAGTCCTTATCGGATTTCATGGTTTAATAAAGGGAATGAAGTTACAGTAGATAAAAGGTGTTAATCAAATTTTCTATAGGCAAAAATTATAATGATGGAATATGGTGTGATGTTATTATGATGGATACATGTCATGTGTTATTAAGAAGATTATGGCAATTTGATAGAAAAGTAATTCATAATGGAGAAAAAAGAAATGTACACTTGTGAAAAAAGTGGTATAAAGGTAGTTTTATAACTTTTTAAAGAGGAAGAAAAGACATAAAATATACTCTCTATTAAAAAATTTATCCAAGATATGAAGGTGGCAGGTTGTTATGTATTAGTAGCAAAGAATAAAGACACAAAAATGGTATAAATACTAACAAAAACAACAAGAGTGTTGAAAGATTATGAATATGTTATTCCTGATGAGTTACCAGATGGTTTACCATCAAAGAAAGATATTCAAAATCACATTGATTTGATTCTAGGATCAGCTCTACCCAATTAAGCAACTTATAAGATGAGTCCAACATAATATATAGAATTAAATAAGTTACTTAATTGATAGAGAAGAAGGTGATAAGGGAGAGTATGAGTCCAAGTGCAACAACAATATTTTTAACTCCAATAAAAGATGAAGGATGGAGAATGTGTGTGGATAGTAGAACAATTAATAAAATTATAATCAAGTATAGGTTTCCTATACCTTGTTTAGATGATATGATGGATGTACATGTAGAAGCTAAATATTTTACCAAAATTGATTTAAAGAGTGGTTATTATCATATTCAAATTTGTGAAGGATATGGGTGGAAAACTACACTCATGACTAAAGATGGGTTATATGAGTGGATGGTGACGCGATTTAGATTATCTAATGCACCTAGCACATTTATAAGGGTTATGAATACAATGCTTCAAAAATATATTGATAAGTTTATAATTGTTTATTTTGATATTTAGTAAGACTAAATAAGAACGCTTACAACATTTGAGAATAGTATTGGATTTGTTAAGAAATAAAAAAAATTATGCAAATTTGAAGTGCAGGTTTATGGAGAATAGTTTGGTATTTTTGAGATATGTATTTTCAATAGATGGTGTGAAAATAGATAAAAAAAAAGATAAAGGCAATTTTTGAGTGGCCTATTCTAAAAAACATTACAGAGGTAAGAAGTTTTCATGGTTTAACAACTTTTAACAAAAAGTTTATTAAAAATTTTAGTAGTATTATGACACCAATAACATATTAAATGAGAGGGAATGAATTTGCATGGACTAGAGTAACCACATAAATCTTTGAAATTTTGAAGAAGAAGATTATATAATGATCAATTTTAGCATTACCAACTTTTGGTAAAGTGTTTGAAGTTGATTATGATGCTTCATTTGAGGGAATTGGTGCTGTGTTGAGTCAAGAAGTAAAGATAATAGCATATTTCAGTGAAAAATTGAATGAGGTAAGAACAAAGTATTATACTTAATATGTTGAACTTGATGAAATTGTAAAAGCATTAAGACATTGGAGGTATTATCGTGAGTCTAAGGAGTTTAGACTATTTACAGATCATGAGGCTTTGAAGTGTGTGAATACACAAAAAAACTTGAATAGTAGACATGCAAAGTGGGTTTATTTCTTACAGAGGTATACTTTTGTGTTAAAGAATAAATTAGAAAAACAAAATTAGGTAGCTGATGCATTAAACAAGAGAGTAACATTATTAGCTACTATGCTGATGAATTATATGATACTGATCCATATTTTGGCAAAATAGTTCAATAGTTTAAGAATCTATTAATAGGTGGGACAAATATTATTCATTATGGGTATCTTATATAGCAAGGTTATCTATTAAAAGGGAAATAATTATGCATTCCAATTGGGTCTCTATGAGATAATATAATAAGATAATTACATAGTGGTGGTTTGGCTAGAAATTTCGGTAACACGAAGACAATAGCTTTGGTGGAGGAAAAATATTTTTGGCTAAAGATGAAGAGAGATGTGACAAGGTATGTTCTAAAGTTTAGAATATATTAGGTGGATAAATGACATGCATAAAATATTAGACTATACATGTCATTATCGGTCTGAAGAGGATCATGGACAAATTTGATTATGGATTCCATGTTAGTATTGCCAAACACATAAAGAGGTAATGATTCCATTTTTATTGTTGTAGACAAATTTTATAAAATGGTTCATTTAATTGCATGTGATAAAACCAATGATGCCACTAGAGTTGCAAAATTATTTTTAAAGGATATTATGAGATTGCATGGTGTTCTAAAAACTATTACTTCAGATAGGGACATGATATATCTAAGTCATTTTTAGAGGACTTTGTGGAAGAAAATGGGTACTAATCTACAATTTAGTAGTGCATATCACCCATAAACAAATGGATAGACAAAATTTGTGAATAGGAGCTTGTAAATTTTATTGAGATGCATAGTGGAGAGAAGCCCAAGCAATGGGACTTAGATTTACCATAAGTTGAGTTTGCATATAATAGTGCAGTGAATAGATCAATAGGAAAGTCATTTTTTAAAATTATTTATGGAAGAAATCCTATGGGTACTTTAGATTTGGTATAATTATCGATTGCAGATAAATTAATGATGATGGAAAAGTGTTTGCAGAGCATATGCAATAGTTGAAAGGAGTAAGAAGAAAGTTGCAGGAAGGTAACAAGAAATATAAAATAGTAGCAGATGTTAGAAAAAAGTCAAAGGTATTTGAAGGAGAGTTGGTAATGGTTTACTCGAGGAAAGAAAGATTTAAAAAATGCACATACAATAAGTTGAAGTACAAAAAAATTGGACCATGCAGAATTGTGAAGAAAATCAATGACCACGCTTATGAGATGAGTTTACCACATATTTTTTTATATATCTCTAGTGTTTAATGTTTCAGATTTATATCAATTCTATGGAGAGGATGGTGAAAGTGATGAAGATGAAGAAGTAAATTGGGAGCAATAGGTTCCAAAGAATAAAAAAAGATAGTGCAGGTTTTGGATATGAAGACGGTGAGCACAAGGCAAGGGAATTATAAGAGGAATTTGGTATAGTGGGAAGGATTGCAATAAAAAGACAACATTTAGATTATAGAATGGGCATTGAATAAGATTGACAAGGAAAAATGGCAGCAGTAAAATTAGGGTAACTCACAAAAGTTGAGTTGTTTTCAACTAGAGGAGAATGATGTAGAAAAAATAGGCCAACTTTTCAGAGGCCATAATTTTTGATTCATATCTTCGTTTGAGCTATTTAATGTGCCAAAATGACTATCTCAAAAAGTTCATTATTATCTTAAGCAATTATGTCTTCTAGGGATGTTTTTGACATTTTTCGGAGGCCATACGTGATCATCTGAGGGTCCAAATTTGTATTTTTTATAGAATTTCTTATTTTTAGAAATTGTCTATTTTTAGGTCTGAACATCAACTTCAATTAAATTTCATATGATAGGTTTATTTTACCATTTATGATATTTCAAGATATTTGTAGAGCTATGCACGTTCACATGTGAACTTACTATAAATAAAAGTAGCTAAAAATAGATATTTTTTTTATAGATTTTAGTTTTTTTCAAATTTTGCATGTGAACTTTAATTTTCTAGTTGAATCTTATATAAGCATAGTTTGGGATTGTAATTATTTCAAGTCATCCAATATGAATCAATTCTGAGATTGTTTCAGATCTTGGCCTATTGGTAATTTTATTTGTCTTGATAGTTTTCAGTTTCATTAAATTTATTATGACGGATAATGTGCATGACATCACTACCCTGCCTTATGATAACATTAAATTTTTTTGAGCCAATGAAAATAAAAATAAATGATTTTTTTCTTAATTTTTGTCAACAAATGTGTAACTAAACTTTTGAAAAAATGTAAAAAAAATTATGTACGAAAAACAATACACTCTAATTGATTGAAAATACAAAATTTAATTAAAAATTAAAACAAATTGAAAACTTTAATATACCCTCCCAAACTAACAATAAAATAAAAATTTAAAAACCAAATGGTCATTATTATCTAGATTAAAAAAAAAAAAGATTTGAAAAATATTTTACTCCCAAAAGATACAGTGTTATGCAGGGGTTAAATTTGACGGTCACCCTTGCCCGTCAAGAAAAATTTTTGTGACAGTTTTTAAGATAATGTCACCTTGAACGTAACATTTGTTTATCATTTTTGACTTTCATAATTTTATATAAAAAGTAATTAAACGTATTGTTCATGTGATGGGGAACCCTGAACAACTCCACAGATGGATATTTCTCAATATTTCTCAAGCGTTGAACAATTGGAAAATATGTCTTTATGAAAATTGTCCATTTGCAAATTCTTATATAGAATCCTTCTTTCCAGCCACAGAAGTGTCAAGTGCATAGTTCTTCAGCAAAGTCTATTACCCGCGAACTATCTGTAATGATTGGAATGGTTCTAAGGGTTTTAACTCAAAAATTTCCCTTGAGATTCTCATGATATTGGCTTTATGAGTATTCTGACTTTGGTTTTGCCCTGTTGACTTGTATTCACATATTAGTATTGGTTTATCTAAGCCTTATAGCATGTAATATATTATAGGTATTCTTATGGTTGCTGGTGCACTGTCAGTAGGATATCTTCTTGGCTTGCTTCAACAACAAGGATTTGGAAGCTCCATTTTTTCGAGAACGGTAGGCTATGAAACCTACAAGAAGAAAGAGAGCTGCAATCAAATCTCTAGAAGACATGGTTGCTTTATACACTATTCCACATGCTCCTCTTCCAATCACAACATCCTCAGAGAAATTATTTGTGGCTTTTACTAGGTCCTAGTATGTAAAGCCCTCTTTTGGAAAAAAATAAACATCTGAAGTAACAGAGTGTTGGTCTTCAAATGGGACAAGCACACGCACTGGCCGCCTAAAAAAGCAAAAAATGCTTACAATAATAGCCAACGAAGTTTCGACTATGACTGCAGCAGTGATGGCCACAATTTGCCCCATTGATGTTTTACTTTCTTCAAGAGGCAAGACAGGTTGCCATGAATATAAGGGTTGACATGCATCTGAAAGAGGTCCTCCACAGAGCCCTTGATTTTCAATGAAACAACGAGTAGGCATTTTTTGAAATATAGTTATATTGGGCCATGGCACAGTAAGGTTATTGTAAGAAACATTGCATACTATCAAACTCGAGATCTTTGCGAATGAAGGAGGAAGTTGATCAACAAATTGATTGTTGTTGAGATAAATAGATTCTAACAAACTCAGGTTGCCTAATTCGACTGGTATCTACCCTAAAAGCCTGTTCCAACTCAAATTTAAAGTGATCTACAAGCCTGTAAGTTGACCAAGCTCTGGTGGCACAAGGCCTAAAAAGTAATTTCCACCCATTTGAAATTCTGTCAAATGGGAAAGCCTTCCAAGAATGCCAGTATCCTTCCCAACAGTTTGTTATCAAAAAGGAGATTTGTGGCCACTTAAGGACTCTCTTCTTGTTTTAGATGACAATCAAAAGCCTAAATTGGACCCAATCTAGAAAAATTTAGTTTCTTTCCAAGAATCAGATGATCATAATCCCACACCTGAGTCCTTGAAATTTCACAGTGTTCGAGTTCAATCCACCAAAGACATGAAAGGTGTTTCCAGCTACAAGGAATTCAAGTTTCATAACAACTACAGATGTGGTGATAAGGAGGATCAAAGCCATTTGTGATCAATGACAAACCAGTCACCTGCCCCTCAAACTTATTATAGGAGGCATTATGATTCGAGCAATGAAGTCGTGGCTGGAGCAGTGCAACAAAAAAGGGCAAAAAATGAAAGTGAAAACAGGGCCAAAAATGAAAGTGTAGATATGAAGCCTGTTGATTATGGCGATCCTTTGTATGATCATTAGAACATCAAAGCTGAGCTAGGTATGGCAATCTTTTTGATTTCTAATTTCCAAGCATCAAAAATTCTTTCCAATACATCCTTCCAATGTAATTCTCTCATCAATCCAACAAATGAATGAATGTTTTGCACTTGAATTTGGAGTGGAGTGAATTAACAAGTAGCCCAATTTTCGTGATAAGATTTTGGGTTCTCACACATTCCAAAATTTGTATTTATATCCATTATGATCATGGTGGTGATCTGTTCTTTTCATCCTTGTCTAGTTTTGTTTTTGCTGCTCGTTGGGATTAGGTCTCAACCTCAGTCTTTCTGTCATTTTCCACTTCTACTAATTAATACGCTATATATATAATTATACTTTTTCCAAAAAATATCTAATGCAATCAATGGACTGTGGAAATATTATCTTATTAATTAAACAATTCAACTTGCCGGGTAAATGTTTTGGCATTCTCAATTTCATGTATTTTTTCAGCGGATAAGCAACAAGCACAAATAGGTCCTTTGAACACAAGTAATGGTCTCTAAAAAACTTATGAAAAAATTATAGTTAACTGTATGAAATTCATAGCCATAGTCATAATTTTGCAAATATATTCAATGCCATAGTCATAATTTTGCAAATATATTTAATACTTGACTATTTCAACTCAATTTTTCATATGGAAGACCTATAAATGCACTAAAAATCCTATAGCATACTCTTCGAGACCATCAACAGAAAATCAAGATATTCTAAATGTTATTTGAGAGAAGATTCTTGGTGAAGTAGACTCAAAATACATGTTGGAAATATGATACGAAGATAAACTTAGCTGTAGAATACAACTCTAGAATGGATTTGCCTTTTGCACTAGTTCCATCTTTACAAAAAAAATTAATGTATATCTTCAAAAAATTCAAATGTATATCTTCAAAAAAATCAAACATATATCCACCAATTTTGACTTGAAAATATACTATTAAAAAAGTAATGTAAGCAAAAACTTGAGTGTTCATTGGTTCATATGAAATACAATACCATTATAAATATGTTCACATAGAACATTCTAAGATATTTTACATCCTTCTTTGTTTGATATCTTTCCAAATTTCATAAACCCTGTCCCAGTCCACCATTGATATATCAAGACCTATCAATGAAAATCGCATCAAGGCATCCAATGTATCTAATGAGTGTTTTGTTCTCTGTATATCTTTTATTATATTTTGTCTTGAAAATCCTCTCTCACACGCTGATGTACTTGTCGGGATGGTAAGTATTGCTTTCCATAGTTTTGTCATTTTTGGAAAGCTTGTATGTGAATCTGTAGCACAAAAAACCCTCCAAGCTTCCTTCATGCGGAATCCTTCACAACTAAAGCAAAGAGTATCAACAAAATTATACAACTCTTTTAAATAACCTTCAAAATCAAATAAAGCTTTTTCTCCCTCACATAAAGTATGTTGCAAGTTTTCAAAAATTTTAAGAAGCCACCGCTTTGAATTTTCTTCTTTAGTATGTGCATCCTCTGAATAATGACAAGGGCTGAACAACTTTATAGAATTGAAAAATGAAAGATCTGGGAATCTTTCATTTAAACAATCTATAAGTTTTTGAACATATTCTTTAGCAAGTTTTTTTCAGCTCTCTAATGAACCATCAATGTAAGGCTTCATTCTCTGTTTTGGTGGATCAACATAATCATCACACACATTTGAAATTGCCTCAAATTGTAATTCATGCCTATGAATGTGTCCATCCTGATCAATAATCTCTAAATAACCATATTTAGAGCTCTCTAAAAATTTAGAAAAGTAACTTGTACAATTTGCAAAAGTGTAGGACCTTAGAAACCACCTGCTTAAAGTTTGTATAGTAGTATCTATGGCTGCCCCTAAAGATGTGACATCCACATTCTCTTCTTGAAATTTTTTATTCAACTTGTTTAGTTCACACAATATATCTACAAGCATATGCAAGAAAAATTGTAATGAGAAGATCCTAGCCTTATCATACCATGAGTCTCTCTTCTCACTTTTCCATAAAGTCAACAATGGAGGCATCAACACAATAAGTCTTTCAATAACTTGTTCTCTTGAGAGCCATCTAACTCCATGAATTTGAAGAGCTTGAAGTGTTTCAAGTTGCATGAGTTCTTGAAGAGCAATAAGTTCATTATGTCTTTTAGTAGAATTTTGGACCCAAGAATATACCTTATTTGCCAAATTTTCAACAAACATCAACTCAGGAAAAAATTTAGCAGCATCTGATGCAGCTAAAGCCTCACGATGAGCAATGCAATGAATACCCATAAGATTGTGTACATTTTTTTAAAAAGAGTAACAAATCCATTTTCACTCCCCACCATTGATGAAGCGCCATCTGTAGAAACTGCTATCAATCTTTTATTTGAAAGACCCCTTTCTTTCATCAAAACACATATTGCCTCATAGATTGTTTTCCCTTTTCCATCACACACATGAGCTTTAGAAATTGTGAAATAGGTGGCCCCAACCCTTTTGAGTCTAGAAAAGTAGGATAAACCACAAGGTGTTTCTCTAAGCTTCGATCTGTACTTTCATCCAACATCAAAGAGAACAATGGACTATCTAGCATTTTTGCACTTTGTTCCTCTTCAAGATACTTAGACATAGAAAAAAGAAAATCATTTGCAGCCATATGATTTGTATATGATTTATAGTCCTTACTTTTCGGCATGTTTGGTGTTTCCAAATACATTTCAAGAGAGCAAAGGGACTCATATTTTGAGAGAGGCAAGTCTTCTTGCACAACCCAATAAACTAATTTCATAGCTGTGATGATTTTTTCCTTATTAGTATCATCAATGTTTGCAATGTGTTATGGAATTGATTTTGCTTTCCCTTCATTTCCACATATCCATTTTGCTTGTGAAATTTTATGGATATTTGAATCTGCATGAGTAACTATTGCATCATGTTGCAAAGTAGTACATCCAGTTCCAATGCCCCATGGTCCCACAAATTTGTGTGCTTCACAATATATGCATTTCATAACTGTTTTCCCTTCATGCCACATCTTAACCACTTAAATTTAACTTTCCATTCATCTCTAAACACTCTATTTACTCTAACCATTTTTTTATTTTTTGTTGAAGCTTCCCCCTCTTCAAATTCTTCACCATACTCATCATTACACCCTAATATATTTAATTCTTCATTTAAATCAAAATTGTGATCCTCTTGCAATGAAGCTTTTGATGTTCCAGACCATGGGAAAAACTTTCTAATTGAAGACTAATTTTTTTTATTTTGAGACATTTTAAATTATATACACCTGTACAAACCAAATAACAAAATTAATAAGATATGAATATTAAATGTAATTATATAAAATTAAATGTAAATTTTATTTAATACAATAAAGCCCTAACAATTGTGCAGTGGTCCTTTCTTCAAAAAATTTTGCAGGATTTTGGCTTTGAGAGGGAATTGATTGAGTGGGTCATGAGCTGTGTAACCTCGACCTCATTCTCTGTCTTGGTGAAGGGAGAACACACGAATTTGTTTGGGGCTACCAGGGGCTTGCAGCAGGGGGATCTGTTATCCCCATATTTGTTTCTTCTCCTGGCTGAGGGATTAGGCCGCTGGATCAGAGAATACATGAGGGAGGGGGAGATTCTTGGATGGAGATGGGGAGGCAGACTACCTGTTCTTTCTCACCTCCAGTTTGTGGATGATGTGGCCATGATGGGAGCGACAACCATTAGAGAGGCGAATAGTATCCAAAGATGCTTGGATGCTTATCTCGTGGCCTCGAGGCAGGTCATTAATGAGAAGAAATCATCCATATTCTTCTTCAATATGCCTTTGGCTATTCAAAGGAGAGTGGCCGATGTTCTCTGATTTCAAATTGGCAATCTTCCGGTTATGTATCTTGGTATCCCTGTCACCACGGGGAGACAGTCCAAGGAGACTTGGCAGGTTATCTTGAATAAATTTAGAGCCAAGGTGAATCACTAGACACACAAATGGTTATCTTTTGCAGGTCGAGTACAATTAATTCAGTTGGTGGTCCAGGCTCTCCCCTATATAGGTGCATGCTTCAGGTGGCACTAGTTAGCTTTGTGAAGGATCTGGACTCTTTGGCTAGACAGTTTTTGTGGGTGGGGAACCTGTCCTCAACAAAATGGAGTCTAGTCTGATGGGAAGTTGTTTGCAGCCCGAAGAGATTGGGTGGCCTGGGTCTTAGAAAATCCTTGATGGCTGGTATGGCCCTGGCAGCCAAGCTATACTGGAGATGGTGTATCGAGCAGGGCCGGGTGTGGGCCAAAGTTTTGGCACACAAATAATTTTTGGGGAACTCCCAAAAGGACATACCTCGATATTGTTTGACGGAGAGTGGTTCGGTGATATGGGACACGCTTAAGAAAGGGGCTGCTCTGATAAAAAGAGGGTTGTTCTAGATTTATAAAAGCGGGGTGGAAGCGCATTTTTGGCATGATTCATGGGATGGTTTTCCCCCCATCATGCTATAGTACCCTCATCTTTAGGCTCTCTCTCAGAGATTTTGCGAGGCCAGCTAGTATAAGGTGAGTGATTTTAAAATTTTCTTTCATCAGGATCAGCTTACAGAAGCTAGATGGAAGAGTCTGGAGGTTTGGCCTATCAGGGATATGGAGGCAGAGTGTGAGGACCTGAAGGGGATTTTGGTTGGGTGCAACTGCTGTGCCCTCAGAGGGGCCAACCAACTTGCCTGGTTTCCACACCCCAAAGGGAAATACTCAGTCTCTGCGGGGTACCAGGCGCTGGTGGCACAAAAATTGAGAGAAGGAAGGGAGGTTACCTGGTGGAAGCAGACCTAGAGCAAGTTCTCCTGGCCGAAGTGCAATTTCTTTGCTTGGACACTGGCATGGAACCGTTGTCTGATGTGGGAAAACTTGCGCAAAAGAGGCTTTGTCAGACCATCCTGCTGCATTTTGTGTGGCAAGGAGGAGGAGAGTTCATCTCATATTTTCTTTAATTGTCAGTTCACTGGGTGACTTTGGAACACCTGGTGGGAGGCGTGGCGATGCAGGGGAGTATGTGTTTTTTCTTTGGTCAATTTTTGGCAACATTTGAACCGCTCGACCCCTGCTGCGCATTTCCTACAAGAGGTATGGTATGCAGGCCCCATCTTCTTGATGTGGCAGGTCTGGTTGGAGCACAATAGGAGAATTTTCAATGATGTTAGGTTGGAAGCATTGTAGGTCTGGAGTAGAATCAGCAGGATGATTCAGGAATCGGTGGAGGCCAAGTGTAAGGTCGCTTTACCCATGACTAGGAGCGATGCTGAGGTGGTGGAAAGATTGGGGATAAGCAGGCTTTCTCCAAGTTCAGCGTGCATTAGGAGGGGCAGGGGAGCGAAGCAGAAAGTTCAGAGAAGTGGGAAGTGGACGCCTCCTCTGGCCGATTTTTTGAAGATTAACACGAATGGCTCCTCCAGAGGAAATCTGGGTCCAACTGGTATAGGAGGGCTGGCTAGAGATGCTTCGAGTGTTGTTATCTTCATTTTCTTGGAGCATAGGGGAGAACAGACGGTCAATAGGATGGAGGGACTTGCCATTTTGCACGCTTTGAGAAGAGCTTACGAGATTGGTTGGCGTAAAGTGATATGTGAAGCCGATTTGCTAATTCTGATCAACTTGATCCAGGAACGGCAAATTAATGATGTGAATTGGTAGTTATCTTTGGTTGTTCAGTAGATTTTATAGATTAGTCAGCTTATGGATTCGGTGATTTTTGCTCATGTCCCGAGAGAATGGAACAGGGCAGCGGATTGTTTGGCTAGATGGGCTTCGGAAGGGACGGTTGGGAGGCATGTGGTCGAAGAGGCACAGTTCCCATTAGATATTAGACATAATCTGGAGAGAATGATGTTGGAAGATAGGAAAGGTAAGAGCAAGTAATGTGGGCTCGGTCTTGGGTTTTTGTGTGATTGCTGGTTTGGTTGGTATTTTCTTTGTACTGAACTTTTTTGGGATTGAATAAAGTTTTTACCCCTGTTTTATTTTTATTTTTTAAATAAAGCCCTAATGATTACAGTTAAAATTATTTATTTCAGAATATAAATAATTTCAGATGTCATTTTTTAATATTGTATAGATGATGATTATTTGTTTTGAATTTATTATACATATTAATAAAATATTGTTAATTTCATTAATATTAATTAAATTTTATATTACAATTTTAGTTTTTTTATTTTATTAATATTAATTAAATATTTGAGTTATAATTTTAGTTTAAATTCATTTATACATATTAATGAAATATTGTTGATTTCATTAATATTAATTAAATATTTGTATTATAATTTCAATTTATGATTTTGTTAATATTAATTGAATATTTTTCATTTTATACATATTAATGAAATATCATTAATTATTTTCGATTATTAATAATTATCAATTTATATTTATTAATATAATATAATGATTCTTAATTAATTTATACATATAAATAAAATATTATTAATTATTATTATGGTTTTTAATTAAATTAAAAATTACTATAATTTCATTATCATGATTTTTGGATTGAAAGTTAACATTTTATTAATTATAAAAATACATTTAAAAGCTATTAAAAATAAACATAGAAGCTATTATATTAAAATCTAAAATGTAACAAAAAAAAATGCATTTAAAACAAAAAATGTAGAGTAGCACAGGTTGCAACCCTACTAATTTTGTTGTTCAGAACTTCAAGGTGGCCAACAAGGGTTAACACGCACTGTATGCAAAAAAAGTACAAACACTAAGGGACAATGTGATTGGCAAATAAGTGACAAGACTACAGGGGCTTCACAATAGGACAAATATTTACCTAAATAGATGGAAAATGAAGTTTTTATGATCAAAACTAGCGTTGTAATTTGCAACAAGAAAAACATGATTTAACTAAAGTGGCAAATTGGCAATAATGATTCTCAGAGCAGAATGAAAGCCAAAGCTAAGCAATACAAAAAAATAAACTATGAGATGAAAAACCAAGATGAAATTAGAGCCTAGACAGACAGGGTCTGGCAAACAGTATCCGATTGCCAGCTAATTGGAGATCACACAATGAATTCTTTTTAAAGTTTAGTTTTGAGAATTTATTATAAAGAAATCACAGGATGCCTTTCTTTTGTTGCAAAACCCGAACATCAGGTGCTGGATATTTGTCAGGTCGTGGCAATGAAGCGTATTATTGAAATGTAAGGCTAGCATACTCTTTCCTGTGGTGTTGGTGCATGCAGGAATGTGTTTATTTGTTTTATGCATATATAGAGTGCAGTTCAAACAAAAACACGGCAGAATGTGAAAACTGTCTTCGATGCAGCCATCAAGGTGGTGCTTCAGCCACCCAAGCAGAAACGGAAAAAGAAAAGAAAATCTCAAAAGAATTGCTCAATTTTGTGATTTGTGAATGATTGAGAAGCACATTATATAGGGCCTTTGAATTTATGCAATGCCAAACGGTTGTGGTAATATGGAATACTTGATTCTTGTGATTTTGCTGTTAGAACAGGAACTCTCTCTAATAGATTTGGTAAAATAGGTATTTGTCATGAGAGTTGAATGACATAGTCCTGATGGTCCATATTGATATGAGTTTTTATCACTTGTCAAAATTTTACCTTGGTCAACTATCTTTCAGTCAGCTATGTATTTGTCATTCTAGAACAATTGTTGTTTCCAGTCCAAGGACAGTGCATCATTTTTGGTATCAGAGCTTGAAGCTCTTGGGATTGGATAATTTGTTGCTGCAGAATTAAGAAAAAAATGATGTTGCAGTTGTGAAGGATTTGGCAAAGGATCAGTAGGACAAAGCACTAGAAGACCCTGCTGAAGGAAAGGTATGAGTAATCTATGATATTTGATTTGAGTTTATTTTGTTTAAGAAGCAAATAGGTGAAGAGGAAGGCAGTCAAGCCATTGAGGCTTCAGAGGAGAAGAAGCCAAGAAAGGCTTAGTGAAGATCTAAGAAGAAGCTTGGATAGTTTTCCAAAAGACTAAGGTGAAATAGACTTAGGTGAGGTAAAGGATGAAGTTTGAAGAATTGAGAAGAGAAGCTTGGAAAGCTCAAAAGTAAGGGAGCAAGTGAATGCTCAAGAAGAAGATCCAAAGCAAGGTAAGTTTGGATTTGTGATTTGTGTTTGATGAAATGCTATATAAAGAGTTGCTACAGGATTGAGAAAAGGATCAAAAGACTAGGATGCAAAAGGCCTAGGTGAGATCAAGGAGATTGTCAAAAGACCAGTCAAGGAGAAAGACTTGGGTGAGACAAGGGATCAAGAGACCAAGGTAGAAAAGACTTGGGTGAAGATCTCAGAAATAGAAGTGCTGATAAAGGTACTATAGAGCAGCAAGGTATATGAGGGCACCAAGAAGAAAGCAAGCATCAAAGGTATGAATAGTTTTGTAATTGATAAAGAGATTGCTAATTTGAAGAGAGAGTTAGCTAAGATTAAAGATGAATGTGAGTCTTGGATGCAGATGGACAAGCAAGCATGGGTATGGCCAATGAAGAAGAGGTTGAAGTGGCCAATAGATCTCCTAATGAAGAGGAGAAGAAGGCAAAATGAGATTGCCAAGAAGAGAGAAGCCCATAGAGGCTTGAAGAAGATAAGAAGGTTGCCAAGTGAGCAGCAAGAGGAAGAAGTTGAGAAGAAGGATCTCATTGAGGAGAACAAGAGAAGAGAAGAAAGAAAAGATGAAGTGCCAGGAAGAGCACTTGAAAAGATAAGAGTGTTGGTGAAGAGAGCACTCATAGGGGCCTTGTGGTCTCTTGTTTTTATTTCTAAGATTGTCTTTGCATGGGTAATTGCAGGTATGGGCAGCCTTATGAAGGTCAAGAGAAGGGCCTTGAAGAGTGAAGAGATTGATGCAAGAGAAGACACCAAGTGCACAAGTGAATGTGTAGGAGAAAAGAAAAAATTTGCTGTTGTTGATAAAGAAGAAGAGATGCATTGGTTAATGCATGAGGAAGGTGATGAGGAAACCTTTCAAGCAAGAGAAGAGATGGAAGATGAGGTTGACTTCCATGATGGCATTGAAATCCAAGAAGAGGAAAGAGAACAGCCAAGCATAAAGGAAGAAGAAAGTACAAATAATCAAGAAGCTATGCAAATCAAAGAACTAATGGAGCAGCCCATTAAGGAGGTAAAGGTGAATTATAGTATTGATTTTTCTCATCCACTTAATTATGGAATAGCTGTTGAACAAGTTGCAAAATTCCACAAGGAAGTAGTAGAAGTCCTTCATCATGCCAATGAAGAAGAGGGTATAGAATATTATGATGACTTGAAAAACATTCCAATAGAACAAAGGAAGGAAACACACTTAAAGAAAGTGAATGCAAGCAAGGAAACTATGAGGAAAAGCATGGCTAAACATCAAGCCATTGAAATGGTAAAAATAAGTTCAAATTCTGATTTTGCACATGCATATAAGAGTAAGACTACTGATTTACAAATGGAGATGAAGAAGGTCAATAAAAAGCCTTCAAATCCAGCAATAGACCATGGCTATGTGGTACCAAAATGGCTCAAGAGATCAGCAAATGTAACGAAGGACACAAAGCTCAGTCAAGATGATGACTCAAGCAAGAAGCAAATACAAAGCATGAAGGAAGAGGTAGAATGCAAAGTGAGCAAGGCCAGCTATCAAGCAAGACCACATGAAGATGTCAAAGAGCAGAAATTGGTTGGTGAATTGAACAAGTGTCATCCTAAAGCTGTGAAGAAGGTATGGATGGCTAAAGGTGAGAAAGAAAACTTCTCAAAGAATAATGAGGTAGAGCATGAGGATACAAAGATGAAAGGTAAGTTAATTGCTTGTAATAAATGGGATAATGATGTTTTTGAATCATTTAAATATCTTTTTATGGAAAATGAGGAATGGAAAATGTCTACAAAAACGAATATGCAGCAAGAAGAGAATTCCAAACGGATGGATGATGAGGAAAGGAGAAAGTATATAGCAGAACAAACAAGATGGCTTCAAGCAGAGATTGAAAAGGGCAAGGAGACACAAGGTAAGGGTGTTTCAATTGTAATTGATGATTATATTAATGAAGAAGTTGGTTTGCATGAAGATTTGGATGAGTTTGTATTGAGTGATGAGATGAAGAGTAAGGCTAGTAAGGGACAAGTAATCCTTGTGAGTGATCAGCCCAAGTTTGATGAAGAGAATAGTGAGATAGATGAGATCTTACTAAAGGAAGAGTTGAAGATGGTGGAGGAGCTGTTTGGTAATTTAAGAGAGATGAATGAAGGTACAAGCCATGGTGAAGATAGCATTGGGAAGAGTGAAGCAAGAAAAGAACAGAAGAGTGAAGAGGCAAAGGCAGTTTTGATCAAAGAGCAAGAACATGGAGGCAGCCAAAAGGCTTCATGGCCTAAATATTTTGATTCTAAGGTGGCTTTGAATGTTTTGTATGCAGGTATGAAGGTTGCTGAGGTGAATGACATACATGAGTCCTTGGAGAAGCTCATGGAACAACAAGAAGATCAAGAAGATATGTATAAAGATGAAGAAGCGTGAAAGTGGGAGATGGAAGCTGAGAAAGAGATGAGGAGAAGAACATACCAAAAGAGGAAGAAAAGCAAGAAGCTGAAGGACAAAGAATATCAAAGACAAACAGCAGTATTGGCATTGACAACAAGACCTTGGGATCCAGGTTTACAAGTGAAGACTAATGTATGAAGGCAGCATTTCATTTGAACTAAGGTTCAAATTGTTTCTAGAGGGAGAGTATGATGCAGGAGCATCTACAATGTCAAGTCATGTCTTAGTTTGAATTCATATTATTGTCTTTTCCCTCTTACATGTTGTTAAGGAGGAATAAATGTAAAAAGTAAAAGTAAAAAGGTGTTTGTTGGGCTGTTGAGGAAATAAGCGGGAAGTGGTTGAAATGGTTTCAACCTTAGTAAATTGTTAAAAATTGCAAACTGTTTCTGTTTTATCTTCAGCCCAAAATTGGGCGTAGAAGTTAGAAAGGAAGACTCTTAAAAAGAACAAAAGAGAGCATTCAGAAAAAAGAGAGGAAAAGGAGGAGGACAGAGGTACGTAGAAGAGAAAAGGAAGGAGATTCTCCTTTAGAGAGAAAAAAAAGGGCCTCTTATTCAAGGGAAGTAATACACAGAAAGGAGCGCAACCATTTTCTTGGAGGACTACTGTGTGTTGAAAGTGGGCTGTCAATCCCTATTCAGGGAAGATGTCCTATTTTTGTGATGGATATTTCTTACAAGAGATTATAGAACTAATGAAGAAGAAGGTTGTTTTTGTTTGATCCCTTCCTCTCATCTATTTTTGCGGTTTCTTTTTTTATTTAAAATTCAGATTGCTGGTATTTTATTTTGTACTGCAAGTTGTTACAAGTGTGTGGTCTGCATCAGATGGTATTTTGTGGTGGTAACAGATTCCTGTTGGGAGAGAACAGGACATCGGAAATTCTTGTTGAGAGTAATGATTTCAAGGCGGAGATTTAGAAGAATAAGGAATAAAATGTCCATCCATATGGGACGATATCTCGTATGTATTGAATAAAGTGGAATTCCTCCTCAGAACTCCAAGAGAGAACAATGTCAAAATTCTGAAAGCAGTGCTGCAAACAGATTCCCTTCTCCTCAACAACAGTCTACAGGTGATGTTTTTGTTTTTGTTTATATATATATATATATACACACTCACTATGGAGATGTTGATTTCTATTTCAAGACACTCGTCGTTTGGGGCTCAAGGAAATGAGCTCGCTGTGGGCTGAGTTGAACGGACTTGGCGATACAATATCTATTGAAAACAAGAATTGGGGAGATGCGGTACTATGGCATCCTCATATGCAAATGGCAGCTCGTTACAAAGATTTTGTCTGTGTTGAAAATGCCAAGATAGGAAAGATGAAATTAGAGCCTGGACAAACAGGGTCTGGCGAACAGTATCCGATTGCCAGCTGATTGGAGATCACACAGTGAATTCTTTTTAAAGTTCAGTTTTGAGAATTTATTATAAATAAATCACAGGATGCCTTTCTTTTGTTGCGAAACCCAAACATCAGGTGCTGGATATTTGTCAGGTCGTGGCAATGGAGCGTATTATTGAAATGTAAGGCTAGCATACTCTTTCCTGTGGTGTTGGTGCATGCAGGAATGTGTTTATTTGTTTTATGCATATATAGAGTGCAGTTCAAACAAAAACACGACAGAATGTGAAAACTGTCTTCGATGCAGCGATCAAGGTGGTGCTTCAGCCACCCAAGCAGAAACGGAAAAAGAAAAGAAAATCTCAGAAGAATTGCTCAATTATGTGATTTGTGAATGATTGAGAAGCACAGTATATAGGGCCTTTGAATTTATGCAATGCCAAACGGTTGTGGTAATATGGAATGCTTGATTCTTGTGATTTTGCTGTTAGAACAGGAACTCTCTCTAATAGATTTGGTAAAATAGGTATTTGTCGTGAGAGCTCAATGACATAGTCCTGATGGTCCATATTGATATGAGTTTTTATCACTTGTCAAAATTTTACCTTGGTCAACTATCTTTCAGTCAGCCGTGTATTTGTCATTCCAGAACAATTGTTGTTTCCAGTCCAAGGACAGCACATCAAAAACCCATACATGATGCTGACTCGTTGAGAATAGTTTAAAAGGGCACTGGGCACCTACGTGGCACGAGATCGGCCATTCATCGACCGCCTTTAATGATGCTGCAACGTTAAAATGACAATTCACTTTTAATGAAGCTGCAATAAGCAAAGTCCAATCAGTATTAACGAAGCCTGCTACTTGCTAAGTTGCTAGCTCTATGTCTAATGTCACTGTCAGTATGTCACGACTCACATAATACATTGTCAAGACTCAAGACGCGAATCTCTGCCAGCCTTGAGGCTGGAGCCTGCGTGGCGCGTACTATGGTGCCGTAGAGCTGGAGCGGCGGAGAGACAGACGGGGAGTCGGGAGTCCGAGATTGGGAGTCGGGAATCAGGATTTCGGAGCCGGAGGGATGGAGGCTAGACTGGGAGACTGGAGTCCCTTTACCTTATATAAAATTAGAACGGGCATTTTTCAAAAGTGAACATCAAAATGACAGTTTTTTTTTAAAAAACCCCGTCCTTCATTACGATTTAAAAAAAAATTGAAAATATTTTACGTTTAAAATGGTAAAAAACATCTAATTTAACCCCTGGTGGTATGTCTCAATGTAATGTTAATGGAAGAAAACTTTGCCATGTTTGGAATCTTCAAATTTAACGCCTGATGGTATTTCTCAATGTGATGTTAATGGAAGAAAACTTTGCCGTGTTTGGAATCTTTGTAAGGATTAGCCAAGATAAATTTGGTAGGATGTATGAGCATCTTGAGTGGGACCCTCGAAAGCTGCTTGGGTGAGTCATAAAGCTTTGTGCCAGTCGAATCCACAAACTACTGTGTCAATCAATGTGGGTATTTTTGCTTGGGTAGACCATCTTTTCAACCAGCAATTTCTATGGCTAATCCACCCATATCTTCAAATTGGGTGCACGTTGATATATATATATATATATTTGGTGGTCAAAAGTTATAATAAAAAGAAATCTACTAAGAATAAAACACGGTTTCCAATCACATAGAATGAAAGGACACTGCTTTATCAATCGGAATAAATTTATAAAAAATTAGCAGGGAATGAAAAAAAGCCAACACGTTACTTTGGAGACCAAAGCCCGGATTCCAACATCTATCCAATAATTTTAAAGCGCAAGTGGGGAACAAAACTTTTTCTTTTTTGAAATATTTTGTGCCTTTTCGTTTTATTCCTCTAGAGAGAAATTTGTTATAAATGGGAAACTGGCATAAATGGGAAAGTGCCATAACAGCTCCGAGAAAAACAAGAAAAATGCGTCCTGATCTGTTCCTTGCTGCGAAAAAGGGCAATCTGAAGGCCGTCGAAAATCTACACAGGCAGACTCCGATTGGGAGGTCTGAGGTTACTTTTGAGGGGAACACAGCCCTGCACATTGCCGCAAGGGAAGGGCATTTGGAGGTTGTTAAATGGATTCTTAATAATGTGAAGGGACGTTGTATCAGTGGAGCTCGCAATGGTGATAAGAATACGCCACTGCACGAGGCTGCAAAGAAGGGCGATCAGGAGATCGTCAGAATTCTGCTTAAATATAACGAGTATGCTGTGTACAGGCGCAATCAGTTTGGAGAGACGGCGCTGATAATAGCTTCGCAGCACGGTCACGTGGAATCAGCGAGGCTGCTGTTGGCAGCCACGCCGTTGTTTCTGGTTTTCTGGCCAAGGGAGGACCGTCAAACTTGCCTTAACGCTGCAGCTTATGGAGGACATTTAGGTAAAGGTTTTTCTTTTGTGAGAAGTACAAGTTAATTATTTTTATAGATCGGTAAACGTTTTTTATTGGAATTAATAACCGGCTGAGACACAAACAGGGTTTACTTTTTAATACATATTAAATATAACATAAATTTAATATAATTAGTAACAAATGATTTTAAAATATTTTCTAAGACTTTTTTATTTTTTTATTTTTTAAGGTAATAATCACGCTTGTAATTAATCAATCATTTTTATATTTCATTAAGTTTAAGTTTTTGATTCAAAATTGCATTTATTATTGGTAAACATTCAATTGTATGTCAATCGTACTATCAACCATACTTTACTAAATTTAAACTTCCTTTCTTTTAAACATTCCAACCCATATACATCTCATCAATAATAATTATAACTATTTTGTTATTTCATTTAATGAATTTTAAGTTATTACTGTGAATTAGTTCACAGTTTTTTTGATGGAGTTTGTAAACGCTCAAATTTAGTATTGATATTCTTGTCTTGAATTTTTTTAAATCTAATTTGGATGGTTTTAGTTGGCTATTTGATTTTGGATTGTTAAAATGTATTAATGTTAAATTGATTTCATTGGTTATAGATTTGAAGTTTTCGTATAATTTTTTTAATCAAAATTTGTTTTTATACAGATTAAATGTATAGAATAATTTTTGGTTTAATCAATTTTGTTAAATTTGTTTAAGTATGATTGTGGTTGCGATCTCATCTTTTTTTGTTGATATTTTGTGAGATTTATATCTAACAGATGATTACGCAACATTTTTTACATCAACATCTTCATTGTTAAATTACAACACATTTAATATAAATAATATTTTTAAATATATTCAAAATTGTATTTAAATTTGAGTGTATAGATCTACAATAATTTAGGTGTTTCAGGAGTAATTAAAGTTTCATCATCAAATCTGGGTCAGGGAATTTATGTACTTCCAATTTCTTTTGCTGATTTAAGCTTAAAAATAGTTTTAAGCTCAGCTTAGGTTGTATAAATTGAATTAAATGTTTATCTATGCAGTGCAGGTGTAGTGAAGTTGATACTGAGTGAGAAGCCCAGCTGCTTCAATATAATAAATCTTATTCTACTGGTTGGGGATGAAAATGGTGTGACTCCACTGCATGCTGCTGTACATGGAGGACATCTAGAGATTGTGAAAGAGATATTGAACACTCCATTGAATTGGTGTTGTGGGAATTGTTGCGACAAAAGTTTAATGACAAAGAAAGATAAGCTCGGAAGGTGTGCAATTCACATCGCAGCAATGAAGGGTTTTGGGAACATAGTGAATGAATTTATGTCGCTGATGCCAGACTGTGTTGAAATTCGAAGCTCTTGCAATAAAACTCCTGTGCACTTTGCAGTGGAATATAATCATATCCACGTAGTGGAAAGGCTAGTTTCTGATAATGACGAGGAAGTAAAAGCAAAATTATTCACCCACGATTTTGACCTGTGTGGAAATACAGCTTTGCATTTGGCAGCGATGAATGCAGTGGACCCCGAGGTTAAGCTTTATTCCATTCTTTCTTTAATAATTTGTCATGGTATTTTAATTTCTTTCTTTTTCTGGGTGTTTGGATTTTCAATCTTTTTCTAGCGAGAATTTAGTACGGTGGTGGCTTTTTTTTAAAGCAATGGGCATCTTTGTCTTTTTAAGTAGTGGATAGTTTTATTTATAAAATTTTCATGGTTGAGACTGGTAAAAAGAGAAGTATCACTGTTAATAAATCTTAAAAATAGAATGAAAGGGTAATAAATTAATCTTTTAAAAGCAAGTATAATATTATTTGTGGATTGAGTGTTAAGGATTAGAAGGATGGTGAGGATAACATTATTTTTTATTGACGGTAATCTTTGCCTAAGAGAATAGAGAGGTAATCTTTTCACCAAATTTATTGATGAATGACCTGACATTACACTTTGTCATCACTTGATATAAGTATAATATTTAGAATTTTATAAATATAATATTTTGAATATTTTTTTGATGGATAATTTATTTATTATTATTAATATTTGTGTTTGGTGTTTGGTTAAGTATTTATAAGTTTATTAGTTTATTTGGGTTTAGTATTTTATGATTAAATATTTTGATGTGGTTTGATTCATTAGCAAAGATTTTTTGGTGAGGATTTAAAATTACAAATTTATTGACTTATTTAAGTTTGGTATTTTATGATTTAATATTTTAGTGTGGTTAGATTTATTGAGGGAAATTTTCACACCTGTCAAACTACAATTAACTTTTTCATTAAAATATATCCTTTATTTTATCATACCTTGAAATATTTCACTCAATATATATATATATATATACTCTCTAACCTTTTCATTGCTATGTGCGCTTTATTTTATTGTAAAGTTTCGATTACTTGTTTGATTTAGTTCAGCTTATTTCCCTTTTAATTTTTTTTTTAAAATTAATTTTTTCATTGCAATGTGCTTTTTATTCTAGTGTACAATTTTAATATTTATTTGATTTAATCTAATTTATTATTTTCTTTAAATATTATTGTTATTATTATTTTAAATTAATTTATTTTGGAAGAAGTCACTATTATCCAGAAGTCGATTTTTATAATTCAAACTTAAAATAATTTGATAATAAATCTCTAAGTTCTTACCACTATATTCAATCTTCAATTCTTTTATCTTTTTCCCTTTAAGCATAACTACCTTTGTTTTCAATTAATTTTCATCATTATTATTAATATTTTATTTATTTTTCTTTTTTAAATAAGTTCTACCTGCCTTTCATTATTGTACAAGTTAACTTTTAAATTGTTTAAAGGGATCAAATTTTCATTCTGGTTGTAGCAGCTTAGCCGAACAAGATTTTAATATAGATGTATGTTTATTCAAATTATTATAATCCTCACTATTTAAGTGAAGTGTGGAGATGTCTATATTTGCTTGAACTATTCACCCTCTTACAGATGATCTGTGTAGAATTTGTATATGTGGACAATCAAAGTATGTATTTTGTGGTGATTATTTTCTCATGGTGCAGCTGGTGGACTATCTAACATCAATTCCAAATGCCAACTTGAATTCAATCAACAATAAAGGCTTAAGTCCACTGGACATAGCAACTGCAGGGGCATCTCAAAAAAGTCAGAATTTGGCGAGATTGTAACGATTCTTGAATATGCCGGTGCCACTCATAGTTTGATTCGTCATTCTGGATCCCAATTATCGCCATGGAAACATTCAAAACATATCCCTATTCAAGGTAATGGCGAAGTGAAGAGTAAGATATTTGATGTGGACACACTGGTGGCATCCCTCATTGCCACTGTGACATTCGCAGCTATATTTCAGGTTCCTGGCGGCACCCAGGAACATACTGGACTTGCTCGGATGTCATTGCAATCTGTTTTTCAAGTGTTTTTATTCTCAGACAGTCTCGCCTTCTTTGCATCCATGACTGTCGTGATTGCATGGATTTTTCGGGAACGATTACAAACAAGGCTCATTGCAGATCGATCGCCATTGGCCAAACTGTCGATGTTAATCTTAGGAACCTCCATAGTGTCTACTGGCCTAGCTTTTTTATGTGCAACCATTCTTGTTACAGTACCACGTAATCTTGAAAACTATAATCCTGAGAGTAAGGTTCTGAAGGAATATCAATTGATCTTTGCTGGTGAGATCCTGACAGCATATGTGGCACCGGCACTTGCGGTTGTATTTCTGTCATTGGCATGGTTATATGAATATAACTTCAACGCAACCAACGAGCGACAAGCTCGACTTAAGTGGCAACTGAAACGAGTTCTCATTTCCACACTCCCAGTTGCTGCCATTGTTCTCACTATCACTTTTATTTATATTGCAAATTACCTCTGAAATGTGGCTGGTATGAAGGCTTTCCCCTCAAAACTTTTCGTGAAAGAAAATGGTGGCTTACCAAGTTTGTATTAGTTGGTTTTCAATGTACTTCAATTTTGGTCATCCAGAGCTTAACCTTAATCTTAGCCTGAACTATATCAAATTTAATTCAAACAAACATATATACTTTGGTGTTGAAAAATATTCAAAGCAATAAACAAATAAGTAATGTAACAAATAATGTATGTTAGAGATTTTATGGTTTCATCGTTCGTCGTGATATTGGAGCAGGATTGGGCGTAAGGGTGAGACTTGGCAGCAGCCTTTGAGTGTTTTGTTTTAGCTTCATGGGATCGGTTATTTAGGTTTAATTTTGCTCAGCGAAATTAAAAGATGTTGAAAGTGAAAAAACTATGATATAATTATTATAAATGCTGATATCCATTTGTTTATTATTTTCATATCTCCGCCATGCATATTCACCTTTGTTCAAGTGCATTCCTGACGCTGCACTCATTTTCTTCTGTAAAATAGGAAGAATTGAACTCACTACTTCCTGGCTTGTTATTTTGCATGTGTGCATTAACATCTTAGCTGAGCAATAAAACATCAAGTGCTTGTCGGAATGTACATGCGTGTCCCCATCGTCTTCACTCCAAAGACGAGATAATCATTACATAACAATATTTCTATTATACATTCCCCATTACATATTAACTGTATTTTTATTTATTATTATTATTATTTTTTGGGTGTATTTTTTTTTTTTTTTTTTAAAAAGTGATTTATGGATTTTCATTTACTATTTCGATTGATTGATTGTCTTATGGTGTCATGTCTATTCAATACCAAATTAATTTGTATGGCTAGGTATTGATGCGTAGGTGAAATAATATATATTTAAAGAAAATAAGTCATGTCACAGCTAATTCAAATTTCTACACTAATGCCTTTATTATTGTTTTCATATCTCGAATCATGAAACATCTGCCTATATTCAAGGACATTACAAGAAATGCTTCCATATTTCTCTGTGAAATGGGAACGTAACACTTTGCCAATTTCTATCTCATTATTTCTTATCTATAAATTTGTAATGTCTCAGCTAAACAATAGAGCTTAAAAATTCCATTGGATAATAGACATGTGTCCCCATCACATTCATTAAGAATACGATACGGTCATCACATATAATATTTTATGTTATTTGTAGACACATAATTCTAGTCATGGGTACTTGACTATGCTAATTCTTGACACATTCCAAACTGCATAACTTGCACACAAATACATAACTCTTATTCACCATTCTTTTAAGCCATTTTTCTATATGCAGGCTTGACCCTTTGTTTTTCATTACTACTGTACAAAACTTTCAATGTCAATTGTTTAAGATCTTTAAGATCACCTTTAGAATGTCTCTAGTTTAGGATATATGTCCTTGATCCTCTTGAATAGGCCCGCTCTAGATAGACTAGAGCACAATGTGCCCATGTTCACTTAGGTTGGCTATGTCGCACACCAAATAAAAACTAGTTTCCAAATTTAAAATCAATATTTTGGTTCCCACACATTTCATAAGGTTGTATAGAGAAAAATTTCAAAAGATTCATCTATAAATACATGTCAATAGTTACTCATTAAAGAAACTTGCCACTCACTTGGTTCATGCTTATATAATTCTGCACATTAATAATTTTTTTTTTATTTTTCTCAAATTTTAAATCATTTACAAGGAGAAACAATAAGATAAGTTAAGAGCCCTATAAAACAAATCGAACAATCATTGTCAAGTATTAACTCTATATTCTAGTTATATACACATAATCAAAGGAGCACAATTGCACATTTGCTCTAGGTGGGATAACTATGTGGGCTTGATTTCTCTATTTGAAATATTGGATACATAGATAACAGTCAATCATCAAGGAGATGATTGAGGTTAAATCAACACATTAGACTCCCCTCTTTTTCTTGTAGGTTTTCAAGCTATCAAAGTGCCCTACCGGTTTTAAATACAAAAGAAGATAAACAATAATTTATATGCAACCAAACCTTTGTTGTGACATTGTTTAGGACAAGTGTCCTTGATCCTCCTAAACAGGTCTACTCTAAGTAGAATGGATCATAGTGTTTCTTTATGCACGTAGGTCATCCACGTCCCACACCAAATAACGACTAGTTTCCAAATTCAAAATCAATATTTCGGGTCTTTTCACATATTTCATAAGGTCAACTATATTTAAATTGTCAAAAGATTCATCTATAAATACATGTGAATATTCACTCATTAAGGACACTTTCTATTCACTTGGTCTATTTTTATACATTTCTATATATTAATAAAAATTTCCCTAATATTATGCCCAAATTCTAAATCATTCACAAGAAGTAGGGATAAGGCAAGTTAAGATCCGTCTAAATAAACTCAAGAGTTATCAATCAAGTATTAAATCCATCTTCTACTTACATACACATAGTCAAAGGAACACAATTGCACATTCGCTCTAGGTGGGATAACTACATGGGCTTGATTACCCTTCTTGGAGTATTCAATATGTAGGTAGCAGTCAATCATCAGGGAGATGAATGAAATCAACTCAATATATTAAAATCTCCTCTTTTTTTACATGTTTTCAAGCTATAAAAGTGCCCTAAGAGTTTTAAATACAAGAGAAGATAAATAATGATTTCTATGTGGCCAAACCCTAGTTGCAAGATAGAAAATCACTTCACCATCCGCAATCACAAAATGTGTATAATGTTCAATTTTTATGCATAGCTGACTGGGACAAGTTTATGGTCAATAGACTTGTTGGCACTACAACATTATCCTCATATAATGGACCTGTTTAGAAACATCTTCTGATTCTACCTTTGATTTGTCATTTTTAGATTCTTACTTTCTCTATCTTTTTTTATCTATAGTTTGGCATAGTTGACTTAGAGAAATATGTGGTCAATGGACTGTGATGTACTACATCACCATCTATTTACAACAGACTTGCCCTGAGTTACACCAATATAAGGAAAAGTTTGAAATCAAATTTGAAGCCATTTGGAAAAAGGATTTATATTTGGAAAAACAAGGTTGAAACCGTAATGGGCATCTAGGGTTTGGTAATGTTCAATAGTATATGGGTTCACCAATATATTTTATCTAAATTTTGGATTAATTAGATATAACTAGAAGAATCTTATTTAATTTATGAATTGATAAAAATAAACATAAAATACATTTTTTACAAATATATGTTTGACAAAAAAATTTGACAAGCACATTGATAAAAACAAAGGGATGGAGAGAAATTTATTGAAAACCTTTTCATCAACACTTCATGCTTTTTCAGATCTATATTATCAAAACCCTAGTTCATGTCCATAAACAAAATGGACATCAAATGCAAAGGGGGGAAATGGATAAGGGAGAGTTATTGAGCTATCTTTGAAAAATTTCATGTAATCTGAGTGTAGTCTACATAGCCTGATAAGGGCCTTAGGCTGATGTATTTATGCCACAGATATGTATGTGTGTAAAATGGTGATATACATATCTATATGTTTCTCCTCTTCACTCACCCTTAGCATAAGTATGAAAAATATATTACTACTTCAAAATATAAGTCTAAAAATTTAGTATTAGTAATATATGAATAACTCTTTAATATTAAAGTGTTTATCCTTAATGACTTATAATATATTTGTTTATATAAAAATTTATTATAACTTAAATTAAAAATTTAGTGGTGCATACAAGGGACCAAAAATAACTTAAAGGGGACCCAAAAGACTTAAAAGGGGAATGGAAAGAATTAAAAAATAAATTTAAATAATTAAAAGAGAACCAAAAAATTAAAAAGAAACTTAAATATTTAAGAGAGGACTCAAAATAATTAGAAAAAAAACTTAAAGAATTAAGAGAAGACTAAAAAAATTAATAAGGGTTTTATCAAGTCATAAAGGTTGATAGGTTGATAAATTAAAAGGGAGAAATACAAGAAAACCATAAAGTAAAAAGAGGATGATATAATTGATTATAATCTTTTTATGGAATTAATAATGGTGTGTGTAATTTGCTAATTCCTTTTTCATATAGTTTTATACTAATAAGTTCTATATTAATAATAGCTAGACTTTTGTGTAATTTATTTTGTAGAAGATATGTAGAATATATATATTTTTTGATATATATTAGTGAGATGTTGATTTGGTTCTCGCATGATGTGATTTTGGTTTATTCTCTTTTATTGAAGTTTTTTAGAGGTCTTTTTTGGGCTCTATTTGATTTTTAGATCCATGTCAATAGGTTAGCTCCTCACTAATTTGATTGATAGTTCCAAATTTGTTGTTATTTTTTAGTTCAAACTATTGTAGCTATTTTCCCCAGGTGGTTTTTATTACCTTATTTTACTTTATGTTGGTCCTTGTTATCCTAGCAAAAATAGTAAAAGGTTATCATGATTCTTATGTTCATCTTTTAGATGGTCATGACTACCTCAGGGGATTCATAATACAATCTGGATCAGTTTCTTATTCAATCAGGGAAAATGATAAGCATATTCTGATATAATCAAAATGAAATAGCATTTTTATTCAAGTTGTATATCAAATTTATGATCAAATTTGACTTAAACAAATATATTATACTTATTTTTATATCAAATACTAAAATAATAATTATTTTTGTCACAAAATTCAATGAATTTTAATAAATATATTTAATATTAAATAAATTTCAAATTTTAAGCATAAAATTCACTGAATACAACAACATAATTCATTGCACAAATTTGTTTAAATATATTTAATATTCATAAATTTCATACAAAAAGTATATATATTCTTGAATTCCAACCACGAGTTATAATATTACTAGCATGGTTCTGTAGTTGCACCGAAACATCATAGAAATATAATAAAGATTCTTAAATTTCATACAATAAATATATATGTTCTTGAATTCCAACCACAAAGTATAATATTACTAGCATGACTCTATAGTTACATCAAAACATCATAAAAATTCCAATCACAAATTATAATATTACTAACATGGCTCTATAATTGCATCAAAACATCATAAAAATATAATAAGGATTCCTTACAAATACCCCTTTTAATCAACGATTTCTTTTATAAATAGGGATTATTGCAATAAAATGAGAAAACACAATGTATTAGCATATAAATTTTAGATAAACAACGTTAAAATACCAACACATAAAACATTTTGATGTTACATTTCGATGTCTCCGCGTATTTCACTAGACTTTTCATGGCATTGGATGGACACATTAGACCTATTAACGTGGTTAAATAAATAAGGTGATGAATATAAAATAGAGTTACTTACATGATTCTCATAATGTAGCTTTTATGGTGCAATGGTTGCAGCATGTTAGAGCTGGTTTGACAAAGCACTGAGAAAAGATTATAAAATAATTTATGACCCTTTAAACATTGCAAATGTTTAAATTTAATTTTAATTTAGAGTTTTCATATTTTAAATTAAAATAATTTATGACCCTTTAAACATTGCAAATCTAATTTTAATTTAGAGTTTTCATATTTTAAATTAAAATAATTTATGACCCTTTAAACATTGCAAATGTAATTTTAATTTAGAGTTTTCATATTTTAAATTAAAATAATTTTAAAATTTAAATATGAAATAAAAAGTTAAGATTTAAAATAACTAAACTATTCAACGAACTCATTTATATCTCATTAACTGGTTTAAAATATTTTTTTCTTAAAATAAATTGAACATTTAATAATATATTTAAATATAAAAATATATACATATACAAATTATTAAAGATATATAAAAATTTTAAATATTAAATATATTTTATATTATTTATAAAAAAATTATTTAAAAAATTTAATATCTAATAAAAAATTAATATTAAAAACCTTTAACATAACAAAAATATATTTAATAAATTTATTCTAAAATTTAAATAATCATTAAAAATATTTTATTTACTTTGTTTATTCTTAAAACTATAAAGAATGACGTTCAATTATATCTCATCACTCCATTATCTATTGTTAAAATGAAATTTAATAAAATATAATTATTTAAAAAATATATAATACTTTGAACTAAAAAAAAAAATGCAATTATAAAAGTTTGAGACATTTATACTATTCATGGAAACGATTGTGTTTCAATTGGTCAAATCTCGAGAGGCTAGGGGCAAGCACATAAAATAGCAAAATCAATGGTGGAAGAATTACTATGCAGAGCTCAGAGTTAAAGATGAGCTCATACTTATTGAAATGTTTTGAATCCTTAATTCTCACAGGGCCTCCAAATTCTGGGGGTATTACGACCAGGTTGGTGGCAACTACAAACGTGATGACCAGGCTGGGCCTCCGAAGGAGGAGTTCTCAATGTGATGACTACGTTTACCAGTATCAGGGAGGTAGAGAAAGCAAGGGTGTAAGAACATAAAAAAATTTAAAAAGTTTATCCAGTCCAAACTTGGTAGCTCCATTCTGTACATGGCGTTGGTCATTATCAATACCGCCTGAATTTGAAAGATGGCTACCAAGGTGACAGTGGCAATGTAGAGGGATGACATCAGTGTGTCCACGTCCACTACTTTACTGTCATCCTTCCCCTCTGTTTTGTTTTGTTTTGTTTTGTGCGTCGTGAGAATTAGAATCGGATTGTGGCATTGAAGTCTTAGTGGCATGTTTAGGCTGCCCTCCAATTGCGGCTATGTCAAGTGCAATCAAACCTTCGTTGTTTACTGCATTTACTTTTACATCGAGAATGACAGTAGATATTCCATGAACTGCACCAACAATAAAAAGAATAACCATCTCGGTTCTTAATATATTGCTTATCAATGCAGTAAGAATTATATTGATGTAAAAATATCACAACACTTTGAGATGAGGTGAAATTTCAAGCATAGGGTAAACTTTTTATTAACTATACTTACAATATAAGTCCTTTATGGTGTAATAGTTAAGTGGTTGATATTGGAACAATTTAAGTTTAAATCTCACAAATAATTAAGAGGCCTATAGTTGGGGATACATAGCTGGTGTATTGACTTAGTAATGGTATAGGGACTGAAACCTTTGTTTGTCAGTCATTTTTTTGGTATTACAGAGTAGTGTAAGTTCATTTAATCTCTTATTAAATTGATTAAAAAAAATTTAGTTATAATTTGCAATTGTCAAGTTTTACTAAATGGTATTTTTAATTTCAAAGATATTTATACATGTCGTGTACATTTATATTTCATAGTGTTTTTTTCATTCCTACCTAGTAAAAGTGCATCAACCTCCTTTATCTCATCAAATATAATTCTAATTTGCATTTAGTTATATGTAAATACACATAGATTGGAATTCATTTACACATGGATTTGACAAGTGACATTGTTAACATTCTATTGAGTCTATTGAACATGCATTAATATTATCTATAAAGCATTTTTGTTATGCAATTTACTATTTGTCAACATAATTTTATTTAAGTGTTTTTACTATTCAAAATTTTAATAAATTATATTAAATGCAAAAATTTATAATAAAAATTTCACTTTACGGAGGCTAGCTCCTCTCAAGTCTTTGAAATCTCTTCACTTGCTCCGCATGGTGCTCGTGGTGTGGAATGCTATCCATTTTTCCTCCAAGAGATCAATGCAAAACTCCTCAATCAAATTCTCTTAGCTAATAGCTTTTAAAATCAAATGTGTACAAATTAATTCATTCACCCCCACTCTTCTATTTATATTTTTACCCCATTTCAATGTCTCCTACCTTCTACCCCCTTGACCTCCCCAACTTGCCCCTCCGATCCCATCCATGCCTCCCCTCCTCTCCTCCCCTGCTTGATCCCTCTATTCTATTTTTTTTTAATCCATTTTGATTCAAATTTATGGACAGATTCAATCAACTTGTTCCAAATTTAATTCAAAATCTTGCAACAATCAATTTGCATAAATTTTTCATTATAATTTAAAATTCAATATATATTTTTTTGTTTTTAGATATGTAACTTATTATCGCTATAATATATCATTCCCACAACCATTTAATTGACCCCTGCATCATTAACAAACACTAATTATGCTGTGTCCAAATGGTCCAACACATTATTTTTCTAACCAATACTCTAGTTTTAATTAAATAGCGGAAATCTATTTACAAAACCTAAATATTTCAAGTTTGACATCAGTTCTACAATAAATTAATTTCTTTCCTGTCCAGATCACTATATCTATTAACTCTTTTCATTATATTTTTGGCGTTTGTCCATTTTATTGCACAAATTCTCGAGGGGGAATCATCACACTCATTCCCATTTATTTGGGACAAATATCTTTTTTATTAATCGTCAACACTCTACTTCTTATACTATTATTCCAAAAAATATTGTTTCATAATACTATTTTTAAGAGGGGAAGATGTAGACACCTAAATTACATTTAGTGTCAACATACACCTAAAACCTATTAATCATTATTATTAATATAATTCATGACATCTCCCTCCAAATTAAAATAATTAAATAATTGTGCACACTTCTAAATCTTTATTTAGATATTAAATCTAGACTTTTACATGTCACCCAACATCTTACAGCTTAATCTCCTTCACATGTTGCTAATGAAGTGTTATCAAATTCACAAGTGAATCTAAGCAAATTAAAACATGTGAAAAGCCCTTTTATGCACCAAAATGTTACCAATTCTCTTTTGCATTGGAAGATTGAGAAACCATATTTTTGAAGAGAAAATCATGTTTACATTACAATGGAGGAAACTTGCATATTTAAGTTATAAGTTTGTGTTTACTATTTTCTTTAATTATTGCTCTATCTTAGGTTGAATTTAGCTTAGATTAAGATTGCATTAGTAGTTGATTTCTTAGAATATCTATATTTAGTTCAAACACATAGATCACATTTAAAAACAAATTCAATAAGATGAACTTAGCTTTAATACAATGAAGAGATTATCCCAAGAATATTTATCAATGATAAAAGAAAGTACATTAAATTAAAGAAATCACAAAGAAAATTTAACCTCTCAAGATGAAAATAATAAATGAGATAATAATTTTAAAGTAGGGAACCAAACATATTAGAGAAAAACGTACGTGATCTTATAACAAAGTTTGTCACCAAAATCTTCATAAGTACAAGATAGAATCAAAAGCATAATGAGAATAAGAAAGATAGAGATTGATTTTTTAACGAGGAAAAGAGGATATAAAAGACTGTTTTATAAAATAAGAGAAAAATAATGGGAGTTACAAAGAATCTCATGATTATCTTAGAAGTCTCATTTGTGTGTGTCAGTTGTGGCCTAGTCCCTTAAAAACTGAAGGGTGGTGTTTTCCAAGTAGAGAAAGGGGTTACTTATACAAGTAACTCTCAAATTATAAAGGGGAACAAAGAGGTAAGTGCCACTTCATAGAATCTAGATTTATGTGAATTTATAATTCATATAAATAAAAAATCTATACACATAAAAAAGAATTTAGGATAGATAAATTATCCTAAATAAAAGGTAATTCTAACACCATCTGATCAATACCCGTCGTGGAAAAGGAGGAGGTCATAGGGCTTCTATGAAGTTGAAGGAATGTGCTATATAAGTTTTAGATTAGGTCATAGGGCATCTTCCCACTGATAGTGTGAAATAAATAGAACTATAAAGCAATTAATCTAGTTTAGGGTATTTCAAATAACTTGCATTTAGAAATACATTTACAAATTCAAGACATCTTCTAGAGGAAGAGGGTTAATCATATATGGTATTCATAAGCCATGAATGTATAAAGAGTGCCAAGTGAATTTTTGTATAGAAAAGATAATCCTCCTCTTATATGGTAATAAATCAAGCATCTAAAAACAAAATGGTCATTGTTATCAAGATTTAAAGAGTATATTTGAAAAATATGTAACTTCCAAAGGATATTGGGATAATGGGTGTGAATGCAACATGGATGGGAGAAATCTTTCCATGTTTGAAATCTTTATAAGGATTAAACAAGAGAAATTTGGTGGGATGCATGAATATATTGAGAGGGATAGTGGAAAGGTACTTGGGTGGCCTCAAATCTCTAGAGATTTTTTTTATAGGCCCAGGCTAGGGGTCTCACCAATATAATTGAAATATATCTATATGATTCAATTAAGGTACTTACTATCAAATTGACCCATGTGGGTCATATAGATTTGTGTAATTGAAATCCATAAACTAATGTGTCCATGTGGGTATTTTTTTGGTAGACCATCTCTTCAATGAGCAATTTCTACTAGGTAATCCACCCATATCTTCAAATTGGGTGCATGCTGAGGTAGATGTAAAGAATGGAAAGGAAGATAATTTTTTTTTATTTATGTAGAGTTAAGAATAAAGTTAACTAATATGTAAGATATATTATTTGTTTTGGTTTTATTGAAATAGAGTGAAGTAATTGACATAAGGAATCACCACATCACTATCTATGATATGGACCGAATCACCATCACTCACTTCACTATAGTCTTTATGATAGGACTTCAAGAGGTGTTGTAACTAAATACAAAATATTATTTGGATTGTATTTTATTTGTTGTTTAAAAGATAGACAAAAATATTTTTTAATAAAGGAAACATAAATTAAATGTTTTTAAATGAAAGAAACTTAAATTCCAACCCTATTGTCCTATGCAATGAAATTTATAGAATGAAATAAATCCTCTTGGAATACATTTTGGATTTGAAAGGAAATGGGGATTCAATAAATTACATTTTCCTTAGTAATAAGGGTTTTAGTAAACACAACACCCCTTAATTTTGTAACTCTTTCCAATTCCATTGTGCTATTCAATTGCTCTCCCTAGTGTCTATGCTAGAGGTGTTAGTGTTTAGTTTGTTTATTTGGATTTTATTTCCCTGAATAATACAATACTAATCTCCACTCTTGGATTCCTGATTCATACTAATTTCAATATCTCCTCCTTAGTTTTCCATTTGGAAAGTTGTTTTCCTTTTTTTAGCTTTTCATAGAGGTCATATGTAAGTGGTGGTAATATTTTTTGTCATTCAAAGGACTTTAAAAGGGATATAGCCATGCATGTTAACCATGTTCTTTCTTTTTGACCTATATCAATTGTGTCTTTTGAAAGAGTCAAACCTTGTGATTCGTGTATTGTTAATACCCAAGCCAACTATAAGGGTAGTTTCTTTGTGTGGCCCATTTGTATTAGTGTAGTTGGAATTGTACATGAAGTTTCATTTTCAAATGTTATTACAGAGTAACTATCAAACTCAACCATAAAATATGTAGGTGGTTTTAGTGGGGCACTTCACAGTTTGTATATTATACTTTGAATATACCGTTGATATCTATTTACAAGACCTAATTCTATCCAAATATTGGAGGTTAACATGACCCTTGCATCCTTAGAAATTAGTAACTCCACATCAAGTTCATCATTTTGACCTCCTACTAGTGCATTGACACTATTTACCTTGGTTGAAATGTTATGTAAAAAAGGGTGTTTCAATGAATGTAGGGTGATTTATGAAGAAATATAAATGTGATAAGAACCAAAATCTTGTCCTCAATCATTTCTTCAATTTCAAATAGTTCTACTCAAAGTTATACCACACAACATAAGAACTCAACTTTCTCACCATCTTTCATATAGAGAGTATGAAGCTTGGGCTGGAGATGGAGGATCTTTATTTGGTCCTTTACCTCATATATAGTGGATATAATATCCCAAGCCTCATTTTATGTTGATGCATCTTAAATATGAGGTTGAACCTCATCAATGATATTAAGTTTGATTAACATCAAGGCTTTGGCATTGGACTTGTCATATTTTGATTTCTCATCAGCATTGGTAGGATAGGTAATTATACCAGTGATGATGCCCCATAATTATTCAAATTGAAGGATCATGAGCATCTTCATCTTTCATGTGGAAACATTTGTCTATTTGAGAAGTTGGGAATAAAAAAAGAGTAATTTTGATGCATATATTATCTTTACTTATTAAAGCAAGATTTCACAAATCTAAAAAAATAATATTTTATTACTTCAAAATTTTGCATTAAAAAAATGTACCCTATTGATGGTAAAATAGATTCATTTATAGAGGTTTTAAAAATAATAGATTTCTATCTGGGACTATTAGCTAGATATTTTGTAGGCTAGCAAAAGTACCTAAACAACAATTTCTAGTGACTCTATTAGGGAATGCGAACTTAACTAGAGATTAAATTACATTATCCACTCTAGGGTAAGATAGATGCAAACTAATGTTTATTTATCCAACATTTCATGTTTTCCACATCATTGTGTAAGAAGTTTCATGCAAAATTTAAAGGCACACTTGTGATTTGAAACGTTACATGTCAAATAATCGCTTTATTTATCTTGAGTTTCTTTACTTGTCAAAAGTAATCGCTTTGATTTCCTTGAGTCATTTCATGTCAAGTAAATGATTTTTTTAAAGTCATGCATGTTAAGTAATTACTTATAGAGTCTTTACTTATAAATCTGAAGTAATCTAAATAAATCCTTAGAAAAGCATAAGTGTTTCAATTTGGCAAATAGACCTTTCACTAGAGCAAGAAGAGCTTAAGGCCAAACTCATGACTTCTTTCAATTGAAAGAATGGTTTAATTTTAGCTTTCTTATTCAAACCAAAATGAGAAGAGTGAATTTTTCACTTGTGAGACAAGTGTGAACTCCTGTAAATTAGCTAAAACACAATTATTTAGGAATAATCCAACCTATCAATCCTCAATTTTTTATTTCTAGAAGAATGGTGCAACAACTCCCTGTTCCTTGGGGGCAGTGATTGGCCCATTGAATTTACTGCCTCTTCTCCATGACTTACCTAAGGGGTCAAGAAATAAATTTCCTAAGTTCACAAGGGATGGAAAATAAAGTCCAGATGAGCATTTAGCTACCTTCTTTGTATCTTGTGGAGTGATTGCATTGAGCATTAAGATGTCTCAGTCAGAATCTTCAATGAAACCTTGCATGGCATAGATTATGAATGGTTTTACCATCTAACACCTGGCACCATAATTAATTGGGCCACTATGCATGAGAAATTAGAGAAAAATATTTAAAGTTGCTGAAGACTCACACATATTGTTGACCCAATTGACCTATCTTAAAAAAGAACCCCATGAATACATGTGGGTTTTCTTTGCTAAGTTTAATAGATTTTTTTACAAAATACCTCAGTATACATAACCCACTTGTGATAACTATAAGTGATTTTTCATTAATGTTGAGTTACTAGAGGTTAGCTACTAGCTATGTAGAGCATGTCCTACTGATTTAGCAACTACTCACAACATTTCTATAGAGGTTGAAGATGACCTTATCATGGTTGTAAAGATCAAAAAGATAAATTTCAAGGTGGACAATTATGATTCAACTACATTGTAAACCATTATGTATCCCCTATTATAGAAAATGGAAAATGACTTGCTGCAAGTTAGAAGGCAAATTACTCAAGGTGTTCATGTTGCTCTTGCCAGGAATGCGCCTACATGCAATTTTAATAAATAGAGCCAAAACCATATTGTTGGACCTCCAAAAATATTTGAAATTGAATATTCTCCAAAAAACCACATCAAAATGAACATATAAGATCATATGACTGATGACCTTGATCAAAGTTTTGATGATGAATATGACTTTGTAGATCCTACTAGTGATTCCAACATAGGTTACCTTGAATATCAATCAAAAAGTGATTATGGAGAAATGCTTGAAGAAGATCATAGTCATTCTTTTTTAGTGTTTACAAGGTCACAAAATCAACAAGTTGGTGAAAAATATTCTACTGAACAATGGAAAGATAAGGAAAACTCCAGGCTAGACGTTAGCATTCTTATCAGAGGTAGTCCTTTACTTGTTTCTCGTACTCCAAAAGATAAAAAATGTATCATATTATTCTTCTCAACCTCATAAGCCAGTTAGTCACACATCTAAAGTTAATCATAATTTTTCCACATCCATCCCTTCCTTTGAAATTATTGGCCACATCAAGAAAAACAAGATTCAAACATCAGAAGCTAAATACTTGAGGTCCTATCTAGATTAGCTGAATAGACTAGTCAAATATGTTCAAAGTAAATGATCAAGAAATATAGTCAATGATTCTAAATTTATCTTGCCTACTCCCAAATAGGTATCTTTCTAAAACAATGCTACAACTACTTCTCCCACATATGATTCCACATTCAAAATAATTGAGCCATTATATGTATCCATATTTATCAATGGATTCAAGTTGAGCAATTATATCTTGAATTTTAGAGCGTATGATAATGTCATGCCAGCATAAGTTTAGATTCCCTTTGCTTCAATTTAACTAAGTCAATAGGGATATGTTACTCAATGGAGAGACAAGTTCCTTTGATTAGACAAATCAAGAATGCTCAAGTTGTTCTAGCAACCTTTCCAGATAAAAGGCTTAAAATGATAATTTTGTTAGTAGGTATTCCTATTTATTATGGAATTTTTTTTTCAAAGTTATGGGTGGAGAAGTCAAGATGGATTGGTCATGTTCTCACATTCCAATCAAAGGAGTAAATGAAAAACTTGAGTCTGAGAAGAATTCTAAATATACAATCTCCAAGTCTAATGATCCAAGATCACATATTATTTTTGAATAATCAGATCATGGAGTCTATTACCTTGAATTAGGAAAGGAAATACAAGAAATAGAGACACAAGAAGAAGAAGAGAAAATATGGACTCAAGAATTTGATGGCAGCTAATATTTTCTTGGTTCAGGTGTTAGAGTTTTATTGATATCACTAGATGGTAAGGTACATCCTTAATCTTACAAGCTTATGTTTGAAAACACTAACAACATATCATAGTATGAATCATTATTGTTAGTAATGGAACAAGCAAAATAAAAGGGATTGAAACTTCTTAAAGCACAAGGAGATGCTAAGTTGATAGTGAGATAAATTTATGGGTAATACCAAGTGAAGATGGATAATTTGAGGCACTACCATGACCAAGTTCTTAGTGCAACACTTAATTTTGTAGTCTTTTCAATCAATTCTATTCTTCATGAACAAAACTCTAGAGCTATCCTCTTAGATTTACTGTATCTTTTCTCAAGCCAAATCAACAACCCACACTTTTTAGAGAAGGTGACTATAGAGTATAGATGGTTTCCATCCAAAAGGTCAAAATAATGTTAATCAATAACAACTCTTCAATGATGAAAAATAGATAGCTAATTTCCTTGAGCAACAAGACAACAAAGGGTAATACTGACCTTGAACATGATGATAATGATGAAGTAATTCAATTAAAGGAAAATAAAATCCCTAAAGGGTTAGTTTCTTTAGATAATTTTTTTGATAAACATGATTAGTTTCTAAAGAAAAAGAAAGAGTATGGTGAGACTTCTTTTCTAGAAGTACAGTAGGTCAATCTGGGTACTGAAGAAGAAGCCAAGATGGCAACATTGGAAAATGTTGTTCCCAAGAAGAAAAATAAGCATTCATTAAGATTATTAGTAAATACATTGATGTGTTTGCTTGGTCTTACAAAGCCCTGAAGACCTTTCAGCCAAAAGAAATACAACATTGCATTCCACTTCATCCAGAAGGGAACCCTTTCAGGCAAAATCTTCGCAATTATAATCTAAAAATATAAAGTAATATCTTTTATAAAATAAAAAAGTTACTTGATGCCAAAATAATTTATCCCATTCATCATTTGGAATGGTTAGCTAACATTATCCTACTAAGAAAGAAGAATGGAGAAATTTGTTTGTGTGTTGATTTCTAAAATTTGAATCAAGATTCTTTTAAGGACAACTATCCATTACCAATTGTGGATCATACCTTGAAAGTAGTTACAGGCTCATAAATGTTGTCCATGTTAGATAGAGTTTTAAGATATAATCAGATAAAAGTGGCTGAAGAAGATCAATACAAAACAACTTTCACACCACCATGGGGGATATTTTCATATCAAAAGATGCCCTTTATAATTATAAATGCTAGATAAACTTTTCAATGAGTGTTGGATCTAACATTTTAAAATCTAAAGAACAAGAGTATAGTTGTGTATCTTGATGATTTGACAATCTTCTTTAAGAAGAGAGGTAATCAATTGGATGATTTAGGAGAAGTACTCATCCAGTGTAAGAAACATGGGATTTCATTAAATCCTAATAAATCAATATTTGTCATGACTGAATGGAAGCTTCTTGGTCACATCATCTCAAAATAAGGAACAAAGATTGATCTAGAAAGGGTGAAAGCCATTCAAATTTTACCTATGCCTACATTTAAAAAATGGGTACATTCATTCTTTGGTAAGGTCAACTTATTGAGAAGACTCATTCATGACTTTGCTAAGTTGACTTAACACATTTATGACATGATAAAAAATAATCAATATTTCAAGTGGAATTTTGAAGGTAAAATGACATTTGAAAGGATTAAAGAAACCATAACTCAAGCTCCACTACTAGTTTCTCCTGATTTTAGTAAGGAATTCATTCTTTATTGTTATTATTTTGAGCATACAATGTCAGCTATACTTATACAAAATAATTATGAAAATATTGAATCCCTTATAACTTTCATGAGCCATCCATTGAAAAGTTAGACCTAAAATATACATATATGGAAAAATAAGCCTTTGTTGTAGTCAAAACGTGTAAATACTTCATGTACTACATCTTATCCTCACACACTAAATTATACATAAATAACACTACAGTGAAATCTATTCTAACACAACAAGAGTTGGGATTACTAAGTGGCACCTAGGTAGCCAAAGTTTAAGAGTTTGATCTTGACATCAGACAAACAAAGCTAGTGAGATAAGAGGCTTGTGCCAAATAATGATAGAAAGTAAATCAAATAACATGGATAGGATGATGTC
Organism: Torreya grandis; assembly: GCA_037957365.1. Lineage (NCBI taxonomy): Eukaryota > Viridiplantae > Streptophyta > Pinopsida > Cupressales > Taxaceae > Torreya > Torreya grandis. Next base: position 3,147,062 of record JARHVA010000069.1, read on the forward strand.
TTTGATTCAAGATGAGTTAGATGAAGATTTTACCATGGTATTTTTTTTGATCTTGTTGATGAATTGTATAATAATATTGATTTCTTCCTAACTTATAGATAATTCCTAGTTCATCTTACACGTAAGGAAAGATGGACCATCAAGGTGAAGTCAAAGGATTATGTCCTTTGGAATAATGGTTTGTATAAAAGAGGAATTGATGGTGTTTTCCTTCATTGTGTGGATAAAGAAGAAAAAAATAGACTTTTATAATAGTTGCATGATAGAGCATTTGGAGGCCACTTTTTAGCATGAGTTATAGCACACAAAATCCTATGAGTAAGGTATGATTGGCCCATTCTTTTTTAGGGTACTTTAGATTGGGTTTTTAAATGTCAAGCATGTCACCATTTTGTGGGATGTCCAAAGTTTATAGCACTACTTTTAAAACTAGACATAATTAATGAACCATTCTACCAATGGGGCATATGTTTTATTGGTATGTTGAATCCCTCATCAATTTCTATCCATTGTTATGTTTTAACTTCCACTTATTACATCATCAAGTGGGTAGAAGCCATTCCTATCAAGCATGCCACTTCTGAAGTTGTATGTGATTTTATCAAGGAAAAAATTGTAGTGAGGCTTGGTGTTCCTCACAAGATAGTAATAGATGATGTAGTTACTTTTTATTTAGATGAACTAACTCATTTCTGTTACTTACATGAAATAGAATTAGTTCACTCTTCAAATTAATAACCTAAAGGGAATAGTTAAGCTGAGTCAAAAATTAAAAACTTGATGATAATTATTCATAAGCTAGTGGATGACAATCAACATACCTAGCACAAGAAGTTATTTAATGCATTGTGGGCTGACAGAATCACTCCAAAGAAATCCATTGGCATGTCACTATTTCAGTTGTTGTATGGAATGTATGCTAAAATACCCATTATAATAGAGTTTCCTGCTTTACAACTGTCCAAAGCGATTGAAGATACAACTTATAAAGATTTTTTAGATAAGAGGATTATGTTTTTATCTAAACTATAATAAGTGCATACTCAAGTTATTGATCATTTAGCTAATCATCAGAGGAAAGTGAAGAAGATTATTGATAAAAAGGCTAAAGAAAGAAATTTTGAAGTTGGTGACTTGGTCCTACTATGGGATAAGAAACATGAACCCAAAGGAATGCATGGTAAATTTGATTCACTATAGAAGGACCTTTCACAATAAATAATATTGCTATAAAATATGGCTTCATCCTACATTATCATGATGGAATTACACTACCGCTACCTTAAAATGGGTGTACTTGAAGCTTTACAAGAATTGAGTAGCAGGGTAACACATGTATGTATATAAATAAGTCCTTAGTTTTTATTTTTTACCTTTCTTTTTCTTTCTCTACTTGTTTGTTTTCTAATTTTTTGTCATTGAGTTTTTTTTACATGAATCCATACCCAATAAACAAGACTCAAAACCAGATATACTGGGATCTATTATTTCTTCTTTCTTTCTAATAAAAATAAGATGTCCCCAATTAGAGCCAGTTGGTGTCCCCAAAAGTTTACACATAGAATTTTGGGTCATCCCTATTGAATGTTTTGCCTTATATTATATGTGAGTCAGTTGTCTTTGTTAAAATTTAGCCCCCTGAATAAGACTTTATCTTTAGTTTTTTTCATTATGATTGTTTGCTTCAAATTGCTCTAAAAGGTTAGAAATGTCTTCCTGGGTCATATTTATAAAACCCATTTTATCCATCTTTCCAAGAGATTCAAAAATTTAAGTGTTGGGATTCATTGTTAGGCCAATTTGAGTTCTCAAGGTTACTTCACTTATGCCCTTTTAAGTAATTTTTTTCTATAAACTTGAATTACACCATCTACATCAATTTAGAATTGCGTAATGACTTTACTTCTCATAAAAAGCTAAGTAAAGTAGTTTCATAAACCCACAGAGTAGTATTTAAAACAAACCAAGGTTTTGAAGTTGCTTCACTAACTCAAAGTCATAAGTAAAAGTAGTTAGGGTCCAGAAGTCCTAAGTACTCACAAACATAGACCAAACTAGGGTTTTGGAGGTACTTTTCTTTGAAGAAAAAAATAAGCAATGTAATTTGTGAAACCTGATAAATGTCAAAATGCTTGCATGGACTAATTCAAATAATTCACTTAGTTGTCATAAATCCATGGTTTAATATAAATACTTGTAAAATCCACCTCATTTCCTACCTAGCTTTCAAGTTTTTTAACCTAGTTGTTGCCCTTGCAAATCCCAAGTGACACCATCTGAAATTTTGGAGTGATTTTTGATTAATTCCTTCATGACCCATTTATAATCAAGGTATGTAGAGTGTTTTCCATTTGTTTTCATGTTTCCTTATTTGGTTTTCATCTCATTTTTCCCATGGTAAGTTTTTGTTTGCCACTTTGAAAGTTTCTATGTTATTTCTTTTTTTTTCAATTGTTTGTCATTTTTACATGCATTGATGTTGTAAAACCTTGTAAAACCCTTAGATACTTTTTTCATGAGAATAGCCTAAACAAAATCCCTAAAAATTAAATTTTTCTACAAATTCCCTAGCATTTGACCTAGAACATACTACCCAAGATTTTCAAAACTTCTTACTTATTCAGAGTCCTAAACCCTAGTAGTTGGTCTTAAGAAACCCATATCTCACAAAAGACTTTTTCTACTCAAATTTTGAATAATTGATTATTTCTACTCAAATTTTGAATAATTGATTACTTCTTAGAGTTTATATTACTCATTTCTTTTGCTTCATCAAGGTTTCCAACCCAAGTAACTTGACCATAGAAAACTGAGTGACTTGACCAATTAAACCCATAGTTGTAAATTATTATTACTCACTCAGAGTTTTTAATTCTTAAGACTTAAGAGATTCCAAGACCTTCCTAGGGTTATGACACCCTGTTACTTAGCATGATTTTTTTGGAGTTTTCAAAGCTTTCTACTACTGGAAGCTCCTTTTAACCTAAAGGTTGCTTAAGATTGTTACTTAGGACAATAAATTGACTTAGTTGTTCAACCTTTTCTAAATTAGTAGGAACAATTACTGATTTTTCAAGAGCATTCACCAAGCCTTCCCAGTGTTAATCACAACAAATGTCAAGATTAGAAGAAGCAACTAGAGTAGAAGAAGTAATAACTCTAATTGAAGAAGTTTTTGAGCTAGTACTTAAATAAGTTCTAGGGCCTAGTATAAGAGGGAAGACTAAAACAAAGGGATTTGAGAAACCAAAGGGAGAAAAGATGAAGTATGAATACAAAGGATATCCTATTGAGTTATGTATTACTTCTAAGTTATCTGAGATAAGTGATACTGACATGGGACATGATTCTATAACTAAGCTATTAAAAAGGTCAAAAGTCATAATTAAGACACCACTCATGTAAGAAATGACCAATAGTGGGATCCTGCAAGCTACAACATTCCCAAGTTTTGCACAAATTCTTGAGTTTGTCCTAGAGTGTGCTAAGTACTATGATTCTCTTACTAGGACAATAAAAGATACTGCTAGTAATGTGGTGATAAGGTTAGATGTTCAATATTTTTATTACTATTTGAAGATCCTGATAAGATATAAAGTGCTTGATGGATTAGATGCAACTTGGGAGGCAGTTTCCCATTTTGGGTGTGTTTTTATCCAATTCATCAATTTCAAATATCTTAGAGTTGGTGGTTTCATAAGGACACCAGTTAAATTGTCAAGGTACCCTACTAAAAAATGGATTCTTATGGAGTTGATTATGTAGTTGGTAGAATTGCATCACCTACAGTTAAAAATTCATCATTCTTCACTTAGTTTCCCTATTGTTATTGGCCATTATCATTGTGCAAGTATCTATAAGGCCAAGAATGTTCAAAAATAAATGTATCACAAATAAAATCAATCACATTTTAAAGATAGAGCAAATTTTGATTTCATAGGCATAACTAAAAACATAGTTTATCCTGAGTATATGCATATTCTTGTACTTGAAGACTTCTGTATTGATTGTAGAGATGAGTTTGAAGTGACAAAAAGAGACAACAACAGGATGATTGTTGAACAAATATGCACTTTTGATTTGGCTATAATTCCATAAAATATGGAGGATGACAAACAAGTGATTCATGTTTCTTATCATGCAATAGGAGGGGATAATGCTTCACTTCTAGAGATTGACTTTAAGACGAATCAACTCAAAACTATTGCTAAGATAAATTTAATAGTTCTCACTATGACTTCAACATGGCTTCTTAGTATGGGCTTCTGCATGAAGGGGCTAGTAATGACAGAAATGGGTCAAGTTAGTCATAAAAAGAAATCAATATAAATAAAAACTAGTCAAAAACCCAAAAAGAAGTTGAAATTGAAAAACATTGATGATACATACTCCTTGGTGAAATAACATGAACTAGTTTAGCTAGTTACTCCTACATCTCCTATGGTCGCTTCCACAACTACTCCCCCTTATAACATTCTTCCTTCTTCCATTCCTCCTTCTATCGCATCCACCACATCTTAATCTTCATTATTGGTGAAGGAAAAGGAATTAATTCAACCAGTAATAAAAATATGAATCTTTTCACACTCATGCCACCTCCAAAATCTCTAATTTTCAAGTCTCCTAAGAAACCTATTCGAAAGGAGACTAAGGTTCCTCCTCCTCTACCTTCATCCACTCCACTTACTACTCCTCCTCCATCTCCTTCTGAGGATCATCCCACCATCACTTTTGTTTAAGAGCTAGAGTAGGTAACTGCTAGAGACGTGACTGTATCTTAGGAAGTATCTTAGTAACAAGTAACAACTGAACCTGAAGACAAAGAAAAAGAGAAAGAGGAAGAAAAAGAACTAGAGAAAGAAGATGCGATAGAGAAAGATAAGGAGAAAGAAAAATATGAGGAATAAATTTTCAATGTAGTTCAAGATGTTTCAGATGCATAAGAAGTTTTTTGTAAGGAGTTAGTGGTTAGAAATAATCAATAACAAATAGTAATACATTCAACCAATTCAACTAGTATAGATTTATCTTCATGGTTGGCATTACAGATAACTCTTGAGTTGAAAGAATAAATTAACTTGGAGGAAATAGAATTGCATCTTTTGAGAAGTCTTGATCATAAGGGTAAGAAGCCTAAGAGTGCTAAAATGATTACAAAGCTGATAATTGAGCCTCCAGGATAGAAATTTATAGAGATATCAGTTCCTCCATAGGGAAATAATAAAGGTGAATTTACTGAAGAAGATCTAATAGTTACAAAGGTATCCCTTAGTGATGTCACTACAGAAGGCTTGAAACAAGAGATGTAGACCCTAATAAATATTCTCTTCTAGAAGCTTGATGAAGAGAAAGCTAATAAAGCAAAGTTAAAGGAATAAATTGTTAAGTTGTGTGAAATAATTACCAAGGTGGAAAGATCTACTCCTCAACAAACATTACTTTCAAGAGGTGCATTTGATCAATAAAAAATAATAGAGGTAGAGGAAACTAGGGATAAGGATAAATTAGTTGATGAATGAATTGAGAAGATGCTAAAAACTATGCAGAAATGGTTTCTTAAGGTCCCAGGCACTTTGGAAAACATTGAGAATAAATTATCACAAATAAAGACAGTGATGAAGAAGATAGAAAATGAGAATGGAATCTCTGAATTGCAATAAAAAAGACTTTAGTGAATATATTATTTAATTGAGAAGGTTTTGATTCAAGAATAAATTGTTCTAAAAGGATCAATAAAGAAGGAAAAATAATAGGAACATCTTATATCTTTTTATATGCATATTCTTGGAGTAATGCTTGAAAAGATGAATACTCTTGAAGAAGATGCTTGTAATGTGAAAATGGGCCTGGAGGACTATATCTTCTACATGATAAATTTTTGGTCTCATAAAATGCCAAGGACACCTAAACAGTTGCACCAAAAGTTCATGCAATTAATTTAAAAGGCCATAACTCCTTTCATATCAAAATATATAAAGGATTTAAGTAAAAGTCAACAAGAGGTCAAGAGTCTTGCACATAGGTTTTGAAGTTAAAATCTTATTGCAAAAATTTGGAAATGGAACTACTGAGATATGAAATAAAATGGCAATCAGTTGCCAAATTAAAAAGATGCAATAATTTAGTTCATGATGTCCCAAAGTATCAAGTACAAGGCAAAGTGCAGATCTAAAGTTCATGAATTCGAATGATTATTGTTACTTCTCTTCTCAAAAATTTATTTTATTTTCTTCTATATTTTTCTATTTTCTTCCAATGTCTCAAGTAATATGTTTGAAGTAATTACTTTTTAAGTATGTCATTTAGTGAATTTACTTGTAAAAGTAAGTTACTTTGTAAAATATAAGAATAAAGTAACTTGGTTAGATGCCATTACTTGAAGTTATTTTGTAAAACTAAATTACTTGAGCAAGCTCTATGTAGCATACAAAGAGATTGTTTTTGATCCAAATGGTGAAACCAACAAGTGCTACATGTCATCGACCACTGGATGCACACAAGAGAAATTCTAGGAGGACACCTCTTAACAGTTTTTAGTTTTTAGCATAGCACATAGGAATTCAAGGAGTTGTTTCCTAATTGATTTTGACATCTGAAATAGTTTAAGTAATAGTGAAGGCCTCCATGCTAAAGGAGGGTAATTTTTGAATAGAAACTGTAGCTGAAGCAAGAGATTTTAGACAATTTGAAACTTTGTATTTATATTTTTGAGTTTTTCTTTTGTATAAAATTAGTTCAAAGTGAATAAGAAGAAATTTGATTTCTATGGAACTTTGCATCCAAGGAGATCATTTGATGCATTTAGTGAAGATTAAAATGGTAAATTTTGTGTTATATTTAAATCTGAATATGAATTCAAGTTTTTATTACTCATTTATTGAAATAATTATCACCTCTTAAATTTTTATTTAATTGTATGGATACAATAAGCTCTGTGAAAATACTTGTTGTGAAGTACAACTTCTTTCTTCTCATATATTCTAATCATTTCATTTTATATTTCTTATAACTTCTTTACACATTCTCTGAAATAGTTGCTTACTTGTTGTAAAATCACTTTGTTATGGTTCATGAACTTTGTGATTAAAGTAATACCCCAAAATAAGATGACTTGTGCATATCATGTGAATAATTATTATAAATTGTGAATAATTAAAAGTTTTGACAAATTATAAGTAGATAGACATAACCATACAGGGTATTTATCATTAAATGAAGGGGATTTCATCTCATGATTACCTAGGTACTTTTCCTAGCCTATAAAATATCTAGCCAATAGGGACACACTCATGCATAATATAAAATGCCTAGCAAAGGGATCTCCTCAATGGAACACTCTTCTTCAAGAGTGAAGGAACTCTTCTTTAAGGTAGACCTCAAATTAATATCCCAACATAGCCTATAGCTCTTTGTTATCCATTACCTCAATTTGGTAATTCTCATAATGACAAAAAACTTAGGTACTTGATACCACCACCATGTTTGAATTTTTTCTTGAAAGATATGGTTCGTCAAGTACCACAGATCAAATCTTGTAGTTGGTGGTCAATTATACTAATTTAATGATGTTCTCCAATGGTGTTACTAGGTTTTATCTACTTCTTCATGCTGATTCATCACACCACACTTCTTCTAATGCCTATCATGCTAATCTCTAATGTTTTTTTAGGGGATTACATTAAGTATCTTTCAGTCAAATGCATTATTGGGGTCCAAAATCTAATGACTATGGCACTTGAGAATGCAAAATCATGGGTAGAATATAAAAATGCTAAAATAGTAAGACACGAGCTCCCAAATAGACTATTTCCAACTCTTCAATGATGTCAATGGAGGAACTAGATCTTGACTAGGTTTTCTTCTTCTGGAATGCCTTTCTATGGATTGTATATCCTTCTCCACATGTCTTGTTTCCACACATTCACTCTTGGAATGCACATATGAAGTTGTCCTCCACTTCGATGAATCTATGATACCATATGAAGATCTCGAGAAGATTTAATGATTTATTGAAAAGAGGTGAAGGGCATATATACAACAAAAAATTAGTTAGTCTATAACTATCCTTAACCATAATAGACTATTGAACTACACCAAACTGCATAACCATAGTGACTAGGAAGTATTTATAGATAAAACTAATTATAATAAAGGTGCCTCAACCTTGACAAGATAGGATACTATTCATAGGACACTATTTATGAGACACTATTCATGAGACACTATTCATAGTCACTATTCATGTGATGAGGTGGTAGTCGTGAGCTGGAAATGACTGTGAATGTGTTGTGGAAGGTGATGTAGGTGGTGATGCAGGTGCTGATGTGGCTTGTGATGAGTTGACATAGCCAACAGAGGAATTTGAAAGATATAAGTAAATGTGAGTGGAGGTGGTATGTATCACTCCACTAAGGAGACAAGTTATTGTCTTTTATGATGCACATGATTTTGATTTAACTGAAAAATGAAAAAGAATGGATGTGGGGTAAATTTATTTGTTTACATCATGATTTTGAGTAAAGGAGAAGTTAAAATTTGATGGATAATCTCTTGGAATCATGTGGAATCATATGGAATAGTGGGGAACAAGTTACTATTCCAGATTGGAGGCGCATGTGAGAATGGGGCACAATTTTGGAGTCTTGTGAGAGTGGAGGATGATGTGTCACAAGTGGAGGATCCATTTTTTTACCAAAGAACAAGACTATAACCATGTTACTATTGATGAATAGTGGTGCCACTAAAGGGTGGATAATTTCCTTACCTTGCTCATGAAGTTTCCTTGTTTGTCATCATCGTTGTAATTTATATAAAAGAAATGCATTATCCTTTATAATTTGAACTAAAGTAGCCAAGATTAGTAAAATATTATAAGCTAGAGAGTTGTGCAAAGGCATTGAAGATTTGTGGAACTAGTTCTTCTCATGTGTATAGTATCTGGTGGTGCTCCTATGAAGGTTTTCCCTGCAAGTGTGTTGTAATATTTATGATTTGTTTAATATATAAAGATGTTTTAAAGTGTGGGTTTTTTCACACATAAGGGTTTTCCTTATGTAATCATGTGTAAAAAGTTATATTGAGAAAGAAGTTGTATTCTTTAAGAATGGATGAAGGTGGAAAAATTGCCAACTAGTTAGAAGCATTTAATATGATGGTCTCTCAATTAGTATCAGTTGGTATGAAAAGGGATGAAGAAGAGAGATGTCAAATTTTTCTTTGTTCTTTACTTGACTAATGGGATTATCTTGTTATGGATATATGAAGTACTTCTATAACCTTGAAATTTGAGGATGTTTTAGGTTATTTACTTTCTAAAGAAATGAGAAGGAAAGATTCTATCAGTGCCAAAGAGGCCCTACATGTTTGAGGAAGATATAAAGAAAGAGACAAGAAGAATGAGAAGCATGAAAAATCTAAATCCAAGTCCAAAGGGAGATCCAAATCTCCTGGAAATCCCTAGGTGGGATGCTATAATTGTGTAAATCTTGGTCACTTTTGAATGGATTGTAAAAAATAAAAGAAGGAAAGGAAGAAGTATTTTTTGATTCTGAATCTGAGAAGAAAGGTAGTGATGTTTTCATTTCATCCTTGACAACCCATGCATATAATGATGTATGATTAATTGATTCAAGTACATCTTATCATATGACCTCTAATAGAAATTGGTTTTCTAAGTATGAGGAATTTGATGGAATAAAGTTGTACTTGGGTGATGATTCTTTTCTAACCATTGCTAGCCATGGTAGAGTTAAATTCAGATTTACAAATGGAAGGATTAAACACTTTGATGGTGTGTTACATTTACTAGGGTTATTATCTATGAGGAAACTAATAGATGCAGGTGTGTAAGTTGTAATTTATGATGTAGGTTATAAGATGGTTAAAGGTGATATGGTGATAGCTAAAGGTGTCAGGTTTGGCATTTCATACAAGCTTGATGATGCATACACAGTTGAGTGCAATAGTAATTTTGTGAAGATCAAATCTAAGGATACTCCATTAGATGAAGAGGTAATCACTATTTTTGTCGATGGTCATGGTTTATGGGTACCTAAGTGTGATCATTCTACGAAGTTAAAATTACCTATAGAGAAGACTACATTATGACACTAGAGACTTGGCCAGATTGGAAAAAAAGGTCTTAGGGCCTTGAATATTAAAAACCTTTTTGAAAGTTTGACTTATTACAATCTTGAATTTTATTTTTATGAGCATTGTACTTATGGTAAATAGAATTGCAATCAATTTTACTTGAATTATAATAAATCATTTCATGTATTGGATCTTGTTCATTTTGATGTATTTGGTCCTATTAATGTTCCTTCGCTCTCAAAATTGACATATTATATTTCATTTACTGATGATTACAGTAAGATGACATGGGTTTATTTTCTAAAGAGTAAATTTGAAGTTTTTAGTTATTTTAAAGAGTTTAAATCAATGGTTGAGTTGTAAACCATAAAATCAATAAAGTATTTGAGAACTAACAATGGTAGTGAGTTTTGCTTTAAAGATTTTGAAAGACTATTTAAATATTGTTGTATGCAAAGACAAAAGACAATTCCATATTCACCTCAGTAGAATGGAGTTTTAGAAAGAATGAATAGGACATTGATGGAGAAGGCTAGGAGTATGCTTAGTTGTGCTAGATTGGAAAAAAGGTTTTGGGTTGAAGCTATAGCCACTTCTTACTACCTAATAAATGGGTCTCTTAAGGCAAAGCTTGCTGATAAAATTTATATGGAGGCATGGTCTAGATGTAAGCTTCATTAAGACATCTTAGAGTTTTTGGTTTTGAGGCATATGCAAATGTTCCAAAGGAGAAGCAGACAAAGTTGGAGAATAAGGCTATGAAATATATCTTCATCGGTTATAGTTATGGTGTAAAAGGATATAAGCTTTGAGATCTATTAGCACATAAGGTAATATATTATATAAGTGTTATTTTTGTTGAAACTAAGCTTTCTTATTTTACACTACTACCATAGAAAACCAAAAATGAAGATGTGATTCAACTTCCTCCTATGCCTAAGAAATTTGAGTCAAGGTCGTGACAGAGACAACAAGTTGAGGAGAGCTCATCAAGCTATGAATATTTTAAATAGGAGATAGATGAAGAAGAACCTCCACCTCAACTTGTTATAAGGTCTATAAGGCATAGACAATGAACATAAAGGTATTATCATAAATATTGACGATGCATATTTTCTTTGAGTATTAACATTGATGAACCGAGATATGCAGAAGAAGCTTTGGGTATGAATGATGAAGAGTCCTAGAAAGTTGCTATGGAATAAGAAATTGTAGATTTGAATAATAATGATACATGGGATCTTATACCATTACTTGAAGGACATAATCCTATTGGATGCAAATGGGTATTCAAGAGAAATATTGGTTCAGATGGTAATGCTGATAAGGACAAAGATCGGTTGGTTGTAAAAGGTTACTCTCAAGTTGAGGGTGTTGATTATGGTGAGATTTTTTTTTTGTTGCTAAGATGACATCCATTATATTCTTGATTTATATTACATCATCTCAAGATTTATAGATTAAGAAAATATATGTCAAGACTACCTTCCTTCATGATGATTTGGAGGAGATTTATATGACACAACTGGAGCACTACATGGTGAAAAGTAAAACAAACTTGGTTTTCAAGTTAAATAAATCCTTGTATGGTCTCAAGCAGAGTCTTAAGATGTGGTACCATAAATATGATAAATATGTATTAAATTTGGGGTTTTATCAATCTAAATTTGATTATTGTGTTTATTATAAAACTGATGGTGATCATTTCTTGGTTATTTCCTTATATATTGATGATGTGTTGTTCATTGGCAATGGGATAGTCTTGATTTCAGGGCTTAAATCACAAATCTTAGAAAAAATTTATATGAAAGATCTTGGCACTACAAGACATATTCTTGGGATGGATATTAGTAGAGAGAGACAAAATAGAAAGCTACGGCTTGGCCAGTGTAGGTATGTGAATTCAATTTTATAGAGGTTTAACATGCAGGGTTACAAAACATTATGTGTTCATTTTTATATTGGAATGAATTTATCTACTACACAATGTCGTACATCCCCATTAGAGATGGAAGACATGAGTAGACTACCTTACCAAAATGTAGTTGGAAGTTTGATGTATGCCATGGTCTGCACTAGACTAGACATTATCCAATTAGTGGGAGTTCTTTTCCATTACATGTCTAATGCTGGTAGAGTTCACTAGGATGTAGTTAAAAAGGTCTTCAGATATTTGCAAGGTAAATCAGAGTATTGCTTATGTTATCATGGTAACATGATTGGAGATATACATCCTCTTGATATTCTTGGTTATGTGGATTCAAATTGGGTAGGTGATGTTGATATTAGAAGATCCACCAGTGCTTATGTGTTTAGTTTGTTTGGTAGTGAAATAATTTCTATGAGTAAGTGATAGGCTATGGTCACTTTATAAACTATAGAGGCAAAGTATATGTTATCTATTCATGCTTGTAAATATTCCATTTGGTTTACAATAATGTGTTTAAAAATTTGGTTGAAACAGGGTGCATTGACATTTTATTGTGATAGTTAGAGTACTATTTGCCTAACAAAGAACCTAACTTTTCATGAAAGTAACAAACATATTGATGCACAATATAATTTTATGATATAAATGGTCAAGGATGGTAGGGTGAATATGATAAAGGTAGAGACTTTGATGAATGTCGTAAATTCATTGACTAAGTCTGTGAGTATAAAGAAGTTTAGATGGTATTCAAAATCTATGGGACTTTTGGCCCCTAGATATTAAGTTCATGTTGGTACAATTCCTCTATGTCTTAAAAGGTATTCAAAAAGTGAGATGAGGTTTAGAATTGAGGTGTCTCAGCCTTGACATGTCAAGACACTATTCACAAGACACTATTCATAGTCACTATTCACAATCACTATTCATGTGATGAGGAGGTAATGTTGAGTTAGTAATGATTATGAATGTGATGTGGTAGATGATGTAGGTGGTGATGTAGGTGTTGATGTGGATTATGATGATTTAGAATGGCCCATGGAGGAATCTACATGATTTAAATGATTGTGAGTAGAGGTGGGACATACTACTCCATTAAGGAGACAAGTTGTCTTTTGTGATGCACATGATTTTGAATTAGGTGAAAAATGATAAGGAATGGATATGGAGTGAATTTATTAATTGTACTCATTATTTTTAGTGAAGGAGAAGACAAAGTTGATGGAGAATCTCTTGGAAGCATATGGAGTCACATGGGATAGTGAGGAACAAGTTACTAATCCAGATTGTAGGCACATGTGAGAGTGGGGTATAATTTTGGAGGCTTGTGATAGTGGAAGATGATGTGTCACAAACAGAGGGTCCATTTTTTACAAAAGAACAAGAATACAAGTATGTTACTATTTATGAATAGTGGTACCACTAAAGGGTAGTGAATTTACTTACATTACTCAAGAATTTTTGTTGTTTGTCATCTTCTTTATAATTTGTATAAATGAAATGTATTCTCCTTTTTGAATTGAAAGAAAGTAACTAAGCATGGTATAAGATTTTAATCTATATAGTTTAACAAAGGCATTGAAGCTATGTGGACCCAATTCTTCTCATGTGTGTAGTATACTGGTGGTGCTCCTGTGAAGGCTTGCTCTACAAGTGTGTTTTAATCTTGGTGATTTTTTTAATACATTGAGTTGCTTTGGAGTGTGGGGTTTTTATCTTTAAATGGTTTTCACCAAGTAATCACATTTTATGGTATGCTTATGCTTATGATTTTAGTTTTATGTGTTTCTTATCATTGTGTAACAAGTGTTCAAATTATTTGCATATTCTCCTTTTTTAGTTAGTGTAAGGAATTATTTCCACAATATTGTATTCCTTTCAAAAATAATGTAATATTAATGATTACACTAAAAATTTAAAGGCCATTGATTTGATTTTATTAATGATATTTACTTCATCCATAACCATTAGTGGACCTAAAAATATAAATTCATTTGCATTATAATCAAACTGCATACGAATAGAGTTTAGTTAGTTAAAGATGTTTTTATCATAGTCCGATAGAAGTTTAAAAGAGCATTTTCACAAATTTGAACATTTGAATAGAACCTATCATATTCTATTTTGTATTTGAGTTCCTTACATATGTTCTCTATATTTATAGTAAATTTGTATTATGTTTCACTCTTTCTATTGAAATTATTTCAAAAACTAAGCAAAAAAGTGATCATGTGTCATGCACATGCCCCCAATATAATATTTGAGTAGATTTGATTATGATAATTGAATAATATAAACTAAATATCCGAGTAAGAACAAGGAATACATGTTGCACATGATGCCCCTAATATGAACAAAAATATGTGATAATCATATGTATAAATATGAAAACTATTTATGAGTAACCACTAAAAACTTTTATATAAAACAAGTATAATTTTGAGAATTTTAGAAAACATTATTTTTGATTCCTAGGATGAAATGCACTATTTTGGACAACCATAGCCTGCATTGTTGTCCACATGGTGTCTAAGAGATTGGTTTTATCTGTATTAGAATTTACAAGTTTAAGATAGTATCACCACCTATAATTGCATCTTAAAGTGACAAACTGTATGTTTTATAACTCACTCAAGTACACTTTTGAATTATATTTGAAATTAAAGTGGATACAAAGAAGTTATACATATATTGAAACACAAATGAACCAAATTAAATGAACTATACATCTCATGCATTAGTCCCATTTTTTAGAATTTATTGAAATATTCTATTTTTTAAATTTTGAAATAATAATATCCATTTGGCCATGCGCATGTGCTTGTCAAGTAAAAAATTCATAATATCTACACTACATTTATTAAACATATAAAAATTATTTAATTAATAGAAACTAAATTGGTCAATAATAGCCATTTTGGAAATATACTTATTGGAATAGCTTTGAATTCATATGACTCCACACTAGTCAAAAATGATAAATAATAAAATAATATTTAAAAATGTAGCTTAAAAATAAATGATCAAATGTCCTCCATAATCAGATAATTTGGTCATGACATCAAGACATGTTGTGCATGCGTACATGCATGCACGCGCGAACGCGTGCACACACATCAATGTGCACCTATTAAATTAAGCCTCATATTGTTTACAAGATTGATCCTTCATTTTCATTGTTAGAGAATGAGTATAAGCACACTAGCCTATTGTTAATTCATGGTGTGCATTAGCATTCCCACATCACATAACCTAAATTTGGTTGGTATAAATACACTGGCTTGCAGATGATGACAAATACAAAAAAATATTAATTGTGTAAATCTCAAAACACACAACCCAAAAAAAGGGTCATTTATGTTGAAATATAATAAATAAATTTATAGGACACATGTATTCATCCTCTAGAGTCAAATCCCCCACTCAAGACCTAACCTAACCCAAAATGATTAACTCAAAATTACCTCAAGAATATGTCCTTCTTTAAGGACATAATTTTAATTACTAAAAAATACTAGTGTCAATAAAAATTTCATAATGCCAAAATCAATATGATAATTGAAAATAATAAAGCATTTGTTAATTAATAATATTAAACTATCAATTTCAATCAAATTTACCTATTATTTAAAATTTATAATGAATGGATAAGGTAACTTTAAGTTGTAGACATTGGATTGCTTAAATATGGTTCTTTTATTTCATGAACCCTAATTTTTTTCTACAACTATCTTTACAATTTTATAAAATAACATGGAAGTTACTAAAAGTTTATTTTTTTCTTCTTCTTCTTTTATTTGCACTCAATCAATCTTTATAGAATTTATATTATTTGTTTTGTTCACTATTCAGATTGAGAAGAAGCAAAATAAAGCGAGGTCATGCCCTATTTCCAAGAAGAGGAAGAGCATGCCCTACCTCAGCTCTATCATTTTTTAGATGATTCCATAACATAAAAACCTTTGTGCATTCAAAGGTTTTAATTAAAAGTTTCTACATGAAATCCTTTATTCAATTTAAAACTATTTTTGATAATTATAACTTTATATTCACAAACAAAGGTATTAATCTTATTCATATTTTCGTATAAGTTTTTTATATATATCCTTTCACTTAATAGGGCTGTTTAGCTTCTCAAATGATTCGCATCAAATTAAAAGCTTATTATACAAATTATTGTATTTGTATTTTATAAATATAAAAGCATAATCTCTCTCAATCTCTCTCTCTCTTTAAGTTTTGATTTTATTTTAGTTCAACATCGAAATAGAAAACCATGGTAGCCCAACTATATTTTTAAACAAGCTTGATTTAAGTGCAATATTTTTTTAAAATATTTTCTATCCAACATCACTAATAGAAGTGGAAAATAGGGAGCTAACTCCGGATTACCTATCGTAGAGGTGAGTGGGGGGAATGGGAGTCCCCCTATTGAAACCCACCCATGATGGATGGGAGGTAGGAATTTTTGGTGTTTCCCAACCCTCTCACTCTTACGTGGAGGGAGAGGGAGGATATCTCAACCCATCCAATTTCTTTAATAAATATTTTGGCAGGGGAAGTGGGAGGTGTGATAAGGCCTAACTTCCCCAACATCACCCACACCTTGTTAATATTTTTAATTTTATTTTGTATTATTTTAAAAATTAATTCTTTCCAATTATAAGGATGGTATCAATTTAATTTTTTCTTAAATAGAATAGTTTTATATAAATGACACTTCTAAACTTTATAATTCACATGTATATGTCTTCGAATTTTAAATTTAAACCTTTGTGTGACAAATATTATTAAGATTTATTATTTATCTATTTTAAATAAGATTATATATATATATTTTTAAAAAAATGTTTCCCAAACCTTTTCATCTCATGTAAATACTAATTTCAATATTTTTATTTTCAAGATATTTTATTCATAATCTAAATATGTATTAAATTTCTTCTTAAAAGTAACCTTTCCAGCATGCTTCCTTAGTTATGGATATGTGAGGATTTATTGTGTAAATGGAAAACATTAAACAAAGGGCAGTTACTCAATAAATATTGTTTTTGGGCTTAAATATGGAATCTAGTTATAAAAAGGCTTACTTTTTATGAAATAATTAAAAATACATTATTTTGTAATATATTTTTTAGTTTTTATATTTAATAATAAATTTATTTATTTATAAATAAAATTTATTAATATTATTATAATTAAAAAAATTGTAGATAATATTTTTATATTAATTTGAAGCTTTTATTTTATATTTTAAAAATACAATTATTTTTGAAAATGAAAATTTAAACATATTCCTTGAGGGAGATGATTTTTGTATTTGTTAGTAGTATGTTTATTCTTGTATGTTAGTAATCTCTTAGCTTAAAATTTATAATATTTTATTATATAATTTATTTATTTTTAATTTATTGATTACTCTCATTTATGATGTGTTAATCTTGTAAAAAAGTTTAAGACCTTTCAATAAATTTTATTTTAACCGCCCCCTTCCCATTGCCCCCTCCCCCCAAACACAGATATTTATTAACAATTTTTTTAAACACTTGATTATGAATATGAAATCAAGTGTTTTAAAAAAATGTTTATAAATAAGTTTTATTAAAAAAACTATAAAAATATTGAATGTATAAAGCTATGTTAATAAATATTGACATACAGTGTAAAAATTTACAATATTTTTTGAGAAAATAGATACTTTCAAGCATTCAAATTTGCTCTAGTTAGATGTCATTTGTAAAGTCATCCAGTATTTTTGGCCAAAAATTAGATACTTTCAAGCATTCAAATTTTCTCTAATTAGATGTCATTTGTAAAGTCATCCAGTATTTTTGGCCACAAATTACTACTATAACAATTTGTCTAGCCAATAATTTTACCTAAAAATGCAAAAACCTTTGTCTACAAACAATATAAATATAAAATATATTTTATAGTACTTTAAGTTATATTTTATATTTATAATTTCAACATTTTGGAGAGTAGTTTTGGACCTCTAGGAGTTATAATGGAAATTCTAGATTTTGGAAGGTCCTACTGGATTTCAGACTTAGCCATATTTTAGGTTTTTGGAGTTAGACATATTCTAAAAATTTTGGGTTTCAGACTTAGTCATATTTCAAGATTTCAGGGAGGCATCGTAAGAGGTAAATAAATAAATACTTTGAATAAGTTGGAATAATACTGGGAATGATGCATGGACTGTTGTACTATAAATAATATTCGCTGTAAAACATTATATTTTTTACCTCACATAATTTATTAAATATCAAACATTCACCAATGTCATATGATTTCTATAAAAAAATGATAACTCTTTATCTATGTTATATTTGAAAATGACTTGAGCATTTATCTACCCTTCTACATCATATATATTTTTATAATCCTTAAAAAATACCCTAATTCTAAATTTATATATTTTATCCTATTCTTCCTTCATCAAACAAGATTTTCTATAAAAATAGATTAAAAAGAGAGAGCTTTACCCAACATAAAACAACTCTAACTATGTTAGTGCAAAATTCTCATAGGCAAT
The DNA here is from genome assembly GCA_037957365.1 of Torreya grandis. NCBI lineage: Eukaryota > Viridiplantae > Streptophyta > Pinopsida > Cupressales > Taxaceae > Torreya > Torreya grandis. The sequence continues at coordinate 3,165,619 of JARHVA010000069.1, forward strand.
GACTTTCTTAAGGAAATACAATATATCTTCTTCATTTTTTGGAAAGAAAATTACAATAAATTACATGAGTTTTTAACACCCATAACTAATTTAAAATTTTATAATCAACCATTAACACTTTTGTATAAAGATATGAAGTTTGACTATTAAACACAATTATTGTAATAAATTTATTTTGTGACATGGTTTACAATCATGTTTTTAGTAGTTTATTTTGTGACATGGTTTACAATCATGTTTAGCAGGGGTATTTAATTTTTTTATTTTATTGAGATTTGAACTCAGTTGCTTAAACCAATTTTGAAATTTATATGATGTACCTTGTTTGTTTTTGTTTTTGAAGTATATATGATAAGTAAATATTGCAACAAATTGTAAATAATTACAGGTTTAAAAATTAGTAAATCGTATATTTTTTTTTAATTTTCTATTTAAATATATAAAAATATATTGAGAAGAAAAAACTTTTATTAGGAAAAATTTATACTAAAAAAAATTGTAATTGTCAAATCTATAAAAGAAGTATCCATCAATGAATTTTTAATTTAAGCAAAAGTTTAAGTTAAAATTTATGTATGGATAAAAATTTTATTAAATTTGGTTACATTTTAAGTTCTTTGGCTTTTGGTGTAACATTTAAGTGGCTACATTTTTATTGGATCATCTAAAGTTCAAATACTACAAATAATCAAACAACCTAAAATAGAGGACACATAATTAATGTATTAGTTTAATAGTGGTATCGGTAATAGAAACTATGTTTATGTTGTAAATGGTTATGGGTCCATTCAATCCCTCATTGAGTTAACTAAAAAAAAATTGATTGTAACCTTCTAATCCCACAAGGGTATTTTTAGTTGTTTAAAGATAGGGGTATTTATACCTTTCATAGACATCTACACTTCTTAATGTTTTTATGTACCTACTTAGTAAAAGTGTATCAAATTCCTTTGTTTCTTCAAATACGAGTCTAATTTTAATTCAAATATATGTAAATACACATAGATTGGAGATCATTTACATATAGAATTAACAATTGATATTTTTAGCATTATATTGAGTCTAATAAGTACTGGCATGCATTTGTATTATTTGTGGGGCACTTTTGGCACATGATGTAAGCTTTCCATATCATTAAAATGTTATTGAATTGTTTCTACTATTTAGAGATTTGATAAATATCAATATAGTTATCTTATTCACTTAGTTTATTGTACGCTCTTGAAGCTAACTTTTATTTTCCTTTAAAATTATCATATAAAAGTGAAATGAATACCAAATTTAATGTCTGTAATATGACTTTCAAATGAATATTAAATTTAAGAATTTTAATGACCTCTCATATTATTACACTTACTTCTACCCTATATCATGTATCAAATAGGTCAGAGAATACTATAAAATGAAAAGTAAAAAAAAAGATATCTATGATCCTTTAGACATTGCTAAAAATAATAAGATTTATTGTATTTGAATGCACATGTTTCGTTTTGGTTTAATAAATTTAAGCAATTTTTAATATTTAAATATAAAATAACATATAACCTTAGAAATTGAACATTTAATAATCTATTTAAATATAAAAATATACATGCATATATTAATTGTTAAAGATCTAAAAAAAAACTTTTAAACATTAAATATATTTAATATCATTTATATTAAAAAATTATTTATCAAGATCATTTGAATATAAAATATTACAAAAATTAATATTTAATAAAAATTTAGTATAAATGCTTTCAACATAACATAAAATATATTTTATATATTTATTATAAAATTTCAATAATCAATAACGATATTTTTATTCAATTTATTTTCTTAAAATTATAAAGAGAGATATAATTATATATTATCACTCAATTATAATTGGAAAAATCAAATTTAATAATTTTAAATTATTTTAAAAATATCTAACACTTAAATAAGAATTAATGTAATTCAAAGTTAAAAAGTTCAAGACATTTATTTCACAATAATGTCTCCTTATATTTCAATTTTTTTTTTTGACGATATCATATAAAAACGATAAATTTGTTGATGTGACTAAAAAATAAAATCATAAATATATGAGTTATTTATGTGATTCTCATAATGTGATTTGAGTGGTGGAATCGCTAAAACCTCTTAAAGCTCATGAAATGAAAAAGTTTTTAAAAAAAATGTAAAGAAAAGTTAGAAAAGAAATTGATATTTGCTTCCCTTTTAACAATGTCAAAAATAACAATAATTATTATCATATGTGGGTACACATTTTTCATGTAATTATAATGCATAATTTTAGTATAATAAATTTTATTAATTTTTAAATTTTAATGTAAAATAACATGTAACCTAACATACATTGAAATTTTGATAATATATTTAGTAACGTAATATATTTATTCATAATTTTGATATTTAAGTTACTTGAGATTTATATTTAAAATAATACTTATAATTTAATATAAATTAAATATTTAATGATATATTCAGATATAAACGACACATGTATACACATATAAATTGTTAAAATTAAATGGAAATTCTAAACATTAAATATTTTTATATCATTTAGATAAAGACTTGTCATAAAATTTATGTGAACATAAAATATTATAAAAATAAATATTTAATAATTTTATTTTTTCAAAACCTTTAATTATGTTAAAATATAAATAGTTATGAAAAGTACTTTTTAATCAATTTGTTTTCCTAAAACTATGAATAATGAGATCTAATTATACATCATCACTTGTGTGTGTGTGTGTGAGAAATCAAGTTTAAAAGTACACCAACAAACAATATTGGTCATGTTTAGATTGGTCAAAACACATACATAATCATGTAAACTCCTGCTAATAGACCGAAGAGCACACCAACAAACAAAATTGTAACAAAAAAACCATGCTTAATGATGCTTTGAGTTTCATTTGTAGCATTCCACTTATATGTAATCACCCATGACAACAATAGATAAAAGTACATCAAGAATGGTATAATAAATACCATTAAGATCTCCACACTAAATGGGATTTGATACTACTTGAAATGTTTTGAATCCTTAGATTTCACGCCCTCCAAATTATAAGGTATTATGACCAAACTAGTGACAATTATAAATGTGATGACCATACATATATAGGTATGTATGTATGTGCACGCGCACACACACACACACACACACACACACACACACACACACACACACACACACACACACACACACACACACACACACACGTGTGTGTGTGTGTGTGTGTGTACACACATACATACATGCATACATACATACATATAAGAGTGTATATATATATATCTATATGCATACATATATATACTCTTATATGTATGTATGTGTGTTTGTGTATGCATATGTGTGTATATATACACACATACATACATACACATACATATATACATGTATATATCTATATACATACATATATATACATGTATACATCTATATACATACATATATGTACTCTTATGTGTGTGTGTGTGTATATACATATATATACATACATACATGTATATATCTATACACACAAATATGTGTGTGTGTGTGTGTGTGTGTGTGAGTGTGTGTGTGTGTATACACACATACATACATATATATACATATATCCATGTATATATCTGTATACACACACACACACACACACACACACACACACACACACACACACATACATATGGCTCTATGTGATAACATAATGGTGAAAACGTAGTGGGAGAAAATGTAGCAGAGGCATAATATTGTAGGAGAAAATGTATCAAGTAAAAAATATAGCAAAATTGAGAATATAACATAAATGTAGCGAGAATCATAAAACACTAAATTTGCAAAAAATAAACAAATAAAAAAACATTTCATGAATTTAGAGTTGTAATTGAAAGTTGTGTGCGATGCCTCCTAAATATTCCAAGTGATTATCTAGAAAATAACTTGATACTACTCTTTCTAATTTTGTGATAGTGTCCCTATATTTTTTATTCTATGGGGGTCCTTCAAATCTTGTTATGTACTATTCCATGGTGACATCGATGAGGCTTTGTTCCTCTTGTAGAATTTTTATGAATTTCCATAGTGTTGGGTGTTGGCATGTAAGGAGATGATTGAATCCTCTATACCACCCTTCTATGGAATTATTAGGATGGGGTAGACTAGTGGCAACTACTTCATAACAGTTCCATAGGTTAATTGTAAATCTTCCTCTTCTTTGGTTTGTACAATGAATTGTCTAGCATATCCAAGTGTTCTCACAGTACTCTACAAATTCTTGAAGCTCACTTTTTATTTCTCCATTTGGCCCATTGGGTTTATAATATGGAGTGTTTCACAATTCTTGGATTGCTTCAGGCACATGCTCTACTGAAACGTATGCTAGTGCAACTAATTGGAAGACTTGGAGTGAAAAATTTGAATCTCTTTCATATAATTTTTGGAGCCCTTCTGGTTGAATTTTTTTCCAAAGGCATTGAGTAAGGTGGAAGAAACATCCTCTTTGAATAGTTTTAGTGAAGTTGAATTGAAATTCTTTAATGATAGTTGTTCCAAAGTGTATCATGAGAGTTGTTGGTTGCAGTGAGTTGTTGATGTCTTTCAATGCTTTGAAAACTCTATGTTATGTTTTCTTTTTTTGGTTTGGCATTAGAGAATATACCACGGTATCACTATATGATTATTCAAAATATGGATGGGGTGTAGTTGATCGAAAAGTGGTGGAGTACATTTGAATGTGCCATCCTCAAACTAGTCTCGAGTGGCAGCCATTGCTTCCAACATTTTTTGTGTACTAAAAATTATTATATGATATTTTTTAGGTTCACTATCAAACAACAAGAATTTTTCACCGACCATAGTTTTTTTGAAATGCTCTGGTATTTCTATTGTTTTTAGAGATAATGCATTAATAACTATTTTTTTCTCTTTTGGTATGACAAATTCTTCTTTTGATATTTGTAATTAGAGGGAGTTACCCTACAACTACATTTGATGCCATGGCCACATTTTTAACAAAAATATTTTTTGGGCTTTCAACACTTGTAGATACATACTATTTCATATTTTTAATTATTTGCTTGGCTTCTACCTTTGCAATGTTTACAATGTGATTGTGTTCTTGGGTGACTGTAACATTATCTAGCTCTATATGGGCATGTCCTCTACATTTTGTTGACTTGTTGGCATACTCCATTCATCTCCAGATGTATTTTATCTAATTATTGCATTCCAATGTATATGTGTGGCTTTCATAAAGTAATAATTGCTTCCCTTTATCACTTTCTACAAAATCAAATGGCATGATTTATCTAAAATAGACCCCTCTACTGCGTTTTGAATGGTCTATGTTAGGACTGTGCTTTAATATATTAGGCTACATTGTATAATCTATACTATGAATAAATAAACTATAAATGGATTGTGGTTTCTATAATTTGGAATGAAAATTATTCCCTTTCTATATAAACGACAAATGGATGAAGAAAAAGACTATGTTTCTTGCATTTATTGGGCATGTGCTATGGAATATGGTGAAGTATTGTATTGTTAAAGATTTAAAAATATTGGTTTGAGTATTGTTTGGTTTGAGTATTTTGTACAATTACCGATTGCAAATAAATTAATGATGATGCAAAAGTGTTTGCAGAGCATATGCAATAGTTGCAAGGAGTAAGAAGAAAGTTGCAGGAAGGTAATGAGAAATATAAAGTAGTAGCAGATGTTAGAAAAAAATTAAAGGTATTTAAAGGAGAGTTGGTAATGGTTTACTCGAGGAAAGAAAGATTTAAAAAATGCACATACAATAAGTTGAAGTACAAAAAAATTGGACCATGCAGAATTGTGAAGAAAATCAATGACCATGCTTATGAGATGAGTTTACTGCAGTTTTTTTTTTTTAATATCTCTAGTGTTTAATGTTTCAGATATATATCAATTCCATGGAGAGGATGGTGAAAGTGATGTAGATGAAGAAGTAAATTGGGAGCAATAGGTTTCAAAGAAGAAAAAAAGATAGTGCAGGTTTTTAATATGAAGACGGTGAGCACAAGGCAAGGGAATTATAACAGTTATTTGGTATAGTGGGAATGATTGCAATAAAAAGACAACATTTAGATTACAGATTGGGTGCTAAATAAGATTGACAAGGAAAAATAGCAGCAATAAAATTAGGGTAACTCACAAAAGCTGAGTTGTTTTCAACCAAAGGAGAATGATGTAGAAAAAATAGGCCAACCTTTCAGAGGCCATAATTTTTTATTCATATCTTCGTTTGAGCTCTTTCACGTGCCAAAATGACTGTCTTGAAAAGTTCATTATTATCTTAAGCAATTATGCCTTCTAGGGATGTTTTCGATATTTTTCGGAGGCCATACGTGATCATCTGAGGGTCCAAATTTGTTTTTTTTTTAGAATTTCTTATTTTTAGAAATTGTATATTTTTAGGTCCGGACATCAACTTCAATTGAATTTCGTCTGATAGGTTTATTTTAGCATTTATGATATTTCAAGATATTTGTAGAGCTATGCACGTTCACATGCAAACTTACTATAAATAAAAGCAACTAAAAATAGATATTTTTTATAGATTTTAGTTTTTTTCGAATTTTGGATGTAAACTTTAATTTTCGAGTTGAAGCTTATTTAAGCATGGTTTGAGATTGTAATTATTTCAAGTCATTCAATACGAATCAATTCTGAGATTGTTTCAGATCTTGGCCTATTGGTAATTTTATTTGTCTTGATAGTTTTCGGTTTCATTAAATTTATTATGACGGATAATGTGCATGACATCACTACCCAGCCTTATGATAACATTAAAAAACTCTGAGCCAATGGAAATTAAAAAAAATGATTTTTTTTTTAATTTTTGTTAACAAATGTGCAACTGAACTTTTATAAAAATACAAAAAAAATTATCTACGAAAAACAATACACTCTGATTGATTGAAAATACAAAATTTAATTGAAAATTAAAACAAATCAAAAACTTTAATATACCCTCCCAAACTAATAATAAAATAAACATTTAAAAACAAAATGGTCATTATTATCCAGATTTAAAAAAAAGATTTGAAAAATATTTTACTCCCAAAAGATAAAGTGGTATGTCTCAATGTGATGTTAATGGAAGAAAACTTTCCCGTGTTTGGAATCTTTGTAAGGATTAGCCAGGATAAATTTGGTAGGATGTATGAGCATCTTGAGTGGGACCCTCGAAAGCTGCTCGGGCGAGTCATAAAGCTTTGTGCCATTCGAATCGACCCATGTGTAGATCATCTTTGTGACGTATCGTTTGGTGTGTCACTTGGGAATCACCACATCACTATCTATGATATAGACCGCATCACCATTACTCAAATGAAATATTTTTTAATAAAATAAATTTAAATAATTTATATTTTCATTTTTTATATTAATAAAGTTTTTTATGAATGCAATATTTTTTATTTTTACAATTTTTAATTCAATTTAATTATCTTTATAATAAAAATTATAAAAGAAAAGAATTGTAGTATAATTTTTTTTGTTGGAAAAAAATAAATCATAAAAAAGAAATGATATTAATGCCTTTAAATGCAAATTTATAGTACCTTTTTCATACATAAAGACATTTTAACCAAAACTTAATCCACAAAAAAAATTTAGTAATCATTTAAAAAATAAGAAAAAATATTTAGATATAAAAAATTAAGAAACACTCATAAAACCATTAAATAAGATGAATTGAAGATAAACCATTTTTTTTTTTTTTTTTTTTTATATACCGTTTTTGAACAAAATAAGTTTAGGCCAAAAGTATGAAATGGGCATGCAAGGAAAAGATTATTTACTCTTATTTAGTATCATCATTTTTTAAAAAAAAAAAAACATATATAATTATATGAATAATTTTGGACCAATTGAAATGACCTTTGATATCCTATGATACATTAAACTATGTAAATGGCAAATAATGATTTTGGTGAAGGCATTAGTCATGATGAGAAACTAAGAACATGGGTATGGAAATCTAGAAGTCACACTAAAGATCATAAAATAATGGATTGTACCATCTTTTACCAGTCATACCTGCTTGTTTGTTACGATCAGTGAAATATACTTAAACATAATTTTAATACACATACATATGATTTTCCTACCATAAATAATTTATCTACAATTGTTAAATCTTTCAAGATTAAAAACATCATTTTAATTGAAAACATAAACATATATATATATATATATATATATATATATATATATATATATATATATATGGTGGTCAAAAGTTATAATAAAAAGAAATCTACTAAGATTAAAACACGGTTTCCAATCACATAAAATGAAAGGACATTGCTTTATCAATCGGAACAAATTCTTTAAAAGGTGGAGCATTCATGGATATCATCTGGGGAGTTTGTCACAGCAACCAAACTAAAATCAAATTTGGCACCATGTTGGGTGCCACAGCAAGCTATATGAGTGACAACTAAAATCCATGGAATTTTAAATATACAATTAGTGGGTATTGCTATTACCTGCAGAGTTTTGATAGTAAGATTGTTGAATCTCTTATGATGGCTCCCTTTTTTCTCTAGCTTTTCTTTTTGCAATGCCTTACAAATAATGCCACAAAAAATAAAATGCCAAAAAAGTAGGACAAATGATTTGACTTCGCTTCTTGAGCCCTGCACACCATGTCCATGACATCAGCTAAATTTATGGTTCCAATCTAAAGTTAATTTGATCCAGCATCCATCACCATTAATCCATGTAACAACTATACCTATCAATATTAAGTGTCATTACTTGTGTCTTGATTCACTCTTGGATTTAGAGAGTTAACTGCAAATTTTTACAATAAATTCTATTTTAGGTTAGGAGATGATTCATGCCAAAGTACAGACTCGTCTGCAAAATTGGACCCACTCATTCAATATTTGTTAATGGTACCTAGGTGAGTGCACACTAAATAAAAAATAAAAAAAATGAACATTGATGAACGCATGGTAGACAACAATGGATCTATTTCCATATTCCTCACTATCTTCATAAATAAATTTTGATGTAGAAAAAATAGGCCAATCTTTTGGAGGCCATAACTTTTGACTCATATATGTGTTTGAGCTCTTCCACTTTATCATAAATATTCATACCTACTTAAGGATGTTTATGATATTTTTAGAAGGCAATACAAAATCATTTGAGGGTTTGAAAGTACAATTTGATTAATTTTTCAAGAATTTCCTATGCTAGAAATTGTATATTTTTAGGTCTAGACATCAACTTCAGTTGAATTTCATTCAATAGGTTGATTTTAGCATTTAAAATATTTTGGGAGCTTTTTAGAGATGTGCACCTTTGCATATAAAATAGATTGTATCTTACCATTATTCTATTACTTCCATCTTGCAGTAGTGTATTCACCAATTTCAAAAACTAATATTTGTTAAGGGTGATAGGGATCCTGATCTACAACCTTACTATCAAATGATTTACATGAATCAGCCACACAATAATTTACAAATGAATAAGTTTCTTGAGATAATGGCAGAATGGTATCAACATGAAAACAATTGTAAGAAAGTTACTAGATTTTACTCCTATATTGTTCAGGGATCTCTTTCAAAGCTCTATGCTACCAAGTATAAGCTCTGCTCTCGAGCAGATTGTCTCCCATAATGTCAGCCATCTATTGAAAAGGAGAGAAGGGCACGTATGAGAATACAATGATCTTTTAAGAATGGGGCTTGTAGATGACATTATTGGCATTGATTTTTCTAATAATTTTTTGATACCTACAACTGACTACACTCCTTTTCCAATGAACTAGACACCAGACCATGAAAAAGACTTACAGGAAAATATAAATATACTAAGGCAAAGCTATTTTATGCGAAAAGTTTAATTTTTCTTAGGAAACAAACCTATCATTTTATTTATATGTTTTTTTATAAGTTTCATTGATCCCGAATGCCTTTACCAAGATATTTGGTTTGAGTGCAAACCTAGGTGGAACAAGTCCTAAAATTCTTTAAAAGGTGGAGCATTCATGGATATCATCCGAGGAGCTTGTCATAGCAACCAAGCTAAAATCAAATTTGGCACCATATTGGGTGCCACAGCAAGCTATATGAGTGACAACTAAAATCTATGGAATTTTAAATACACAAAACACTAGTGGGTATTGCTATTACTTGCAGAGTTTTCATAGTAAGATTGTTGAATATCCTACTATGGCTTCTTTTTTTCTCTAGATTTTCTTTTTGTAATGCCCTAAAAATAATGCCATAATAAATAAAATGCCAAAAAAAGTAGGACAAATGATTTAACTTCGCTTCTTGAGCCCCGCACACCATGTCCACAACATTAGCTAAATCTATGGTTGTAATCTAAAATTAATTTGATCCAACATCCATCACCATTAATCCATGTACCAACTATACCTATCGATATTAAGTGTCATTACTTGTGTCTCGATTCACTCTTGGATTTAGAGAGTTAACTACAAATTTTTACAATAAATTCTATTTTAGGTTAGGGGATGATTCATGCCAAAGTACAGACTCATCTGCAAAATTAGACTCAATCATTCAATATTTGTTAATGGTACCCAAGTGAGTGCACACTAAATAAAAAATAAAAAAATGAACATTGATGACCGCATGGTAGACAACAATGGATATATTTCCATATTCCTTACTATCTTCATAAATAAATTTTTATGTAAAAAAAATAGGGCAACCTTTTGGAAGCCATAAATTTTGACTCGTAACTCTGTTTCAGCTCTTCGACATATCAACATGACCGCCTCAAAAAATTTGTTGCTATCATAAGTAGTTATACCTACTTAAGGATGTTTTTGATATTTTTAGAAGGCCATACGTAATCATTTGAGGGTTTGAAATTATAATTTGATTAATTTTTCAAGAATTTCTTATTTTTAGAAATTTTATTTTTTTAGGTCTAAACATCAACCTCAGTTGAATTTCATCTAATAGGTTAGTTTTAGCATTTAAAATATTTTGGGAGTTTTTTTAGAGATGTGCACCTTAGCATGCAAACTTACTATAAATATTAGCTACTAAAACTAGATATTTATTTTAGATTTTAGTTTTTTTTAAATTTTGCATGTAACCTTTAATTTTTAAGTTGAGACTTATTGAATCATGGTTTCAGTTAGTAATTATTTCAAGTCATTCAATATGAATCAATTTTGAATACTGTTTCAAATCTTGACCTATTGATAATTTTATTTGTCTTGATAGTTTTCAGTTTCATTAGTGGTATCAGAGCAAGTTCGAATCTTGGAGGAGTAAGACATGAAAAGAGGATGGGGAGGTATTGTGCAGATGATCTAGACTATACACGAGTTACAAAGACAAGTTTAACAATTAACAAAGGTTATCACAAATCAGGAAAAAAGATAAGGTGGTGAAGAAGCTGAGGAAGACATAGATCATGATGAATAAGTTTAACAAGAAGAAGAACATCAAGAACAACCACATTCGATGGAAGAGAGGATGGTTCAAGTTTTAGAAGGAAGGAATGAAGGAGTCAATGTTGATGTTCTAGATTATGGAGGCAGTTTAAAATCAAAGTTGATAGATTGGATAAATAACATGGATAAGTTCTTCGAGTGGAAGACTATGAGAGAAGACAAGAAGGTAATGTTTTCATGCACAAAATTAAAAGTCATGCAATGATTTGGTGGGATCACCTATAGAAAGAAAGACATAGAAAAGGTAAAAAGAAGATTAATTCATGGAAAAAGATGGAAAAAAAGTTTAGGGTGAATTTTCTTTCTGTGAATTATGCACAAACCCTATACAAAATATTTTAGAATTTGAGACAAAAAGATCAAAGTATACAAGAGTATATAGAGGAATTTTATAAGCTTTTCATACAAGTGGAGCATGATGAAACAAAAAAGTAGATGACTACAAATTATGTAAATGGTTTGAAATTTTTTATTCAAGATGAATTAAGCATACATATAATACTTTGCATGGAGGAGGCTTATCAATTAGCTTTGAAGGCAGAAGAAAAATAAAATAAATATAATTTTAGAAGAATGTCTCTTGGTCCAAGAAGAGGTGGATCCCTTCCAAATATGGGATGGGGTGGGTTTAATACCACTAGAGGTGGGTCTAATACCAATAGAGGTAAATCATCATGTTGTGTAGAAAGGCAAGATGACAATAGGCAAGAGTTTCAATACCAACAAAGAGGAAGAAGATTTCAGAGAGGACGAGGTTATGGTGGTGCTAGAAGATAGTTTCTAAATTAACGTAAATTTTATGTCTGCTATAGATGTAGAGAAAAAGGGCACATAGTATTTAAGTGTCCACACTATCAATATCAAAAAAGGAAGCAAGAAGATCACCCAATAGTTAATCTAGTTGACGTTGATATAGAAGAGAAAAATACTATAGTTGTACCTACATATGTTGGAGAGAATCTCATGATGAGAAGAACCATGATCGCTCTAAGGAAGAAACAAGTGCAGAATATAAAAAGTGGTGATGCATGGTTACGATCAAATATTTTTTGAACAAGATGTACTTCAAGTGGAAATGTATAAAAAATAATTATAGATGGCAGTAGTTGTGAAAATATGGTTTCTAAAGAAATGGTAGAGAAAATAAAATTGCAATGTGAAAAACATCCTAATCCTTATCGGATTTCATGGTTTAATTAAGGGAATGAAGTAACAGTAGATAAAACGTGTTAATCAATTTTGTTATAGGCAAAAATTATAATGATGGAATATGGTGTGATGTTATTCCAATGGATACATGTCATGTGTTATTGAGAATATTATTGCAATTTCATAGAAAATTAATTCAAAATGGAGAAAAAAAATGTACACTTGTGAAAAAAGTGGTATAAAGATAGTTTTATTAGTTTTTAAAGAGGAAGAAAATACATAAAGTATACTCTCTATTAAAAAATTTATCCAAGATATGAAGGTGGCAGGTTGTTATGTATTAGTAGCAAAGAATAAAGACACAAAAATGGTATAAATACTAACCAAAACAACAAGAGTGTTGAAAGATTATGAATATGTTATGCCTGATGAGTTACCAGATGGTTTACCATCAAATAAAGATATTCAACATCACATTGATTTGATTCTAGGATCAGCTCTACCCAATTAAGCAACTTATAAGATGAGTCCAACATAATATATAGAATTAAATAAATAAGTTACTGAATTGATAAAGAAGAAGGTGATAAGGGAGAGTATGAGTCCATGTGCAACACCAATATTGTTAACTCCAATAAAAGATGAAGGATGGAGAATGTGTGTGGATAGTAGAATAATTAATAAAATTTTAATCAAGTATTTGTTTCCTATACCTTGTTTAGATGATATGATGGATGTACTTGTAAGAGCAAAATATTTTACCAAAATTGATTTAAAGAGTGGTTATTATCATATTCAAATTCATGAAGGAGATGGGTGGAAAACTACATTCACGACTAAAGATGGGTTATATGAGTGGATGGTGATGCGATTCAGATTATCTAATGCACCTAGCACATTTATAAGGGTGATGAATACAATGCTACAAAAATATATTGATAAGTTTATAATTGTTTATTTTGATGATATTTTGATATTTAGTAAGACTAAATAAGAACGCTTACAACATTTGAGAATAGTATTGGATTTGTTAAGAAATAAAAAAATTTATGCAAATTTGAAGTACAGGTTTATGCAGAATAGTTTGGTATTTTTGAGATATGTATTTTCAATAGATGGTGTGAAAATAGACGAAGAAAAGATAAATGCAATTGTTGAGTGGCCTATTCTAAAAAATATTATAGAGGTAAGAATTTTTCATGGTTTAACAACTTTTAACAGAAAATTTATTAAAAATTTTAGTAGTATTATGACACCAATAACATACTAAATGAGAGGGAATGAATTTGCATGGACTAGAGTAACTGTTAGGACCCGGAATCACCATTGATTACCAAGCAACTAAACATGTGGAATTTAACCAGAATCATAGGTAACTAGAATTCAAAAATAACACAAAATATGAGAGACAATACCCAATTGTATTAATACTCTTCTAGAAAATAATTAAAAATGAAGAGACGCCACACTCTTCCCACCTTATAGGCTTCCCAAACCAAGTGTTCAGTAATTCACCTTCAAGAGCTCACTCTCTCTCTTACGGTCCCAACACACAACTCAAACACAAAGTTGGTGTTCACCTCCAACCAGTCAGTAACAATACTGGCAGTACACCGAGTATACAGACATACTCAAACTGAGTACACAACGCACTCCAAGTAGATCTCCCATGAACTTGCAACACCCTGCAACTCAAATGATCTTACTTTGGAAGGATCTACCTTGCCTTCCTCTTTGCTCTCCAACTGAGTACACACTGTACTCCAAGTAGATCTCACATGATCTTGCTCCTTGTGTTGCTGTCACCTTGATCCTGCTGCCACCTACAGATCAACCTAGTTATGCACACCTGCAAACCTAGACCTCGCACACACATACACCTGCAGATCAATGATCTTACTTACCATGTAGATCTCCAAACGTGGCCTTGCACATCTGCCGACCAAGATCATACATACATGAAGAATCCTACTTGATTCTCCAAACCAGCACCTACACTTGGTACTGTGGCACTAGGAGGAACACACCTTGCTCTCTTCACTCTGAAGGAGCTAATATTTGCTCTCTTACTCTCTAACACACAAATTACAATACAACCCATGAGTCTATTATATAGATCTCATGCAAACAATAATTAGACATCTAATTAAAATAATTAGATCTACAGCTCAAGACTATAATTAGCCTTCTTACCTGCAAACAACTGGTTCGTTAACTAACTGTTCGTGCAACCGATAGTTCTGAAACCGCACAGGCGACCGACGTTGGTCCCTATCTACCTGGGGGTGACTGACGTCGACCGATCCCTGACCGTCATCGATAGCTTCCTATCTCCACCTGACCGACATCAGTTGGCTTGACCAACACCGGTCACTGTGACACTCAGCACCCTCATCCAATGTCTGCAAGCTTTTAGCTCCACAACCTAACAATCTCCCACTTGGAGATAAACAACTGCATTGTACCTATACCTGTATCTCATCTAATCTATTTCCTGGCTTGTATCCCTCTTCAAGATAAACCTTGAAGACTACCCACCACACACCCTATGGTGCACCTCTTGTCATCCAAGTAACCTGCCACATCCGAACCTACAAACCCATGTAGTGAAGTCCTGACCTTACATAGCATGTATACTTGCTGCTAGTCCCTCTCAAATACCTGAGAACCCACTTCCCTGAATTAGCTCCTAACTCTCTGACAGCTCCCACTGCTTGGGCAAACTCAGGTCTATACCAGACCTCATGTGGTTTCAGACACTAAACTGTCTAGCCCTTGGTGTGTTCTAGTTCTGCATCTTGCGTATTGAACCTTGCTAACACCTGATTCACATCAGCTCCCACTGGAGACAAAATCAACTTGTGATCTTCCATGTCTCTCATGCTAAATAATTTTGTTGCTCCAAATTCCTCATGACATGCCACTGAACTAACTTTACCCTTAGCTCAGCAAAACCCTGTATGTCTGAACCTGCACCAAACATACCATCCACATACAGTAACAAGATAATGTTGCGACCATCATCCATCTGGTAAGACAAACACAATGGTTATACTGACATTGACTAAAGCCCTGCTTTGTCATCCACCTGGTACCACCTGTCAGCCCTGTACCACTATCCTGCAGCTTGCTCAAGACCATATGACCTGGCCTTCCGTCTCACATGTCCATTCTCTCTATTATTTAACTAAGGTATCCATTCATCTTTTAGTTCTTTCTTTCGGATGGTAACCCTACCAAATCTCTTGTTTGGTTCTGCATCCTATTCATGCCATGCTCCCACTATTTCATGGATCCTTCCTGCTCTGCAATGAGCAATGAGTATAAAGAAGAGGAACAACGAATTTGAGGCTTAATTACCCTTTCAGTCCTCCATATGGGTGTTTGAGACTCCTTGACAGCTTGCTGTCTACCCAAAATCTATCTCAGTGATCGACCTCGGTCACCACACAATCTGCATCCGATCGATGTCAGTTCCCATGCGATTGTCCTTTCTACCGATGCCAATTTTTTGATCGACGTCGGTCTTACCTAGTCACCGACATCAATTCTATGATTGACGCCAGTAGCCACCCTATGTGACACCACTGGCTCTGGTCTGCACATGACCGACATCGGCACCTGTCTGTTTGATGCTGGTTCCCCTTGACCGACGCCGGTAACTGTGTTCTCCTGTGAGTGATGACTTTTTACCCACAAGCTCTGCATGGATCAAAACCCTGTCCAAACCACCCTACTCAGAGATGTCCAACCTTCTCCACTAATCTTTGTCCATCATCTCCTCCAAAAACACTAAGGCTTTCTCAGTTCTTAAGTCTGTCAAAGACATCTGACTTCCTCTTAAGAACATGCATCTCTTTCTTACTCATGTGACCAAGCCTACAAAGCCATGTCTTCACAACAGAAGAAGAATCAATAATATAAGTAGATAGATAAAGGATACCTACTTTCTTACCACCAGCTAATTCAAGTGCATCTACTGTGAGAGCTTCTTGTGCATCTCTCATCACCCAACTTTCCTGAACAAATTAGCCACATCTTCAAGACTGGGACTTGCATGACCTCCTTCAACACTCATGTGTTGGTTGCATCTGCAATTTTAGTTTCACTTCCCCTTTGCCAATACTTTGACAAGGCACACCAGCCCCTAAATAAATCTTTAGAAAGTCTCCAAGGACCTTAACATGGAAAAATACTCTATTTCAGGCTACATGAAAAGAGGCAACAGAATCTGTAGAATCAAGATTCTACTTTATCCAAGGAACATCCCAGAGTATCTTGTGCAACAACACCTGCAACATTTGCTTCTTCAGTTCCTTCATGATGATCTTCTACCAACCAACAATTTCTCTTTACCTGCTCTTTCTTTCCATAACACCGTAATTGACCATTCGTGCTTTTCAATTCCTCCATTCTTAGCTGTACTTTTTTCTTCCATTACTATTCTCTCACTCAATTAGAAACCCCTGAGAGTGACCTATAATCAAAACAAAAACCTTAGCTCTGATACCAACTGTTAGTGGTATCAAGCTATGAGCCAACAACTTAGCTCTGATACCAACTGTTAGGACCTGGAAGCACCATTGATTACCATGAAACTAAACATGCAAAATTAAAATAGAAGTACAAGTAACAAGAATTCAAAAATAACACAGAATATGTGAGATAATACCAATTGTATTAATACTCTTCCAGAAAAGAATTACAAATGAAGAGATGCCACACTCTTCCCACCTTACAGGCTTCCCACACCAAGTGTTCAGTAATTCACCTTCAAGAGCTCAGTCTCTCAATTACGGTCCCAACACACAACTCAAACACAGAGTTGGTGTTCACCTCCACCAGCCAGTAACAACACCGCCAATCAACCAGTAAGTAACAATACTGCCAGTACACCGAGTATATACACATACTCAAATCGAGTACACAACACACTCAAAGTAGATCTCCCATGAACTTACAACAACTTGCAACTCAAATGATCTCACTTTGGAAGGAACTACCTTGCCTTCCTTTATTTCTCTCCAACTGAGTACACACTGTACTCCAAGTAGATCCTGCCTGATCTTGCTCCCTATTGTGTTGCTATCACCTTGATCCTACTGCCACCTGCAGATCAACCTGGTTCTGCAAACCTGCAAACCTAGACCTCGCACACACATACACCTATAGATCAATGATCTTACTTACCATATAGATCTCCAAACGTGGCCTTGCACACCTGCCATCCAAGATAATACATACATGAAGAATCCTACTTGATTCTCCAAACCAGCACTTACACTTGGTACTGTGGCACTAGGAGGAACACACCTTGCTCTCTTCACTCTGAAAGAGCTAATATTTGCACTCTTACTCTCTAGCACACAAATTACAATACAGCCCATGAGCCTATTATATAGATCTCATGCAAACAATAATTAGACATCTAATTACAATAATTCGATCCACAACTCAAGACTATAATTAGCCTTCTTACATGCAAACAACTGGTTTGTTAACTAACTATTCGTGCAATCGATAGTTTTGAAACCACACAGGTGATCGACGTCTGTCCCTGTCTGCTTGGGGGTGACTGACATTGATCGATCTCTGACCGTCGTCGACAGCTTCCTGTCTCCACTTGACTGACGTCGGTTGGCCTCACCGAGGCCGGCGACTGTGACACTCAGCACCATCCTCCAATGTCTGCATCAGTGAAGCTTTTAGCTCCACAACCTAACAGTAACCACATAAAGCTTTGAAATTTTGAAGAAGATTATATAATGATCAATTTTAGCATTGCCAAATTTTGGTAAAGTGTTTGAAGTTGATTGTCATGCTTCATTTGAGGGAATTGGTGGTGTGTTGAGTCAAGAAGAAAAAATAATAGCATATTTCAGTGAAAAATTGAATGAGGTAAGAACAAAGTATTATACTTATGATGTTGAACTTTATGCAATTGTAAAAGCATTAAGACATTGGAGGTATTATCGTGAGTCTAAGGAGTTTAGACTATTTACAGATCATGAGGCTTTGAAGTGTGTGAATACACAAAAAAACTTGAATAATAGACATGCAAAGTGGGTTTCTTTCTTACAGAGGTATACTTTTGTGTTGAAGATTAAATTAGAAAAACAAAATTAGGTAGCTGATGCATTAAATAAGAGAGTAGCATTATTAACTACTATGGTGAGTGAAGTAGTTGGATTTGAAGTTATCAAAGAATTATATGACACTGATCCATATTTTGGCAAAATAGTTGAATAGTGTAAGAATCTATTAATAGGTGGGACAAATATTATTCATTATGGGTATCTTATACAACAAGGTTATATCTTCAAAGGGAAATAATTATGCATTCCAATTGGGTCTCTACGAGATAATATAATAAGATAATTACATAGTGGTGGTTTGGCTAGAAATTTCGGTAAGACGAAGACAATAAATTTGGTGAAGGAAAAGTATTTTTGGCCAAAAATGAAGAGAGATGTGACAAGGTATGTTCTAAAGTGTAGAATATATTAGGTGGCTAAATGACATGCATAAAATATTGGACTATACATGTCATTATCGGTCTCAAGAGGATCATGGACAAATTTGATTATGGATTCCATGTTAGTATTGCCAAACACATAAAGAGGTAATGATTCCATTTTTATTGTTGTAGACAAATTTTCTAAAATGGTTCATTTCATTTCATGTGAGAAAACCAATGATGCCACTAGAGTTGCAAAATTATTTTTTAAGGATATTATGAGATTGCATGGTGTTCTAAAAACTATTACTTCAGATAGGGACATGATATATCTAAGTCATTTTTAGAGGACTTTGTGGAAGAAAATGGGTACTGATCTACAATTTAGTAGTGCATATCACCCATGGATAGACAAAAGTTGTGAATATGAGCTTGAAAATTTTATTGAGATGCATAGTGGAGAGAAGCCCAAGCAATGGGACTTAGATTTACCATAAGTTGAGTTTGCATATAATAGTTCAGTGAATAGATCAATAGGAAAGTCATTTTTTTTAAATTATTTATGGAAGAAATCATGTGGGTATTTTAGATTTGGTACAATTACCAATTGCAGATAAATTAATGATGATGCAAAAGTGTTTGCAGAGCATATGCAATAGTTGCAAGGAGTAAGAAGAAAGTTGCAGGAAGGTAATGTGAAATATAAAGTAGTAGCAGATGTTAAAAAAAAATCAAAGGTATTTGAAGGAGAGTTGGTAATGGTTTACTCAAGGAAAGAAAGATTTAAAAAATGCACATACAATAAGTTGAAGTACAAAAAAATTGGACCATGCAGAATTGTGAAGAAAATCAATGACCACACTTATGAGATGAGTTTACCACAATTTTTTTTTTAATATCTCTAGTGTTTAATGTTTCAAATTTATATCAATTCCATGGAGAGGATGGTGAAAGTGATGAAGATGAAGAAGTAAATTGGGAGCAATAGGAAGAAGAAAAAAAGATAGTGCATGTTTTAGATATGAAGACAGTGAGCACAAGGCAAGGGAATTATAACAGGGATTTGGTATAGTGGGAAGGATTGCAGTAAAAAGACAACATTTAGATTATAGAATGGGTGTTGAATAATATTGACAAGGAAAAATGGCAGCAGTAAAATTAGGGTAACTCACAAACACTGAGTTGTTTTAAACCAGAGGAGAATGATGTAGAAAAAATAGGCCAACCTTTCAGAGGCCATAATTTTTATTCATATCTTTGTTTGAGCTCTTTCACGCACCAAAACGACTGTCTCAAACAGTTCATTATTATCTTAAGCAATTATGCCTTCTAGGGATGTTTTCGACATTTTTCGGAGGCCATACGTGATCATATGAGGGTCCAAAATTGTATTTTTTTTTTAGAATTTCTTATTTTTAAAAATTGTATATTTTTAGGTCTGGACATCAACTTCAATGGAATTTCGTCTGATAGGTTTATTTTATCATTTATGATATTTCAAGATATTTGTAGAGCTATGCGCGTTCACATGTGAACTTACTATAAATAAAAGCAACTAAAAATAGATATTTTTTTATAGATTTTAGTTTTTTTCGAATTTTGCATGTAAACTTTAATTTTCTAGTTGAAGCTTATTTAAGCATGGGTTGGGATTGTAATTATTTGAAGTCATTCAATACGAATCAATTATGAGATTGTTTCAGATCTTGACCTATTGGTAATTTTATTTGTCTTGATAGTTTTCAATTTCATTAAATTTATTATGACAGATAATGTGCATGACGTCACTACCCTGCCTTATGATAACATTAAAAAACTTTAAGCCAATGAAAATTTTAAAAAATGAATTTTTTCTTAATTTTTATTAACAAATGTGCAACTAAACTTTTGTAAAAATGCAAAAAAAATTATGTACGAAAAACAATACACTCTGATTGATCGAAAATACAAAATTTAATTGAAAATTAAAACAAATCAAAAACTTTAATATACCCTCCCAAACTAATAATAAAATAAACATTTAAAAACAAAATAGTCATTATTATCCAGATTAAAAAAAAAGATTTGAAAAATATTTTAGTCCCAAAAGATAAAGTGGTATGTCTCAATGTGATGTTAATGGAAGAAAACTTTCCCGTGTTTGGAATCTTTGTAAGGATTAGCCAGGATAAATTTGGTAGGATGTATGAGCATCTTGAGTGGGACCCTCGAAAGCTGCTCGGGCGAGTCATAAAGCTTTGTGCCATTCGAATCGACCCATGTGTAGATCATCTTTGTGACGTATCGTTTGGTGTGTCACTTGGGAATCACCACATCACTATCTATGATATAGACCGCATCACCATTACTCACTTCACTTCAGGGGGTGTAGTAAACAAATACAAATAATTTGGGTCTTCTTTATTTGTTGTTTAAGATAAAACAAAACTATTTTTTAAAGAAAAAAACTTAAATGAAATATTTTTTAATAAAATAAATTTAAATTTAAATTTAAATTTTATTATTTTATCGTAATGATTTTTTTACGATTATATAGATATAAAATTGTATTTTATGAAATGAAAGTTCAATAATTTATATTTTCCTTTTTTATATTAATAAAGTTTTTTATGAATGCAATATTTTTTATTTTTACAATTTTTAATTCAACTTATTCAATTTAATTATCTTTAAAATAAAAATTATAAAAGAAAAGAATTGTAGTATAATTTTTTTTGTTGGAAAAAAATAAATCATAAAAAAAGAAACGATATTAATGCCTTTAAGTGCAAATCTATAGTACCTTTTTCATACATAAAGACATTTTAACCAAAACTTAACCCAAAAAAAAAAATAGTAATCATTTAAAAAATAAGAAAAAATATTTAGATATAAAAAGTTAAGAAACACTCATAAAACCATTAAATAAGATGAATTGAAGGTAAACAATTTTAAAATATATATATATATATATATATATATATACCTTTTTTGAACAAAATAAGTTTAGGCCAAAAGTATGAAATGGGCATGCAAGGAAAAGATTATTTACTCTTATTTAGGATCATCAGTTTTTTTTTCTTTACATATATAATTATATGAATAATTTTGGACCAATTGAAATGACCTTTGATATCCTATGATTAAACTATGTAAATGGCAAATAATGATTTTGGTGAAGGCCTTAGTCATGATGAGAAACTAAGAACATGGGTATGGAAAGCTAGAAGTCACACTAAGGATTATACAATAATGGACTGTACCATCTTTTACCAGTCATACCTGCTTGTTTGTTACGATTACTGAAATATAATTAAACATAATTTTAATACACATACATATGATTTTCCTACCATATATAATTTATCTACAATTGTTAAATCTTTCAAGATTAAAAACTTCATTTTAATTCAAAACCTAATTGTATTTATATATATTGTAATAAATATATTTTTGAAAACAAAATTATACATTTCAAATTTTTAGAAGGTAAAATATGTATATAAGCCACTCAGGTTTATATATATATATATATATATATATATATATATATATATATATATATATATATATATATATATATATATATATATATATATATATATATGGTGGTCAAAAGTTATAATAAAAAGAAATCTACTAAGATTAGAACACGGTTTCCAATCACATAAAATGAAAGGACATTGCTTTATCAATCAAAATAAATTTTTTAAAAGGTGGAGCATTCATGGATATCATTTGGGGAGCTTGTCACAACAACCAAACTAAAATTGAATTTGGCACCATGTTGGGTGCCACAGCAAGCTATATGAGTGACAACTAAAATCCATGGAATTTTAAATACACAATTACTGGGTATTGCTATTACCTGCAGAGTTTTGAGAGTAAGATTGTTGAATCTCTTATGATGGCTCCTTTTTTTCTCTACCTTTTCTTTTTGCAATGCCTTACAAATAATGCCACAAAAAATGAAATGCTAAAAAAGTAGGACAAATGATTTGACTTCGCTTCTTGAGCCCTGCACACCATGTCCATGACATCAATTAAATTTATGGTTGCATCTAAAGTTAATTTGATCTAGCATCCATCACCATTAATCCATGTAACAACTATACCTATCAATATTAAGTGTCATTACTTGTGTCTTGATTTACTCTTGGATTTAGAGAGTTAACTGCAAATTTTTACAATAAATTCTATTTTAGGTTAGGAGATGATTCATGCCAAAGTACAGACTCGTCTGCGAAATTGGACCCACTCATTCAATATTTGTTAATGGTACCCAGGTGAATGCACACTAAATAAAAAATTAAAAAAAATGAACATTGATGAACACATGGTAGACAACAATGGATCTATTTCCATATTCCTCATTATCTTCATGAATAAATTTTGATGTAAAAAAAATAGGCCAATCTTTTGGAGACCATAACTTTTGACTCATATATGTGTTTGAGCTCTTCCACTTTATCATAAGTATTCATACCTACTTAAGGATGTTTATGATATTTTTAGAAGGCTATACATAATCATTTGAGGGTTTTAAAGTACAATTTGATTAATTTTTCAAGAGTTTCCTGTTTTTATAAATTGTATATTTTTAGGTCTAGACATCAACTTCAGTTGAATTTCATTCAATAGGTTGATTTTAGCATTTAAAATATTTTGAGAGCTTTTTAGAGATGTGCACCTTTGCATATAAAATAGATTGTATCTTACCATTATTCTATTACTTCCAGCTTGCAGTAGTGTATTCACCAATTTCAAAAACTAATATTTGTTAAGGGTGATAGGGATCCTGATTTACAACCTTACTATCAAATGATTCACATGAATCAGCCACACAATAATTTACAAATGAATAAGTTTCTTGAGATAATGGCAGAATGGTATCGATATGAAAACAATCGTAAGAAAGTTACTAGATTTTACTCTTATATTGTTCAGGGATCTCTTTCAAAGCTCTATGCTACCAAGTATAAGCTCTGCTCTCGAACAAATTGCCTCCCATAATGTCAGCCATTTATTGAAAAGGAGAGAAGGGTACGCACGAGAATACAATGATCTTTTAAGAATGGGGCTTATAGATGACATTATTGGCATTGATTTTTCTAATAATTTTTTGATACCTACAACTGACTACACTCCCTTTCCAATGAACTAGACACCATACCATGAAAAAGTCTTACATGAAACTATAAATATACTAAGGCAAAGCTATTTTATGCAAAAAGTTTATTTTTTATTAGGAAGCAAACCTATCATTATATTTATATGTTGTTTTAGAAGTTTCATTGATCCTGAATGCCTTTACCAGGATATTTGGTTTGAGTGCAAACCTAGGTGGAACAAGTCCTAAAATTCTTTAAAAGGTCGAGCATTCATGGATATCATCTGAGGAGCTTGTCATAGTAACCAAACTAAAATCAAATTTGGCACCATATTGGGTGCCACAACAAGCTATATGAGTGACAACCAAAATCCATGGAATTTTAAATACATAAAACACTAGTGGGTATTGCTATTACCTGCAGAGTTTTGATAGTAAGATTGTTAAATCTCCTACTATGGCTCCTTTTTTTCTCTAGATTTTCTTTTCGTAATGCCCTAAAAATAATTCCATAATAAGTAAAATGCCAAAAAAAAGTAGGACAAATGATTTGACTTCGGTTCTTGAGCCCTGTACACCATGTCCATGACATCAGCGAAATTGATTGTTGTAATCTAAAATTAATTTGATCCAACATCCATCACCATTAATCCATGTACCAACTATACCTATCGATATTAAGTGTCATTACTTGTGTCTCGATTCACTCTTGGATTTAGAGAGTTAACTAAAAAAATTTACAATAAATTCTATTTTAGGTTAGGGGATGATTCATGCCAAAGTACAGACTCATCTGTAAAATTGGACTCACTCATTCAATATTTGTTAATGGTACCCAAGTGAGTGCACACTAAATTAAAAAAAAAAATGAACATTGATGACCACATGATAGACAACAATGGATCTATTTCGATATCCTTACTATCTTCATAAATAAATTTTGATGTAAAAAAATTAGTCCAACTTTTTGGAGGCCATAAATTTTGACTCGTAGCTTTATTTCAGCTCTTCGACATATCAACATGACTGCCTCAAATTTTTTGTTGCTATCATAAATAGTTATATCTACTTAAGGATGTTTTTGATATTTTTAGAAGGCCATACGTAATCATTTTATGGTTTGAAAGTATAATTTGATTAATTTTTCAAGAATTTTTTATTTTTAAAAATTGTATATTTTTAGGTCTAAACATCAACCTCAGTTGAATTTCATCCAATAGCTTAATTTTAGCATTTAAAATATTTTGGGAGTTTTTTTTATAGAGATGTGCACCTTAGCGTGCAAACTTACTATAAATATTAGCTACTAAATCTAGATATTTATTTTAGATTTTATTTTTTTTTAAATTTTGCATGTAACCTTTAATTTTTAAGTTGAGACTTATTGAAGCATGGTTTCGATTAGTAATTATTTCAAGTCATTCAATATTAATCAATTTTGAATACTGTTTCAGATCTTGACCTATTGATAACTTTATTTGTCTTGATAGTTTTTAGTTTCATTATTGGTATCAGAGCAAGTTCGAATCTTGGAGGAGTAAGACATGACAAGAGGATGGGGAGGTATTGTGTAGATGATCTAGACTATACACGAGTTACAAAGACAAGTTCAACAATTAACAGAGGTTATCACCAATCAGAAAAAAAGATAAGGTGGTGATGAAGCTGAGGAAGACATAGATCATGATGAATAAGTTTAACAAGAAGAAGAACAAGAACAACCACCATCGATGGAAGAGAGGATGGTTCAAGTTTTAGAAGGAAGGAATGAAGGAGTCAATGTTGATGTTCCAAATTATGGAGGTAGTTTAAAATCAAAGTTGATAGATTGGATGAATAACATGGATAAGTTCTTCGAGTGGAAGACTATGAGAGAAGACAAGAAGGTAAAGTTTGCATGCACAAAATTTAAAGTCATGCAATGATTTGGTGGGATCACCTATAGCAAGAAAGACATAGAAAAGGTAAAGAGAAGATTAATTCATGGAAAAACATGGAAAAAAAGTTTAGGGTGAATTTTCTTTCTGTGAATTATGCACAAACCCTATACAGAAGATTTTAGAATTTGAGACAAAGAGATCATGTATACAAGAGTATATAGAGGAATTTTATAAGCTTTTCATACAAGTGTAGCATGATGAAACAAAAAAGTAGATGAATACAAATTATTTAAATGGTTTGAAATTTTTTATTCAAGATGAATTAAGCATACATATAATACTTTGCATGGAGGAGACTTATCAATTAGCTTTGAAGGCAGAAGAAAAATAAAATAAATATAATTTTAGAAGAATGTCTTTTGGTCCAAGAATAGATGGATCCCTTCCAAATATGGGATGGGGTGGGTTTAATACCACTAGAGGTGGGTCTAATACCAATAGAGGTAAATCATCATGTGGTGTAGAAAGGCAAGATGACAATAGGCAAGAGTTTCAATACCAACAAAGAGGAAGAGGATTTCAGAGAGGATGAGGTTATGGTGGTGCTAGAAGATAGTTTCTAAATCAACGTAAATTCTATGTCTATTATAGATGTAGAGAAAAAGGGCACATAGTATTTAAGTGTCCACATTATCAAGATCAAGAAAGGACGCAAGAAGATCACCCAAGAGTTAATCTAGCTGACATTGATATAGAAGAACAAAATACTATAGTTGCACCTATAGATGTTGGTGAGAATCTCATGATGAGAAGAACCATGATCGCTCTAAGGAAGAAACAAGTGCAGAATAAAGAAGGTGGTGATGCATGGTTAGGATCAAATATTTTTTGAACAAGATGTACTTCAAGTGGAAATGTATAAAAAATAATTATAGATGACAATAGTTGTGAAAATATGGTTTCTAAATAAATGATAGAGAAAATAAAATTGCAATGTGAAAAACATCCTAGTCCTTATCGGATTTCATGGTTTAATAAAGGGAATGAAGTTACAATAGATAAAAGGTGTTAATCAAATTTTCTATAGGAAAAAATTATAATGATGGAATATGGTGTGATGCTATTCTAATGGATACATGTCATGTGTTATTGAGAGGATTATTTGATATAAAATTAATTCATAATGGAGAAAAAAAAAATGTACACTTGTGAAAGTGGTATAAAGGTAGTTTTATTACTGTTTAAAAAGGAAGAAAAGACATAAAGTATACTCTCTATTAAAAAATTTATTCAAGATATGAAGGTGGCAGGTTGTTATGTATTAGTATCAAAGAATAAAGACACAAAAATGGTATAAATACTAACAAAAACAACAAGAGTGTTGAAAGATTATGAATATGTTATGCCTGATGAGTTACCAGATAATTTACCATCAAAGAAAGATATTCAACATCACATTGATTTGATTCTAGGATCAGCTCTACCCAATTAAACAACTTATAAGATGAGTCCAACATAATATATAAAATTAAATAAGTTACTTAATTGATAAGGAAGAAGGTGATAAGGGAGAGTATGAGTCCATGTGCAACAGCAATATTGTTAACTCCAATAAAAGATGAAGGATGGAGAATGTGTGTGGATAGTAGAACAATTAATAAAATTATAATCAATTATAGGTTTCCTATACCTTGTTTAGATGATATGATGGATGTGCTTGTAGAAGCAAAATATTTTACCAAAATTGATTTAAAGAGTGGTTATTATCATATTCAAATTCGTAAAGGAGATGGGTGGAAAACTACATTCATGACTAAAGATGGGTTATATGAGTGGATGGTGATGTGATTCAGATTATCTAATGCACCTAGCACATTTATAAGGGTGATGAATACAATGCTACAAAAATATATTGATAAGTTTATAATTGTTTATTTTGATGATATTTTGATATTTAGTAAGACTAAATAAGAACACTTACAACATTTGAGAATAGTATTGGATTTAAGAAATAAAAAAAATTATGCAAATTTGAAGTGCAGGTTTATGCAGAATAGTTTGGTATTTTTGAGATATGTATTTTCAATAGATGGTGTGAAAATAGACGAAGAAAAGATAAAGGCAATTGTTGAGTGGACTATTCTAAAAAACATTACAGAGGTAAGAAGTTTTCATGGTTTAACATCTTTTAACAAAAAATTTATTAAAAATTTTAGTAGTATTATGACACCAATAACATATTAAATGAGAGGGAATGAATTTATATGGACTAGAGTAACCACATAAAGCTTTGAAATTTTGAAGAAGAAGATTATATAATGATCAATTTTAGCATTACCAAATTTTGGTAAAGTGTTTGAAGTTGATTGTGATGCTTCATTTGAGGGAATTGATGCTGTGTTGAGTCAAGAAGAAAAGATAATAGCATATTTCAATGAAAAATTGAATGAGGTAAGAACAAAGTATTATACTTATGATGTTGAACTTTATGGAATTTTAAAAGCATTAAGACATTGGAGGTATTATCGTGAGTCTAAGGAGTTTAGACTATTTACAGATCATGAGGCTTTGAAGTGTGTGAATACACAAAAAAACTTGAATAGTAGACATGCAAAGTGGGTTTCTTTCTTACAGAGGTATACTTTTGTGTTGAAGAATAAATTAAAAAAACAAAATTAGGTAGCTGATGCATTAAACAAGAGAGTAACATTATCAGCTACTATGGTGAGTGAAGTAGTTGGATTTGAAGTTATCAAAGAATTATATGATACCGATCCATATTTTGAAAAAATAGTTAAATAGTTTAAGAATCTATTAATAGGTGGGACAAATATTATTCATTATGGGTATCTTATACAACAAGGCTATCTATTCAAAGGGAAATAATTATGCATTCCAATTGGGTCTCTATGAGACAATATAATAAGATAATTACATAGTGGTGGTTTGGCTAGAAATTTCGGTAAGACGAAGACAATAGCTTTGGTGGAGGAAAAATATTTTTGGTGAAAGATGAAGAGAGATGTGACAAGGTATGTTCTAAAGTGTAGAATATATTAGGTGGCTAAATGTCATGCATAAAATATTATACTAGACATGTCATTATCAGTCTCAAGAGGATCATGGACAAATTTGATTATGGATTCCATGTTAGTATTGCCAAACACATAAAGAGGTAATGATTCCATTTTTATTGTTGTAGACAAATTTTCTAAAATGGTTCATTTCATTGCATGTGAGAAAACCAATGATGCCACTAGAGTTGCAAAATTATTTTTTAAGGATATTATGAGATTGCATGGTGTTCTAAAAACTATTACTTCAGATAGGGACATGATATATCTAAGTCATTTTTAGAGGACTTTGTGGAAGAAAATGGGCACTAATCTACAATTTAGTAGTGCATATCACCCATAAACAAATGGATAGATAGAAGTTGTGAATAGGAGCTTGAAATTTTTATTGAGATGCATAGTGGAGAGAAGTCCAAGCAATGGGACTTATTTCTACTATAAGTTGAGTTTGCATATAATAGTTCAGTGAATAGATCAATAGGAAAGTCATTTTTTTAAATTATTTATTGAAGAAATTCTATGGGTATTTTAGATTTGGTACAATTACCGATTGCAGATAAATTAATGATGATGGAAAAGTGTTTGCAGAGCATATGCAATAGTTGCAAGGAGTAAGAAGAAAGTTGCAGGAAGGTAATGAGAAATATAAAGTAGTAGCAGATGTTAGAAAAAAATCAAAGGTATTTGAAGGAGAGTTGGTAATGGTTTACTCAAGGAAATAAAGATTTAAAAATTGCACATACAATAAGTTGAAGTACAAAAAAATTGGACCATGCAGAATTGTGAAGAAAATCAATGACTACGCTTATGAGATGAGTTTACCACATTTTTTTTTTATATCTCTAGTGTTTAATGTTTCAGATTTATATCAATTCCATGGAGAGGATGGTGAAAGTGATGAAGATGAAGAAGTAAATTGGGAGCAATAGGTTCCAAAGAAGAAAAAAAGATAGTGCAGGTTTTGGATATGAAGACGGTGAGCACAAGGCAAGGGAATTATAGCAGGAATTTGGTATAGTGGGGAGGATTGCAATAAAAAGACAACATTTAGATTACAGAATGGGTGTTGAATAAGATTGACAAGGAAAAATGGCAGCAGTAAAATTAAGGTAACTCACAAAATCTGAGTTGTTTACAACCAGAGGAGAATGATGTAGAAAAAATAAGCCAACCTTTCCGAGGCCATAATTTTTGATTCATATCTTCGTTTGAGCTCTTTAACGCCCCAAAACGACTATCTCAAAAATTTAATTATTATCTTAAGCAATTATTTCTTCTAGGGATGTTTTTGACATTTTTCGGAGGCCATACATGATCATCTGAGGGTCCAAAATTGTATATATTTTTAGAATTTCTTATTTTTAGAAATTGTATATTTTTAGGTTCAGACATCAACTTCAATTGAATTTCGTCTGATAGGTGTATTTTAGCATTTATGATATTTGAAGATATTTGTAGAGCTATGCGCGTTCACATTCGAACTTACTATAAATAAAAGCAACTAAAAATAGATATTTTTTTTTAGATTTTAGTTTTTTTCGAATTTTGCATGTAAACTTTAATTTTCGAGTTGAAGCTTATATAAGAATGGTTTGGGATTGTAATTATTTCAAGTCATTCAATACGAATCAATTATGAGATTGTTTCAGATCTTGGCCTATTGGTAATTTTATTTGTCTTGATAGTTTTCGGTTTCATTAAATTTATTATGACGGATAATGTGCATGACATCACTACCCTACGTTATGATAACATTAAATTTTTTTGAGCCAATGAAAATAAAAATAAATGATTTTTTTCTTAATTTTTGTTAACAAATGTGCAACTGAACTTTTGAAAAAATGTAAAAATAATTATGTACAAAAAACAATACACTCTAATTGATCGAAAATACAAAATTTAATTGAAAATTAAAACAAATCGAAAACTTTAATATACCCTCCCGAACTAATAATAAAATGAACATTTAAAAACAAAATGGGCATTATTAACCAGATTAAAAAAATAGATTTGAAAAATATTTTACTCCCAAAAGATACACTGGTATGTCTCAATGTGATGTTAATGGAAGAAATCTTTGCCTTGTTTGGAATCTTTGTAAGGATTAGCCAAGATAAATTTGGTAGGATGTATGAGCATCTTGAGTGGGACCCTCGAACGCTGCTATGGGTAGCCTCAAATCTCTAAGAAGCGTTTTCATAGGTGGACCAGGGGTCTTGCCGATGCAATTGCAATTATGATTCATTTAAGGTACTTGCTATCAAATCGACCCATGTGAGTCATAGAGCTTTGTGCCATTGGAATCCACAAACGACTGTGTCAATCAATGTGGGTATTTTTGTTTGGGTAGACAATCTTTTCAACCAGCGATTTCTATGGCTAATCCACCCATATCTTCAAATTGGGTGCACGTTTATATATATAGGATGGTCAAAAATTATAATAAAAAGAAATCTACTAAGAATATAACACGGTTTCCAATCCCATAAAATGAAAGGACATTGCTTTATCAATCGGAATAAATTTATAAAAAAATTGCAGGGAATGAATGAAAGCCAACACGTTACTTTGGAGTCCAAAGCCCGGATTCCAACATCTATCCAATAATTTTAAAGCGCAAGTGGGGAACAAAACTTTTTCTTTTTTGAAATATTTTGTGCCTTTTCGTTTTATTCCTCTAGGGAGAAATTTGTTATAAATGGGAAACTGGCATAAATATTAGTGCCATAACAGCTCCGAGAAAAACAAGAAAAATGCGTCCTGATCTGTTCCTTGCTGCGAAAAAGGGCAATCTGAAGGCCGTCGAAAATCTACACAGGCAGACTCCGGTTGGGAGGTCTGAGGTTACTTTTGAGGGGAACACTGCCCTGCACATTGCTGCAAGGGAAGGGCATTTGGAGGTTGTTAAATGGATTCTTAATAATGTGAAAGGACGTTGTATCAGTGGAGCTCGCAATGGTGATAAGAATACGCCACTGCACGAGGCTGCAAAGAAGGGCGATCAGGAGATTGTCAGAATTCTGCTTAAATATAACAAGTATGCTGTGTACAGGCGCAATCAGTTTGGAGAGACGGCTTTGATAATAGCTTCGCAGCACGGTCACGTGGAATCAGCGAGGCTGCTGTTGGCAGCCACGCCGTTGTTTCTGGTTTTCTGGCCAAGGGAGGACCGTCAAACTTGCCTTAACGCTGCAGCTTATGGAGGACATTTAGGTAAAGGTTTTTCTTTTGTGAGAAGTACAAGTTAATTATTTTTATAGATCGGTAAACTTTTTTTATTGGAATTAATAACCCGCTGAGACACAAACAGGGTTTACTTTTTAATACATATTAAATATAACATAAATTTATAAAATTAATATAATTAGTAATAAATGGTTTTAAAATATTATGTAAGATTTTTATTTATTTTTTATTTTTTAAGGTAATAATCACGTATGTAATTAATCAATCGTTTTTATATTTCATTAAGTTTAGGTTTTTGATTCAGAATTGCATTTATTATTGGTAAACATTCAATTATATGTCAATCGTATTACCAACCATACCTACTTTACTAAATTTAAACTTCCTTTCTTTTAAAAATTCCAACCCATATACATCTCATCAATAATAATTATAACTATTTTGTTATTTCATTTAATGAATTTTAAGTTATTACTGTGAACTAATTCACAGTTTTTTTGATGGAGTTTGTAAACGCTCAAATTTAGTACTGATATTCTTGTTTTGAATTATTGTAAATCTAATTTGGACGGTTTTAGTTGGCTATTTGATTTTGGATTTTTAAAATGTATTAATGTCAAATTGATTTCATTGGTCATAGATTTGAAGTTTTCTGTTTGTTTTGTATAATTTTTTTAATCAAAATTTGTTTTTATACAGATTAAATGTATAGAATATTTTTTGGTTTAATCAATTCTGTTAAATTTGTTTAAGTATGATTGTAGTTGCGATCTCATCTTTTTTTGTTGATATTTTCTGAAATTTATATCTGACAAATGATTACACAACATTTTTTACATCATCTTCACTGTTAAATTACAACACATTTAATATAAATAATATTTTTAAATATATTCAAAATTGTATTTAAATTTGAGTGTATAGATCTACAATAATCTAGGTGTTTCAGGAGTAATTAAAGTTTCATCATCAAATCTGGGTCAGGGAATTTATGTACTTCCAATTTATTTTGCTGGTTTAAGCTTTAAAATAGTTTTAAGCTCAGCTTAGGTTGTATAAATTGAATTAAATGTTTATCTATGCAGTGCAGGTGTAGTGAAGTTGATACTGAGTGAGAAGCCCAGCTGCTTCAATATAATACATCTTATTCTACTGGTTGGGGATGAAAATGGTGTGACTCCACTGCATGCTGCTGTACATGGAGGACATCTACAGATTGTGAAAGAGATATTGAACACTCCATTGAATTGGTGTTGTGGGAATTGTTGCGACAAAAGTTTAATGACAAAGAAAGATGAGCTCGGAAGGTGTGCAATTCACATCGCAGCAATGAAGGGTTTTGGGAACATAGTGGATGAATTTATGTCGCTGATGCCAGACTGTGTTGAAATTCGAAGCTCTTGCAATAAAACTCCTGTGCACTTTGCAGTGGAATATAATCATATCCATATAGTGAAAAGGCTAGTTTCTGATAATGACGACGAAGTAAATGCAAAATTATTCACCCACGATTTTGACATGCGTGGAAATACAGCTTTGCATTTGGCAGTGATGAATGCAGTGGACCCTGAGGTTAAGCTTTAATCCATTCTTTCTTTAATAATTTGTCATGGTATTTTAACTTCTTTCTTTTTCTGAGTGTTGGGATATTCAATCTTTTTCTAGCGAGAATTTAGTACGGTGGTGGCTTTTTTTTAAAGCAATGGGCATCTTTGTCTTTTTAAGTAGCGGATAGTTTTATTTAAAAAATTTCCATGGTTGAGACTGGTAAAAAGAGAAGTATCACTGTTAATAAATCTTAAAAATAGAATGAAAGGGTAATAAATTAATCTTTTAAAAGTAAGTATAATATTATTTGTGGATTGAGTGTTAAGGATTAGAAGGATGGTGAGGATAACATTATTTTTTATTGACGGTAATCTTTGCTTAAGAGAATAGAGAGGTAATCTTTTCACCAAACTTATTGATGAGTGCCCTGACATTACACTTTGTCATCACTTGATATAAGTATAATATTTAGAATTTTATAAATATAATATTTTTAATATTTTTTTGATGGATAATTTATTTATTATTATCAATATTTGTGTTTGGTGTTTGGTTAAGGATTTATAAGTTCATTAGTTTATTTGAGTTTAGTATTTTATGATTTAATATTTTAATGTGGTTTGATTCATTAACAGAGATTTCTTTGGTAAGGATTTAAAATTACAAATTCATTGACTTATTTAAGTTTGGTATCTTATGATTTAATATTTTAGTGTGGTTAGATTTATTGAGGGAAATTTTCACACATGCCAAACTACAGTTCTTTGTACTTAACTTTTTCATTAAAATATATCCTTTATTTTATTATAACTTGAAATATATCACTCAATTTTAATATTTTCTTTGTTTGTTTTAACCTTTTCGTTGCTATGTGCGCTTTGTTTTATTGTAGAGTCTCCATTACTTGTTTGATTTAGTCCAACTTATTTTTCCTTTTAATTTATTTTTTTTGAAATTAATTTTTTCATTGCTATATGCTTTTTGTTCTAGTGTACAGTCTTAATATTATTTGATTTAATCTAATTTATTATTTTCCATAAATATTATTGTTATTATTATTTTAAATTAATTTATTTTGGAAGAGGTTACTATTATCAGAAGTCAATCTTTATAATTCAAACTTAAATTAATTTAATAATAAATTTCTAAGTTCTTACCACTATATTCAATCTTCAATTCTTTTATCTTTTTCCCTTTAAACATAACTACTTTTGTTTTCAATTAATTTTCATCATTATTATTAATATTTTATTTTCTCTTCTTTTTTTTAATAAGTTCTACCTCCCTTTCATTATTGTACAAGTTAACTTCTAAATTTTTTAAAGGGATCAAATTTTCATTCTGGTTGTAGCAGATTAGCCGAACAAGATTTTAATATAGATGTATGTTTATTCAAATTATTATAATCCTCACTATTTAAGTGAAGTGTGGAGATGTCTATATTTGCTTGAACTACTCACCATCTTACAGATGATCTATGTAGAATTTGTATATGTGGACAATCAAACTATGTATTTTGTGGTGATTATTTTCTCATGGTGCAGCTGGTGCGGTATCTAACATCAATTCCAAATGCCAACTTGAATGCAATCAACAATGAAGGCTCAAGTCCACTGGACATAGCAACTACAGAGGAATCTCAAAACAAGTCAGAATTTGGCGAGATTGTAGGGATTCTTGAATGTGCCGGTGCCACTCATAGTTTGATTCGTCATTCCGGATCCCAATTATCGCCATGGAAACATTCAAAACATATCCCTAGTCAAGGTAATGGCAAAGTGGAGAGTAAGATATTTGATGTGGACACACTGGTGGCATCCCTCATTGCCACTGTGACATTCGCAGCTATATTTCAGGTTCCTGGCGGCACCCAGGAAGATACTGGACTTGCTCGGATGTCATTGCAATCTGTTTTTCAAGTGTTTTTATTCTCAGACAGTCTCGCCTTCTTTGCATCCATGACTGTCGTGATTGCATGGATTTTTCGGGAACGATTACAAACAAGGCTCATTGCAGATCGATCGGCACTGGCCAAACTGTCGATGTTAAGCTTAGGAACCTCCATAGTGTCTACTGGCCTCGCTTTTTTATGTGCAACCATTCTTGTTACAGTACCACGTAATCTTGAAAACTATAATCCTGAGAGTAAGGTTTTGAAGGAATATCAATTGATCTTTGCTGGTGAGATCCTGACAGCATATGTGGCACCGGCACTTGCGGTTGTATTTCTGTCATTGGCATGGTTATATGAATATAACTTCAACGCAACCAACGAGCGACAAGCTCGACTTAAGTGGCAACTGAAACGAGTTCTCATTTCCACACTCCCAGTTGCTGCCATTGTTCTCACTATCACTTTTATTTATATTGCAAATTACCTCTGAAATGTGGCTGGTATGAAGGCTTTCCACTAAAAACTTTTCGTAAAAGAAAATGGTGGCATACCAAGTTTGTATTTGTTGGTTTTCAATGTACTTCAATTTTGGTCATCCAGAGCTTAACCTTAATCTTGGCCTGATCTATATCAAATTTTATTCAAACAAACATATATACTTTGGTGTTGAAAAACATTCAAAGCAATAAACAAATAAGTAATGTAACAAATAATGTATGTTAGAGATTTTATGGTTTCATCGTTCGTCGTGATATTGGAGCAGGATTGGGCGTAAGGGTGAGACTTGGCAGCAGCCTTTGAGTGTTTTGTTTTAGCTTCATGGGATCGGTTATTTAGGTTTAATTTTGCTCAGCTAAATTAAAAGATGTTGAAAGTGAAAAAACTATGATATAATTATTATAAATTTTGATATCCATTTGTTTATTATTTTCATATCTCTGCCATGCATATTCACCTTTGTTCAAGTGCATTCCTGACGCTGCACTCATTTTCTTCTGTAAAATAGGAAGAATTGAACTCACTACTTCCTGGCTTGTTATTTTGCATGTGTGCATTAACATCTTAGCTGAGCAATAAAACATAAGTGCTTGTCGGAATGTAGATGCGTGTCCCCATCGTCTTCACTCCAAATACGAGATAATCATTACATAACAAATATTTCTATTATACGTTCCCCATTACATATTAACTGTATTTTTATTTATTTATTATTATTTTTTAGGTGTATTTTTTTTTTTAAGTGATTTATGAATTTTCATTTAATATTTTGATTGATTGTCTTATGGTGTCATGTCTATTCAATACCAAATTAATTTGTATGGCTAGTTATTGATGCTTTGATTGATTAACTTTCTTACGTAGTTGACATAATATATATTTAAAGAAAATAAGTCATGTCACAGCGAATTCAAATTTCTACACTAATGCCTTTATTATTGTTTTCATGTCCCGAATCATGAAACGTCTGCCTATATTCAAAGACATTACAAGAAATGCTTCCATATTTCTCTGTGAAATGGGAACATAACACTTGGCCAATTTTTGTCTCATTCTTTCGTATCTATAAATTTGTAATGTCTCAACTAAACAATAGAGCTTAAAAATTCCCTTGGATAATAAACATGTGTCCCCATCACATTTATAAGGAATACGATACAGTCATCATATGTAATATTTTATGTTATTTGTAGACACATAAATCTAGTCATGGATACTTGACAATGCTAATTCTTGACACATTCTAAACCGCATAACTTGCACACAAATACATAACTCTTATTCACCATTCTTTTAAGCCATTTTTCTATATGCAGGCTTGACCCTTTATTTTTCATTACTACTATACAGAACTTTCAATGTCAACTATTCAAGATCTTTAGGATCACCTTTAGATTGTCTCTAGTTTAGGATATATGTCCTTGATCCTCCTGAATAGGTCTGCTCTAGACAGACTGAAGCACAATGTGCTCATGTTCACTTAGGTTGTCTATGTCGCACACCAAATAAAAACTAGTTTCCAAATTTAAAATAAATATTTTGGTTCCCACACATTTCATAAGGTTGTATAGAGAAAATTTTCAAAAGATTCATCTATAAATACATGTCAAGAGTTACTCATTAAAGAAACTTGCTATTCACTTGGTTCATGCTTATATAATTCTGCACATTAATAAAATTTTTACTATTTTTCTCAAATTTTAAATCATTTACAAGGAGCAATGATAAGCCAAGTTAAGAGCCCTCTAAAACAAACCGAACGATCATTATCAAGTATTAACTCTATATTCTAGTTATATACACATAATCAAAGGAGCACAATTGCACATTTGCTCTAGGTGGGATAACTATGTGGGCTTGATTTCTCTATTTGGAATATTGGATACATAGATAATAGTCAATCATCAAGGAGATGATTGAGGTCAAGTCAACACATTAGACTCCCCTCTTTTTCTTGTAAGTTTTCAAGCTATCAAAGTGGCCTAACAGTTTTAAATACAAAATAAGATAAACAATAATTTCTATGCAACCAAACCTTTGTTGCGAAATTGTTTAGGATAAGTGTCCTTGATCCTCCTAAACACGTCCACTCTAAGTAGAATGGATCATAGTGTTCCTTTGTGCACGTAGGCCATCCACGTCCCACACCAAATAACGACTAGTTTCTAAATT
The DNA here is from genome assembly GCA_037957365.1 of Torreya grandis. Taxonomy (NCBI): domain Eukaryota; kingdom Viridiplantae; phylum Streptophyta; class Pinopsida; order Cupressales; family Taxaceae; genus Torreya; species Torreya grandis. Next base: position 3,204,040 of record JARHVA010000069.1, read on the forward strand.
CAAAATCAATATTTTGGGTCTTTTCACATATTTCATAAGGTCAACTAGAGTAAATTTTCAAAAGATTCATCTATAAATACATGTGAAGATTCACTCATTAAGGACATTTTCTATTTACTTGGTTTATTTTTATACATTTATATATATTAATAAAATTTTCCCTAATATTATGCTCAAATTTTAAATCATTCACAAGAAGTAGGGATAAGGCAAGTTAAGATCCCTCTAAAGAAACTCAAGAGTTATCAATCAAGTATTAAATGCATCTTCTACTTACATACACATAGTCAAAGAAACACAATTGTACATTCGCTCTAGGTGGGATAACTACATGGGCTTGATTACCCTCCTTGGAGTATTCAATATGTAGGTAGCAGTCAATCATCAGGGAGATGAATGAAATCAACTCAATACATTAGATTTTCCTCTTTTTTTACATGTTTTCAAGCTATCAAAGTGCCCTAAGAGTTTTCAATACAAGAGAAGATAAATAATGATTTCTATGTGGCCAAACCCTAGTTGCAAGATAGAAAATCACTCACCATCCACAATCACAAAATGTGTATAATGTTCAATTTTTATGCATAGCTGACTGGGAAAAGTTTATGGTCAATAGACTTGGTGGCACTACAACATTATCCACATATAATGGACCTGTCTAGAAACATCTTCTGATTCTACCTTTGATTTGTCATTTTTAGATTCTTGCTTTCTCGATTTTTTTTTAATCTACAGTTTGTCATAGTTGACTTAGAGAAATATGTGGTCAATGGACTAAGATGTACTACATTACCATCTATTTACAACAGACTTGCCCTGATTTACACCAATATAAGGAGAAGTTTGAAATCAAATTTGAAGCCATTTGGAAAAAGGATTTATATTTGGAAAGAGAAGGTTGAAGCCCTAGTGGGTATCTAGGGTTTGGTAATGTTCAATATTATATGGGTTCACCAATATATTTTATCTAAATTTTGGATTAATTAGATATAACTAGTAGAATATTATTTAATTTATGAATTGATAAAAATAAACATAAAATACATTTTTTACAAGTATATGTTTGACAAGAAAATTTGACAAGCACAATGATAAAAACAAAGGGATGGAGAGAAATTTATTGAAAACCTTTTCATCAACACTTCATGCTTTTTCAGATCTATATTATTAAAACCCTAGTTCATGTCCATAAACAAAATGGACATCAAATGCAAAGCAGGGAAATGGGTAAGGGAGAGTTATTGAGCTATATTTGAAAAATTTCATGTAATCTGAGTGTAGCCTACATATCTTGATAAGGGCCTTAGGCTGATGTATTTATGTCACATATATGTGTGTGTGAAAAATGGTGATATGCAGATCTATATGTTTCTCCTCTTCGCTCACCCTTGGCATAAGTATGAAAAATGTATTACTACTTCAAAATATAAGTCTAAAAATTTAATATTACCAATATATGAATAACTCTTGAATATGAAAGTATTTATCCTTAATGACTTATAATATATTTGTTTATAAAAACATTTATTATAATTTAAATTAAAAATTTAGTGATGCACACAAGGGACCTAAAATAACTTAAAGGGGACTCAAAAGACTTAAAAAGGGAATGGAAAAAATTAAAAAATAAATTTAAATAATTAAAAGATAACCAAAAAAATTAAAAATAAACTTAAATATTTAAGAGAGGATCCAAAATAATTAGAAAAAAACTTGAAGAATTAAGAGAGGACTAAAAAAAAAATTAATAAGGGTTTTATCAATTCATAAAGGTTGATAAATTAAAAGGGAGAAATACAATAAAATCATAAAGTAAAAAGGGGATGATATAATTGATTATAATCTTTTTGATGGGGATGATATAATTGATTATAATCTTTTTGATGGAATTAATAATGGTGTGTAATTTGCTAAATTCTTTTCTATATAGTTTTATACTAATAAGTTTTATATTAATAATAGTTAAACTTTTGTGTTATATTTATTTATATATATATATATATACACACACACACACTAGTGAGATGTTGATTTGGTTTTCGCATGATGTGATTGTGGTTTATTTTCTCTTATTGAAGTTTTTTAGAGGTTTTTTTGGGCTCTATTTGATTTTTAGATCCATGTTAATAGGTTAGCTCTTCACTAATTTGATTGATAGGTCTAAATTTTTAGTTATTTTTTAGTTCAAGCTATTGTAGCTATTTTCCTTGGGTGGTTTTTATTACCTTTATTTACTCTACGTTGGTCTTAGTTATCCTAGCAAAAAAAAGTAAAAGGTGATCATGGTTCTTATGTTCATCTTTTAGATGGTCATGGCTACCTCAGGTGATTCATAATACAATCTAGATTAGTTTCTTATTCAATCATGGAAAATGATAAGCATACTCTGATATAATAAAAATGAAATAGCATTTTAATTCAAGTTGTTGTATATCAAATTTATGATCAAATTTGACTTAAATGAATATATTATGCTTATTTTTATATAAAATACTAAAATAATAATTATTTTTGTCATAAAATTCAATGAATTTTAATAAATATAATTAAATATATTTAATATTAAATAAATTTCAAATTTTAAACATAAAATTCACTGAATACAACAACATAATTCATTTCACAAATTTGTTTAAATATATTTAATATTCATAAATTTCATACAAGAAGTATATATGTTCTTGAATTCCAACCACAAGTTATAATATTACTAGCATGGTTCTATAGTTATACCAAAACATCATAAAAATATAATAAAAACTCTTAAATTTCATACAAGAAATATATATGTTTTTGAATTCCAACCACAAAGTATAATATTACTAGCATGGCTCTAAAATTACATCAAAACATCATAAAAATTCAAATCACAAATTATAATATTGTTAACATGGCTCTATAATTGCATCAAAACATCATAAAAATATAATAAAGATTCCTTACAAATACCCCTTTTAATCAACGATTTCTTTTACAAATAGGGATTATTGCAATAAAATGAGAAAACACAATGTATTAGCATATAAATTTTAGATAAGCAACGTTAAAATACCAACACATAAAACATTTTGATGTTACATTTCGATGTCTCTGCGTATTTCACTAGACTTTTCATGGCATTGGATGGACACATTAGACCTATTAACGTGGTTAAATAAATAAGGTGATGAATATAAAATAGAGTTACTTACATGATTCTCATAATGTAGCTTTTACGGTGCAATAGTTGCAGCATGTTAGAGTTGGTTTGACAAAGCACTGAGAAAAGATTATAAAATAATTTATGACCCTTTAAACATTGCAAATGTTTAAATTTAATTTTAATTTAGAGTTTTCATATTTTAAATTTAAATAATTTTAAAATTTAAATATGAAATAAAAAGTTAGGATTTAAAATAACTAAACTATTCAACCAACTCATTTATATCTCATTAACTGGTTTTTTTCTTCTTAAAATAAATTGAACATTTAATAATATATTTAAATATAAAAATATATACATATACAAATTATTAAAGATACATAAAACGTTTAAATATTAAATATATTTTATATTATTTAAAAAAATTAATATCAAAAACCTTTAACATAACAAAAATATATTTAATAAATTTATTATAAAATTTAAATAATCATAAAAAATATTTTATTTAATTGGTTTATTCTTAAAACTATAAAGAATGACGTTCAATTATATCTCATCACTCCATTATCTATTGGAAAAATGAAATTTAATAAAATATAATTATTAAAAAAATATATAATACTTTGAATTTAAAAAAAATGCAATTATAAAAGTTTGAGACATTTATACTATTCATGGAAACGATTGTGTTTCAATTGGTCAAATATCAAGAGGCTAGGGGCAAGCACATAAAATAGCAAAATCAATGGTGGAAGAATTACCATGCAGAGCTTAGAGTTAAAGATGAGCTCATACTTATTGAAATGTTTTGAATCCTTATTTCTCACAGGGCCTCCAAATTCTAGGGGTATTACGACCAGGTTGGTGGCAACTACAAACGTGATGACCAGGTTGGGCCTCCGAAGGAGGAGTTCTCAATGTGATGACTACGTTTACTAGTATCAAGGAGGTAGAGAAAGCAAGGGTGTAAGAACATAAAAAAATTTAAAAAGTTTATCTAGTCCAAACTTGGTAGCTCCATTCTTGTTGTGATCAAGAGAGCATGCAAAAAAAAGAACTTAAACAAATAAACAAGAACTGAACCAATTGCTACAGCAATTTCTTAAAGAATAAGATTTTATTGATCTTTAATTTTCCTTGCTTACAATGCTGCACCCAAGGCGTCTTTAAATAGATTTGAATCCAAAAATAACTAAAAAATAAACTAATTGTTTAACTCATCTAAAACTAACTTCAACTGCTTGAAATAACTGACTGTTAACAACTTAAACTAATTGATATCTAAATGTCAGTTAACTAACTGAATGTAAACTAACTAATTGCTCAACTATCAGTTTACTAACTGATTGCTTAACTGCAACTAACTACTTACATGTGTAGAAATTATCTTGAGTTTCTAACACTCCCTCTTAATTTCTACCATTAACAACTTTAGCATTTACAATGCCTAAATTTTGTCTCAAATAATCAAAGGTCTTTTTTGCTTATGCCTTTGTAAATATATCTACCAATTGATCTTCAGATCTATAGAAGTCTAGATGGATTTCTCCATTGTTCACTAACTCTTTGATAAAGTGAAATCTTGTATCAATTTGCTTGCTCCTCTTGTGAAACACATGATTTTTTGATAATGCGATTGTTGATTTGTTATCACAGAAGATTGGTGTTGACTCCTTCTGTGCTTGTAATAAATCTTTCAATATTCTTCTCATCTAAGTTGCTTGACATGCTACTGATGTGGCTACTACATACTCTACTTCAGCTGATGAAAGTGTCACTATAGGTTGCTTTTTGGATGCCCATGTGACCACACTTGTGCCTAAAAGAAAGGCATGTCCAGAAGTACTCTTCCTATCATCAATGCTACCTACAAAATCACTATCTATAAAACCAATCAAACTAAAATCCTTAGTTGTGAAATATAAAATTCTATATTCTATAGTTCCTGCCACATATCTCAATATCCTTTTTCCAAATTGCCAATGTGAGTCTTTCGGTGACTCCATGAATCTTGAGATTAAACTAACCCCATACATGATATCTCGTCTAGTAGCTGTAAGATACATCAAATTGCCAACTAATCTTTTGAATGTTGTTGAATCAACATTAGACCCTTGGCCTTCTTTACTAAGTTTAGTCCCTGTAGCAACTGGTGTAGGTGCTGGTTTACAATTCATCATCTTAAATCTTCTTAACACATCTTTTGCATATTTAGTTTGACAAATAAATATTCCTTTCTCTGATTGTACAACTTCTATACCCAAAAAATACTTCATTAATCCCAAATCTATCATTTGAAATTCTTTCTTCATTACTGATTTAAAAGTATCTACAGACAAATTTCTAGTAAAAATCAAATCATCAACATATAAACACACAATCAAAATCTGACCTTCTTTATTGATTTTTGTGTACAAAGTAGGCTCACTATTGCTTCCACTAAATCCATTGTTTATCATATAAGAATCAATCCTACTGTACCATGCTCTTGGTGCTTGCTTGAGACCATAAAGAGCCTTCTTCAATCTGTAAACTTTTTCTTCATGTCCTTGTACTTCATAACCTGTGGGTTGTTTCACATATACTTCTTCATCTAGAAAACCATTCAAGAAAGCTGATTTTACATCCATTTGATATACATACCAATTATTTTGAGCAGCTATTGATCAAACCATTCTAACAATATCCATTCTAGCAACTGGTGCAAATTTTTCATTATAGTCAATTCCATGTTCTTGTGCAAAACCTTTTGCTACTAACCTTGCCTTGTACTTTTCAATATTTGCATCTGCATCAAATTTAGTCTTATAAACCCATTTGACTCCAATACAATCCTTACCTTCAGGTAGATTAGTTAGATCCCATGTTTGATTTCTTTCAATAGAATTCAACTCTTCATCCATTGCTTTTAGCCAATGTTCCTCATTAATTGCTTCTTCATAATACATAGGATCATGAGTGAAAAGAGAAAAATTTGAAACCAAATCTAATTTCTCTTCTTCTTGATTATAAATCTCATTCAAATTTCTCATTTTCTTACCTTTCAATCTTGCTCTTAAAGTAGCAAGAGTTGGATCTAATTCATCACTTACTTGTGAATTTGGAGTAGGGTGACATGCATGTCCAAATGATTCACCTTGTTCAAACCTCCTAGGTGTTTTTATTGGAGTGCTTGTGCCTGCTTGTGGAGAGGATTGTCCAGCTTGCAAATTTTGTTCTTCAGATTCTTGTTCAAGTTGTGGAATTAGTGCTCCAATTGTGATGGTGCTACCATCCCATGCTTCTTCTTCCTTAAATTCAACATCTCTGCTAATAATCACTTGCTTTGAAATAGGGTTATACAGCTTATAAGCTTTTGATTCTTCACTATAGCCAATAAAAATGCATTTCTCACCTCTATCATCAAGTTTTATTCTCAATTTAGATGGTATAAGAGAATATACAACACAACCAAAAACTTTGAAATGATGTACACTATATTTCTTACCACTCCATGCTTCTTGTGGAATTCGATCTCTAACACTCTTTGTTGGGCTTCTATTCAGAATATACACTACACATGCTACTTCTTCTGCCCAATATTCATTTGACAAGTGTTTGGCTTTCAACATGCTTCTTGCCATTTCCATGATTGTTTTATTCTTTCTTTTTGCTACACCATTCTGTTGTGGTGTGTACCTTGTAGTCAATTGCCTTTTGATTCCATGATATCTGCAAAAATCTTGAAATTGATTAGACATATATTCACCTCCTCTATCTGATCTAAGTACCTTGATATAATGGCCACTCTACTTTTCAACCATTGCCTTGAATTCTTTAAACTTTCCAAAGGATTTAGACTTATTTTTGAGAAAGTATATCCAAGTCTTTTTGCTAAAGTCATCAATGAAGGTTAGAAAATAAGTACTACCTCCAAATGATGGAGTTTGCATTGGTCCACATAAATCACTATGGACTAACTCCAATATTACATTTTTTCTATATGAGGCTCCTACTCGAAAGCTCTCTCTATGATGTTTTGCCAGAATACAACTATCACATGAACTTTCTGGCTGTTCTATTGGTGGTAAACCCTTCACCATATATTTCTTCTGTAACAAATTTAAACGTCCAAAATGTAAATGTCCATACCTTAAGTGCCATAGCCATGATTGGTCTAGCTGCATGGTTTTGAAGTGGGCTTCCTCTTCTCCTTGGATGCACTGAATTTGAAGAGGGAACATCCGATTCTTTGTCATCTCCACTTTCCTATCAACCTGTCACTTGGAAACTTGTCCAGTATTGTGCAAACATTATCTATAAAAGATACTTTGTAACCTTTCTATACTAACTGTCTAATACTCATAAGGTTATGTTTTAGTCCAGGTACAAAATAAATATCAGGTATAAACCTTCTTTCACCATTCTTTGCCAAAACATTTATTACACCTTTACCCATGACATCTACTGTGATATCATTTTCTAATTTCACTTCTGATTTTACAGAATCATCAAGACTAGCAAAAAATTCTTTATTCCATGTCATATGATTACTGCATCCACTATCTAAGAACCAAATATCTATAGATTTTTCTTGAGTAACATTATAAGTAAGAAATAAGCTTCCAGGATTAGAACTAGATTCACCTGGATTACAACTAGATTCACCTATGTAATTAGCATTCTGCTTGTACACATATCCTTGTTTACTTCTGCAGTCACTTGCATAATGACCATATTTCTTGCAGTAATAACATTGAATATTAGATTTATCAAACCTTTGTGAACTTTGCTAGAAGTGATTGTTGCCACTTCCTCTACTGCTATAGTTTTGATTACTGTTTTCACCTTGATCTAGATTGTTCCTTCCAGTTCTGCCTCTACCTCTTCCTCTGAAGTTTGACCTTCCTCTTCCTCTACCAAATGATCCCTGTGACTTGAAAGCATTCTCAAGAGAAGTGTTATTCCTATTCATTCTAGATTCATGTGTTAACAAAGAACCCATTAATTCATCTACTGATAACTATTTCAAATCCTTGCTTTCCTCAATAGCTACAACTATTGCATCAAATTTACTGGGTAAACTCCTGAGTATTTTCTCTATAATCTTCTGATCCATGATAGTTTCTCCATTAGATCTAATTTGATTCACTATATTCAACACTTGACCCATAAACTAGTCTATTGAATATGAATTATTCATTTGCAAATTTTGAAAAATTCTCCTAAGAAATTGCAATTTAGCAATTTTTACCTTTGTATTACCTTTATAGGTAGTCTCCAAGATTTTCCATGCCTCTCTGGACCTTGTTGCTACTGCAACTCTAGAAAAAATAGATTCATCCAATGCCTGTTGGATGAGAAATAAAGCGTTTGCATCTTTTTTCCTATTCTCTTTAAGCTCTTCCTTTTGTGCTCAATTTAAATCTCAGATGGGCTACCTCGTCCTGCAGTTCTACAAAACCACTCTCTACCAGATCCCAAACATCTTGTGAGCAAAATAAAGTTCTCATCTTAATTGCCCAGAAATCATAATTCTTACCATTGAAAATGGGAATTTGAGGCTGTGAAATACTGTTGTTCACTGCCATGTCTCATGCTGAGATGGCTTTCTAGTTTGCTATTTTTGAACACAATTTCTGACATCGGTTAAACTGCCAAGGTCGGTTAGGTAATAGTGCCGATGTCGGTTGGTCTATTGAGGTCGGTCTTGGTTGTCAGCCGATGTCGATTTGGTTGTCGATGTTAGTCTTTGCGCTTCCTATTGGCATGTAACTACTACACACTTCTACTAATTGTGCACTTCTCCAATCTGAGCTTCTCCTTGGCTTCTTTTCTAACTAGGCTCTGATACCAATTTGTTCTGATCAAAAGAGCATGCAAAAACAAGAACTTAAATAAATAAACAAGAATTGAACCCAATTGCTACAACAGTTTCTTGAAGAATAAGATTTTATTAATCTTCAATTTTCCTTGCTTACAATGCTATGCCCAAGGCGTCTTTAAATAGATTTGAATCCAAAAATAACTAAAAAATAAACTAATTGTTTAACTCATCTAAAACTAACTTCAACTGCTTGAAATAATTGACTATTAACAACTTAAACTAACTAATATCTAAATGTCAGTTAACTAATTGAATGTAAACTAACTGATTTCTCAACTGTTAGTTTACTAATGAATTGCTTAACTGCAGCTAACTACTTGCATGTGTAGAAATTATGTTGAGTTTCTAACAATTCTGTACATGGCGTTGGTCATTATCAATACTGCCTAAATTTGAAAGATGGCTACCAAGGTGACAGTGGCAATGTAGAGGGATGACATCAGTGTGTCCACATCCACTAATTTACTATCATCCTTCCCCTCTATTTTGTTTTGTGCACCATGAGAATTAGAATCGGATTTTGGTATTGAAGTCTTAGTGGCATGTGTAGGCTGCCCTCCAATTGCGGCTATGTCAAGTGCAATCAAACCTTCATTTATTACTGAATTTACTTTTACATCGAGAAATGACAGTAGACATTCCATGAACTGCACCAACAATAAAAATAATAACCATCTCGGTTCTTAATATATTGCTGATCGATGCAGTAAGAATTATATTGATGTAGAAATATCACAACACTTTGAGATGAGGTGAAATTTCAAGCATAGGGTAAACTTTTTATTAACTTTACTTACAATATAAGTCCTTTATGGTGTAATAGTTAAGTGGTCGATATTGGAACAATTTAAGTTTAAATCTCACAAATAATTAAGAGGCCTATAGTTGGGGATACATAGTTGGTGTATTGACTTAGTAATGGTATAGGGACTGAAACCTTTGTTTGTCCGTCATTTGTTTGTATTACAGAGTAGTGTAAGTTCATTTAATCTCTTATTAAATTGATTAAAAAAAATTAATTATAATTTACAATTTTCAAGTTTTACTAAGAGGTATTTTTAGTTTCAGAGATATTTATACATGTCGTGTACATTTATATTTCATAGTGTTTTTTTCATCCCTACCTAGTAAAAGTGCATCAACCTCCTTTATCTCATCAAATATAATTCTAATTAGCATTTAGTTATAAGTAAATACACATAGATTGGAATTCATTTACACATGGATTTGACAAGTGACATTGTTAACATTCTATTGAATCTATTGAACATGCATCAATATTATCTATAAAGCATTTTTGTTATGCAATTTACTATTTGTTAACATAATTTTATCTAAGTGTTTCTACTATTCAAAATTTTAATAAATTATATTAAATGCAAAAAATTATAAACAAAATTTCACTTTACGGAGGCTAGCTCCTCTCAAGTCTTTGAAATCTCTTCACTTGCTCCGCATGGTGCTCGTGGTGTGGAATGTTATCCATTTTCATCCAAGAGCTCAATGCAAAACTCCTCAATCAAATTCTCTTAGCTAATAGCTTTGAAAATCAAATGTGCACAAATTAATTCATTCACCCCCACTCTTCTATTTATATTTTTACCCCATTTCAATATCTCCTACCTTCTACCCCCTTACCTCCCCACCTTCCCCCTCTGATCCCATCCATGCCTCCCCTCCTCTCCTCCCCCACTTGATCCCTCTATTCTATTTGTTTTTTATCCTTTTTGATTCAAATTTATGGACAGATTCAATCAACTTGTTCCAAATTTAATTCAAAATCTTGCAACAATCAATTTGTATAAATTTTTCATTATAATTTAAAATTCAATATATATTTTTTTGTTTTTAGATATATAAATTATTATCTCTATAATATATCATTCCCACAACCATTTAATTGACCCCTGCATCATTAACAAACACTAATCATGCAGTGTCCAAATGGTCCAACACATTATTTTTTTGATCAATAGTCTAGTTTTAATTAAATAGGGGAAATCTATGTACAAAACCTAAATATTTCAAGTTTGACATCAGTTCTACAATAAATTAATTTCTTTCCTATCCAAATCACTATATCTATTAAATTTTTTCATTATATTTTGGGCGTTTGTCCATTTTATTGCACAAATTCTTGAGGGGGAATCATCACACTCATTCCCATTTATTTGGGACAAATATTTTTTTTCTTAATCGTCAACACTCTACTTCTTATACTATTCTTCCAAAAAATTTTGTTTCATAATACTATTTCTAAGAGGGGAAGATGTAGACACCTAAATTATATTTAGTGTCAACATACACCTAAAACCTATTAATCATTATTATTAATATAATTCATGACATCTCCCACCAAATTAAAATAATTAAATAATTGTGCACACTTCTAAATCTTTATTTAGATATTAAATCTAGACTTTTACATGTCACCCAACATCTTACAGCTTAATCTCCTTCACATGTTGCTAATGAAGTGTTATCAAATTCACAAGTGAATCTAAGAAAATTAAAACATGTGAAAAGCCCTTTTATGCACCAAAATTTTACCAATTCTGTTTTGCATTGGAAGATTGAGAAACCATATTTGTGAAGAGAAAATCATGTTTACATTACAATGGATGAAACTTGCATATTTAAGTTATAATTTTGTGTTTACTATTTTCTTTAATTATTGCTCTATCTTAGGTTGAATTTAGCTTAGATTAAGATTTCATTATTAGTTGATTTGTTAGCATTCAAACACATAGATCACATTTAAAAAAAAAATCAATAAGATGAACTTAGCTTTAATACAATGAAGAGATTATCCCAAGAATATTTATTAATGATAAATGAAAGTACATTAAATTAAAGAAATCACAAAGAAAATTTAACCTCTCAATATGGAAATCATAAATGAGATAATAATTTTAAAGTAGGGAACCAAACATATCAGAGAAAAATGTATGTGATCTTATAAGAAAGTTTATCACCAAAATCTTCATAAGTACAAGATAGAATCAAAATCATAATGAGAATAAGAAAGATAGAGATTAATATTTTAATGAGGAAAAGAGGATATAAAAGACTCTTTTATAAAATAAGAGAAAAATAATGGGAGTTACAAAGAAACTCATGATTATCTTAGAAGTCTCCTTTGTGTGTGTCACTTGTGGCCTAGTCCCTTAAAAACTGAAGGGTGGTGTTTTCCAAGTAGAGAAAGGGGTTACTTATACAAGTAACTCTCAAATCATAAAGGGGAACAAAGAGGTAAGTGCCACTTCATAGAATCTGGATTTATGTGAATTTATAATTCATATAAATAAAATATCTATACACATAAAAAAGGAATTTAGGATAAATAAATTATCCTAAATAAAAGGTAATTCTAACACCATCTGATCAATACCCGTAGTGGAAAAGGAGGAGGTCATAGGGCTTCTATGAAGTTGAACGAATGTGCTATATAAGTTTTAGATCAGGTCATAGGGCATCTTCCCACTGATAGTGTGAAATAAATAGAACTAGAAAGCAATTAATCTAGTTTAGGGTATTTCAACGAACTTGCATTTAGAAATACATTTACAAATTCAAGACATCTCCTAGAGGAAGAGGGTTAATCATATATGGTATTCATAAGCCATGAATGTATAAAGAGTGCCAAGTGAATTTTTGTATAGAAAAGATAATCATCCTCTTATATGGTAATAAATCAAGCATCTAAAAACAAAATGGTCATTGTTATCAAGATTTAAAGAGTATATTTGAAAAGTATGTAACTTCCAAAGGATATTGGGATAATGGGTGTGAATGCAACATGGATGGGAGAAATCTTTCCATGTTTGAAATCTTTATAAGGATTAAACAAGACAAATTTGGTGGGATGCATGAATATATTGAGTGGGATAATGGAAAGTTACTTGGGTGGCCTCAAATCTCTAGATATTTTTTTATAGGCCCAGGCTAGGGGTCTCACCAATATAATTGAAATATATCTATATGATTCAATTAAGGTACTTACTATAAAATTGACCCATGTGGGTCATAAAGGTTTGTGTAATTGAAATCCATAAACTAATGTGTCCATGTGGGTATTTTTTTTGTAGACCATCTCTTCAATGAGCAATTTCTACTAGGTAATCCACCCATATCTTCAAATTGGGTGCATGTTGAGGTAGATGTAAATAATGGCAAGGAAGATAATTTTTTTTATTTATGTAGAGTTAAGAAAATAGTAAACGAATATGCAAGATATATTATTTGTTGTGGTGTTATTGAAATAGAGTGAAGTAATTCACATAAGGAATCACCACATCACTATCTATGATATGGATCGAATCACCATCACTCACTTCACTATAGTCTTTATGATAGGACTTCAAGAGGTGTTGTAACTAAATACAAAATATTATTTGGATTGTATTTTATTTGTTATTTAAAAGATAGACAAAAATATTTTTTAATAAAGGAAACATAAATTAAAAGTTTTTGAATGAAGGAAACTTAAATTCCAACCCTATTGTCCTGTGCAATGAAATTTACAGAATGAAATAAATCCTCTTGGAATACATTTTTGATTTGAAAGGAAATGGGGGTTCAATAAATTACATTTTCCTTAGTAACAAGGGTTTTAGTAAACACAACACCCATTAATTTTGTAACTCTTTCCAATTCCATTGTAAAATTCAATTGCTCTCCCTAGTGTCTATGCTAGAGGTGTTAGTGTTTAGTGTGTTTATTTGGATTTTATTTCCTTGAATAATACAATACTAATCTCCACTCTTGGATTCCTGATTCATACTAATTTCAATATCTCTTCCTTAGTTTTCCATTTGGAAAGTTGTTTTCCTTTTTTTAGCTTTTCATAGAGGTCATATGTAAGTGGTGGTAATATTTTTTGTCATTCAAAGGAATTTACAAGGGATATAGCCACACATGTTAACCATGTTCTTTCTTTTTGACCTATATCAATTGTGTCTTTTGAAAGAGTCAAACCTTGTGATTCGTGTATTGTTAATACCCAAGCCAACTATAAGGTTAGTTTCTTTGTGTGGCCCATTTGTATTGGTGTAGTTGGAATTATACATGAAGATTCATCTTCAAATGTTATTACAGAGTAACTATCAAACTCAACCATAAAATATGTAGGTGGTTTTAGTGGGGCACTTCACAGTTTGTATATTATACTTTGAATATACCATAGATATATATTTACAAGACCTAATTCTATCCAAATATTGGAGGTTAACATGACTCTTGCATCCTTAGAAATTAGTAACTCCACATCAAGTTCATCATTTTGACCTCCTACTAGTACATTGACACTATTTACCTTGGTTGAAATGTTATGTAAAAAAGGGTGTTTCAATGAATGTAGGGTGGTTTATGAAGAAATATCAATGTGATAAGAACCAAAATCTTGTCCTCGATCATTTCTTCAATTTCAAATAGCTATACTCAAAGTTATACCACACAACATAAGAACTCAACTTTCTCACCATCTTTCATATAGAGAGTATGAAGCTTGGGCTAGAGATGGAGGATCTTTATTTGGTTCTTTACCTCATATATAGTGGATATAATATCCCAAGCCTCATTCAATGTTGATGCATCTTAAATATGAGGTTAAACCTCATAAATGATATTAAGTTTGATTAACATCAAGGCTTTGGCATTGGAATTGTGATATTTTGATTTCTCATTAGCATTGGTAAGATAGGTAATTATACCAGTGACGATGCCCCATAATTATTAAAATTGAAGAATAATGAGCATCTTCATCTTTGATGTGGAAACATTTGTCCATTTGAGAAGTTGGGAATCAAAAAAGAGTAATTTTGATGCATATATTATCTTTACTTATTAAAGCAAGATTTCACAAATCTAAAAAAATAATATTTTATTACTTCAAAATTTTGAATTAAAAAAATGTACCCTATTAATGGTAAAATAGATTCATTTGTATAGGTTTTAAAAATAATAGCTTTCTATCTGGGACTATTAGCTAGATATTTTGTAGGCTAGCAAAAGTACCTAAACAACAATTTCTAGTGACTCTATTAGGGAATGCGAACTTAACCAGAGCTTAAATTACATTATCCACTCTAGGGTAAGATAGATGCAAACTAATGTTTATTTATCCAAAATTTCATTTTTTCCACATCATTGTGTAAGAAGTTGCATGCAAAATTTAAAGGCACACTTGTGATTTGAAACGTTACATGTCAAATAATCACTTTATTTATCTTGAGTTGCTTTACTTGTCAAAAGTAATCGCTTTGATTTCTTTGAGTAATTTCATGTCAAGTAAATGTTTTTTTTTAAAGTCATGCATGTTAAATAATTACTTCCAAAGTCTTTACTTATAAATCTGAAGTAATCTAAATAAATCCTTAGAAAATAATAAGTGTTTCAATCTCACAAATAGACCTTTCACTAGAGCAAGAAGAGCTTAAGGCCAAACTCATGACTTCTTTCAATTGAAAGAATGGTTTAATTTTAGCTTTCTTATTCACACCAAAATGATAAGAGTGAATTTTTCACTTGTGAGACAAGTGTGAACCCCTGTAAATAAGCTAAAACACAATTATTTAGGAATAATCCAACCTATTAATCCAAAAAATTTTATTTCTAGAAGAATGGTGAAATAACTCCCTGTTCCTTGGGGGCAGTGATTGGCCCATTGAATTAAATTCCGCTTCTCCATGACTTACCTAAGGGGTCAGGAAATAAATTTTATAAGTTCACAAGGGATGGAAAATAAAGTCCAGATGAGCATTTAGCTACCTTATTTGTATCTTGTGGAGTGATTGCATTGAGCATGAAGATGTCTCAGTCAGAATCTTCAATGAAACCTTGCATGGCATAGATTATGAATGGTTTTACCATCTAACACCTAGCACCATAATTAATTGGGCCACTATGCATGAGAAATTAGAAAAAAATATTTAAAGTTGCTGAAGACTCACACATATTGCTGACCCAATTGACCTATCTTAAAAAATAACCACATGAATACATGTGGGATTTATTTGCTAAGTTTAATAGATTTTTTTACAAAATACCTCAGGATACATAACCCACTTGTGATAACTATAAGTGATTTTTCATTAATGCTGAGTTACTAGAGGTTAGCTACTAACTATGTAGAGCATGTCCTACTGATTTAGCAACTACTCACAACATTTCTAAAGAGGTTGAAGATGACTTTATCATGGTTGTAAAGATCAAGAAGATAACTTTCAAGGTGGATAATTATGATTTGACTACATTCTAAACCATTATGTATCCCTTATTATAGAAAATGGAAAATGACTTGCTGCAAGTTAGAAGGCAAATTACACAAGGTGTTCATGTTGCTCTTGCCAAGAATACACCTACATGCAATTTTAATAACTAGAGCCAAAACCATATTGTTGGACCTAAAAAAATATTTGAAATTGAATATTCTCCAAAAAACCACATCAAAATGAATGTATAAGATCATATGACTGATGACCTTGATCAAAGTTTTGATGATGAATATGACTTTGTAGATCTTACTAGTGATTCCAACATAGGTTACCTTGAATATCAATCAAAAAGTGATTATGGAGAAATTCTTGAAGAAGATCATAGTCACTCTTTTGTAGTGTTTACAAGGTCACAAAATCAACAAGTTGGTGAAAAATATTCTAAAGAACAATGGAAAGATAAAGAAGCCTCCAGGCTAGATGTTAGCATTCTTATAAGAGGTAGTCCTTTACTTGTTTCTCCTACTCCAAAAGATAAAAAATGTATCATCTTCTTCTTCTCAACCTCATAAGCCAATTAGTCACACATCTAAAGTTAATCATAATTTTTCCACATCCATCCCTTCCTTTGAAATTATTGGCCACATCAAGAAAACCAAGATTCAAACGTCGGAAGCTAAATACTTGAGGTCCTATTTAGATTAGCTGAATAGACTAGTCAAAGATGTTCAAAGTAAATGATCAAGAAATACAGTCAATGATTCTAAATTTATCTTTCCTACTCCCAAATAGGTATCTTTCTAAAATAATGCTACAACTACTTCTCCCACATATGATTCCACATTCAAAAGAATTGAGCCATTATATGTATCCCTATTTATCAATGGATTCAAGTTGAGCAATTATATCTTTAATTTTAGAATGTATGATAATGTCATGCTGACATAAGTATAGATTCCCTTTGCCTCACTTTAACTAGGTCAATAGGGATATTTTACTCAATGGAGAGACAAGTTACTTTGATTAGACAAATCAAGAATGCTCAAGTTGTTCTAGCAACCTTTCCAAATAAAAGGCTTAAAATGATAATTTTGTTAGTAGATATTCCTATTTATTATGGAATTTTGTTTAGTAAAAACTTTTTCAAAGTTATGGGTGGAGAAGTCAAGATGGATTGGTCACGTTCTCACATTCCAATCAAAGGAGTAAATCAAAAGCTTGAGTCTGAGAAGAATTCTAAATATACAATCTCCAAGTCTAATAATCCAAGATCACATATTATTTTTGAATAATCAGATCATGGAGTCTATTACCTTGAATTAGGAAAAGAAATACAAGAAATAGAGACACAAGAAGAAGAAGAAAAAATATGGACTCAAGAATTTTATGGCAGTTGCTATTTTCTTGGTTTAGGTGCTAGAGTTGTATTGATATCACTAGATGGTAAGGGATATCCTTAATCTTACAAGCTTATGTTTGAAAACACTAAAAACATATCATACTATGAATCATTATTGTTAGTAATGGAACAAGCAAAATAAAAGGGATTGAAACTTCTTAAAGCACAAGGAGATGCTAAGTTGATAGTGAGATAAATTTATGGGTAATACCAAGTGAAGATGGATAATTTGAGGCACTACCATAACTGAGTTCTTAGTGAAACACTTAATTTTGTAGTCTTTTCAATCAATTCTATTCTTCATGATCAAAACTCTAGAGCCATTCTCTTAGAGTTACTATAGCTTTGCTCAAGCCAAATCAATAACCCACACTTTTTAGAGAAGGTGACTATAGAGTATAGATGGTTTCCATCCAAAAGGTCAAAATAATGTTAATCAATGACAAATCTTCAATGATGAAAAATAGATAGCTAATTTCCTTGAGCAGCAAGACAATTTTGGAGAATTATATTTTGAAGGAAGTAGTTCACTTCCATTTTAGACAACAAAAGGTAATACTGACCCTGAACATGATGATAATGATGAAGTAATTCAATTAAAGGGAAATAAAATCCCTAAAGGGTTAGTTTATTTAGATTTTTTTTTTTGATAAACATGATTAGTTTCTAAAGAAAAAGAAAGAGTATGATGAGACTTCTTCTCTAGAAGTATAGTAGGTCAATTTGGGTACTGAAGAAGAACCCAAGATGGTCAACATTAGAAAATGTTATTCCAAAGAAGAAAAATAAGCATTCATTAATATTATTAGTAAATACATTGATGTGTTTGCTTGGTCTTATAAAGCCCTGAAGACCTTTCAGCCAAAAGAAATACAACATTACATTCCACTTCATCCAGAAGGTAACCCTTTCAGGCAAAATCTTCACAATTATAATCTAAAAATATAAATTAATATCTTTTATAAAATACAAAAGTTACTTGATGCCAAAATAATTTATCCCATTCATCATTTGGAATGGTTAGCTAACATTATCCTACTAAGAAAGAAGAATGGAGAAATTTGTTTGTGTGTTGATTTCTAAAATTTGAGTCAAGCTTCTGTTAAGGACAACTATCGATTACCAATTGTGGATCATACCTTGAAAGTAGTTATAGGCTCATAAATTTTTTCCATGTTTAGATAGAGTTTTAGGATATAATAAAATAAAAGTGGCTGAAGAAGATCAATAAAAAACAACTTTCACAACACCATGGGGGATATTTTCATATCAAAAGATGCTCTTTAGAATCATAAATGCTAGAGAAACTTTTCAATGAGTGATGAATCTAACATTTTAAAATCTAAAGAAC
Source organism: Torreya grandis (assembly GCA_037957365.1). Taxonomy (NCBI): domain Eukaryota; kingdom Viridiplantae; phylum Streptophyta; class Pinopsida; order Cupressales; family Taxaceae; genus Torreya; species Torreya grandis. Next base: position 3,223,015 of record JARHVA010000069.1, read on the forward strand.
AAGAGTATAGTTGTGTATCTTGATTATTTGATAATCTTCTTTAAGAAGAGAGGTAATCACTTCGATGATTTAGGAGAAGTACTCATCCAGTGTAAGAAACATGGGATTTCATTAAATCCTATTAAATCAATATTTGTCATGACTGAATGGAAGCTTCTTGGTCACATCATCTCAAAATAAGGAACAAAGATTGATCTAGAAAGGGTGAAAGCCATTCAAACTTTACCTATGCCTACATCCAAAAAACGGGTACATTCATTCTTTGGTAAGGTCAACTTCTTGAGAAGATTCATTCATGACTTTGCTAAGTTGACTTAACACATTTATGACATGATAAAAAATAATCAAGATTTCAAGTGGAATTTTGAAGGTAAAATGACATTTGAAAGGATTAAAGAAACCATAACTCAAGCTCCACTACTAGTTTCTTCTAATTTTAATAAGGAATTCATTCTTTATTGTTATTATTTTGAGCATACAATGTTAGCCATACTTATACAAAATAATTATGAAAATATTGAATCCCTTATAGCTTTCATGAGCCATCCATTGAAAAGTTAGACCTAAAATATACATATATGGAAAAATAAGCCTTTGTTGTAGTCAAAACGTGTAAATACTTCATGTACTACATCTTATCTTCACACACTAAATTATATATAACTAACACTATAGTGAAATCTATTCTAACACAACAAGATTTGGGATTACTAAGAGGGACCTAGGTAGCCAAAGTTTAAGAGTTTGATCTTGACATCAGACAAACAAAGCTAGTGAGATAAGAGGCTTATGCCAACTAATGATAGAAAGTAAATCAAATAACATGGATATGATGATGTCTTTGCTTCAAGATGAATTAGATGAAAATTTTACCATGGTTTTTTTGTTGATCTTGTTGATGAATGGTATAATAAGATTGATTTCTTCCTAACTTATAGATAATTCCTAGCTCATCTTACACATAAGGAAAGATGGACCATCAAGTTGAAGTCAAAGGATTATGTTCTTTGGGATAATGGTTTGTATAAAAGAGGAATTGATGGTTTTTTCCTTCGTTGTGTGGATAAAGAAGAACAAAATAGACTTTTAAAATAGTTTCATGATAGAGAATTTGGAGGCCACTTTTTAGCATGAGTTATAGCACACAAAATCAAATGAGTAAGGTATGATTGGACCATTCTTTTTCAGGGTACTTTAGATTGGGTTTTTAAATGTCAAGCATGTCACCATTTTGTGGGATGTCCAAAGTTTCTAGCACTACCTTTAAAACTAGACATAATTAATGAACCATTCTACCAATGGGGCATAGGTTTTATTGGTATGTTGAATCCCTCATCAATTTCTAGCCATTTTTATGTTTTAACTTCCACTTATTACATCATCATGTGGGTAGAAGCCATTCCTATCAATCATGCCACTTCTGAAGTTGTATGTGATTTTATCAAGTAAAAAAATGTAGTGAGGCTTGTTGTTCCTCACAAGATAGTAATAGATGATGTAGTTAATTTTTATTTAGATGAACTAAATCATTTATGTTACATGAAATAGAATTAGTTCACCCTTAAAATTAATAACCTAAAGGGAATAGTTAAGCTGAGTCAAAAAATAAAAACTTGATGATAATTATTCATAAGCTAGTGGATGACAATCAACATACCTAGCACAAGAAGTTATTTGATGCATTGTGGGCTGATAGAATCACTCCAAAGAAATCCATTGGCATGTCACTGTTTTAGTTGTTGTATGGAATAGATGCTAAAATAACCATTACAATAGAGTTTCATGATTTACAACTGTCCATAGCGATTGAAGATACAACTTATAAAGATTTTTTAGATAAGAGGATTATGTTTTTATCTAAACTGTAATAAGTGCATACTCAAGTTACTGATCATTTAGCTAATCTTCAGAGGAAAGTGAAGAAGATTTTTGATAAAAAGGCTAAAGAAATAAATTTTGAAGTTGGTGACTTGGTCCTACTATGGGATAAGAAACATGAACCCAAAGGGATGCATGGTAAATTTAATTCACTATAGAAGGAACTTTCACAATAAATAATATTGCTAGAAAATATAGCTTCATCCTACATTATCATGATGTAATTACACTACCACTACCTTATAATGGGTGTACTTGAGGCTTTACAAGAATTGAGTTGCAGGGTGACACAATTATGTATATAAATAAGTCCTTAGTTTTTATTTTGTACATTTCTTTTTCTTTCTCTACTTGTTTGTTCTCTAAATTTTTGTCATTGAGTTTTTTTTACATGACTCCATACCCAATAGACAAGACTCATAACCAAATATACTGGGATCTAATCCTTGCTTCTTTCTTTCTATTAAAAATAAGATGTCCCCAATTAGAGCTAGCTGGTGTCCCCAACATTTTACACATAGAATTTTGGGTTACCCCTATTGAATGTTTTGCCTTATATTATATGTGAGTCAGTTGTCTTTGTTAAAATGTAGCCCCCTGAATAAGACTTAGTCTTTAGTTGTTTTCATTATGATTGTTTGCTTCAAATTGCTCCAAAAGGTTAGAAATGTCTTCCTGGGTCATTTTTATAAAACCCATTTTATCCATCTTTCCAAGAGATTCAAAAATTTAAGTGGTGGGATTCATTGCTAGGCCAATTTGAGTTCTCAATGTTACTTCACTTATGCCCTTTTAAGTAAGTTGTTTCTATAAACTTGAATTACACCATCTACATCAAATTAGAATTGTGCAATGACTTTACTTCTCATGAAAAGCTAAGTAAATTAGTTTCGTAAACCCACAAAGTAGCATTTAAAACAAACCAAGATTTTGAAATTGCTTCACTAACTCAAAGTCATAAGTAAAAGTAGTTAGGGTCCAGAAGTCCAAAGTACTCACAAACATAGACCAAACCAGGGTTTTGGAGGTACTTTTATTTGAAGAAAAAAATAAGCAATGTAGTTTGTGAAACCAGATAAATGTCAAAATGCTTGCATGGATTAAGTCAAATAATTCACTTAGTTGTCATAAATCCATGGGTTAATATAAATACTTGTAAAATCCACCTCATTTCCTACCTAGCTTTCAAGTTTTTTAACCTAGTTGTTGCCCTTGCAAATCCCAAGTGACACGATCTAAAATTTTGGAGTGATTTTTGATTAAGTCTTTCATGACCCATTTATAATCAAGGTATGTAGAGTGTTTTACCTTTTTTTCATGTTTCCTTATTTGGTTTTCATCTCATTTTTCCCATGGTAAGTTTTTGTTTGCCACTTTGAAAGTTTCTATGTTATTATTATTATTTTTTTCAATTGTTTGTCATTTTTACATGCATTGATGTCGTAAAAACTTGTAAAACCCTTAGATAATTTTTTCATGAGAAGACCCTAAACAAAATCCCTAAAAATTTAATTTTTCTACAAATGCCCTAGCATTTGACCTAGAACATACTACCCAAGATTTTGAAAACTTCTTACTTATTCAGAGTGCTAAACCCTAGTAGTTGGTCTTAAGAAACCCATATCTCACAAAAGACTTTGTCTACTCAAATTTTGAATAATTGATTACTTATACTCAAATTTTGAATAATTGATTAATTCCAAGAGTTTTGATTACTCACTGCTTTTGCTTCATCAGGGTTTCCAACCCAAGTAACTTGACCATAGAAAATTGAGTGACTTGACCAATTAAACCCATAGTTGTAAATGCTTGTTACTCACTCAGAGTTTTTAATTCTTAAGACTTAAGAGATTCCAAGACCTTCCTAGGGTTACAACACCCTGTTACTTAGCATGATTTTTTTGGAGTTTTCAAAGCTTTCTACTACTGGAAGCTCCTTTTAACCTAAAGGTTGCTTAAGATTGTTACTTAGGACAATAACTTGACTTAGTTGTTCAACCTGTTCTAAATCAGTAGGAACAATTACTGATTTTTCAAGAGCATTCACCAAGCCTTCCCAGTGTTAATCACAACAAATGTCAAGATCAGAAGAATCAACTAGAGTAGAAGAAGTAATAACTCTAATTGAAGAAGTTTTTGAGCTAGTAATTAAATAATTTCTAGGTCCTAGTATAAGAGGGAAGACTAAGACAAAGGGATTTGAGAAACCAAAGGGAGAAAAGATGAAGTATGAATACAAAGGATATCCTATTGAGTTATGTATTACTTCTAAGTTGTCTAAGATAAGTGATACTGACATGGGACATGATTCTATAACTAAGCTATTAGAAAGGTTAAAAGTCATAATTAAGACACCACTCATGTAAGAAATGACCAATAGTGGAATCCTGCAAGCTACAACATTCCCAAGTTCTGCACAAATTCTTGAGTTTCTCCTAGAGTGTGCTAAGTACTATGATTCTCCTACTAGAACAATAAAAGATACAGCGAGTAATGTGGTGATAAGGTTAGATTTTCAATATTTTTATTACTATTTGAAGATCCTGATAAGATATAAAGTGCTTGATGGATTAGATGCAACTTGGGAGGTAGTTTCCCATTTTGGGTGTGTTTTTATCCAATTCATCAATTTCACATATCTTAGAGTTGGTGGTTTCACAAGGACACCAATTAACTTGTCAAGGTACCCTACTAACAAATAGATTCTTATGGAGTTGATTAGGTAGTTGGTAGAATTGCATGACCTACAGTTAAAAATTCATCATTCTTCACTTAGTTTCCCTATTTTTATTGGCCATTATCATTGTGAAAGTATCTATAAGGCCAAGAATGTACAAAAATAAATGTATCACAAATAAAATCAATCACATTTTAAAGATAGAGCAAATTTTGATTTCATAGTCATAACTAAAAACATAGTTTATCCTGAGTATATGCATATTCTTGTACTTGAAGACTTCTGTATTGATTGTAGAGATGAGTTTGAAGTGAGAATAAGAGACAACAATAGGATGATTGTTGAAAAAATATGCTCTTTTGATTTGGCTATAATTCCATAAAATATGGATGATGACAAACAAGTGATTCGTGTTTCTTATCATGCAATGGGACGGGATAATGCTTAACTTCTAGAGATTGAATTTAAGATGAATGAACTCAAAACTATTGCTAAGATAAATTCAATAGTTCTCACTATGAATTAAACATGGCTTCTTAGTATGGGCTTTTGCATGAAGGGGCCAGTAATGATAGAAATGGGTCAAGTTAGTCATAAAAAGAAATCAATATAAATAAAAAGTAGTCAAAAACCCAAAAAGAAGTTGAAATTGAAGAACATTGATGATACATACTCCTTGGTGAAATAAAATGAACTAGTTTAGCTAGTTACTCCTACATCTCCTATGGTTGCTTCCACAACTACTCCCCCTTATAACATTCTTCCTTATTCCATTCCTCCTTCTACCACATCCACCACATCTTCATCTTCATTATTGGTGAAGAAAAAGGAATTAATTCAACTAGTAATAAATATATGAATCCTTTCACACTCATGCCACCTCCAAAATCTCTAATTTTCAAGTCTCCTAAGAAACCTATTCGAAAGGAGACTAAGATTCCTCCTCCTCCACCTTCATCCACTACACTTACTAATCATCCTCCATCTCCTTTTGAGGATCACCCCACCATTCCTTTTGTTTATGTCCAAAAAGAGCTAGAGTAGGTAACTGCTCGAGAGGTGACTGTATCTTAGGAAGTATCTTCGTAACAAGTAACAACTGAACCTGAGGACAAAGAAAAAGAGAAAGAGGCATAAAAAGAACTAGAGAAAGAATATGTGATAGAGAAAGATAAGGAGAAAGAAAAAGATGAGGAATAAATTTTCAATGTAGTTCAAGATGTTTCAGATGCATAAGAAGTTTTTTCTAAGGAGTTGGTGGTTAGAAATAATCAATAACAAATATTAATACATTCAACCAATTCAAATAGTATGGATTTATCTTCATGGTTGGCGTTGCAGATAACTCTTGAGTTGAAAGAATAAATTAACTTGGAGGAAATAGTGTTGCATCTTTTGAGAAGTCTTGATCATAAGGGTAAGAAGCCTAAGAGTGTTAAAATGATTACAAAGCTAATAATTGAGCCTTCACGATAGAAATTTATAGAGATATCAGTTCCTCCATAGGGAAAGAATAAAGGTGAATTTACTGAAGAAGATTTAATAGTTACAAAGGTATCCCTTAGTGAAGTCACTACAGAAGGCTTGAAACAATAGATGTAGACCCTTATTCTAGAAGCTTGATGAAGAGAATGCTGATAAAGCAAAGTCAAAGGAATAAATTGTTAAGTTGTGTGAAATAATTACCAAGGTGGAAGATCTACTCCTCAACAAACATTACTCTCAAGAGGTGCATTTGATCAATAAAAAATAATAGAGGTAGAGGAAACTAGGGATAAGGATAAATTAGTTGATGAATGAATTGAGAAGATGCTACAAACTGTGCAGAAATGGTTTCCTAAGGTCCCAGGCACTTTGGATAATATTGAGAATAAATTATCATAGATAAAGATAGTGATGAAGAAGATAGAAAATGAGAATGGAATCTTTGAATTGTAATAAAAAAGACTTCAGTGAATATATTATGTAAGTGAGAAGCTTTTTATTGAAGAATAAATTTTTCTAGAAGGATCAATAAAGAAGGAAAAATAATAGGAACATCTTATATCTTTTTATATGCATATTCTTGGAGTAATGCTTGAAGAGATGAATACTCTTGAAGAAGATGCTCGTAATGTGAAAGTGGACCTAGAGGACTACATCTTATACATGATAAATTTTTGGTCTAATAAAATGCCAAAGAGACCTAAACAGTTGCACCAACAGTTCATGCAATTAATTTAAAAGGCCATAACTCCTTTCATATCAAAATATATAAAGGAGTTATGTAAAAGTCAACAAGAGGTCAAGAGGCTTGCACATAGGTTTTGAAGTTAAAATCTAATTGCAAAAAGTTGGAAATGGAACTACTGAGATATGAAATAAAATGGCAATTAGTTGCCAAATTAAAAAGATGCAATAATCTAGTTCATGATGTCCCAAAGTATCAAGTACAAGGCAAAGTGCAGATCTAAAGTTCATGAATTGAAATGATTATTGCTACTTCTCTTCTCAAAAATTTCTTTTATTTTCTTCTACATTTTTCTATTTTCTTCCAATGTGTCAAGTAATATGTTTGAAGTAATTACTTTTTAAGTATGTCATTTAGTGAATTTAATTGTAAAAGTAGGTTACTTTGTAAAATATAAGACTAAAGTAACTTGGTTAGATGCCATTACTTGAAGTTATTTTGTAAAACTAAATTACTTGAGCGAGCTCTATGCAGCATGAAAAGAGATTGTTTTTGATCCAAATGGTGAAACCAACAAGTGCTACATGTCATTGACCACTAGATGCCACACAAGAGAAATTCTAGGAGGATTCCTCTCAACAATTTTTAGTTTTTAGCATAGCACATAGGAATTCAAGGAGTTGTTTCCTAATTGATTTTGACATCTGAAATAGTATATGTAATAGTGAAGGCCTCCATGCTAAAGGAGGGTAATTTTTGAATAAAAATTGTAACTAAAGCAAGAGATTTTAGAACATCTGAAACTTTGTATTTATATTTTTGAGTTTTTCTTTTGTATAAAATTAGTTCAAAGTGAATAAGAAGAAATTTGATTTCTGTGGAACTTTGCATCCAAGGAGATCATTTGATGCATTTAGTGAAGATTAAAATAGTAAACTTTGTGTTATATTCAAATCTGAATATGAATTCAAGTTTTTCTTACTCATTTATTGAAATAATTATCACCTCTTAAATTTTTATTTAATTGTATGGAAACAATAAGCTCTGTGAAAATACTTGTTGTGAAGTACAACTTCTTTCTTCTCATATATTATAATCATTTCATTTTACATATCTCAAAAATTCTTTACACATTCTTTGAAATAGTTGCTTACTTATTGTAAAATCACTTTGTTATGGTTCATGAACTTTGTGATTAAAGTAATACCCCAAAATAAGATGACTTGTGCATATCATGTGAATAATTAAAAGTTTTGACAAATTATAAGTAGATAGACATAACCATATAGGATATTTATCATTAAATGAAGGGGATTTCATCTCATGATTACCTAGGTACTTTTCCTAGTCTATAAAATATCTAGCCAATAGGGACACACTCATGCAGAATAGAAAATGCCTGCTAAAGGGATCTCCTCAATGGAACACTCTTCTTGAAGAGTGAAGGAATTCTTCTTTAAGGTAGGCCTCAAATTAATATCCCAACATAGCCTATAGCTCTTTCTTATCCATTACCTCAATTTGGTAATTCTCATAGTGACAAAAAAAGTAGGTATTTGATACCACCACCATGTTTGAATTTTTTCCTGAAAGATATGGTTCGTCAAGTACCACAAATCAAATCTTGTAGTTGGTGGTCAATTATACTACTTTAATGATGTTCTCCAATGGTGTTTCTAGGTTTTATCTACTTATGCATGCTGATTCACCACACCACACTTATTTTAATGCCTATTATGCTAATCTCTAATGTTATTTTAGGGGATTACATTAAGTATCTTTTAGTAAAATGCATTATTGGGGTCCAAAATCTAATGACTATGGCACTTGAGAATGAAAAATCATGGGTAAAATATAAAAATGTTAAAATAGTAAGACACGGGCTCCCAAATAGACTATTTCCAAGTCTTCAATGATGTCAATGGAGGAACTAGATCTGGACTAGGTTTTCTTCTTCTAGAGTGCCTTTCTATGGATTGTATATCCTTCTCCACATGCCTTCTTTCCACACATTCACTCTTGGAATGCACATATGAATTTTCCCTCCACTTCGATGAATCTTTGATACCATATGAAGATCTCAAGAAGATTCAATGATTTATTGAAAAGAGGTGAAGGCCATATATACAACATAAAATTGGTTAGCCTGTAACTATCCTTAACCATAATAGACTATCGAACTACACCAAACTACATAACCATAGTGACTAGGCAGTATTTATAGATAAAACTAATTATAATAAAGGTTTCTCAACCTTGACAAGATAGGATACTATTCATAAGACACTATTTATGAGACACTATTCATAATCACTATTCATGTGATGAGGTGGTAGTCGTGAGCTGGAAACGACTGTGAATGTGATGTGGAAGGTGATGTAGGTGCTGATGTGGATTGTGATGAGTTGACATAGCCAACAGAGGAATCTACAAGATATAAGTAAATGTGAGTGGAGGTGGTATGTATCACTCCACTAAGGAGACAAGTTATTGTCTTTTATGATGCACATGATTTTGATTTAAGTGAAAACTGAAAAAGAATGGATGTGGGGTAAATTTATTTGTTTACATCATGATTTTGAGTAAAGGAGAAGTTAAAATTTTATGGATAATCTCAAGAGTCATGTGGAGTCATATGGGATAGTGGGGAAAATTTACTATTCTAGATTGGAGGCACATGTGAGAATGGGGCATAGTTTTGGAGTCATGTGAGAGTGGAAGATGATGTGTCACAAGTGGAGGATCCTTTTTTTTACCAAAGCACAAGACTATAACCATGTTACTATTGATGAATAGTGGTGCCACTAAAGGGTGGATAATTTCCTTACCTTGCTCATGAAGTTTCCTTGTTTGTCATCATCATTGTAATTTATATAAATGAAATGCATTATCCTTTATAATTTGAAATAAAGTAGCCAAGATTAGTAAAATATTATAAGCTAGAGAGTTGTGCAAAGGCATTGAAGATTTGTGGAACTAGTTCTTCTCATGTGTATAGTATCTGGTGGTGCTCCTATGAAGTTTTTCTCTGCAATTATGCTGTAATATTTATGATTTGTTTAATATATTAAGATGTTTTAAAGTGTGGGTTTTTTCACACATAAGGGTTTTCCTTATGTAATCATGTGTTATGATATGCTTATGATTTTAGTTGTATGTGTTTATTCTAATTACGTAATATGAATCAAGTTTTTTGCATATTCTCCTGTCTTGGTTATTGTAAGGAATTGTTTCCATGATATTGTATTCCTTTCAAGTGGTATGAGAGCACGGAAAATTTTTTTTATAGTTGTGGGTTTGTTGGATTTTTAAACTAATCAAGTTTTGAGTGGGATATTGTGCAAGAGATATTTGGATTTCTTTGTTGCAATAATTTTAAGATGGCAAACACATCAGGGAGAATGGAGGTTGAAAATTTTTCAAGTAACAATTTTGAGATGTGGAAGCTGAAGATGGAAGATATATTTATTGACCGTGATCTATGGTTCGCCATTGATGAGAATGTTTAGAGACCTATAGCTCTATCTAAAGCATATAAGTATAATGTTATGGACTGAAAAGTGAAAGTTCTCATCATATTGTGCATGAAACATTTAGTACTGATTAATGTCCATGAAGAGACCATGACAAAGAAGTTGTGAAATAAATTAGGTGAGATCTACAAAGCTAAGTCTCTTGTTAATAATATTTTATTGAGAAAGAAGTTGTATTCTTTAAGAATGGATGAAGTTAGAAAAATTTCCAACTAGTTAGAAGTATTTAATATGATGTTCTCTCAATTAGTATTAGTTGGTATGAAAAGGGATGAAGAAGAGAGATGTAAATTTTTTCTTTGTTCTTTACTTGACTCATGGGATTATCTTGTTATGGATATATGAAGTACTTCTATAACCTTGAAATTTGAGGATGTTTTAGGTTATTTACTTTCTAAAGAAATGAGAAGGAAAGATTCTATTAGTGCCAAAGAGGGCCTACATGTTTGAGGAAGATATAAAGAAAGAGACAAGAAGAATGAGAAGCATGAAAAATCTAAATCCAAGTCCACAGGGAAATCCAAATCTCTTGGAAATACCAAGGTGGGATGCTATAATTGTGTAAATCTTGGTCACTTTTGAATGGATTATACAAAATGAAATAAGGAAAGGAAGAAGTATTTTTTGATTCTGAATCTGAGAAGAAAGGTAGTGATGCTTTCATTTCATCCTTGACAACCCATGCATATAATGATGTATGATTAATTGATTCAAGTACATCTTATCATATGACCTCTAATAGAAATTGGTTTTTTAAGTATGAGGAATTTGATGGAATAAAGTTGTAATTGGGTGATGATTCTTTTCTAACCATTGCTGGCCATGGTAGAGTTAAATTCAGATTTACAAATGGAAGGATTAAACACTTTGATGGTGTGTTACATTTACTAGGGTTAACTCATAATTTATTATCTATGAGAAAACTAATAGATGTGGGTGTGTAGGTTGTAATTTATGATGTAGGTTATAAGATGGTTAAAGGTGATAGCTAAAGGTGTCGAGATTGGCATTTCATACAAGCTTGATGATGCATACATAGTTGAGTGCAATAGTAATTTTGTGAAGATCAAATCTAAGGATACTCCATTAGATGAAGAGTTAATCACTATTTTTGTCGATGGTCATGGTTTATGGGTACCTATGTGTGATAATTCTACGAAGTCAAAATTGCCTATAGAGAAGACTACATTATGACACTAGAGACTTGGCCAGATTGGAAAAAAAGGTCTTAGGGCCTTGAAGATTAAAAACCTTGTTGAATGTTTGATTGATTACAATCTTGAATTTTATTTTTATGAGCATTGTACTTATGGTAAACACAATTTCAATCAATTTTACTTCAATTATCATAAATCATTTCATGTATTGGATCTTGTTCATTCTGATGTATTTGGTCCTATTAATGTTCCTTCACTTTCAAAATTGACATATTATATTTCATTTACTGATGATTATAGTAAAATGTCATGGGTTTATCTGCTAAAGAGTAAATTTGAAGTTTTTAGTTATTTTAAAGAGTTTAAATCAATGGTTTAGTTGTAAACCATAAAATCAATAAAGTATTTGAGAACTAACAATGGTAGTGAGTTTTGCTTTAAAGATTTTGAAAGACTATTTAAATATTGTTTTATGCAAAGACAAAAGACATTTCCATATTCACCTCAGTAGAATGGAGTTTTAGAAAGAATAAATAGGACATTGATGGAGAAGGATAGGAGCATGCTTAGTTGTGCTAGATTGGAACAAAGGTTTTGGGCTGAAGCTACAGCCACTACTTACTACCTAATCAATGGGTCTCTTAAGGCAAAGCTTGCTGATAAAATTTATATGGAGGCATGGTCTAGATGTAAGCCTTCATTAAGACATCTTAGAGTTTTTGGTTTTGAGTCATATGCAAATGTTCCAAAGGAGAAGCAGACAAAGTTGGAGAATAAGGCTATGAAATATATCTTCATCGGTTATAGTTATGGTGTAAAAGGATACAAGCTTTGAGATCTAGTAGCACATAAGGTAATATATTATATAAGTGTTATTTTTGTTGAAACTAAGCTTTCTTATTTTACACTATTACCATAGAAAACAAAAAATGAAGATGCGATTCAACTTCCTCCTATGCCTAAGAAAGTTGAGTCAAGGTCATGACAGAGACAACAAGTTGAGGAGAGCTCATCAAGCTATGAATATTTATAGTAGGAGATAGATGAAGAAGAACCTCCACCTCAACATGTTATAAGGTCTATAAGACATAGACAATGAACATAAAGGTATTATCCTAAATATTGGAGATGCATATTTGCTTTGAGTATTAACATTGATAAACCGAGATATGCAGAAGAAGCTTTGGGTATGAATGATGAAGATTCCTAGAAAGTTTCTATGGAATAAGAAATTGTAGATTTGAATAATAATGATACATGGGATCTTATACCATTACCTGAAGGACATAATCCTATTGGATGCAAATGGGTATTCAAGAGAAATATTGGTTCAGATGGTAATGTTGATAAGTACAAAGATCGGTTGGTTGTAAAAGGTTACTCTCAAGTTGAGGGTAACCTTTTACAATGAGATATATTTTTTTGTTGCTAAGATGACATCCATTATATTATTGATTTATATTACATTAGCTCAAGATTTATAGATTGAGAAAATATATGTCAAGACTACCTTCCTTCATGATGATTTGGAGGAGATTTATATGACACAACTAGAGCAGTACATGGTGAAAGGTAAAATAAACTTGGTTTTTAAGTTAAATAAATACTTGTATGGTCTCAAGTAGAGTCCTAAGATGTGGTACCATAAATATGATAAATAAGTATTAAATTTGGGGTTTGATCAATCTAAATTTGATTATTGTGTTTATTATAAAATTGATGGTGATAATTTCTTGGTTATTTCCTTATATGTTGATGATGTGTTGTTTATTGGCAATGAGATAGTTTTGATTTCAGGGCTTAAATAACAAATCTTAGAAAAATTTTAGATGAAAGATCTTGGTGCTAAAAGACATATTCTTGGGATGGATATTAGCAAGAGAGAGACAAAATAGAAAGCTATGGCTTGGCCAGAGTAGGTATGTCAACTCAATTTTATAGAGGTTTAACATGCAGGGTTACAAACCATTATGTGTTCCTTTTTATATTGGAATGAACTTATCTACTACACAATGTCATACATCCCCATTAGAGATGGAAGACATGAGTAGACTACCTTACCAAAATGTAGTTGAAAGTTTGATGTATGCCATGGTTTATACTAGACCAAACATTATCCAATTAGTGGGAGTTCTTTTCCATTATATGTCTAATCTTGGTAGAGTTCACCGGGATGTAGTTAAAAAGGTATTCAAATATTTGCAAGGTAAATTAGAGTATTGCTTATGTTATCATGGTAACATGATTGGAGATAGACATCCTCTTGATATTCTTGGTTATGTGGATTCAAATTGGGTAGGTGATGTTGATAGTAAAAGATCCACCAGTGCTTATGTGTTTATTTTGTTTGGTAGTGCAATAATTTCTCTGAGTAAGTGATAGGATATGGTCACTTTATAAAATATAGAGGCAAAGTATATGGTATCTATTCATGCTTGTAAATAATCCATTTGGTTTACGATAATGTGTTCAAAAATTTGGTTGAAACAGGGTGCATTGACATTTTATTGTGATAGTTAGAGTAATATTTACCTAAAAAAGAACCTAAATTTTCATGAAAGGAACAAACATATTGATGCACAATATAATTTTATGATATAAATGGTCAAGGATGGCAGGGTGAATATGATAAAGGTAGAGACTTTGATGAATGTCGTAGATTCATTGACTAAGTCTGTGAGTATAAAGATGTTTAGATGGTATTCAGAATCTATGGGCCTTTTGGCCCCTAGATATTAAGTTCATGTTGGTATGATTCCTCTATGTCTTAAAAGGTATTCAAAAAGTGGGATAAGATTTAGAATTGAGGTGTCTCAGCCTTGACATGTCAAGACACTATTCATAGTCACTATTCACAATCACTATTCATGTGATGAGGAGGTAATGTTGAGTTAGTAATGATTATGAATGTGATGTGGTAGATGATGTAGGTGGTGATTTAGGTGTTGATGTGGATTATGATGATTTGGAATGGCCCATGGAGGAATCTACATGATTTAAATGCATGTGAGTAGAGGTGGGGCATACTACTCCATTAAGGAGACAAGTCGTCTTTTGTGATGCTCATGATTTTGACTTATGTGAAAAATGATAAGGAATGGATATGGAGTGAATTTATTTATTGTCCTCATGATTTTGAGTGAAGGAGAAGACAAAATTGAAGGAGAATCTCTTAGAAGCATATGGAGTCACATGGGATAGTGAGGAACAAGTTACTAATCTAGATTGTAGGCACATGTGAGAGTGGGGTATAATTTTGGAGGCTTGTGATAGTGGAAGATGATGTGTCACAAATAGAGGGTCCATTTTTGACAAAAGAACAAGAATACAAGTATGTTACTATTGATGAATAGTGGTACCACTAAAGGGTAGTGAATTTACTTACATTACTCAAGAATTTTTGTTGTTTGTCATCTTCTTTATAATTTGTATAAATGAAATGTATTCTCCTTTGTGAATTGAAAGAAAGTAACTAAGCATGGTATAAGATTTTAATCTATATAGTTGTACAAAGTCATTGAAGCTATGTGGACCCAATTCTTCTCATGTGTGTAGTATACTGGTGGTGCTCTTGTGAAGGCTTTCTCTACAAGTGTGTTGTAATCTTTGTGATTTGTTTAATACATTGAGTTGCTTTGGAGTGTGGGGTTTTTATCTTGAAATGGTTTTCACCATGTAATCACATTTTATGGTATGCTTCTGCTTATGATTTTAGTTTTATGTTTTTCTTATCATTGTGTAACAAGTGTTCAGCTTATTTGCATATTCTCCTTTTTTGGTTAGTGTAAGGAATTATTTCCACAATCTTGTATTCCTTTGAAAAATAATGTAATATTAATCATTACACTAAAAATTTAGAGGCCATTTATTTAATCTTATTAATGATATTTACTTCATCCATAACCATCAGTGGACCTAAAAATATAACTTCATTTGCATTATAATCAAACTGCATACGAATAGAGTTTAGTTAGTTAAAGATGTTTTCATCATAGTCTGATAGAAGTTTAAAAGAACATTTTCACAAATTTGAACATTTGAATAGAACCTATCATATTCTATTTTGTATTTGAGTTCCTTACATATGTTCTCTATATTTATAGTAAATTTGTATTATGTTGCATTCTTTCTATTGAAATTATTTCAAAAACTAAGCGAAAAAGTGATCATGTGTCATGCACATGCCCCCAATATAATATTTGAGTAGATTTGATTATGATAATTGAATAATATAAAATAAATATCTAAGTAAGAACAAGGAATACATGTTGCACATGATGCCCCTAATATGAACAAAAATATGTGATAATCTTATGTATAAATATGAAAACTATTTATGAGCAACCACTAAAAACTTTTCTATAAACTAAGTATAATTTTTAGAATTTTAGAAAACATTATTTTTGATTCCTAAGATGAAAGTGCACTATTTTGGACAACCATAGCCTGCATTGTTGTCCAAATAGTGTCTAAGAGAGTGGTTTTATCTGTATTAGAATTTACAAGTTTAAGATAGTATCACCACCTATAATTGCATCTTAAAGTGACAACCTATATGTTTTATAACTCACTCAAGTACACTTTTGAATTGTATTTGAAATTAAAGTGGATATAGAGAAGTTATACATATATTGAAACACAAATGAACCAAAATTAAATGAACTACACATCTCATGCATTAGTTCCATTTTTTAGAATTTATTGAAATATTCTATTTTTTTAATTTTGAAATAATAATATCCATTTGGGCATGCACATGCACTTGTCAAGTAAATAATTCATAATATCTACACTACATTTATTAAACATATAAAAATTATTCAATTAATAGAAACTAAATTGTTCAATAATAGCCATTTTGGAAATATACTTATTGGAATAGCATTGAATTCATAGGACTCCACACTAGTCAAAAATGATAAATAAAAAAATAATGTTGAAAAATGTAGCTTAAAAATAAATAACCAAATATCCTCCATAATCAAATAATTTGGTCATGACATCAAGACATGTTGTGCACGCATAAATGCATGCACGCGCACACATGCACCCACACACATCAATGTGAACCTATTAAATTGAGCCTCATATTTTTTTCAAGATTGATCCTTCATTTTCATTGTTAGAGAATGAGTATAAGTACACTTGCCTATTTTTAATTCATGGTGTGCATTAGCATTCCCACATCACATAGCCTAAATTTGGTTGGTATAAATACATTGGCTTGTAGATGATGAAAAATACAAAAAAATATTAATTATTTAAATCTCAAAACACACAACCCACAAAAAGGCTCATTTATGTTGAAATATAGTAAATGAATTTGTAGGACACATGTATTCATCTTTTAGAGTCAAATCCCCCACTCAAGACCTAACCCAACGCAAAATGATTAACTCAAAATTACCTCAAGAATATGTCCTTCTTTAAGGACATAATTTTAATTACTAAAAAATACTAGTGTCAATAAAAATTTCATAATGCCAAAATCAATATGCTAATTCAAAATAATAAAGCATTTCTTAATTAATAATATTAAATTATCAATTTCAATCAAATTTACTTATTATTTAAAATTTATAATGGAACTCTATATAATAACAAAGCATTCAAAATAGTTTAAAATGAATGGATAAGGTAACTTTAAGTTGTAGACATTGGATTGATTAAATAGGGTTCTTTTATTTCACGAACCCTAATTGTTTTCTACAACTATCTTTACAATTTTATAAAATAAAATGGAAGTAACTAAAAGTTTATTTTCTTCTTCTTCTTCTATTTGCAATCAATCAATCTTTATATAATTTATATTATTTGTTTTGTTCACTATTCACATTGAGAAGAAGCAAAATAGATCGAGGTCATGCCCTATTTCCAAGAAGAGGAAGAGCTTGCCCTACCTCAGCTCTATCATTTTTTAGATGATTCCATAACATAAAAACCTTTGTGCATTCAAAGGTTTTAATTAAAAATTTCTACATGAAATCCTTTATTCAATTTAAAACTATTTTTGATAATTATAACTTTGTATTCACAGACAAAGGTATTAATCTTATTCATATTTTCGTATAGGTTTTTTATATGTATCCTTTCACTTAATAGGGTTGTTTAGCTTCTCAAATGATTCACATGAAATTAAAAGCTTATTATCCAAATTATTGTATTTGTATTTGTATTTTATAAATATAAATGCATAATCTCTCTCAATTTCTCTCTCTCTTTAAGTTTTGATTTTATTTTAGTTCAACATCAAAATAAAAAACCATGGTAGCCCAACTATATAATAATATTTTCTATCCAACATCACTAATAGAAGTGGAAAATAGGGAGCTAACTCCGGATTACCTATTGTAGAGGTGAGTGGGGGGAATGGGAGTCCCCCTATTGAAACCCACCCATGATGGATGGGAGGTAGGAATTTTTGGTGTTTCCCAATCCTCCCACTCTTACGTGGAGGGAGAGGGAGGATATCTCAACCCATCCAATTTCTTTAATAAATATTTTGGTAGGGGAACTGGGAGGTGTGATAAGGCCTAACTTCCCCAACATCACCCACACCTTGTTAATATTTTTATTTTTATTTTGTATTATTTTAAAAATTAATTCCTTCCAATTATAACGATGGTATCAATTTAATTTTTTCCTAAATAGAATAGTTTTATATAAATGACACTTCTAAACTTTATAATTCACATGTATGTCTTCAAATTTTAAATTAAAACCTTTGTATGACAAATATTTTTAAGATTTATTATTTATCTTAAATAGGATTATATATATATATTAAAAAGTTTCCCAAACCTTTTCATCTCATGTAAATACTAAATTTAATATTTTTATTTTCAAGATATTTTATTCATAATCTAAATATGTATTAAATTTCTTCTTAAAAGTAACCTTTCCAGCATGCTTCCTTAGCTATGGATATGTAAGGATTAATTGTGTAAATGGAAAACATTAAACAAAGGGAAGCTACTCAATAAATATTGTTTTTGGGCTTAAATATGGAATCTAGTTATAAAAAGGCTTACTTTTTATGAAATAATTAAACATATATTATTTTGTAATATATTTTTTAGTTTTTATATTTAATAATAAATTTATTTATTTATAAATAAAATTTATTAATATTATTATAATTAAAAAAAATGTAGATAATATTTTTATATTAATTTGAAGCTTCTATTTTATATTTTAAAAATACGATTATTTTTAAAAATGAAAATTTAAACATATTTTATAGAAAAGCATTTAAAAATCCTAACCAAAAAATAGGATGTTGCCTCAAATTTTAGAGTTATAAACTCTCCCTTATGTTTTTATATTTATAAATCTTTTGTAATATGTTCCTTGAGGGAGATGATTTTTGTATTTATAAATAGTATGTTTATTCTTGTATGTTAGTATTCTCTTAGCTTAAAATTTATATTATTTTATTATATAATTTAGTTATTTTTAATTTATTGATTACTCTCATTTATGATGTGTTAATCTTGTAAAAAGGTTTAAGACCTTTCAATAAATTTTATTTTAATTACCCCCTTCCCATCGCGCCCTCCCCCCAAACAAAGATATTTATTAACAATTTTTTTAAACACTTGATTATGAATATGAAATCGAGTGTTAAAAAAAAATGTTTATAAAGAAGTTTTATTAAAAAAACTATAAAAATATTGAATGTATAAAGCTATGTTAATAAATATTGACATACAGTGTAAAAATTTACAATATTTCTTGAGAAAATAGATATTTTCAAGCACTCAAATTTGCTCTAATTAGATGTCATTTGTAAAGTCATCCAATATTTTTGGCCACAAATTACTATTATAACAATTTTTCTAACCAATATTTTTACCTATAAATGCAAAAACCTGTGTCTACAAACAATATAAATATAAAATATATTTTATAGTACTTTAAGTTATATTTTATATTTATACTTTTAACATTTTGGAGAGTAGTTTTGGACCTCTAGGAGTTATAATGGAAATTCTAGATTTTGGAGGGTCCTACTAGATTTCAGACTTAGCCATATTTTAGGTTATTGGACTTAGACATATTATAAATTTTTTGGGTTTCAGACTTAGTCATAATTCAAGATTTGAGAGAGGCATCGTAAGAGGTAAATAAATAAATAATTTGAATAAGTGGGAATAATGCTAGGAATGATGCATGGATTGTTATACTATAAATAATATTTGCTATAAAACATTATATTTTTCACCTCACATAATTTATTAAATATCAAACATTCACCAATGTCATATGATTTATATAAAAAAATGATAACTCTTTATCTATGTTATATTTGAAAATGACTTGAGCATTTATCTACCCTTCTACATCATGTATATTTTTATAATCCTTAAAAAATACCCTAATTCTAAATTTATATATTTTATCCTATTCTTCCTTTATCAAACAAGATTTTATATAAAAATAGATTAAAAAGAGAGATATTTACCCAACATAAAACAACTCTAACTATGTTAGTGCAAAATTCTCATGGGCAGTGACTTTCTTAAGGAAATACAATATATCTTCTTCATTTTCTGAAAAGGAAATTACAATAAACTACATGCATTTTTAACACCCATAACTAATTTAAAATTTTATAATCAATCATTAACACTTTTGTTTAAAGATATGAAGTCTGATTATTAAACACAACTATCATAATAAATTTATTTTGTGACATGGTTTACAATCATGTTTTTAGTAGTTTATTTTGTGACATGGTTTACAATCATGTTTAGCAGGGGTATATAATTTATTTTATTTTATTGAGATTTGAACTCAATTTCTTAAACCAATTTTGAAATTGATATGATGTACCTTGTTTGTTTTTGGTTTTGAAGTATATATGATAGGTAAAAATTGTAACAGATTGTAAATAATTACAGGTTTAAAAATTAGTAAATCATTTTTTTTTTAATTTTCTATTTAAATATATAAAAATATATTGAGAAGAAAAAACTTTTATTAGAAAAAAATTATACTAAAAAAATTGTAATTGTCAAGTCTATAAAAGAAGTATCCATCAATGAATTTTTAATTAGAGCAAAAGTTTAAGTTAAAATTTATGTATGGATAAAATTTTTATTAAATTTGGTTACATTTGAAGTTCTTTGGCTTTTTGTGTAACATTTAAGTGGCTACATTTGTATTGGATCATCTAAAGTTCAAATACCACAAATAATCAAACAACCTAAAATAGAGGACACATAATTAATGTATTAGTTTAATAGTGGTATAGGTAATAAAAACTATGTTTATGTTGTAAATGGTTATGGGTCCATTCAATCCCTCATTGAGTTAACTAAAAAAACTCTGATTGTAACCTTCTAATCCCACAATGGTATTTTTAGTTGTTTAAAGATAGGGGTGTATATACCTTTCATAGACATCTACACTTCTTAGTGTTTTTATGTACCTACTTAGTAAAAGTTTATCAACTTCCTTTGTTTCTTCAAATACGAGTCTAATTTTAATTGAAATATATGTAAATACACATGGATTGGAGACCATTTACATATAGAATTAACAATTGATATTTTAGCATTATATTGAGTCTAATAAGTACTGGCATGCATTTGTATTATTTATGGGGCACTTTTGGCACATGATGTAAGCTTTGCATATCATTAAAATGTTATTGAATGGTTTCTACTATTTAGAGATTTGATAAATACCAATATAGTTATCTTATTCACTTAGTTTATTGTATGCTCTTGATGCTAACTTCTGTTTTCCTTTAAAATTATCATATAACAGTGAAATGAATACCAAATTTAATGTCAGTAATATGACTTTCAAATGAATGTTAAATTTAAGAATTTTAATGATCTCTCATATTATTACACTTACTTCTACCCTATATCTTGTATCAAATAGGTCAGAGAATACTATAAAATGAAAACTAACAAAAAAGATATCTACAATCCTTTAGACATTGCTAAAAATAATAAGATTTATTGTATTTGAATGCACATATTTTGTTTTGGTTTAATAAATTTAAGCAATTTTTTATATTTAAATATAAAATAACATATAACCTTAGAAATTGAACATTTAATAATCTATTTAAATATAAAAATATACATGCATATATTAATTGTTAAAGATCTAAAATAACTTTTAAACATTAAATATATTTTATATCATTTACATAAAAAAAATATTTATCAAGATCATTTGAATATAAAATATTACAAAAATTAATATCTAATAAAAATTTAATATAAAAGCTTTCAACATAACATAAAAAATATTTTATATATTTATTATAAAATTTCAATAATCAATAACGGTATTTTTATTCAATTTATTTTCTTAAAATTATAAAGAGAGATATAATTATATACTATCACTCAATTATAATTGGAAAAATCAAATTTAATAATTTTAAATTATTTTAAAAATATCTAACACTTAAATAAGAATTAATGTAATTCAAAGTTAAAAAGTTTAAGACATTTATTTCACAATGATGTCTCCCTATATTTCAAATTTTTTTGACGATATCATATAAAAATGATAAATTTGTTGATGTGACTAAAAAATAAAATCATAAATATATGAGTTATTTATGTGATTCTCATAATGTGATTTAAGTGGTGCAATCGCTACAACCTCTTAAAGCTCATGAAATGAAAAAGTTAAAAAAAAATTGTAAAGAAAAGTTAGAAAAGAAATTGATATTTGCTTCCCTTTAAACAATGTCAAAAATAACAATAATTATTATCATATGTGGGTACACATTTTTCATGTAATTATAATGCATAATTTTAGTATAATAAATTTTATTAATTTTTAAATTTTAATGTAAAATAACATGTAACCTAATATACATTGAAATTTTGATAATATATTTAGTAACGTAACATATTTATTCATAATTTTGATATTTAAGTTACTTGAGATTTAAATTTAAAATAATACTTATAATTTAATATAAATTAAATATTTAATCATATATTCAGATATAAACGACACATGTATACACATATAAATTGTTAAAATTAAATAGAAATTCTAAACATTAAATATTTTTATATCATTTAGATATAGACTTGTCATAAAATTTATGTGAATATAAAATATTATAAAAATAAATATTTAATAATTTAATTTTTAAAAAACCTTTAATTATGTTAAATTATAAATAGTCATGAAAAGTAATTTTTAATCAATTTGTTTTCCTAAAACTATGAATAATGAGATCTAATTATACACACACACACACACACATCTGTGTGTGTGTGTGTGTGTGTGAGAGAGAGAGAGAGAGAGAGAGAGAGAGAGAGAGAGAGAGAGAGAGAGAGAGAGAGAGAGAGAGAGAGAGAGAGAGAGAGAGAGAGAGAGAGAGAGAGAGAGAGAGAGAGATCAAGTTTAAAAGTACACTAACAAACAATATTGGTCATGTTTAGATTGGTCAAAACACATACATAGTCATGTAAACTCTTGATAATAGACCAAAGAGCACACCAACAAACAAAATTGTAACAAAAAAATCATGCTTAATGATGCTTCGAGTTTCATTTGTAGCATTCCACTTATATGTAATTACCCATGACAACAATAGATAAAAGTACATCAAGAATGGTATAATAAATACCATTAAGATCTCCACACTAAATGGGATTTGATACTCCTTGAAATGTTTTGAATCCTTAAATTTCATGCCCTCCAAATTACAGGGTATTATGACCAAGCTAGTGACAATTATAAATGTGATGACCATACACACACACACACACACACACACACACACACACACACACACACACACACACACACACAAGAGTGTGTGTGTGTGTGTGTGTGTGTGTGTGTGTGTGTGTGTGTGTGTGTGTGTGTGTGTGTGTGTGTGTGTGTGTGTGTGTGTGTATCTATATGCATATATATATGTATGTGTGTGTGTGTGTGTGTGTGTGTATGTGTATGTATATATATACACAGATACATACATACACATACATATATACATGTATATATCTATATACATATATATATATATATATATATATATATATATATATATATATATATATATATATATATATATATATATATATATACATGTATATATACATATATATACTCTTATATGTGTGTGTGTATGTATATATACATATACATACATATATATACATACATACATACATACATGTATATACATACATACATGTATATATCTACACACACACACACACACACACACACACACACACACACATAGTGTATATGTGTACACACACACACACACACACACACACACACACACACACACACACACACACACACACACACACACACACACATATCCATGTATATATCTGTGTACACACACACACACACATATACACACACAGACAAACATACATATACATATACATATGGATGTATGTGATAACATAACGGTGAAAATGTAGTGGGATAAAATGTAGCAGAGACATAATATTGTAGGAGAAAATGTAGCAAGTAAAAAATATAGCAAAATTAAGAATATAACATAAATGTAGTGAGAATCATAAAACACTAAATTTGCAAAAAATAAACAAATAAAAAATTTTTTCTTGAATTTATAGTTGTAATTGAAAGTTATGTGCGATGCCTCCTAAATATTCCAAGTCATTATCTAGAAAATAACTTGATACTACTCTTTCTAATTTTGTGATAGTGTCCCTATATTTTTTATTCTATGGGGGTCCTTCAAATCTTGTTATTTACTATTCCATGGTGACATCGATGAGGCTTTGATCCTCTTGTAGAGTTTTTATGAATTTCCATAGTGTTGGGTGTTGGCATGTAAGGAGATGATTGAATCCTCTATGCCACCCTTCTATGGAATTATTAGGATGGGGTAGACTAGTGGCAACTACTTCATAACAGTTCCATAGGTTAATTGTAAATCTTCTTCTTCTTTGGTTTGTACAATGAATTGTCTGACCAATCCAAGTGTTCTCATAGTACTCTACAAATTCTTGAAGCTCACTTTTTATTTCTCCATTTGGCCCATTGGGTTTATAATATGGAGAGTTGCACAATTATTGGATTGCTTCGGACACATGCTCTACTGGAACGTATGCTAGTGCAACTAATTGGAAGACTTGGAGTGCAAAATTTGAATCTCTTTCATATAATTTTTGGAGCCCTTCTGGTTGAATTTTTTTCCAAAGGAATTGAGTAAGGTGGAAGAAACATCCTCTTTGAATAATTTTAGTGAAGTTGAATTAAAATTATTTAATGATAGTTGTTTCAAAGTCTATCATGAGAGTTGTTGGTTGCAATGAGTTGTTGATGTCTTTCAATGCTTTGAAAACTCTATGGTATGTTTTATTTTTTTGGTTTGGCATTAGAGAATATACCAAGATATCACTGTATGATTATTCAAAATATGGATGGGGTGTAGTTGATCGAATAGTGGTGGAGTACATTTGAATGTGCCATCCTCAAACTAGTCTAGAGTGGCAGCCATTGCTTTCAACATTTTTTGTGTACTAAAAATTATGATATGATATTTTTTAGGTTCACTATCAAACAAAAATAATTTTTTACCAACCATAGTTTTCTTGAAATGCTCTGGTATGTCTATTGTTTCTAGAGATGATGCATTAATAACTATTTTTCTCTTTTGGTATAACAAATTCCTCTTTTAATATTTGTAATTAGAGGGAGTTACCCTACAACTACATTTGATGCCATGGCCACATTTTTAACAAAAATATTTTTTGGGCTTTCAACACTTGTAGATACCTACTATTTCATATTTTTAATTATTTGCTTGGCTTCTACCTTTGCAATGTTTACAATGTGATTGTGTTCTTGGGTGACTGTAACATTATCTAGCTCTATATGGGCACATCCTCTACATTTTTTTGACTTGTTGGCATACTCCATTCATCTCTAGATGTATTTTATCTACTTATTGCATTCCAATGTATATGTGTGGCTTTTGTAAAGTAATAATTTCTTCCCTTTATCACTTTCTACAAAATCAAATAGCATGATTTATCTAAAATAGATCCCTCTACTGCATTTTGAATGGTCTATGTTGGGACTGTGCTTTAATATATTAGGCTACATTGTATAATCTATACTATGAATAAATAAACTATAAATGGACTGTGGTTTCTATAATTTGGAATGAAAACTATTCCCTTTCTATATAAACGATAAATGGATGAAGAAAAAGACTATGTTTCTTGCATTTATTGGGCATGTGCTATGGAATATGGTGAAGTATTGTATTGTTAAAGATTTAAAAATATTGGTTTGAGTATTGTTTGGTTAAAGCATTACTTATGGCTATCTACAGAATATTATGATAGTGTATATTGTGAAAATGGCTATCTATAGAATATTACGATAGTGTGTATTACATAAATGGTTATCTACAAAATATTATGGTAGTGTGCATAGTGAATGGTGACTTTACTACATACAAAACTATAAAACAACTACCATATATACCTGCTATCACATCTGTCATGACTATATGTCAGCTACAAAATCCACCACAATTTTATCTACTACGAGCATTCTGTTGGGTACCATATATATGATTTAACCTATTTAAAAATATTGTTGTATTACTCCTAATTTAGTTAAAGGGTTTGAGTAGTAAAATTAGTAAATAGATATGTAATAATTAAGCTATTTATTTGTATAATTTTATTGTAATTTGAATTTTTCTAAAAATAGTAAATGAGTAAAGAGAAATATGACTTAGCTTAGAACTATGTTGATCCGATTGAGACAAAAGTTGATATTGACTATGAAAAACTAGAACAGTGTCAGGAATTTGGATCTACATTTTTTTTAATGAAAAGATAGGAGTACCAAAAATAGGACACTTCAGGGTTCATTGTTATAGTTCTGATCCTGCCACTATTGTCCAAACTAGTTATAGAGGTCTAAGATTTTTGGGTTTTATTCGCCACTCATGTATGACCTTGTTTGTGAAATTGTGAAACTTGACTGTTGACAGAGCTCCTTGTAAATATGATTTATCTTTGATCCTAGGCCTTCAATAATCTTGAATAGGACTTTGAGAAAAGAGGAGGAGGGGGTTAGTGTGTGTAAGATGCATTGAACATGCTTCACACCCCATGTGTGGGCACACTACATACATACCAATACTATGAAGAGGGATAAAACCATATGTCGTTATCCATTTGAAAGTTCTTGGTATAATTGTGATATAAGAATGCAAAATAAGTGTAATTTGGGTGTGCAAAAGGTGACTAGGGTTTGAATAAGTTAGAAATTGAGTTGGATGGCTGTATGCAAAGATTATGGATGATTGCCTTAGTGGTCTTACTTGTATTCTTGTTGGATTTTAAAAATAATTTCCAACACTTATAAATTAAATTTGAATGGGATTTTATAGGGATCTATTGGTGATGGGTTAAATGCAATCACACTAGGCTAACATAATGAATAAGAGGAATTAGAGGAAAATGCTAACCTGAGCTCAAAAAATGATTAGACAAGAGCACAAAAAATGGGACACCCTAGGTTTAAACATTGTAGTCTAACCTAGGTGTTATTATTCTAGAGGTTCAATACCTAGGGATCTCAGAAAAATTAGTCTAGCTGCGTTGAAATGAGGTCCTCAAAGCCTATGGATGACTGAGAATAGATAAAAATATGTTTAAAAGGGTAACGAGGATAAGAAAGAGGAAATTATGGGTTGGGTGTCATAACCCACACTCAAGTTACCAATTTTGTATTTTTATATGACTACTACACACACACACACACACACACACACACACACACACACACACATGTTCATATTTTGTGGCGATCAAATTTTCACGTATAATTTGGCTTACATTATTATTAAAAAACTAAATTTGATGGTTGTATGGCCATATTTAGATATGATGGTATTTCATATTTCCTTCATATAGTTTATTAATACTAACTTATTATCTTTAGATATGTGTTATAATATAAACTAAATGGGAGAAAAGACTATAATGTTTGAGATATAGTCATATATTACTATGAAGTGCCTCTCATGGTTGGAATCCACTATTTTTCACTATTTTAATGTGGATACCCTAGCTACATTGGTTTAATATTATTTGGGACTTGATATTCATGTTCTATATTCATTAAATTTATAGACATTTTTGATTATAAGTACAATTGAAACAAATAATGGAATACTTAACTCTTTCATATCTTCTTTGGCCCTTCCAAGTAGTGCAATGTTTTAATTCTCATGTCTCCTGAGGCCTTGGAATATTTTGGTGGTTATATCTCTTTTGTATGCCTCCCTTGCCATTACACTCAACTTGGCCATTTTGTGTTTCTATATCACTTGAGATAACTATTTCTTCACTATTTGATAAATCTCCATGCTCATATTTTCTTGGTTGAATTTTAAGTTCAAAATATGGATCCTCCATGTCAGATGGAAACATGTCATTTTGATTCAAAATCACCCCAATGATTACATTTTATGTTTTATTATCATGCACTACATTTGGATGTTTTTCACCTCTAGTAGAGGCTACTACTTTCATGGTAGGTTCCTTATTTGAATAATTAAATAATGGGTTCAAATAGACTTAGGAATTTTCATATCATAAACACCAATTTAATTTGGGTTATTATCATTGACAAATACATACATATACCTAAGATATAAAAATTGTACATCTATACACATACATGCACACTTTATATAGATATAGCTATCATGCATTCAATAAGTTAGATTTGTGACCATCCAATATGAAATAAGAGAAAAATCATAAGCATATATAACATATAAACTAGTGTAGGTACAATTGAATTTTGGGGCATAAAAAGAATACAATTTTGTTATGTTTCAATATATATTTATTAAACTAAATTAATTTAACCATTAGATGGGGTGGTTGAGACATTGATGAAGCAATTAATGTTGTGTATATGTCCATACTTACTAGATCCATGGTCACTTGAAACAACCATGCTTACTCTACCTCTACTTCATAGGACATGCTATCACTTTTAGCATTGTTGGTGATATTAATGTTTAATTCCATCACTTTGATATTATCTACATAGGCAAATGACATTTTATTCCATGACCAAAACATCCAACTCCACCCAGATGCATGCTTTCAATATTGTTCAAGTTTGTGGAAACACTAACAATAAATGTTTTCAAAGTTGAAGTTGTAGTTGGAGAAATCCACCTCAAGTGCTTCATGGCTCAAAACTACCACTGCTAACATGTCCAAGGTTGCATATAACATCTAGGACCATGTTATTGGCCTCTGATCATGCTTTCTTGAGATACCCACCCCCTATTCTGGCCTCAAGAATACCCTTCCAAAAGAATAAAAATGTTGTATTTTAGTCTAATTTCATGCATGAATAAAATAGAAATCATAAGTCATTTGGATAAACCAGAATAAATATCACATATGTGAATAATACATATAATTCACCCCATAGCACATCAATGGAACCTTGGAGACAAATTTGTAGCATAAGTTGCAGTGACAAGTCCTAAAATGCAATGTTTTTATAGTGAAGAGACAAGTACTTATCTTCCAACTAGAATTTCTACCCCCAGGAGCTCCAAGTGAAAATATATCACTTTGAGCATGTCTATATAGGAAAATTATATGTGCTCCCATGACCACGATGTCTAAATCCACTTAGATGCATGTTTTCACTAATGTTCAAAAGCATAGAAATAGTGACAATAAATGTTGTCAAAATTAAAATGGTAGTTAGATAATTCCACCTACAGTACTTTGTGGCTCAAAATTGAAACTAATAACAAGTTCAAGGTAGTGAAAAATATACAAGACCATGTTCTTGTCCTCTAATTATGCCTAGTTGAAATACCCACCGCCCATTTCAGCTTCAAGAATGCGCTTCCTAAAATAAAATAAATATATTTTTTTTAGCCTAGCTTCAAGCATGCATAAAATGGAAATAGTAAGCCATTAGGATGAACCAAAAGAACCACCATGTGCATGTCTAATCCATATAATTTCACATTGAATCATGTCAGTTTAACCTTATATATAAATATGTGCACAAGTTACAGTGATAAGTCTTAAAATGCAATGTGTTTACAATGAAGAGACAAGTGTTTGCCCTCCAACTGACATTACTACCTTTAAGACCCTCAGGGGAAAATACATCACTTAAATCACATATAGATAGACAAATTACATGTTCTCCCATGACTAAAATGTCAAGATCTACCCAGATGCATGTTTTCACTATTTTTTAGGAGCATGGAAACACTGATAATAAATGTTGTCAAAGTTGAAGTGAAAGTTGGAGAACACCACCTTCATTTATTTATGGATAGAAACTATAATTTTTAACATATTAGGGGTGGTGTATAATTTAGAATACCATTTTATTTTCCTCTAATCATGTGTAGTCGAGAGACCCACCACCCGATCTAACCTCAAGAATGCCCCAAAATAATAAAAATATAGTTTTTAGCCTAATTTTAGGTGTTCATAAAATGGAAACATTAAGTTATTGGGATTAATAAAAATAACTAATATATAAAATTTTAAATTACAACACATATATGAAACCTTCAACATGATTCCATGGCATAAGTTATAGTGACAAGTTCTGAAATGCAACATTTTTATAATGAAGAGACAAGTGCTTGTCCTTCAACTAGAATTTATTAATTTGAAACCTCTAGGTGAAAATACATTACATAAAGAACATATAAATATTTAAATTACATGTGATCCCATGATCATAATGTCTAAATCCACCTAGATGCATGTTTTCACTACTATTCAAGAAAATGGAAACATTGACAATGAATGTTATCAAAGTTGAAGTGGTAGTTGAAGAACTCCACCTCCAATGCTTTATGGTTCAAAAATTCCACTAATAAAAGATTTTGGGTGGAAAATAACATCCAATGCCACATTATTATCCTCTAGTCATTTCCATTTGATAGACCCACCACCCATTTCGATCTCAAGAATGCCCTTCCCAAAACAAGAAAAATATAGTTTTTAGCCTAACTTTAGACATGCATAAAATGGAAATATTAAGTCATTTATATGAAATATAATAACCCTAATGTGCATTTCTAATCCATATATTTTAACCCTAAATCATTACTATGTAACCATGGAGATAAATCTATGGCATATGTTGTAGTGGCGGGTCTTGAAATGTAACATTTTTGTAGTGAAGAGACAAGTGTTTATCCTTCAATTGAAGTTTATACCTATGAGACCTCCTGGTGAAAATACATCACTTTGAACATGTATATATATGAAAATTACATGTCATACCATGAAATCAACTTCCAAATCCACCTAGATGAGTGTTTTCACTACTGTTCAGGAGTGTGGAAACACTGACAACAAATGTTGTTAGATTTAAAGGTGAAGTTGGAAAAATTTCCTTCTTATGCTTCATGGCTTGAAACTGGGGATACCAACACATCTGGGGTGGTAGATAAAGTCCAATACTAAGTTTTTGGCCTCTGATCATGGGTAGTCAAGGTACCCACTACCTATTATGGCCTCAAGAATGCCCTTCCCAATGTAAGAAAAGTGTAGTATTTTAGCTTAATTTCAAGCATGCATAAGATACAAATCATAGGTGATTGGAACAAATGAATTTTTTTTAATGTGAATGTTTAATCCCTATAAATTTTCCTGAGATAATGTCAGTGTAACATTCCATACCAATCCATGGAATACATTATAGTGATAGGTCTTGAAATGTACATTTTTTTTACATAAGAGACATATGCTTGTCCTCCAACTGACATTTCCAAATTTAAGACTTATAGGTGAAAATACATAAATTTGAACACATATAGATAGGTAAATAAAATGTGATCCCACAAAATCTACATTAAATCCACCCACATGCATGTTTTCACTACTCGTCAAGAGCATGGAAATATTGGCAATAAATATTGTCAAAGTTCAACCAAGAATTGGAGAACTTTGCTTCCGGTTCTTCATGGCTTAAAAATTTTGATTCAAACATGTACAGGGTAGAAAATAATGTCTAGTAACACATTATTCAAATCATTTCCAATTGAAAGACCCACCACCCATTATGGCCTAAAAAATTCCCTTCCCAAAACAAGAAAAATGTAGTTTTTAAACCTAACTTCAGGTGTGCTTAAAATGTAAACCATAATTAATTTGGATAAAACAAAATAATCATGACATGTCTGTTTAATCCATCTGATTTCACCTTGGATATGAATATGTGGCACAAGTTGTAGTGCTAAGTTCTGAAATGCAACTTTTTGTAGTGAAGAGATAGGTGCTTATCTTATAACTACAATTTCTACCTATAGGACCTCCAAGTGAAAATACATCACTTTGAGATCATATAAATAGGAAAATTATATGTGTTCCCATGACCTTGAAATTTAAATCCACTCAGATCCATGTTTTCACTATTGTTTAGGAACATGGAAACACTGATAACAAATATTGTCAAAGTTGAAGTGGTCATTAGATAACTCCACTTTCGGTGCTTCATGGATAAGAAATGGTCCTAACAACATAAATGGGGTGTGGATAATGTCTAGGACCATGTTATTGGCCTCTAATCATTCTTGGTCAAGAGATGCACCACCCATTCTATCCTTAAGAGTCGCATTCCCAAAATAAAAAAATGTAGTTTTAAACCTAATTTAAGGCGTGCATAAAATAAAAACCATAAGTCATTTGAATAAAATATAAGAACCATAAAATATATTTCTAATCCATCTAATTTCACCCTAAATCATATTTATTTAACCTTGGATATGTATCCATGCCACAAATTGCAGTGATGGGTCCTAAAATATAATTTTTTTATAGTGAAGAGACAAGGGCTTGTCATCGAACTACCATTTATGTCTCTGGGAAATTAAAGTGAAAATTAATCACTTTAAGCACATATATATAGGAAAATTACATGTTATCACATGAACACAACCTCAAAATCTACATAGATGCATGTTTTCACTACTGTTCAGGAGCATGGAAATACTAATGACAAATGTTGTCAAAGTTTAAGTAGAAGTTCAAGAACTCCACCTTTTTTGCTTCATGGATTAAAAATAGTGTTTCTAACATGTTCAAGATGGTGAATAATGTCAAGGACCATATTCTTAGCCTTTGATCATATTTAGTCAAGATACCTACCACCCATTTTGGCCTCAAGAATGCCCTTCCCAATATAAGAAAAATGAAAATTTTAGCATAACTTTAGGCATGCATAAAATCAAAATCATAATTCATTGGCATGAACCCAAAAAATATTCACATATGTGTCAAATCCTTATCTATAGTAACTGAGTTCTTATATTAAACTTATCTTATCTTCAATAATATAAAATTCATTACAGGTTTTGACAACCATGTGAAGGTGGAATCTTATTTGACACCACTAACCTATAAAAAAATTATTAGTAAGTAATTACAAATAAAATTTATATGTACTACCTAAAAAAAGAATAAAATTTGATAAAATTAAATAAATGTACAGTTAAAAAGTCAACATATCTTAGAATTTGAATCTAATGAACCACTAGGATATGCTTTAATCTTGATAGTAGTAAGAATAGCTTCATGGTTTGACTCACAAACTTTTCATACATTTATATTTAATAGCCTCTAATGATATTTGATAAATTGAATATTTTTTTCAAGAACCAAATTTTAATATTATAGTATCTTCCTATGTGTTTTAAAGTATTCAAACAACTATACATCTAATTTTTTTGTAAGATATCATTAAAGCCAAATTTCAGTGATAACCAAGAACCCAATGGGATAGTCAATGTTTTCTCCATCTATGACTGGTGAAGATATTTTTTATTTTCCTCTACACACGAACATAAGTATCAATCTAGTTCCTCTTCATTTTCCTTGTTAGTAATAACTTCAAAAAGATGCCTTATATGACAAAAACAATTTTTTAATGATTTAGTCAAAATAGATAATTAAAATAAATAATATATAATGATTCATTGTCTACATGGTTTCACTAAATCAAATACATCTTCAAAGTCATGTGATGATGTCATATATAATTTTTAATGTTGGTGATGTTGTCACTTAGATTTGTACTCATTGAGGAGATGTCTCAGCTCTCCTCATCCAAGTGGCACAATTAAAACACCTCTAGGTTGTGGGTAGCCTAAGAATGAGGTGAATCTCTAGATAAGGCTAGATCCATTGATGTACCATATTTAGATAACTACTAAATCTATGATTACAAGGAAAATGGAGAGAAAATTTAAAGTTAATTATCCTAAAGGTGGTGATACACAAAATTAATTGATAACTACCAACTAGTTGCATGTCACATATGAGACCAAGAAACTAATTAGGCATACACTTCTCTAATCTGAATCTTCTCACATCAATATTTAATTATAAATTTGTGATTAATGTTTAGGTTAGAATGACTAGACAAGAGTCCTAGAATTGAACTATTGAATAGACTAACTCACTCAACCTTGACACTTCATAAAACACTTCACATGACCTATAATAAGAAGCTTTAAAGCTAAAAATAGGTGAGATAATGAGACAACAATGCCAAGGAAATAACAATCATCACTAAGCAAGATCAATAATTCAAGTGAACAAACTAAGAAAAATAATATAAGAGGTAAAATCATTATTATTTATTGATCCATGGTTTGAAAATAAGAAGGGCTTTGGTATACTCAGGGGGAGCCTCCTTACAATAGCCAAATAGTTCTTATAGAACTTAAGAGAGAGAAGAGAATAAAAAAGTCCAAAGGTTAGAAAGACAAGTGTCAAACTGATAAAAAGAGTTACATGTGTAGAAGAATGAATTAAGATATAGACTATGCAAGGTATGATAGGACAAATGGCTCTTGTAACTATATAACTCATGAAATGTGGTGTAGGAGTTCTCATTCTGCACAAGAAAACTATCTTCATCCTTCAAACCTTTTTAAATATCCCAAAACTAACTAGGGATAGATATAATGATTGAAATAATATGGAGGGGTTATGAACATTCTCCTCCATGTATTGGATATATTCTTAATCATCTAGATTCCTCTTAAAGTGAGCCATCACTGCTTTTAGTCAAAGAAACTCCCTTTTCCACACACCTTGCACATTTGGATTCCAAAAGGATTCAATTTCTCATGTAAATAAATATAAGGGGTGAACGACATGTTTCAAGGATAATCATGACCTTATATTTCTTAGGTGCATCTTAAATAGGATTTCACTTAAAGTTTTCACCCTTCTCACAATCATGTTCACTATGCTAGTTCTAACTAGCTGAGGTGAGAGCTCTTTTTAAGAAACCTAGGATTTGTTTATAATCATTAAATGGACATTTGGAGTTAGATTAAGTCTCAATATTTCCTCCCATGTGATTGACACCTTCAGACTCTTCCTAAAACTTGTAAACACACAAAAATTATCAATAAAACCTTATTTTGTACTCCTTTTATACAATTCTATATAGTCCAAAAGGATGGGGAGTATATTAAGAGAGTTACATAAAACCTCCATCTAATTTCATGGTCATTTAATTCCATTTGGATGACTCTATCCTCATTTCCTTCATTGGGTTTAGAATCACGATTTGTGAGGGTTTTGAGTCATTTCCACCCTTAAGGATTACTTATGAAGATTGGACGTTATAAATACAAAAAAATTCCACTAGATAAAATTTAAATACCCCTATCAACCTCCCCAAAATAATTATATATCCATGTACAACCTTAGAGAAGATGTGAGCATTCAAAGTTAGCCTATTGAGCTTTGACCTTCATTCTACATACCCCATGAGTTGTCTCTAAGCCCAAAAATGGATTCCTTATGATTTCCCTACAAGTTGGAGGCTTGTAAAAATCTTAAATGACCCTATAAATATTTTCAAATTGGTCATAATGCATACCCAGGACTATAAATGTAAGTGACTCTCCATTTGGCTTTTAGGCCTAAACCATGCCTAATAGGTCTGACTACAACATTGATGGTCTAGACCACCCTATTGAGGTTGTCCCTTATGATATTGGTTTTTAATGTTTGTTTAGGTGTTATTAATCTTATTGAACCTCTATTAAATGTTCACTTAGATCCTGGTCCACCCTTTTATCTCTGATCCTAAAGACTGTAGGGTTTACAACTTAGGGAAGTACCTTCTATCTGAGATAAAACACAGGGTACTTCCTCTATTTTACTATAAAAATTTAATGTTATAGGGAATTTTAAAATTTCTATAGACCATCTAAATAAAAAATTGTCCCTTTATTAGATCAATAGACCTCCTAACAACTTCAAATTCCAAGACAGTTTATTTGAAGGCAGATTATGTGTAAGGTTTCATCATATCGACTATGTGTTGCATCATTAGGGTACTCTATATACATTTTTTCAATTGGTAATAGTATTTTGAGGTCATTAATATCATGATGGAAGATGTTCTCAGTCTTTTCATCACCCTATCCTCCTGCATACCTTTTCTCACACTTTGATTGATCAAGTCTGAGTGTGACCTTTAACTATGTCTCTTGTTCAAGACACCACACCTATAGGTTAACTTGAGTAGTTTAGGATTTGAAGACATTTAATAAGATTCCTTGAATCCTTACATGAATCATTTCACTTATTTTCTTATTCATCTCAAACTTTGAGGTTGGATTACTCTCAATACAAGTCATAGGTAGTTAACTATGTTACCCTATCTTTTGACCAAAAGATGATTCATGTAAGTGCATGTTTTCTTAGCTTTAAGATAATTTAGCAATGTTTTGTACTTGTTCTCACCTTATCTATGCTATACCATCATCTAGGCACCATGTTTTGGTTTATTATTTGCCTATAGTCAATTATAGATGACTATGTTAGAGCCATTAGGACCCTATAGGTGTTAATTTCACATTGGAATATGTGTCATGTTCTTTTGGATATCCTTTTAGGTATTTGGGAGTCATCCACCATTAGTTAAATTTGATATCTCTATGCTTAAGACCCTATTATGGATCACGTAAGAGCTAAAAGTCAACTATAGGTAAGTGCTTTCAAAATAAGGGACACATGAAGGTGTGAATATGGTCAAAACTCAATATATGAACCTATTTTGAAGATCCTTATTTTCATTGGTATTCCTTTCTTCCCAATGAGATATTTCAAGAATGAAGACATACTCTATTTGCACTTTGAGATGCTAGAATCACATTGGAGTTTCAAATCTTGTAGATGACACTATAAAAATTTAGTGCATAAAAGTGCATCTTTGGGATCCTCTAGCATGAAAACTAGATGACCAAATCACTATCTTACTTTTTCAAGTTGGAATCCTATGTGGAAGCTAGAAGGCATGCATCTTTAGTAACACCAAAACTCTTGGCAACCCTGTTATAAGATCTCTATGAAATGGTCAAATTCTTTGTTTTATGCTTTTAGTGAAAAGGTCCCTGAACATAATCATTTGACCTCTAAAGGGTTCCTCACTCCTTACCTACCCACTTAACATAGAAAACATGAATACTAGGATCTCTTCAACATGTTAGGACTTCAGGATGAGTTCTAAATTATTTCAACACTTCTATACATGTATGTTCATATCTCTATGTAGCCCTGTAGCTGCTCACACACCAATATATAGGGTAGTGACTGCAAACCTGGAGCAATGTGTATATCACATGACCTTGTAAATAAATTCTAATGTAACTCAATTTACATGAATTTCCAGCATTTCAATGCTTAAAATAGGATTAACTACCCTTAATCCAAGGTGACATCTTTCTAAGAGATGCCTGTAGACATACATTCATGGTTGTCTGACTATATATGTTGTATATGACTACTACCATAGGCCCTTTGTGCTATTTAAAAGGTTACATATATTTGTTTATACAACAAAAACATGATAAACTCCTTTTAGACTTTTTATTGATCCTTTATAATGTGATTAAATCTCAAACATCATGACTAAGACTGAGGAGGAGTTGGGAGCTGATTGTGCATCCAATTGAACTACAACCTCAATGATCATCACCTTGAAGGTTGAAACTTTTGAAAGAAGGATATTTACATGACCATTGAAATAAATGAAACACCATGTTACATTGTGTTAAATTTATTGCAGAGAAAGAGATTTTCTACAAATGATGGAATTTGAATACAAGTTCAATATCAACACCTTCCTGCAAAGTGAGTTGTTTTAGATATCAAATCCATTCTAAATGTGAGACCAAACATGGAGAACATGAAATAAGATAGTCAAAACCAACTAGAATCAATATCACCAACTAGATTATTCAGACTTGTACAAATTAGAGAAAAACCTATAGGGTACAGAAAATAGTAAGAAAAAAACATAGTTAACTTGTTAGAGATAATTCATAAAGTATAGGCCACCATTCTTCTACAACCAAATATCAAATGAAAGCTGACTAAGTGTATAAGAAACCCATAGGAGACTAACTAGGCATACACTTCCCTATTTATATTCCCTTTTTATAATTAATTAATCAGAAGACTTTGGCCTATTTGTTGTTTCCTATAGGATAAAGGATCAAGTTAGAGAAATAATTTAATAATAATACTTTAAGTTGTCCTAAGTCACTTTTATTTTATAACAAAAAAATTAAACTTATGTATTATCATTACCAAGAGGATAAAAAAGTAATTATTATTAAGTAGATGAAAAGTAATATTTTATTAAAAATATTTTTAAATACTTATAGGTAAATTATAAAAGGGAAAGTTATAAAATGAGGATCTAGGCTCAAGAGTCACTATTTATTATTCATCTTTGAGAACAACACCCTATTCTATAGTTTGAGTTTTGTGTTCAAATATTTTCATCTGAGGATGAAAATATTCTAATATATAAGTTTGGAGGATGAAAACCCCTCTAAACCATTGAGTTGATTCCATTTGTGAACCAAAATTGTGCTTAAAAATTAAGATTAAAATCCAATTTGAGTGTGGCTAAAGATCACTATCAGATTTTAGTACTTTGTGAGGGTTTGACGCATTTACATACTACTACATAAGGTTTCTTCTAGCCACTACCCTGTTGCATTGGGTTTCTACATTATTGGTTACTACATTATACAATCTATTACATGAAGTTTATTTCATAATTTAGGCTATTGCGTGGGGTTCTATACAATATTCAAGGCCATCATACCACCCTCCAACTCAACACCATTCCTCCTTGCAACCATATGATTTATTTTCATAGACTATTGTACCTTGTCCTTGGTGAATCAATGTTGTAAAAGGTTTATTACTACTATGCATGTTGATTTTATTAGGATTTTGACAAGTAAAATTTTATTGTTATGAATCTACTATTCTATTTATACATATTCTTTAGTGTTAAAATTTGATATAGAAAAAGAAGCTGAACTATTGGAGGCCTAAATTCTGCTTCATAGATCCATTTGAGGCCATCTTCATGCCAAAATGACCGGATCAAAATGTTCAATGCATCCATAACCCACCTTTCTTATTATGGGATGTTTTCAATATTTTTTGGAGGCCATACGTGACCATTCGAGGGTTCAAAATTGTAGTTTAATTTTTTTTTCAATTTTTTTTTATAAATTTATAAATTATCTATTTTGTAATTGGACTTGAACTTCAGTCAAAATTTGTCTTATAGGTTGATTTTAGAGTTTAGTTTATTTTTAGTGATTTTTAGAATTGTGTGTGCTTGCATGTAAAACTTACTAAAATAGAAACTATAAAAAATAACATATTAAGTTTTATTTATTTTTAGAGTTTTGAATTTTGCATGTCAACTCTAATTCTGAGTTGAGGCTTATTTATGCATAGTTTGTAATTATTTCAATCATTCAATACGAATCAATACTGGTTATATTTCATAATATTTGTCCATTGCTTTTTAATTTGTCTTGATAGTATTTGGGTTCATTAAAATTGTAGATGACACATTGAATAAAATATTACAGTTGGGTTGTTATTAGATTTGGAATTTTTATATTACATGTGAAATTTATTATCTTGTTTTTTCATTAATAGTATTTTGTATGATTTAATTTCAATACAATAAGGATTTCAGTGAAGCTTCAAGTGGATTTTCAATATGAATATTGTATGTGAATTGTTTTAGTATTTGAATGATGTTCAATATTATAAAAGATTCACAGTGAATTTTAGAGTTAATAAAATATCTGAAACAAGACACTAGAATTTAAAAAAAAAAAAAGAATAAATAGATTAGATTAGATTAATTATAATTAAATTGAATTTATATGTTAATGTTTGTATATGTTGAATTTGATCTATGTAATTAGAAAAGATATAATATAGAAAAGTAAAAGAGATAAAAATATCATGAAGAAAAGAAGGGGAGGGGAGCAGAGAAACGCCTTCATAGGAATATATAAAAGTAGGTTAAACTTAAAATGAGGAAGAGTAATTAGGAAGCACCAAACTTACAAAATAAATAATATTATGGAAGATAAAAAACTTAGAGGGCTCTATTAATAAAATGAAACTTGTTTTGCTAAAATACTTACAACAATAAAAGTTGTAAATAAGTATGTGATAGATGTGATGTCATTTAAAATATTATTTTTATGAAGTCGAGTGCATATGTTATATAAGTTTTGGATTAAGTCATAGGAGAGTATGAAAGGAATGGAACTAAAAACAAATTATTCTAGTGTAAGGTTTTTTTAAAAGTTTTGTATTCAAAAATATATTTGCAAAGTCCAGACGTCTCTAAAAGGAAGAGAATTAAGCATCTATGAACTTTATCAATCATGAACATCTAAAGAGTGTCAAGTGAATTTTTGAAAAGAGAAAATAATCTTCTTTTTTTTAATAATAAAATAAATATTTTGTTTAAATAAAATAAATATTTAAAAACAAAATAGTCATTAATATCAAGATTTAAAAACTAGTTTTGAAAATATTTTACTCCCAAAGGATATTGTGGTATGTCTCAATGTGACGGAAGAAAACTTTGCCAGTTTGATTAACCAAGATAAATTTGGCGGGATGTATGAAATTCTTGAGTGGGACACTCGAAAGCTGCTTGGGTGGCTTCACATCTCTAGAAAGCGTTTTCATAACCGGGCCACGAGTCTCGTCGATGCCAATTGCAATGTCTACATGATTCAATTTGGGTACTTACTATCAAATCGACCCATGTGAGTCATGAAGCTTTGTGCGATTGAAATCCAGAAACACAAGTAATGTGTCAATCAATGTGGGTGTTTTTATTTTGGTAGACCATCTTTTCAACCAGCAATTTCTATGGCTAATCCATCCATATTTTCAAATTGGGTGCATGTTGAGGCGGAAGTAAGGAATGGCCATGAAGATAACTTTTTTGATTCATGGATATATTTTTTGTTGTGGCGTTCTTAAAACACAAGTGAAGTAATTCACTTAAGGAATGACCACATCATCATCTCTCACTTCACTATAGTCTAAATGATAGGACTTCAACACTCACTTCACTATAGTTTAGACGATAGGACTTCAACAATCACTTCACTATAGTTTATACGATAAGATTTTATGAAGGTGTTGTAACCAAATACAAATTATTATTTGGATTGTCTTTCTTTTTTTAAAAAAATAAACAAAAATATTTTTCGATTAAAAAAATTTGGCCAAAGAAATTTAAATTCCAACCCTATTATTTATTGTAACAATTTTTTTATAATAATATAATTTTTTTTTGAACCATTTAAACCATATTCAATTCATCAAATTTAATTATTTTTAAAATAATAAAAATGAAGGGAAATAATTCTACTATAATTTTTCTTTCAAAAAAAATCATTAAAAAAAGAAAGAGATATTAATACTTCTAGTTAGAAGTCTATAGTAACATTCTCATATATTAAAACTTTTTTGCCAAAAACTTATCCCACACGGAGAATTTATTAATCATGTGAAAAATAAGAAAAGATATTTGAATATAAAAAGTTAGTGAACACTCATAAAATTTTTAAATAAGATGAATTGAAGGCAAACAAAATTATTATTTTTGAATATAATTTTTTTATAAAATAAATTTAAGTCAAAAAAGTATAAAATGGGTATGTAGGGGAAGGATTACTTACTCATGTTTGATATTATCAGTTTTTTTTGGATATAATTGTGTAAATAATTTTTAGATGGACTTAAAGATAGGTAAATGTTTTTTATTGGAATAAGAAGTGATTAAGAGACCAAAAAATAGGGGTTTGATTTTTAATAAATTTTAAATCTAACATAGTTTATAAATTTTATATAAACAATTACAATTGGTCTCTAAATATTTTGTAAGATTTTTTTTTGTTATAATGAGAGCAGGTTATAATTTTTTATTATTTTCACTTAAGTTTGAAGTTTTATTTCAGTAAAATTATTCAATCATCTTCACATTTTATTTTGTTTGATTTTTATCATGTTTAGATTTTTGATTCAAGATCGCATCCATTATAACTCATTTTCATTTTAATAAAGTTCAATCAGAATGAAGGAGACTCTGGGAATGTAAGTTTTAAACCGTTGACTTCACATTGACAATCACTCAACTACATGCCAAAAGTACTATCGACCATGCCCACTTTACAATATTTAAACCTCATTTGATTTGAAAATTCCAATCCATATACATCTCATCAATAATACTTATAACTATTTATTATTTTGTTCATTTCAATTTATATATATTTTACAATTACTATTTCATTTAATAAATTTTAAATTATAATTAATTAATGTGAATTAATTCACAGTTTTGATGGAGTTTGTAAGTGTTCAAATTTAGTGTTGATATTCTTGTATTGAATTCTTTTAAATCCAATTTGGATGATTTCAGTGGGCTATTTTATCTTGAATTGTTAAAATATATTATTGTTAAATTGATTTCATTGATTATAAATTTGAAGTTATCACATTTTGGAGATAATGTTTGATTGTTTTTGTTTTGTTTATTTAATGAAATTTTATTTTTATAAAGATTAGGTGTATAAAATGTTGGTTTAGTCATTTTTGTTAAATTCGTTTTTTTCATCTTCATATTTTTTCATTAAAATTTATACCTAGTAAATGACTTTGCAATACTTTTCATATCATTATTCTCATCATTAAACTACAACTTATTTAATATAAATAATATTTTAAAATATAACTATATTCAAAATTATATTAACAAACATTCTCTTTATCAAAAAATTTATGTTTCCATAGTGTTTAAAATAATAAGTAATCTTTTTTGGAAGAAATTGTGTTTAGTTTTGAAGATCGACACATTTCAGATCCTTTCATTAGGAAAGAAACTTATGTAAGAACCCGAGTCTCTTACATCTTAAAAACTGAAGAAAAATCACTCTTATAAAAAAGTAGCACTTTGATAAAAACCTATCTCATCTTAATTCAAATAAATTTATAATTTTAAATTCTAAATTTTATGCTTTCCGTCTTTATTTTTGATTATTTTTCCATTCATATTCTTTCCACCCTTGATGTCCTACGAACATTTACTCTCCAATTATTGCTGTAAATTTGTTTTATTTAACATCTATTTAAAAATAAATTAAAGAATGAATATTTAGGTTTGAATGTATAAATAAATAATCAACATTTATTTAACGTTAAGAATTGAGATATTTATTTCACCGAATATTATCAAAATAAGTTATGATTGTTTATACATAACTATAACCTAGGTGTTTCAGGAGTGATTGAAGCTTCATCTTCAAA
This sequence comes from Torreya grandis, assembly GCA_037957365.1. NCBI lineage: Eukaryota > Viridiplantae > Streptophyta > Pinopsida > Cupressales > Taxaceae > Torreya > Torreya grandis. The sequence goes on from JARHVA010000069.1 coordinate 3,266,136, forward strand.
TCTGGGTCAGGGGAATTTATGTACTTCCAGTTTCTTTTGCTGATTTAAGCATAGTTTTAAGTAAAGCTCAGGTTATATAAATTGAAGTAAATGATGATCTATGCACTGTAGGTGTAGTGAAGTCGATACTGAGTGAGAAGCCGAGCTGCTTCAATATAATACATCTTATTCTACTTGTTGGGGATGAAAATGTTGAGAGTCCACTGCATGCTGCTGTACATGGAGGGCATCTAGAGATTGTGAAAGAGATATTGAACACTCCATTGAATTGGTGGTGTTGTGTGAATTGTTGCGACAAAAGTTTAATGACAAAGAAAGATGAGCTCGGAAGGTGTACTATTCACATCACATCAATGAAGGGTTTTGGGAACATAGTGGATGAATTTATGTCTCTGATGCCGGACTGTGTTGAAATTCGATGAATGCAGTGGACCCTGAGGTTAAGCTTTATTCCATTCTTGCTTTAATAATTTGTCACGGTATTTTCATTTCTTTCTTTTTCTTAGTGTTGGGAATTTCAATCTCTTTCTAGGGAGAATTTAGTACGGGGGTGGCTTCTTTTTAAAACGATGGGCATCTTTGTCTTTTTAAGTGGTGGATATTTTTATATACAAAATATCCATGGTTGAGACTGGTAAAAAGAGAAGTATTATTGTTAATAAATCTTAGAAGTAGAAAGAAAGGGTAATAATTTTTTTAAAACTAAGTATAATATAATTGGTTGATTGATCGTAATGTTTGGTTAAGTTTTAAAGATTAAGATAATAGTAAAGATAATATATATATATTTTTATTAAGAGTAATTTTTGCTTAAAAAAATGAGAGGTATTTTTTCGGTCAAATTTATTTATGAATGATTTGATATTACATTTTATCATAATTTATATAAATTGATGTAAATATAATATTTTGAATTTTATATATATAATATTTTGAATATTTTTTTACTAAATAATTTAATCATTATTATCAGTATCCGTGTCTGGTATTTTGGTGAGGATTTATGTTTATAAATTCGTTGAATTATTTGAGTTTGGTATTTTATGGATTAATCTTTTGGTGTGGTTTGATTCATTGATGAAATTTTTTGATGTAAACTTACATTTACAAATTCAATGACTTATTTAAATTTGGTATTTTATAATTTAATGTTTTGGCATGATTTGATTCATTGAGAAATATTTTCACCCATGTCAAACTACAACTCTTTATACTTAACCTTTTCATTACAATGTATCCTTTGTTTTTTAATACTTTGAAATATTTCACTCAATTTTAATATTTTCTTTGTTTGTTTTAACTTTTTCATTACAATGTGTGCTTTGTTCAATTGTAGATTTTCAACATTTATTTGATTTCATCATCGTCGTCGTCGTCGTCGTCATCATCATCATCATCATCATCATCATCATCATCATCATCATCATCATCATCATCATCATCATTTTTTTTTAATGCAATGTGTTTTTTATCCTATTGTAAAGTCTTAGCATTTGTTTGATTTAGTCTAACTTTTATTTTTATTTTTTTAGATTAACTTTTTCATTGTAAATATGTTCTTTGTTTTATTTTAGGGTCTCAACATTTGTTTGATTTAATCCAATTTATTATTTCCTTTATATATATATATATATATATATATATATATATATATATATATAAACATATTTTGTAGTTGTTTGCTCTTTTGTTTCATCATGCCCCACTCATATAGAAAGTTTGTAAATCTTATTGGTATACTCTTGTATATTTTGATCATTCTTTTTAAAATTTTGGAATCTTTTGTATAGGGTTTGTGCATAATTCACAAGAAGAAAATTTTCCCTCAGCGTCTTCTCCATCTTTTTCCATGTATCAATCTTCTCATTACCTTTTTTTAATCTCTCTTTCTGTAGGTGATCCCACCAAATCATTGCATGACATTTCAATTTCATTCATACAAACATTACCTTCTTGTCTTCTCTCATAGTCTTCCACTCGATTTTTTTTTTCATGTTATTCATCCAATCTATGACCACCTCTAGTTTTAAACTACCTCCATAATCTAAAACATCAACCTTGATTCCTTCATTTTTTCCTTCTAAATTTTGAACCATCCTCTCTTCCATCGATGTTGGTCGATCTTGTTGTTTTTCTTCTTCATGAATTTCTTTATTATAATCTATGTCTTCCTCCGTTTCACCACCACTTTGTCTTCTTCTTTTATTGGTGATAACCTCAGTTAATCGTTCTAATTGCCTCTCCATCTCTTGTATTGTCTAGTTTATTTTTCCAATATCTCCTCGTCCTCTCTTCATTTCTTACTCCTCTAAAAATTGAACTTGATTTGATACCAAATAATGAACCTAATTACTATCAAGACAAAAATTATAATAAGCCAAGATCTGAAACAATCACCAAGAATTGATTCCTATTGAATGAATTAAAATAATTACAAACCATACATAAATAAGCCTAAACTCGGGATTAGAGTTGACATACAAATTAAAAAAGAACTATAATCTAAAAAAAAACTTGACTTGCTATTTTTGGTAAGTTTCACATGCAAGCGCGTGTGGCTCTTAAAATATTTTGAAATATTGTAAACACTAAATCTAGACAATAGAATGAATTTCAACTAAGAATCACATCCAATCATAAAAATATGTAATTTCTAAAAATAGAGAAACCCACAAAAAAATCATTAAACTATAATTTTGGACCCTTAGATGATCACATATGACCTCAGAAAAACATAAAAAATCTATATCTACTTAGAACAATAACAAACTTTTCACGATGATCGTTTTGGCATGAGGAAGATCTCAAATAAAACTACAAATCAAAAGTTATAACCTCTAAAAATTTGACCTATTTTTCTGCAACACCTTTTCATTGTAATATGCTCTTTGTTTTATCGTAGAGTCTCAACATTTGTTCGATTTAATTCAATTTATTTTTTTCTTTAATTTTTTTTTAATATATTAATTTATTTTGGAGGAGGTCACTATTATCAAAAAGTCAATCTTTATAATTTGAACTACATCTAATCCTAATTCTTTTATCTTTTTCCCCTTTAAACATAAGTAATTTTTTTTTTCAATTAATTCTCATCATTATTATTAATATTTATTTATTTTTCTTTTTGTAAATAGTTCTACCCTTTCTTTCATTTATTTTTTAACTTTTTGTGGATAAGTTATCCTATCCTTTCTTTCATTATACAAATTCACCCCTAAGTTGTTTAAAGGGATCAAATTTTCATTCCGGTTGAAGCAGCTTAGCCGAAGAAGATTTTAATATACATGTATCTTTATTTAGATTATAATCTTGACTATTTAAAGGGATCAAATTTTCATTCCGGTTGAAGCAGCTTAGCCGAAGAAGATTTTAATATACATGTATCTTTATTTAGATTATAATCTTGACTATTTAAGTGAAGTGTGGAGATGTCTATATTTTCTTGAACAGTTGATCTATGTAGAATTTTTATATGTGGATAATTTTTGTTTTTCACAATCAAGGTATGTTTTATGTGGTGATTATTTTCTCATTGTGCAGTTGGTGGAATATCTATCATCAATTCCAAATGCCAACTTGAATGCAATCAACAACCAAGGTTTAAGTCCACTAGACGTAGCAGCTGCAGGGGCATCTCAAAACAAGTCAGAATTTGACAAGATTGTAAATATTCTTGAATATGGAGGTGTCACTCATAGTTTGATTCGCCATTCTAGATCCCAATTATCGCCATGGAAACATTCACAACATATCCCTAGCCAAGGTAATGGCGAAATGGAGAGTAAAATATTAGACGTGGACACACTGGTGGCATCCCTCACTACCACTGTGACATTCGCAGCTATATTTGAGGTTCCTGAAGGCACCCAGGAAGAGGTTCCACACCACACCCAGGAAGAGGTTCCAGGCAGTACCCAGGAACATATAGGACTCACTAGGATGTCATTGGAATCCATTTTTCAAGTGTTTTTTTCCAGACAGTCTCACCTTCTTTGCATCCATAACTGTCGTGATTACATGGATTTTCTAGGAATGATTACAAACAAGGCTCATTGCAGATCGATCACCACTGGCCAAACTGTCGTTGTTATGCTTAGGAACCTCCATAGTGTCTACTGGCCTAGCTTTCTTATGTGCAACCATTCTTTTTATAGTACCACGTAATCTTGAAGACAATTATAAGAATGATCCTAAGAGTAAGGAGCTCAAGGAATATCGATTGATCTTTGATGGTGAGATCCTAACAACATATGTGGCACCGACACTTACGGTTGTATTCCTGTCATTGGCATGGTTATATGAATATAACTTCAATGCAACCAACGAGTGACAAGCTCGACTTAAGTGGCAACTGAAATGAGTTCTCATTTCCACACTCCTATTGCTGCCATTGTTCTCACTATCAATTTTTTTTATATTGCAAAATATCTCTGAAATGTTGCTGGTATGAAGTTTTCCCCTAAAAACTTTTTCTGTGGAAGAAAATGGTGGCATACTGACTTTGTATTAGTCAGTTTTCAGTATACAAACATTCAAATTCCTTTACTATATAAAGCTAGAATACAAAGGTATAGAGTTAAAATCATTTTATATGTAACATATCCAATAATGATTGTGTATTAAATTTTTTTTTGAATTGTATTTATTATATATTAATTACATAAACTATTCGATAAACTATGTTTTGAATGAATTATTATGCCTTAATTAATCATTAATTATTTCAACCAGTGAACAATATAATCAACATAAAGACACCAAAATTTGTTACATAAATTAAATCGATATGCCATTCTGAAATGCTAAACTGATATTATATTCCAAGATTAGAGATTCAACAATGTAGATAATACAATTTATTGTATCTGACCAACCTGTTTAGTAAAATGTCTCCCTCAGATGCTTCTATAGTACACACTTTTGGTATTGGGTAATGGATAATGGGATCCTACATAGGTAAAAAAGGAAGAGTATAATGGCAAACAATAACTAGTATAGTCTTCGAACAAAGGAAAAGGCACACACATAAAAACTCAATGTTCAATAAATGTTAAAATATATATTTCAACTAGTGTTTCATTTAACCCCTAGCATTTCAATTAACCATTATCATTTTCCTTAATTGTTGTTTTCATTAATGCATTGTTAATGGATGTTAGTCCACACATTAGTATTGGACATTGATCAATTTGTGGGACCCATAAACACGTCAGCCAAAAATACAAATACACCGGATGGTTAAGATGTTTCTCTATATCATTGATCATTCTCAATACCTCATGAAATTTGAATGATGGCTACAAAGGTGACAAGTGGAAATGAATGATGCTTCTAGTGTGTCCACATCCACTATTTTATCAGCACACTTTTCCTCTCCTTTATTTTCTAAGTCTGAAAATTAAAATTAGAATGTGGTATTAAAGTCTTAATAGCTCCTAAAACTACCAGAATGTCTACAATCCTATAACATGCCGACTTCTCTTCAATTACAATTGTATCAAGTACAATTAAACATCTTTTGTTTAATACATTTACTTTAACACCAAGGAATTACATTAGATATTCCATGAGTTGCACCGACGATTAAAAAGAACCACCTTAGTTATATGTACCTCTTTAACCATACAAATATTTTTTCCCATTATGTTGAAACACAAACATTAAACTTGACCATATTCCAATAAAAACGTCTTAAATTTACCCACCTTTCAGTGGTTTGCATAACATCATCTAAAGCACCACACATTAGAAAAATGTGAGTGTGATTACACTCACCCTTCAATAATAAATGCCAACAACTGATCAAGCACAAAATATAAAGCCCACTCCGTAAGTTCACTCATATCAGATAAATTATAACATTTCATAATTTATCATTTCTAAATTATGAATATAATTCTTAATATTCCATAAAAATGAGATTAAAATATTATTGAAATTTCTTTTTTATGAATTAAAATATTATATTTTTAATATATATAAATTATTAATGTTTTTCTACTTTATAATTATTTAGAAATAGATCATTTATTTTTTCAGATTCATATTCATATCACATAGTTATGCCAGAGACATTCTATTTGAAGATTAGAGACATTCTATTTGAAGAAGTATACTTAGATTTCTAGCAGATATGACGGGAAAAACTAAAGTTGTTTCACCCATTATGATGTTGACACATGTGGGGAGGGCTTACCTGAGGTTGAATGAGAGAGGGTTGGTGATGGGACTGAGGATCGATGATAGGACTTTTAAGTCTGAGCATAGAATTCACTGCATTTGGTGATATCAACGCATTTAAATTACAGAGTACACGGGCCTTCGACATGGCGAGGGGCCTCAGATGGTGTCTTTGCCCCAATAATGAAAATCTAGAAATTAATTATAAATATTGTGCAAAGTTACACTAATAGTTGCATAATTCTAAACAGTATTATCAAACATTTGATAATGTTCTTCCAATCGTATGAAAGATTTGTACACTTCTTTCTCCTCCTCTGCAATTATTTTCACCTCTGTATGCATCACAGCCTACCGACCTCTGATATAACTCAAACGCAAGATTTTTTTATACTACTACAAAACATAAAAAGCTAGGTAAACTAGAAATAACATATTTGATCATGCAGAATTTAATTTAGCTTCATGTATAAACTAATTTTACCAACCTTTGCAGACTGGCAGAAAGAAGTATCCATGTCCGGTGGATTGGGAAGAGAATCAATTATTTCTATCGTACATGCTAATTCTGAGTCGATTCTGGCAGTGCCCTAAGCGACTGCTCCACCACCGCAGGATCTAGCTGTGTTCCTCCGTTTGTGAGGATATCATCAACTGCCACCATTGTCACAAACAACGAGGGTTTCTAGAGATATTTTACAAGCAAAATAGCTTGGAGAGGTCTTGAATTTGAACCACGACAACTCTGTAGTATATACAATCGACTGGCCATGGAAAAAAATTAATAATTGATGAGAGTAACCACTGAGAAACATGATGGCGTGGCAGAAATAGGTTAATGCCCAAATATCACGGGGTAAACATTTATTGACCTGTTTGTACAACACTACTTTTTTTTTTTTTTTTTTTTTTAACTTTTTTACAATAATATGTAGTAGTTGTCCTTTAATATATAACAATTAATAATATTACACAATATTCATATAAATTATATAATAGTCATAATATTTTTTTAATAAAATTCATAATATTTATATATAAAATATAATTAATATTTAATATATTAAAATAATTTAATATCTTTATATAAATAATTAGATAGAACATGATAGTTTTTCTATTTGTATATATGAAATTTACTAGAACATTTACTAATATAGCACTTATAAACCATTATTAATCATGTAATAGAAAACTATGTATTATCATTGTTTTATCAGTTATAAATTATTATCAAGTTGTTTTCTCAACTTTATTGACTAGCATAGTTGTGGAGAACGAAATTTGTTATATATAATTGATCTCTTTCGTTATAGTTAAGTTTGTTTTATTTTTATTACAAATTAATTTACCAAAGTTATATGGGGACTTTAGGCATCCCTTTTTTATTCAAGCATAATTATTATTATTTTTTTTAGTGGATATTTTAATATTTTATTCCGGACTAAACAAATATGACATGAAATCAGATTGTGAAAATTGAATTTGATTATAATTGCATCAACTCGAAGAAGTTTGCATCTCTTGACGTTAAGAGAATCAACTTGAAAAGTGGCTACAACATAAAGGCAAGGATTCAACTCCTTCAACATCTATTACATTTGGAATCCCATCACAAGTGAGTGGAGGGCAGACCGATCTGAATCTATATCATTGTGTGAGGTTTTTATCTATGTGATCACTTACATTCTTTGTAGAAAGAGATAGCCTCATTGCCCAATCACTATGTCAAAACTATAAGTCCCTTAGTTTTGATCATGTGACATTTCTATTGGTTGGTTGAAGATCCCAATGTGTTAGGGTCATGCCAACAGTGGGTGATTGAGTTTGACACCCATGAGAAAATATGGATGAAACCCATTTATATTTCTAAATAATTTGTCCCCCTCTATCTTGGTGATAGTAATAGAGATTTTATTTTCTTTACATTTATGTCAACAAAACTAAAATCGACAAAAACAATGAACTTCCAAAGCTTATATTGTAATTCTTTTCGTCTATGCTATCAATATATTGACATGTAGTGAAATTATATCAAAATTAAGAATGTAACACCATATTCATACTCATAGAATAAAAGACAAGGGCATAAAGAACTTACAAGTGGTGAAATATTTCAAAGTGAGTTGAGCAATGATAATAAGATACGATGATAGTTTATTTCTTTTGATATTGTACACGAAAAAATCTCATATCATACACATACCCCAACTTCAAAGAGTTTGTTGAATTTACATACCTTACACCCATCATAAAAATATTTGTAGCTTTTAAGATGGTGGCATCTACTCAACTACACTATGATTGTACAAGTAAGACAATCAACCCTTCAAATGGCTTATGTCAAACGAACTGTAAATTAACCGTTGAAACACCAAAATAAATAAGTATTTGAAGGCTCAATTTGAATTAAGGCCCTTTTGCATCACTCTATCAGTTGGAGATGACCTTAGGCCCTTGATCCTAAGATCGGCTTGAGCACAATTCAATCCCGTGATTTGACAAATTCGACGGGATAGACGACCACCAAGTTTAATGGCATATACGGCTCGCGTGGACACCCATCTGTCCACTGTGTCAAGATCTATTGCAACCATACCACACTTACCCTGTTTGACCCCTATTGATACGAATCTTCTCCACCAACAATATTCGCAGAATCGTATACGTAATGGCGTTGCTCTATGCAATCCATAAGCACTTCCAAATGGTTGAATTCATGGCTGAAAGGAAAGGAGAAGGCCGTGTCTGCTTCTTCATTTATGTAACTTCACGGTGAATAATTCCTTATACGAGCTACACATGAAGGCTTGTAAGCATCACATGTGCACTATGTCTGACTGCCTTTTTTGGTTTTTTTGGGTCTCACATGATATATTGTTGAATCGAGCGACTCAAAGAAAGCTACAAAACTCTTTCAAGCCTAAAAATGGTGTAATGGTTGGCCTTATAAGTACCTGCTATTCCACAGCCATATTATTCCATTCAAAACAGAAGTAAGACATATGGTTCACATCTAACCGTTGCTACAATGATCTGCCAAAACATTTTTGTCTCCACATAAAGCAGGGATCCGAAGACCCTGAGTTAAATTCAGGCTGGATTGCTCGAAGATGATATTGTTCAAGAGGTTATAGAGGCACTGCTACTGCGTACTGATAAGGTGGGGGTTGCGTTGTGGCATTCAGATAGTTATAACATGGCACTAAGGAATTTATTCAATCGTGACTGGCAGAAAACAGTGGAGCTCAAACTCAACAGGCGTTCTACGTAGATTAATATATATTTATTTTTGTGAGGTATTTTGATTGTCGTTATTTTTATATTGTCTATATTATAATTTAATATATAATATATTATAATAAAATATAATAGTAAATATAATTTTATTATAATTTAATATACTATTCTATATTAATAATATATAATATCATTTATTATAAAAAACACATTTTAATATATATAATATAAAATTATCATATAAGATCAAAATCGAATAGAATATAACATAAATTATAATTTAATGTTATATATATATATATATATATATATATATATATATATATATATATCAATTTATTTAATATATTAGTTAATTGTTCTCTTAATTCTTTGTTTTTATGTGGTTTATAGACACTCAAAAAAATGTCTACACAATCACGACAAGTTTAATTGAAATTTTGATGATAAAGTTTAGTCAACATGGCGAAGAATGTTAACCATGAACACATAATGTTCAATTGTAGGTATATCTATCAATTTATTTTATGTCTTTTTTAATTTTTATTTTCATTTTTCATGTTAAGGGGGCATCACTCGTGATAAAATGTGAATGTCATACTAGATAAGTCACCACATGAGATAAAAGGTCATTGATAGGTTATCATCCCCATATGGCATGAAGAGTTAAATGGTGGTGGTATATTTGGTTGGCTATTTTATATTTGATTAAGACAACAATGCAATGATGTAGATGTGGGTAAATACATTAAGGCTGCAGAGTTTACCTTATTGCTTTCATTACAGTTGAAGTGAGAACTTAAGATTTTGTAAAGTGTATGTCACATGAATGCACAAGGGGACATCCCTCATGCTATAATGTGAATCCTGGGGTAGAGAACTCATGGGTTGAGCCAAAAGGTGGTCAATTGGTGATCATTTTTAGGTCGCAGGGATTTTTGGTAGGTTTAATGTACACTTGAAAATAAAATATACTCTCAAATCTCCCCCCGAATAAACCTGATTGTCAATCTGCAAGATCAATGGTCAGGAGACTTTGGCTTCATTGGCCACTTGCCTAAAAGCACAATTAGCCCCTTATTTTATTATAATGCATTAATAACTCAATATATTTTGTCTAATCTCACTTATTCTATTTAATCTTTTCCTAAACTCAAACTTCATCTCTCTTACCATTGAAACACTACATACTAGAATACATCATTCTGATCTTGATGATCCATGCTGGCTCACCACTGATCATATTTTTCTACCAATCTTGCTAAATATTATGAGGAAATTTTGAATCGAGTACAATGCCACACCAAATTTAGTGAGTCAATATGTCTACACAAAAAATGCATTACTTTTTAGTGTTGGTATAAAGCCCCATGGCCAATACAACTAGCCTCAACCATGTTTATCGACAATGAAGGGTACAAAACTTAACACCCAACACAAAATAATGACAGAGTCAACATCCACAATGCAAGCATGTTCTCAATATAGCATGTAAACATAGATTTACAACCTATTATTCATCATTATTTTGTGCTCAAATATATAACAAAGTATGCAGCTAAAGCTGAAAATAAATATGAAAACTACCACCATATGCTAACTGGAATATAATATAAATTATATACCAATGTAAAAAATAAATTAATACAAAATATATATAAATATAAATTGTATATATTGATATAATATAAAATAAAGTATAGTATAATATAATATAATTCAAATCTAAAACATAATATAAAATCAAATATAATATACAATATTAAATAAAATATCAAATATAATATAAAATCTACACAACACTTGTTGAGTTTCATGACACATGTTGTAGCCTAAGGGAAGGCAAGCGATGAAATAAAATCTCATAAGAGACACGTTGATGATGATGATGATGATGATGATGATGATGATGATGATGATGATGATGATTGATGAACCATCATTTGGTTGATGCTCTCTTTGTGCATATCTGCATTCTTATTCTATCCATACACAAATTTCCCCAATTTTGATTTACAGAGCACTTGGATGTTTGTGTGAAGGTCATTGACCCATCACTTGGTCTTAGACCTAATTATCAACTTTGAGATCACGTGCCTCATCTAGTCACCCAGTCTGTATGGTTCTTTCTCTATTGACATAAACTAAGATTAAGTTTTCTTTTCATCTCTATGGGGTACACTTTATATATACTGAGGCATCCTATACTATGTTTTCCCTTCGACATAATTTAGGACATGTACACAAGTGAGGCATTTAATAGAGGGGAGTTTGATAGTACGGGTGCATTGGCTAACCATAAAGGTTGTTGCTATAATAAATGTTGAGAAGGTTTCTATTTACTTGAGCTTCTCAAGATATGCTTACCCTTCGACATAATTAGGCCTAATTGAATAGGTTAACCCATCCTCTACATATTTAAACTCAACAATCCATGAGTTTTCTTATCTAATCAATCCATGAGTTTTCATGATCTCCCATTGGCCCCGGGCCCTGCTAAAATTGAGGAGTCAGGATTGCAAGGTTGCTTCTAGTTATCCTTTTCTTTTGTTGACTAAGTAATGGTTGGGATTATTTTATGTTAACTTTGTACACTTAAATCAGGAATTTACTTCATAAATATAAAAAAATATTATTGGATGGGCTACTGAAATTTGACTACATGCAAACATACTATCAAACACACTTGAAACAAATAGTGAATAAGCTCGACTAATTGATGGATGCCATATAATGCAAACACAGATTCAAAATGGAAACCATATGGTTCATATATTCATCATCATTATTGAACCAAATTTATACCCATCTTTGATGGATTACACAATAACTGCTATACCATCACCTGAAGGCTTGACGTCAAAGAATATCAGACCACGTGCTAGTGACAATGTCTATAATTCTTTCCAAAATTCCTTACACCCTTGAGGAAACTTCTAGTTATACATATATAAAGAATACATAAAAATAAATTAAATAGTAATGATTGAAATAAAAATAATATCAAGAAAAACATGGACTAAACTACTCATATATTAAGATATATGTGAATACTGCCCTCACTTTCCTTAAAGATTACAACATAACTCAAATAATGAATCGAACTATAGTAAAAAATAAAATAGTTAATGATATACATATATCTAATATTTGGATAGGTTTATGTCCCATCCATTAAAATATACACTATTAAAATAAAAATAAATTAAAACAAAGTTTCCCTAATAAAACTAATAACACACAATAAAAAGAGCCGTGAAGCAGCTATAGTATCTGCTGTGAGCTATGAAAATATGTTGTCTACAATAATGAATTTTTTACTATCCTTAAGGCATTAGTCTAAGTATTTGTAATGCTTGTTTTGAGGAATTCAAACCCAACCCTCCTTTGCCAATTTAATTGCTGACGAAAAGAAAAAATTTCAATAAGGAGTTGAGTTGAAGTAAATATTTGAATTTTAGTACTTAACAGAAACAAATCCTATTGAAAATGAAATAATGATATTGATAGCCTAATTGTTCACAAGCCTTCATGGGTGATTCTATATTTTTGAATACTCTTGGCTTTAGCCATCAAACTTTATGCATAGATTGTGACTATTGTTTGTTGTAACCATGACACATATCTCTATCTGACTCTTAGCTTATGATTTCCACTTCAACAATATTGCCACCTACCATCTTCTAGTTGGTGGACTATCTGCCATGTGGCTCATTTGTCTTAGCTTGACCTATAGACCCTTTCACTTTACAATGCCATTTGAGAAAATGACACCCAAGCACCTCAATTTAGTACTTGATGCTAAGAGGAATATTTAAATAAGAAAATTGTGAATACAATCATAACTATTTACTTGAGTGGTTGTGTGATAAAGTCATTGTGTGCTAAAGTACATCTCCTTACCTTATTAATATTATAAAAAATACATGAGTATTAAATGTCATTTGGGTAAATGACTACTCGTAGAGATCCTTTGGGTAAATGATTAATTTATACATGAGAAAATATCCAATACAAACTAATATTTAATTAATATTGCTTGTGAAAGCTTTCGATGTAACATTGAATTTATCTTTTTTAAATGAAAAGTGATTTTCAATTAAATAATTACTGTTATGTTGATTGTGGCAATTGGTTCTTATAAATCAAAACACACACACACACACACACACACACACACACACACACACACACACACACACACACACACACACACACACACACACACACACACACACACATATAGTGCCATTATAAAACCTGATACTTGAAATTTTCTCCATGAAAGCCTTTGGGTAAGATCTTCATTGTCAGATCCATCAGTTTATTAAAGTGATTTTGGAAAATTCATTGGGCTTCGTTGTCATGTCTTAAGTATTCTTACTAAAACTATATACAATCATACGATTTACAACTTATACGTAGTTTATTGATATGATTTTGTGGATTAGAGTTGATTTATTGTTGTGATCATGTGTAGTTTGTGATGAGACCACGTGACACTCATCTCGACATTTTAACTATTATGGATATTAGTGGCTACGTTTATCACCTTAAAATCTATGAAGAGTTTTTTTGTGAATTTCATGACTTGACATGAGTGTATCTAAGTGACATAAATATAATACCAAAGTATTAATATTTAAGACCATATAGATATAAATAATAGATACATCATAAACTAACATAATACATTAAATTTATATAGGAAGAAGGATAGTGACCCTTCTAAGGTATGGTTAAAATTGTCCTTAGCTTTTCAATAAATAGATAACTTATAATAGTCTATTATTGTTATTAAAAAAAATGCATAGATTAATCTCCTTTATGAAGAAAAAGTAAGTTGTTAATGAATTTTTCATCATGGTAATTTATTTGTATTTTAAACAAAGTTGTTTTGTGAGATAAAACCATAAAGATGACATATAATAATGCATACACATATGATATCAAACATGGTAGTTAATAAGGTTATAAAATAAAATGATAAAACATTCGCAACATTAGAATTATATATAGTAGAATTAAGAACATAATAAGGAGATCCAAAACAAAAATTACAAAAAAATAGCATAATAATTGAATATTATGACTGAGCCACTTTGAGGGGGCAACCTCCACAACAATGTACTAAGAACATAATTCACATTATATCATAAAAGACTAACCACAACCTATTTTATACACTCTACTTAGCCATGGTTATTCTATAGGTTGATTATACTAAGAAAAATGATAAATACGAGAAGCTAATATGAATATGTGTAAACCATAAGATGGCCACACATATCCCTAGACACATTATAGGTTAAGGGAATAACATGCCCCTCAAATTCAAAACAACATTGTCCTCAACATTCAATTAAACTAGGATGTTTTTGTAGGAATGATTCATCCTTCCATGTTATATATTCGTAATGCAAGTTCTTCCATTTGATCAAATACTGCTTAATGGCTTTGGTCCATAGTTGCTTAGTACACATTTGTAAGATCTCCTAAGGTTATAGAATAAATCTACCTTCTTCATCTAATTCAAGTAAAAAGGTATGAGCGAAAACTCTGCATCCAATTACTTTCTTCAAGTAAGATACATAACATACTAGATGTATGTGAGTGGCTGGGGGTAATTCTAAGTTGTAAGCCACACTACCAATTTTTTTCAAGATATTGTAAGGGCCATAATACTTAGGTGATAGGTTTATCATTTTTATTCTACTTTAGAGACATATTCTTATGTGGTTGCAAATGCTTAAAGACCTAATCACCTATGTCAAAATGGTACTCAATATGATGTTAATCTAATCATTACTTAATTTGATTTTGTGCCATTTCTAAATTCTATCATAAACTACTAACACCTCATGTTAATGATGAACGTGTTGCTCAACAGCTCAAACCCTAGGATGCACTATCAGAATTGAAATGATGGATGGGGGTTGGTAACCATACAATGCCATAAAGGGAGACATCTTGGAAGAAGTGTGAAAATAAGTGCTATACCACCATTTAACAAGTGGTAGTCAATGAAGCCATGTGTCCTATTTGTTAGAAAAAAAACAATGAATATACCGTTTGATACATTTTTTGAATACCTTTGTACATCATATTGAGGATGATAGGATGAGCTATGATCCAACTAGGTACCCAAACATGCAAATAAGTTAGTCCAAAAATTACTAGTAAATATGGGATCTCGATCACTTTTAATGATTTTTGGAGTGCCATGCAATTTTTGAACTATATTGAGAAAAACAAAAGCTACTATATTGGAAATAAATGGATGTGATAAGGAGAAAAAATGAGCATAATTGGTGAGTCGATCCAAAACTACCATGATAACATTTTTATGTATTAATAATAAATGGTTGTGATGAAATCCTGAGTGACCTCCAACTTTGAGGAGAGAATGCTTAAAATGGTATAATGTATCATTATACCTTAATGTGTTCACATTCTGTGTAGATTTTTTAGATTGGTTATAACCCTATAAATATTGTGAATTAAATCCTTGATATCACTATCATTCTTTGATTTTGATCTTCCTCTAGCCAACCTACCTGCCATATGGTAATTACACATAACAATGCCTCAACAGATTCATCCTACTTAGAGAGGGCATCTACCACCACATCTCTTTTCCTTTCTTATACACTATTTCAAAATCATAGCCTAACATTTTAGTCACCCATTTTTGTTATTTTTCAAATGACTGGCATTGTTCCATAAATTGTTTGAGGCTATCATGACCAGTCTTTCTCTAAAAATGACAACTCATCAAAAAAGTCTCTATTGTTTCACGACATGCATAATAGCCATCATCTCTTTCTCATATATTTATTTGAGCCTAATTTTCCCTTTGAGCTTGTGAATTTTAAATGCTAGTGGTTTACCTTATTTCATGAGTACAATCCTCATGTCATATCTTGATGCATCACACTCCACTACCAAAGTTTTTGAAAAGTCAAGAGTAGCTAAAATTGGAGTTGTGCATATAACCATTTTCAAATGTTAAAATGCCTTGGTATTTGAATCGGTCTACTGTACGGAGTCCTTTTTCAGAAAATAGGTGAGTGGGAATACAATGCTACCATAATTTTTGACAAACTTATGATAGTAACCAGTCAGCCCCAAAAATCCATGAAAGTTATTGAGGGTCTTAGGAACCTTTTAGTCCATCATTTCTTGGATTTTATTAGAACCAAATTTCACTCATTTATGTGAAATAATATGACCCATTTAATCTACCTCTTAGACAACAAAATCACATTTGGAAGGTTTAGAATAAAGCTGGTGTTGTGCTAGAACTGAAAGCACCTATTTCACAAGCTTAAAATGGTCTTCCCAATTTTTGTTGTAGATGAGGATATCATAAAAAAAAAACTAATACAAATTTTCTCAAAAATGGCTTAAAAATAATATTCATCAAACTTTTAAATGTAGATGGTGTATTTGTGAGGCCAAAAGGAATGAACATAAACTCATAATGGCCTTTATGGACTCTAAAATTTGTTTTAGGTGTGTCCTTATTACTAATGTGTATATGATGACATCCAAAGTGAAGGTCTAACTTGGTAAAATAAATATCTCCATGAAATTCATCTAGTAAGTCATAAATTATTAGAATATGAAATTTATCTCTGACAGTTTATTTGTTGAGTTATCTATAGTCTGGTCACTTCTTTCAATTATCATCCTTCTTCTGCACAATGATCACTAGGGATGAATATTCACTTTCACTGTATTGAATGATTCCTACCTCCAACATCTCTTATACCATATTTTCAATTTCACTATTTTAGGCATAGGGATTGTTGTAGAGTTTGATATTGGGTGGTGTACTTCCAGGGATAAGTCTGATGGCATGATCATGTGCACAACTTAGAGGAAGTCCTTTTGGCATGTTACCAAAAATTAAAAAATGGTCATCCAACACCTTTTACAAATCAAGATGTGTAGACTCCTTGGTTGGTTGAATCTCCATGGAAAATAAGTGTGCCACAAAACCTTCTACACCTTTGCTGAGAATCTTCATCATCTGGTGGGATCTAACAAGTTGTGGTGAATTAGCCCATAATCTATATAGCTCAAAAGTCCTTCCTTTTGAATGGAACCTCATGAATAATTCCTAGAAATTTAGCTCAATAGTGCCCAAAGTGTTGAGCCAATACACGTCTAAAATAATGTTAGCTCCTCCCATGGGAATAAAAAACATATGAGAATCTAGAAAATAATCTCCCATAGCAAGCTTAATACTATAAAATTTTCTAAAATAGTTGATTATACCACCATCTATAATCATGACCTAAAAATTTAGAGCTAGGTAAAAAAATAATTTAAATGAACAACCAACTTATTATTGATAAAGTTATGCATATACCCAAAGTTAATTAACACAGTCACCTTCTATTTATTCAATAACCCCAACACCTCAAGAGTTTGAGGAATACTAATGCTTGAAAGTGCATGACAAAAAATAGTAGGTTGAGAATCTTAAGATTCATCCTCAAGTTCTTCTAACCCTTCTTCTGAAGCCTCCTCATAATCTTCCTCCTCATTAGAACCATAAGTGTAAAAAAACTTATTTTTATCACATCAATGCCCTTTACTCCATTTGTTATCATAGCCAAAACACAAACCTTTTATATGCTTTTCTCTAATTTCTAACGTTTCAATCTAGTAGGTTGATGAAATGATGATGCTAAAGAGGTGCATTCACGAACATTGGTGAAAGGTCTTTATCTGATCAACTCTTTTTCCTCAACCATGTGTGCCCTTGGTATGGCCTCAAATATAGATCTAGGATTAAATATGTAAACCTCTAATTGGATGCTATCTTTGAAGCCACCCAAAAATAGGTCAGTCAAATTTTCCTTAGTGATGGCTGGCATATGTAAGGAGAGATAATAAAATTGATGAATGTAGTCCTTAACAGTCTTGATCTAGTACAACTTGGCTAGCTGACTGAAGTAGTTTTTAGAGACATTATTTTGATAGTGGAGATAAAACTCCTCAGAAAATACCAACCATGAAAATGGGACAACTTTATTTTCATTTTGAGTATAGAACTAATGATACCAAATAAATGGCTCAGGTTTCAGATATAGAGAGGCCATAACTACTTTTTGAAAACATGGAGTTTGATGTAGATCAAATAAATTTTGAATTTGAGTGAGCCAAGTGAGTGGATCATTACCATCAAACTTAGACAAGTCCACTTTTGGCAACATCAGCTTGGGGCTAAAATGGGTGTTAGTATTGTTTGTAGTAGGAGTACCAAACTAAAGTGGTGGAAGATTATTTTGTAGTGGCTAAACTGATAAATTTACCAATTGCCTAGATATTTGTTATAATTGATCTTTCACTCTATCCAAGTCCACTCTCAAACTTGTAATGTCCCCTTAAACTGTATTAAAATTGTCTTTTTTACCATGCCCTATATTTGTGACTTAAGTTGTTGAACTACCTCTAAAACAGAGGAATCAAAAGTTTTAGATTCCATGTCATCCTTGTGAGGAGTTTTTAGAGTTTCTTTCCCTTTCTCGCATTCTTGATTGTTTAAACTAGCCATGCATAAACTCTAGGAGGGATTTAGAGTCGAAAATAATATACTAGGGTGATGCATCATTGCAATAGTCTCACCAAGATAAATATAACTATTGCTATTGTGCACAAGGCTATAATTTTTTGACTTGAGAAAGTGTACCAATAGAATATACTATTACGATATCTCGCAAAGATGAATTCAATGAATGTTAATTTTGAAAAGGTAAATAAAAATTACAAAATTATTATTTTCTAACCATTTTTTCTTTTTTTGTCAAAAACACCTCATGAATAAAATTATGGTGATAAAAAAATCAAATCCTCCCAGATCACAAGTTATGCTTTTTCAGCCTTCAAGTGATTAGGAAGCTAGATATGAAAAATATGTGTTGAAAAAAATTGGCCAAATTGATTCTCTAATACCACTTGTAAGGAAATTACATAGATGAATCACAATAGTAGAATTATATAAGGCAAAATTAAGAGTAGGATAACTAAATCCAAAACAACAATTAGTAAAAAAAAGTAGAATACTTGAATATCATGATTGAGCCACTTCAAGGGGGAAACCTCCACAAAAATGCAATAAAAATAGAATTGAAAATATATCATAAAATACTAACCACTACCTCCTATATATACTCTACTTAGACATGGTTATTCTATAGGCCACATTTCAGCCACCCATATCTCTAGATGCATTATAAGTTAAGGGCATAATAGTATATCACTTCTAGACATATAATTTAATTAAGCTTTTAGTTACCTCAAGTCTAATTAAATAACTTTAAAACTAATCATACTATAAATGGGAGATGGTTTTGCATACAAGGCAATGTAACTGCAATAAGCTTTTTTAATTTTTTGCATTTCCTTAATTATAAGGTAAAACACCTAAAGACCTTTAACCTACCTTTAAGATGACATATAATAATTCACACACATATGATATAAAAAAGGGAAGGTAAGAATGCTATAAAATAAAATGATGAAACATATCATAACTTATAGACATATAATTTAATTAAACTAGTTATATGTTTAGAAGTGATGTTGTGTTTTTGGTCTGTTTTCCATTCTTCTAGGCCTCAATCATCATTTATAGGCATAGGCTTCCTCTTTCCCATTTCTTGTAGTCTCTTGTAAGTATGACATCTAAATAGATAAGAATTAAAAATTTGACATAGTTTTATTATGATCCACATTGGTGAAAGGGACTCGACACAGTGAAATATGGAGTGAACATAGTTAGCCCTGATCTTACAGTCTTGGCAGGGCCATGGACCAATCCCAAGCAAGCTTGTGCTTCCATAGACTTGTCAGGTCTAATAAAGCCTAGGGATCCCTAGGACCAATCAATGATGAGCTATCAGCCCTAGGCCTTCCAGTCTTGGCAAGGCCTTGGGCCAATCAAAACAAAACTGAGTCTAACCATGTCAGTCATGGAAGGGATGGACCCACTAAAGGAGAACCACATGCCAAATGGATAAGGAGCCTAGGGTGTTAGAGGGCATGATGACAATTTTGGTAGATAGGAGACTAGATGAGAGATTGCCATGTGTCTTAGTGGAAAGAAAAGTAAATGAGGTAGGATCCCAATGGATGACTAAATTTTATTTGGCATGTTGATAGAGCACAAGTGAAACAATCTTAGATGGTCATGTGGACCCCTCATAAAGTGCCAAGTCAGCTATCAATCACCATAGACTCGTGTGTAATATTGGTATTTTATAACCAATATATAAACTGAGTGCTTTTCATGATATAGTAGAATTATTATTTTCCCTTTGTAAATGTGGCATAAAAGATCCAATATGAATGCAATCAAGATTGATGCAATGGATCAAGTCAAGCTAGAGTTCGATATTATGACTCAAGGTGCAAGAATAAAAAAATGTGGGGAGAATGCCAAGTGATATATCAACATGATGATGGGTTCAGGATTGGACGATGAAAAATAAATGAGCTCGGGCAACAATTTTACACACATGGGAAACAAAATCAACATAAAGTTGAACAAAATTTGGAGATAGAAATCAGGGATCAAGTTTGATATGGAACTCAGAGAAGCTATAAAATGGCTAATGAAGACAAGCATGACATATTATAAAATAAAATATATGCCTAGAGAAACTGAAAAGACCCTCAAAATAATGAGCTTGACTTCATTTTCAAAGGTGAACTCAATATTAAAATAGAGATCGATTATGCCTAATGAAATGGAATGAACCTAGATAGATTGATAGGGTCCACATAAACATGAGGCACCCCATGAATCTTAAAGGATCCAGATAGAAAATATAATTAGTTAATCAAAATCCCCAAATACCCAGAATGAACCTAATGATGAAATTAAATAGGTGAAGGTGCTGATTTTTATTAGGAATCAATGCAAAATGAGGACAAATGGTGAAAGATTTGAAACTGAGCTAGGTGTCGATGGCTAGGGACAGTGGTAAGTTACTTTAATGATGGTCTAGAGAAACCTTGGATAAATACATGTGCAAAGTTTATTGACATGTCACAACTATAAATGCAATCTGTAGCTTTCACCAAACTATTTCACTTACCCAATGCATGAATAAAACATCTATAATGTCAATGAAAACAGGGCTTAGATATCCAATGGTTCTTTTAACAATGCAGAGAATGTACCATGTGCCAATTTAGATGAGCCTAAAACTAATTAGACGAATAATTATGATTGGTTTAACTATATTAAACCTACTTAAACAATTCTAAAACCAAACATATTAAAAATTCAAAAAAGTTTCTTCAATGGAAAATGACTCCTATATAATTTAATTGATCGAGGTAGGATGCAATATGTGAATAAATATAAATGCAATATTCACAAGTTTTTATCATTTTAATTGTCTAATTTAAGATGCCATACACAAATAGATACAAAGACATATTTAACATTAACATAAACAATTGTATTTGTAATAATTATAATTCACTTTTCTCTATAAATACTATGACACCTTAATGTATCTCAAATTAGAGACACCCTGAATATTATAATTTCCTCTATGAAAACTACAACTGCAATACTAAAAAGTGTAAATTACATTTAAAAAAAATGAAATTTTATATTTTGATAAAGTATGATTTTGTAAAAATTTAAAAAAAAAAAAAAAAAAAAAAAAAAAAAAAACAAACATTAATTAACGGTTACACCTCAATCAAAAACATGAATGCAAGACAAACTTCAAAATTTGTATTTTATATTTTATATTTTACTTAAAATTTATTGTTACTAAGGAAAATTTAAAAATGCATAAAGCTAGGAAAAGAAAGCAAGAAAAGCTTCTCATGCAAAGGCGTTAAAGAGAATTTTATTGGAATAATAATTACAAAACGGGTCAAAGATTAAGGGCAAAGTAAATTCAATTGGTGAATATTATGTCGCTAGATAACATTCAAATAAGTGGGCAAACCTCAACAAAATAAGGAGAGATGTGCGCGTATAAGCATAACATGAGATTTTATACCCTGAATTCACTGGTTGTTTTAGGAGGCGGCAAGTGGGGGATTTTATTTTAATCCACATGTCTTGTCAAAGAAGCAAGCCACGAATAGCATCGCATGATGAATGTAGTCTCATGAGAGATGGGTTTGCGTGGATGGCAATGTAACTGTAATAATATTTTAGTTTTTTAGCATCTCCTCCATTACAGGGTAAAACACCCAGATACCTTTAACCTGCCTATTATTTGGTTGTAATAATGGCTTTCATCACCTCGCTAGTATGGTATGTAACAGAAATGGTATGATCATATCCTAAGTCATGGATACATCTTTCAATCGATGAATTAGAGCTTGCTCTCCAATTTGAGATATATGTTCTTGTGCTTATATGTCCCTGTGTTTTGGGTTTGGTAATACCAACTGCTGCCATGGTGGGCACTGGAAAAGGTGCCTCCCTGGGTGTTCTTATCAAAGATGCTCTAGACCTTCAAATTGCCTCCCTCTTGGGAGTGCAAAAAATAAATGCGCTCTCAATGTCGATGGAGGTAATATTCTAAATACAATTGCAATTTATGTGCTTTCAATGTGTTAGCATTAATACACATTGACAACAGTTAATTTTTTGTTTTTCCCGGTGCAATAAGACATGGAAACATTAATACACATTGAAAGGTTTGATGGAACGAAGTTATGGCACTAAAATTGAAAAAAATAATGGGGAATAGGGAAATTTCGAGAACATCTTTCTCGGGCTAATCTGCTGTCGGAGTATGTGTTATCCGATGCTGCGGTTGCTCGCAGTTTTATTTCCTACTTTGCTTACGTATTTGGAGTTTGCCATGGAGATGCTTGGCGAATGAAAGTTCATGGCTTGCTGAAATGTTACAACCAGCTCGAATTTCAAACAGTGGCTCTGGTGATGTTGTTGACCCTAGGCATCTCTCGTAGGTGACCGCAGGCCGAACTCTCTGTTTTTACATTTCTTTTTTTTGAGCAATTGTAATTTTGTCTTTCCATATTAGCTAATATTTTGCAGCAAAAAGAGGAGCTCCATGTTAAACATAGCGATGACTATCTTTCACCTACTTTTCTTTGCATTCATCATTGTTGCAAGGTTTGAAAAGGGGCACTCTAAAATATCACGAAGCCTTTAGGATTCGCTCTTACGACACACGTCCTATTTTTGAAGGGGCTGCAATCCGAGAATTCTTCTACCTTTTACCTGTTCCAACCTTCGTACTACTATTGGATGGGAATGGACCCTTTCTCTCTCAGCAGTCTTTTCGATATGCGATATTTACAGAGTGAAATCTTTTGCAAAACTTTCGTCGAGTTTTAATCTTCTAAACAATTAGACAACGAAAGTTTTTTTTTTTTTTTTTTTTTTTTGGGTAAATTTTAATTGAAAGCACGAAAATAGTTTTATCAGGTCACATTGTCAATAAAAAGCCAAAGAAATAATATTTAAAAAAAAAAATATTTTCAAAATTATATTTACCATTTGAAAACATCGAAAGTTGAGTATGCATGTTTTCCAATACAAAATTAATTCCAATAATATCATGTTGGGCAGGTACTAATAAAACAAATAACAATAAACCCTTTGATGTCTATTAAAAACTTAGCAAATGGGTAATGGTTTAGGAACGTGATATTTGTAAATGATCGCTCAACTGCATTTATTATAAACCATAGATAGAATTTCCCATGCATCATTCAAATCAGTTTTGAAAATTGATGGTTCAAAACGGTATTTTAAGATTATGGTTGTATATTACTATATTTTATTATATAAAATAAAATATATTATAGAAGGTACTTTATTTAAAATAAATATTATAATATTAAAAATAAAATAAAATATAAAAGTTTAAATCTATTTAATTTTTCAAATTTATATAACAGATGTGAAAATTTATAACTATGAATAAATTTTAATTTGATAAGTATAGTTAATTTGAAATTTGAGACCTAATTTGAATTAGAAAAAACTTATATAAAATAAAAATTTAAAAATAAACATTCCATAAAAAACAAAATATATAAATTAATGTTAATAAAAAAGTTTGTTTTAAAAAATATTCAAAAAGATATAATATATAAATTAATGCTAATAATTGTTAATAAATTTCTAAACTTATCAAACAATAGTTATTTACAAAAACAACCAAAGTCATTGAAAATGTAATTAATATAAAAAATAAAATTATAGAAAACAAAAAATTACTAAAACATTTATAAAAATGCAAATTACATACTTCACTATGATGATTATCCAACATCAGGAATAAAGGCATTCTTTAATTCTAACTAATAGTTATAGTATTAACAACATAATTCTGTAATTGTATCAAAGACTATAAAAATATAATAATGATTCTTTATACGATTACAATTTCTTTTGCAGATCTTCTCCAGTCCATCCCAAGAATTTGAAAGCAAAACTATCATAGAGATAAATTTGAGCCCCTTAATAGTTCCATTTGTTGGTGTTAAGCCACACTCGGACCGAAGATGGACTGGTCCAAGAGGGACCAGTAGCTCAGTGGTAGAGCACTCTAGCAGCGTATGGATGGTCCTAGGTTCGAGTCCTAGCTGGTCCATGAACCAACATGGTATCAGAGCCAGGTTCAGGCTAGGAGCCCCAAGCACACGAGAGGTGTGGCTTAAGGGGGGGGTGTTGGTGTTAAGCCACACTCGAACCGAAGATGGACTGGTCCAAGAGGGACCAGTAGCTCAGTGGTAGAGCACTCCAGCAGCATTGGATGGTCCTAGGTTCGAGTCCTAGCTGGTCCATGAACCAACATGGTATCAGAGCCAGGTTCAGGCTAGGAGCCCCAAGCACATGAGAGGTGTGGCTTAAGGGGGGGTGTTGGTGTTAAGCCACACTTGGACCGAAGATGGATTGGTCCAAGAGGGACCAGTAGCTCAGTGGTAGAGCACTCCAGCAGCGTATGGATGGTCCTAGGTTCGAGTCCTAGCTGGTCCATGAACCAACATGGTATCAGAGCCAGGTTCAGGCTAGGAGCCCCAAGCACACAAGAGGTGTGGCTTAAGGGGGGGTGTTGGTGTTAAGCCACACTCGGACCGAAGATGGACTGGTCCAAGAGGGACCAGTAGCTCAGTGGTAGAGCACTCCAGCAGCGTTGGATGGTCCTAGGTTCGAGTCCTAGCTGGTCCATGAACCAACACCATTTGCAAACCCTTTAAAATCTCGGTAGGTGATGAAAACCTCAAAAAATATATTGTAAGATAATACAATGCATTAGCATAGAAATTGTATAGAAACACCATTCAAAATGCCAATGATTGAAGCTTTTTGATGTCACATTTCCTGGTCTCTCATTGGCATGTCCATATACTTCACTAGGCTTTTGATGAAAGCACATGGTAAACCTATTAATGTGGTGTGATGAATATAATATATAGTTATTTATGTGATTTTTATAATGTATTTTATGTGACAATGATTATAATATATTAGATTTTTATAACAAAAAGGTAAAAAAAAAATTATAAAATAAAAGTTTTAAAAAGTTGATATTTACAAACTTTTAAATATTGGTAAAAATAATAATAAAATTTCTCATATTTGAATGCACATGTTTAAATGTAATTTTAATTTATAGTTTTAGTATAATAAATTTTAACAATTATGATATATAATTATAAAATAACATGTAATTTAATATATGTTGAATTTTTAACAATATATTCCAGCGCCAAAGATTCGTATTCTGGTATTGGAGATTCACATATAAGGCCATTGCGATTTGTCGGAGATGCCATTTTGATGTGCCCATGATTTTAGAATGGTAAATTCTCGATAAGGTCGTTTTGTTTGTGACGTAAAGTGGAAGGGCAGTTTGAATTAATGAAGAGGTATGGGTGGTTTATATGTGACATGGATTTAAAGGATAGAATTGTCCGCAAAGATATCCGCTTGCATTGTTTGAACAATAATGCACTGTTTGCAGTAAATTTTGTCTCCTTGCGTACTGTCATCTATATTAAGAATACATTTGCTTGTCATAATATGATGGTTTTTGGAATGATGTGTCTTCTTGTGATGAACACTGTCCCAGTGGTGTAGCGGTGGATGATCAGCTTGGATTACTATTTCTTGTTTGTAGCATGAAGACACGGCTCGAACTTGTGTTGGTTTGGTTCTTTGTCGAATAGTCAAAATACAATATAACAGTTAATGTGTTTGTAATTCTTGAATTGAACACCTCATAGAAATCTACAAAACTCTTTCAGGGGTGAAATGACATAGTGGCTGGCTTTATCACAAAATTCCATAAAACAACGTTAGGAGGATGCTGGAAAATGTTGAGGAGTTTGAATTTATACATGCCAGTTACTTTTGCTTAAATGCCTCCGATGCCTTTTCAGAGAACCCATTTTGTGCATACCCTGCAACCTTGGCATTCCAAGAGATGACATCTACTCGACAAATTTCATGCAAAAGCCTTAAAACCTCCTCAGAGAAACCATTTTTTTCTGCATATCCTGAAACCATAGAATTCTATGAAACAACTTCTGCAAATTGCATTTGCTTAAATGGATCATGTGCCTTTTTAGAGAACCCACACCCCTGAAAGTAAAAAAAACACAGAGCACCTCTGTAACAACCTATTATAGTAGTAGAAAAGAGGAATACTATTATAGTAGTTTAAAATACCATATGGTTCAACGAAATTTCATTAGAAGTAATAAACTAAACTAAATTAAATATTGCACAGTAAATAGCCTCTTAAAAGAAATAAAATTAAACCTGCACAATAGTTGAAGGCCCAGGAGTTATGTTGATGAGTATTTTGATTCCTTCATGGACCTGCCATACAGACCAAAAAAATCAACATTTTTAACGATCTTTTCAAACTCTTGCTGGAAACCTTGATACACTTGGACATTCATTCTTCTTTGCTGTCAAATATCGAGCACCATCAAGAAATTCAAAATGAAAATTTAAGATTTATGTCTGCAATATGAATCGGGAAATCGCATTTGCAATGTACGGAACAAACACTAAACAAATTTCAAATACTATTGTATCTCGAACATCCGCTCAAAGGAAAAGTATGAACACTTTTGAAATAGCTACAATTAAAAAGAAGACGATCAATACCTCTTCCTAAATCTTAGAGAAAATAATACATTAGCAATTCGTTACCAGTCCCAAATCTAGTAATGACTTTTGTAGCATATTTTTGAGATTTGTTATCATTCCTCCATGTTGTGTGTGGTAATAAAAAATAGCATGCAATGGAATTTGCTTGGTAATAAAAAAAAATCAATGGAGTAAAATTTACTATGGTCATATAATATAATATTATGTAATTATAATATTACACATTGCAATAAATTATATTTATGAATATAAAATATTATTATATTATATTTAATGTATTATAATATTATAAAATAGTATATTAAATATTATATATTTAATATAATAATAAATTGTTATTGTTAGTATTTTTATGAGACATTTTTAATTTAATAATTAGTTGTTCACAATTACATGTTACATCAAAAGGGATGTAATTTTTTATTTTGGTAAAGTGGGGTTTTGCTATTGTCAAGAGTCAACAAGGACAACATGAGGCTGTTTTGATTGTCAGAAGGCTGCAATAAAATCAATAATGCAATATCATTGTTATGGCTTAACAAGACATTGAGGTTACAAAGTCTATATTGTATCTTATGTTCATTTATGTTTCCAATATATTGATGTCTATAAAAATTACATCATGGTTAAAAACATACATAAACACCATACTCATAATTGTGAAATAAAGGGCAAGGCCATACAGAACTTGTAGGGGGTAAAATATTTCAGAGTGAGTTGGACGATTGTTAGAGTATATATTTCATGTACTTCTCATCTTTACTAGTGTATTAGCTAGATATTTCATCATTTTGTGATTTTGTCCTATATGAAGATTTATCTCAAATTAGTTAGTTGGACTAGTTCTATGTTTTTCCTTATCTACTTACGCAAGGGATTTTCTTTGTACCAGCATATCTTATTTATGAATAATACTTGCATTTTTTTAACAATCAATTGTCTACAACTTCAGTGTGTAATTTTTTTGATGTTACACTTTTAAATCTTGAGTTGGAATGTTTGTTCACCATTCCTAACATGGTACTAGAGCTTTGAGGTGTTGCTCCCATCCACATTGGTTCATTTTATTTTAGAAATTTACCTTGCCACTACTGCTATTTCCTTTATCATATTTCCTCGACCTTTTTTCCCCTTTTACATATATGACACTTTTATTATGTGTGGTGTTTCTTATTGGAGGGAAGGCAGAGGATATCTTGGTGTCATCTTTCAATAATTTTTAAAGTTTTTAATTTTTCATTGGGATTTTATGTCCATACATTGGCATTGGGAGAGGGGTTGAAGATCTAAGCATTGCATTGGACGGAAGGAGGCATTGGCTAAATAAGGAATTAAAGATATTTGAAATCATTTTATTCTACCTTTCCACATTAGAGTGCATATTACATCATGATTCAAATCTACACTCTCAACTAGGCATTGGAATCTGTAGGTTGACATCCCTATTAGTTTGGCATTAGAAATCTTATTTTAGCATTGGAAGGAGGTATGTGGAAGGGAAGTGTTGATTTATATTGAAAAGGCATTATAACCTATTGAAGATCTGTCACTGTAAAAAGGCATCTTAATTTGAGCTAGGCATGTTGGAATAAAATACATTTTTTTAACTTTGGCTTCATTTTTTAATTTAAATGAAAAATGCTCTATTATATTTTTTAGGTGCTTCTTTTATTTTATTTTAGTTCTATGTATTTGATATCTAAGGAGAGAGGCATTGAATACTTAAGAGTGGCATTAGATCCATAGGGAGGAGGCATTGGAGCAAGAGTGGTATTTTTTCTCTATTCTACATTAAAATTTACTACAACCTATGTTCTGACTTGATGAGTGATCTAGTTTGGCATTTTATGCATACAACCTTCACTAGAAGTATAATCATGAGGTGGCATTATAAAGTTTTTTTTTACATCTTGGACTAAGGTGCCATACTACTTTTTTTATCTTGTGCTGAAAATTATCATTTTTATATTGCCATGGAAATTTAAGGCATCTATTTTTTTTACTTAGACAACACCTCCCTCTACTATGGTGATAAAAAAACATCATTTCTCCTTATTTTATCTTCTTAAACACAACTATTAATTCATTATTTTATTTCCAAGCTGTAATTCTTGCCTCAAGATGAAGCAAACTTCACTTGCATGCATACCAAGGTAACCATATAGATTACTTTTCACTTTGGTTAGTGTTTATAAGTTTGTGGTTCAATTTTAGTTCCAACGAGTGGTCAGATGACTATATTCTTTTCATATTTGGTCAAAAAAATTTATTTGTAGTGTTTTTTAAAAATGTTTTGACCCATTTTATAGGAAATCATAATGCCTATAAATTTTGAATTGTAACTCAAATTTGAGATCTTTTTTTTTTCAAAAGTACATGGTTTTTGATTCTTTACCCATTGGTGTCATTAATTTTTGAAAACACACTACTTTTATAGAGTGCCAAATTGAGGGGGTCCTTTATATAATCTTTTGGGGCATTGTCTTGGTGCTGATTTTGTGTACCCTTTTACATTCTCTATTTTCTTTTGGTGATTCATTAACATGGCTTATATTTCTAGTATTGACCATTGTGAGCCTTTGACTACACATAATTACCATTCATGGAGACCTCGAATGGAAATAGTCATCAAACACAAAGGACTATGATCTCTAATGAATGAAACTCAACCTCAATTTACACATGAATATAAAAAATTTAAGCACCAATGTAAGTTTGAAGAGTGTATGGGTTTGATTGTGGGTTATGTGAGTTATAATGTTTTATTTCATTTGGATGGGTGTAATTCTCTATTCAAAAAATGGGTTAAGCTAAAGGGTTTGTTTGGAAAATTAGATCACTTAAGAGCCATATAACATGAAGTAAAGCTAATTTCACTCAATTTGGTGACTTTGCCTCTATTGTAGACTACCTCACTAAGTTTAATCATTTGTTGGCATAGTTGAATGGGAGTGCATGAGATAAGAATGATGAAGAGTGTGTGTAATTAATTTTGTTTAAGTTGAGTGGCCTATTCTAAATATTTGCTTCTACCTGTTTCTATAGTATGAATGTCTTAGGTGTTGCACTCAAAATGCCAGATCTAGAGTTTTTTTTGAGAGACTTATTAGGGAGGAATCTAAATTTTATCACTTTGAGTCTTCCACCTCTCAAAAATAATTAGTCCCATCACATCTTAAGAACAAATGAAAAACTAAGAGTAATACGAAGAATACTTCTCCTCCATCTCTAAATGTACCTAATCCCAACACTAACACATCCAAACCCAAAACATCTTTCAAAACCAAGAATAAGTTGAACCTATCTTACTCCTATTATGGGTGAAGTGGTCATAAGGTGTCTAGGTGTCTCAAGAGAATGTAAGACTTAGAGGATGTCATTAGGAAACATAATATTTATATCTCCACTCTTCCATCTCATAATCATGGGAAACAAATTAATGTTGTTAGGAGATTATAGTCACCTATTTTAGATAGTTGGGTTTTATATTTTGGTGATTCACACCATATGACTTCTTCCAATGAGTCCTTTATATCTCTTGGTTTGAGTTATACTTCCAACATTGAGGTTGGATATTCTTCTTTCATTTTTGTTAAGAGGAAGTGTGACATATAACTAGATGGTGGACGCATCAATGATGTATTATATGTTCCAGATATCACCACCAATCTATTTTTATTTTATCATATTTGCCATTCTGATTAAGAAAAGATAATGACTTTCACATCACAGAGTGCTGAAGTTCAAGCTTTGTTAGAGCTACACACACTTATTTCATAAGGTGTTGCTAATCATAGTTACTGACACTATTATTTTGAATATTTTTATGATAATAATCCTATCAAGATGTGTTTAGTTTCTCATGAAAATTATGAGATTCAACTTTGGCATGAGAGATTTAGACATCTAAACTACATATATTTGAAATAATTGAGTACTCACAATATGGTAGAGGGTCTTCCTACAATTTCATGTCTTCATGGAGTTTACTCTGGTTGTGCATTGGGTAAATAAAACTAATAGCTATTTCCTAAGGGTATGTCCATGAGAGATTTTTCACCACTTGAGCATGTGCATAGTGATTTGATGGTATTTCCTACTCCTTTAAATGGAGAAAAGTGTGAATTTACCTTTAATGATAATTTCTTGAGGTGAATTGGGTTTATATCCTCAAGTACAAGAGTGATGTCTTTGATCACATCAAAGTCTTTAAGGCTTTGGTCAAGAAATAGTCTTCAAGATGCATCAAGAAGCTTCATACAGATAATGGGGGGAGTACTTTAGTCAAGAGTTCTCTAAGTTTTTAGTAGCAAATGGTATTGTTCTCCAACTTTTGGTTACTCATACTCCATATCAGAATGGCTTAAGAAAATGTAAGAACTAAACTTTGAAGGAAATGGATGACTGAATCATGCATTCATGGGATTTACCTCCTATCTATTATGCATGCATAATTAATTATGTGAAATACATTAAAAACCACACACCACATCGAACACTTGAGTATATGACTCTTGAGGAGGCTTGGTTTGGAACCGAGCCTAATGTCTCATTTTTTGAGTGTTTGGGAGCTTTGCTTGGGTGTTTGTAGCAAAGAAAAAAAGGAAAGTATTGGATAATAAGATAAAACCTTTAATTTTTGTAGGGTATTGTGAGGACCTGAGAGCTTATCATCTTTTAGATCATAATACTCATGATGTTCATTTTTGAACACATGTATAGTTTGATGAGCATTTCACATCTCATGCCTTTTCATATTCTTCCATGTCTTCTTCTTCTACTTTTGATGATTCACCTCCTATTGATGATTAATTCTTTGAGTAGCTAGTTCAAGAGATTCCTGAGGAGGTTATAGAGGATGAGTATCATATTCACATTGATTTTGCCACTATGCCTAGGTGGGCTCATATTACAGTTTCTAAGGAAACACCTTTCATGCATGATCTTCCACCTAATCAACATCATCATGTCTATTATATGGGTACTAGATTATTTTTCTAGGCATTCATTGGGGATCCACAATATTTTTCATAGGCTCATGGGGTATGTGCATGGACTTAAGAGATAATTCCATGGATACACCCAATAATACGTACACATTATAAAATAACTTAGACATAATTTTTATATAATACATACACATTATGACTTAGAATACTCAAGACATAATGCATACACATTATAACAATAGTGTGTATACATTACCTTCAACTATAAAATTGTCTATGTATTATAGTAATGCGTACACATTCTTATAAGTAAATGTAACACGTATGCATTACGTGAATTATAAAATAAAAAAATAACTTCTCATTTCTACTCTATGCTTTGTGTTTGCATTTGGCTACTTAACATTCACATTTTGCTCTTTATCTCTTCTTTTTACCCTCCAGCTCATGTTGTGCCTTCTATCTCATGTGAAAATCATTGTTTTTTCTCCCACATTCATGATATCGATGATGCCAGTATGAAGAAGAGGTAAATTTTGTAGATTAAATCAATTTTTTTAAAAAATTATGAATGTTTTGCATAGTTTGATTTATAATTTTTCTTCAATAATTTGGGATACTATTCCTAACCCTTTTCCTACTTCTCTTCCTAACCCTCTGCCTAACCCTTATAACCCTCCACCTAACCCTCCTAACCCTCTAACATAACCCTCCTATAGTTCTACTAGATCCCCCAAGCAATCTAAGGATATAGATGTTCACATAGTGGAGAACAAAATTAAAATTGAGTAGATAATTAGGAGAATAAGGGACCCCACTTCCTCGAACACCCACTACACCTATTTGACAAATACCTTAGAGTTAGCATTATATCAAATTGACTCGATAATGAGTCAAATTGATAGATGGTCATATAGGGATAGTTTTAGGGCTTACTATGTTGACAAATTATCAACATATGAGGTGAATAAGAAATAAATAATAAAATATAAATATGTTCCTTATTTATCAACTCAGCCATCAATGCCCCATTTTTTTTAACGACCAAATGTTTCTCAATCCACCAATGCCAACACAATTTGATTAAAGATAATTTTTGAGAGTGATGGTGGATGGTGTTTGACTATCCACCTTGTAATAACCATGATCTCCCTTTTTAATTTTTAAGAAAACTCTATTGTGATTTTGTCTTCAATGAAATTCCAAACTACTTTAACTATGTTGAGTTTTAGGGCTGAGGGAAAGGCTTTGTACGGGATCAAGTAGGTGCATGTCATGTACCTAATCAACCTACAAGGATCCTTACCCAAAATCCAATTCATCTAGATATTCCCTCTATGGTGAAGGAGGATGTGGAGATAGACACTTTGCATGCACTTAATGTGCTTACTAATACACTCATTCATCATATGAGTGTAATTTTAGAGGCAAATGCTCAAGATACTCTAACTAGTGGCTATACTTGACCCCACCCATGTAGATGTTATGGTGCTATATGCACTGGACCTTCAGATGATGATGGTGGTGCTTTAGGGGGCTTGAAAGATATAGCCTTAACTAATGAGTTTTTGGCACACATGTTTGGTTTGGATATGCTGGGAGTCTCTACACACATGCAAGTATCTTTTATATAAATTTTATGTTAAATTTTTAGGCTATATTTGCAAATTAAAAAGGTAAAAATTAATTTACACATTTGAATTAAATAATATCTATGTATTTTTTGTGTTTTAGTAGGAGATGTTACCTTCTAAATAACAACTAGGTACTGGGCCAACTGCTATTACATCTATCCATGTCAGTATGACACCATATACATTTATAGATGTAAAATTTCAAGCAAATCTTATATACTCTAGATGTATATTCATACACTTTAATTGCATCATTGGTAGATTTTGTGTAAGAAAATATAAAATTCCTAATATAATTTTGTTGGAATTTTTATTATTTGATGCATTAACATGGATTGGCATAGTGTTAGAAACTCATCCTCCATCTCAAATTTTTTGCTTTCATTTCAAATATAAAACTATGTTTTCAATAACCAGAATAACAAGTTGAACATTTGATTGATATCTCATTATATGTAGTTCCCATAACGAATCAATCCCAATTAGTAGGATTACACACACACACACACACACACACACACACACACACACACACACACACACACACACACACACACACACACACACACACATGATAAAATTTATTTGGTATAATATATTTTTATCAATTTCCCAATTGAGAATACCATGTCCTCATCAATATGCACACCACTCCTTTCATTTAAATACTAGTCTCATAGCCATCCACTTGATTCCTTGTTATCCTAATCACATATAGTAGTTTAATCTCTATGATCAATATCCAAAAAGGTCATATCTAGCAGTTCAATTCCCATAAATTCCAATCGAGAGTAACAATTTCATCTCTATCTATGGATTTATAAATTTAAATGGCATAACCTCTTGATCCCATTGTACCTAGTCAATTCTAATTTCTAATTATACTCTATTAGTAGATCTATATAGAGTAGGCTATTATATCCCATTGGTTTGTTTGGAGAGCATTGACTATAAACTATATTTATATGGCATAGGCCTTACGACCATATACAACTAGGGGATCTCACCTCCATATAGATATATGGGGTTGAATAGTTTGTTATTGCCACCTAATTAGTGGGCCCAAAGAGCTACTATATTTATGTGGGAGAGAGGGCATATATATATACACTTTTATCACTCAAGTGGCATTCCAACTCTATAAGACTATAACACCTTTCATAAGGAAAGGCCCCCTAAAATGAATATTGAGTGTCAATAAGACTGTAACACCCTTTGTTGACCTCAACCTACTTGCACTGTATACATATAGACCTTCCCTTGTAAAAATTGAGGGCAATGTAAGATATATAGTCAACATAATGTCACCTATAGGGAAACTAAAATCATTTACTTATAAAAAAGACTATCCACTCACTTTTATCTCTACAATATTCAATTCTATTTTCTATATGTTTCTTTAGATTTTTATGAGACCTATTTTATAAGGTTCTAGACACTCTTAAAAGGCTCAAGTATAAATGTTTCACATAAAATCAACCTATCACTCTAGGTGTCTTAACCTAATTAAAACTCAGTTTATAAACTTCTCAACAAAACACCTATACATGTTACTTATTACAATGACTGTTTCTAAGGGATTTTTTATCACACTAATACTCAGTTGGACTACAAATTAATGGACAAAGTATTCAAGGTGTTAACATGACAAAAAATTTAAAATAAATAAATTTAGACACCATAGATCATAAGACTATCCTCAACTATACCAAGTCACTACCTTAAGACAATTAGGGCAAATGACCTTAATCAGGTCAAAATTTGAAATACATCTCAACAAAGCTATACAAGCATTCAAACTAGTTTACATAGGTGCATTAAGGATGTTTCAACACCTAACTTGAATTCAATGACTCAATTTCAAAAAATTCACTCAAGAATCCTCCCTAATTGTCTTGTCATTCTCCCTCATGAAACTAACATTTCTTTTATTCAATGTGGTGTTACAAGTCACATGTTGCACATATCCACTTATCACATTCATGTTTCCTATAATCTCATTATATTTTTTCACATCTTATGCAAGACTCAATTTTTTAGCAAATTGTTTAATAAATGAATTGACCAAGTTATTAATTATTAGGTTGCTTATTTAGCCAATGACTAGGGTGGACATTCTTTCATCAATGAAAGTTGAGACAGACTCAAGCATTGCTACTATAATGTAATATGCATAGGCACTCACCAAGGTATATATATTCACCTTTAATTTTGAATTATAATTTAGTACTTTTTTTTTAATAATTTTACTATATACTTTGGAAAATATAAGTTATATGCATGAATGTATTGTGTATGCAAAGCTATCATATGACATTTGATAATCTGATTTAGATGAATATTGTGATATCTCTTCAAGTTTCTTCATCATTTGACATGCTTGTTTGTGCATCTTAACTTGGCATTAACCTAGTCAAACATCAATGGAAAGTTGAGAAGGACCATGAGATTTTGGTAAGTGCATGTTTAAATGATTTTTTATTATAGTTTAAAATGAGTTTATTAACTTGGTTTCATGTATACTTGTTAATTTTATAATATTTTTGTATTTGAATAGGTTCAGATACAAGTGATCTTTGAGTATAGTACCCATAGTATAACCTTGGAACAATCCAAGGTATTCGGGATATCTCCATTTACATGTAGGGCATCCTAGGGAGAGTCTTCTTCGAAGAATGTAAAGAGAGGCAGACTATTTGATGGTTAGGATGTTGTAGATGATGTAATTTTTTATATTCCTATATGGAAATGTATGCATTTTTGGCATTGTACACAAGTATATGATGTATTCACCCGACATTAGATACTATTTTGTTAGACATGATGTAATTTTTTGTATGCCTATATGTTAGTGCATGTATTATTGACATTTTATGCCTATATATGCCATTATTATTTTGTATATTAATATTTAATAAAACCAACGAATTAAATCTTGTTTGAATCACTTGTGTTTAAGGTATTATGAATTATTGGTTATGAAGTATTCTTAAGGACTATAAATGTTATGAGATTGAGAATAACTTGTTAGGATAATGTTGTAAATCAGGCCATTATAAGAAATAAATAATATCATTGATTGCATTTGAATTATGTTTATATGTTGATGTATAGTTATGGAGGATAAGTCTAAAAAAACATCATTAGCTGGTTCTAAACCTAACTGATCACATTCACTTGTTATGGTTTTATTTGAATCTTCTTTCATGAGCTAGCTCCTCTTTTGAATATTCTAGCTTAATTTAGCTTCTTATATGTCATAATTATTTATTTTACTCTTATTATCACCTCCTTGATGGAATTTACCTCTATCCATACATTCACAACTCACCCTCTACCTCATTCCATTGATCTCATTCATAAACTTCCTCCCAATCTCTTTCTAGTTTCTTACTAGGCACCTTCTTTGGGTCTCAAGGACCAAATCTTGGTCTATGTTTAAAGAGCTCAACGTGTTTTCACACATGGTCTTAGATGATCATAACATACTTGGTATAACCCCCTTCAAGTAATCAAACAATCTTTGACTCTCATTCCACACCTTATGGACACAGTGTTCTCTCAAGGCTTATATTCTTTTTATACTATATTTTACCTTGTACACAAAATTTATGATTGCTCAAGATATTATAATGGAATATATATGTAAACTATATCCTTTTCCATGTCTATGTAAAATTTCATATCCAAACTCCACCTTTAACTATCACTTCCTTCATTATCCTACCCTCATTTAGGCCTAATTAGCCCTATCTCAAATCCTCAGTCCTAGAATTTATACACAGTCATACAATCTTAGGTTAAAACATTTTGATTTAACTTGTAAATGTATAGGGTAGAAATATTACAATGTTTCATTAAATTCCCATGGTTAAATCTCTTGAAAATGCCCAAATCCTAATATCATATGCAAAAGTTTCATTAAATTCCCTATATATAGGTTCATTCTTGGAGGGTATGACTATAGGTGTTATTTGGAAAACTCTCCTAGCATGCTTGAATTTTATATACCCACCTCTCACCTTGGAAACCACCATCCTACCATGGAATTAATTAAGATGACCCAATTTCCTATTTATGCACACTAACCTGAAGGATGGACTATAAGTGGAAGCTTTTAACTATGAATAAAGCAGTAGATGTTCAGGAACATTTTCAAATGACCCAAGACCCCATTGATCTGAAATTCTCATGAAACCACAATGAAACACCATCATTAGCAAGGAAACCTTCATTTAATCCTTGTTGATAATATCAACCCTTCCAAAACCAACTATCTTTCCTTTAGATGATAGAGTCCCCATTAGGTGTTTAATTGATCCTTGGTTGTATTAAAGTGATGTCCAGACTAGGATCATTCTTTAGGGTGTTTGGAAATCTTTGAAAACCTACAAAATGTCTTTGATTCTTCTATAACATTATGGTATCTTTGACAACTTGAATAAGCTACTAAAATTGTCCACACCCTTTGAAAACACCTCAAAGTATTGATATGCCTTCTTGACTATAGATCCATTTTGAAGCTTTCTATATGTCTCCATTAGCTGGAAAACCAATCCTCTTATTGGTTTTCTAAGAAGCATTTGTCTCACTGTATTTACCATACAACCCTTTCACTTGTTTTCCACTAGGAAATTCACTTAGGTGACCTCATTACAATTTATTTAACCCCTTTCAAGTTATCAAACTCACTCCAACATTCCATTTCACATCCAAGGCTCATCTTAGATTTTTAAGGCTTGTAGCCCCTTTTTTTGACATTTCTCCTTGTTTTGACTAGTCTATGAACCCTATTAAAAATATGAGACCAGTTATTGATTTTTGATCTTTGAAACACTTTGATAAGCTTCAAACAAAAATTTAAAATTTCTTAAAACCCAATTTCAATGGCACTAGCTTCTAGCCATGCGTATATGGTTCACTTGGACTATTAGGCCTATTAAACCTTTTTGCCTTCTTAATCGCATTAAACTAGTAAAATGGAACTACCAACACATATGAAAGTGTGGATAACATCCAAGAATAGGTTCTTGACCTACCATCTAGCCTAGTTGACAAATCCACCACTCATTTTGGGCTCAAGAATGTCCTTCCCAATACAAGAAAGATGTTTATTTCTAGCCTAACTTCAGGGATGCATAAAACCAAAACTGTAAGTCATATGGAGGAACTATGAGATCCCTCCCATGAATGGGAAATAATTCTAGTTTCACCTTTAATATATTATGAATCACATCTAATAGTAATCTATAGAAGAAGTTGTAGTAACGGGTCTTAAAATGCAACTTTTTGGTAGTGAAGAGCCAACTTGTTGACCTCCAACTACCGTTTTTACCTCCATGACTGGAAGGTACAAATAAAAAACTTATAAAACATATATATAGGAAAATTACACATGATATAATGACCATGAAATTCAATTCCACATGCAAGTGCATTTTCATTACTATTCTAGAACATGAAAACACTGAAAACAAATGTTGTCAAAGTTGAATCTATAGTCCAAGAACTCAATTTTTGGTGCTTTCTAGCTAAAAATTTGCACTACCAACATGTCTAGAGGGGAGGATAAAATATAGGACTAGGTTTTTTTCCTCTCATCTATCCTGATCGACAAACTCACCACCCATTCTGGGCTCAAGAATGCCCTTCCTAATATAAGAAAAATGTTGATTTTTACCCTAACTTCAAGCATGCATAGAACCAAAAATGTAAGTCTTATGGTGGAACCATAAGATCCCTCCTATATATTTTAAATACATCTAAATTCACCCTAAATATAGTATTAATCACCTCTAAGAGCAATCCATGCCAAAATTTGTAGTAATGGGTCCTGAATTGTAACTTTTTGGTAGTGCAAAGACAACTTGTCCACCTCCAACTACCAATTTTTCCTCTAGGACTGTCAAGTGTAAATCCACAATTTTGAGAACATATATATAGGAAAATTACATGTATTCCAATCATTGTGACATGAAATTCCACCTGACAGTGTATTTTCACAACTATTCTAGAGCATGAAAACACTAACAAAAAATGTTGTCAATGTTAAAGCTATGGTCTAAGAAATCAAATTTTGGTGCTTGTTGGCTGAAAAATGACATTTTAAACATGTCTTAAGGGGTGGATAACATCTAGGACCAGTTTCTTGGCCTCCCATCTGGCTTAGTCGACAAACCCACCACCTATTTTGGGCTCAAGAATGCCTTTCCCAATATAAGAAAAATGTTGATTTTTAGCCTAAGTTCAGGTATGTATAAAACCAAGACTTTAATTCCTATGGAGGAACTATAATATCCCTCCTATGTATGGTAAATCCCTCAAATTTCACTCTGAATCTAGTTTGAATCACCTTTAAGAGTAATATATGGTAGAAGTTATAGTAATGGATCCTAAAATGTAACTTTTTGGCAATGAAAAGACAACTTGTTGACCTCCAACTATAAATTTTACCTCCAAGATTGACAAGGGTAAATCCACCACATTGAACACACATATATATATATGCAAATTATACATGGTCCAATGAATATGACATTCAATTTCACCTACAGGTGCATTTTCACTATTGTTCCAGAGTAAAGAAACAATGAGAACAAATGTGTTTGGAAGGCTAAAAGGAGAAATAAACTTGTCATGAGAAATTTTTTAGGAGCATAAAAACACTAATTACTTTTAGTAATCTTCTCTTATATTCAATAATATGAAATTATTTACTAACGGTGTCAATCATGTGAAGGTGGAATCTGATTTGGCACCACTAACCTACAAAAAAAATGCTAGTAAGTAACTAAACATGAAAATATGCATGTACTACCTATAAAATCAAAAGAATTTGTTAAAATTGATTACATTTAAATTTTAAAAGTCAACATACCTATGCATTTCAATCCAACTAACCACTTGGATCTTCCCTAATCTAGATAGTATCAAAAATAGATTTATAGTTTGACTCGTGAAATTTTCATAGATTCTTGTTTCTTGACCTCCCATGATATTTCCGTAATTGAATATTCGTTACAAGAATCAAATTTTAATAGTTTAGTATCTTCATATGTGTTTCAAAGTCTTCAAAAAACCATAAATTTGAATTTTTTATAGGATATCATCGAAGCCAAGTTCCAGTGACTACCATAGACCCAGTGGGCTAATCAATGTTTTTCCATCTACGACCGAGGAAGTCAATTTTTTCTTTCCATCTACACACTGACATAAGTAGTAATTTGTTTCCTCTTCATTTTACTCATCTATAATAACTACAAAAACATGGATTTCATCATAAAAATAGATGTTGAAAAGTAAGTTTTTTTTTTAACTTCAAGGAACACATACACATTATAGTAGCATGCACATATTCCTATAATGTATACATGTTCCTATAATGTGTATGCATTCCTATAATGTGTGTTCCTATAACATGTATGCATTCCTTGAAGTATAGGCATATGCTATAAAAAACAAGCACACAATCTCATATTCAATGCATAACATTCCCTATAATACTAAAATATGATACAATAATACTCAATAAGACTATAATATGATGCATAAATCCCTAATATGATGCAATAATACTATCAAATGTTGTAATAAGGCTATCATATTATGCATTAAATATTAATATGATGTAATAAAGATATCATAAGATACAATAAAACTATCATACAATGAAATAAGACTATCATATGATGCAATAACATTATCATATGATGTAATAAATCTCCAATATGCTGCAATACGGCTATCATATGATGAAATGCATCTTAATATTGTGGATAAATCCCCAATATGATGCATAAATATCTAATACATGATTTAATAAGACTCTTGATAAGAATATGAAGTAATAAGACTATCATATGATGTAATAAGGCTCAATATGTAAGATGAAATGAGCTAATTTTACCCAAAATCCCATCATAGGTCCTTACAAAACTAAGTGAATAATGGGTTCACAAATTGGTACTAATCACATTCATGAATTTATGCATTTGTGATGAAATCAGGGAACTTAGTGGTTGTGTTTGTTATAAAATTAGAATTTAGGGTTAGGGTTTTAGTGTAATGGCTTTTTACATGTGTATATGTCATAAAATAATTTTTAAGGGGAACTATACATGTTCAAGTGATAAAATTAAGGTTTATGATCAACATGTCATGAAATGTGACCTAATTTAGCCCCTTTAATCACATTTTAGACTCCAATTTAGGTTTAAAGGGTTTAAATTGGCCACATTTGCATTCATATTTTTATTTCTAATTAAATTAAGGTCAATTAAGCCATACATGTTACATCTAGAATATATAATTGATAGGGCCATAAATTTGGTTTAGAGGCTCAATTTTACCCAAATCACATCCCTAATAGAACCAATCAATTAATTGGTCCAATTCATGATAGATATAATTGTAATTAATTGTACCCCAAATCATATATCATGCTCTTATAGTTAAGTAAAGAAGGGGTTCAATTTGGCCTCTCATGCCTCCTCAATTGAATTTCCCCTATAATTGAACCTTGTTGTGCCATGTGTATACCTTGTACACCTAAAATTCTTAAAGATATTAAAGATACATCAAGTCCTAGAAGTTTCAGAGTTGACAATACCCTAGAAGGCCAAATCCAATTACATATCACTAAGTGTACC
This sequence comes from Torreya grandis, assembly GCA_037957365.1. Taxonomy (NCBI): domain Eukaryota; kingdom Viridiplantae; phylum Streptophyta; class Pinopsida; order Cupressales; family Taxaceae; genus Torreya; species Torreya grandis. The sequence goes on from JARHVA010000069.1 coordinate 3,308,938, forward strand.
TCATACATGCTCAGAAGTATTAGCACTATTAGAGGTGTTAGGTCCTAAAAATGTTAAAGAGATATCAGATCTTTATGAGTCTTGATCCAATTAGATACATCATCATGTGTGTATCTTATACACACATATACTTGTGTTAAATATCTAACTATCAAGTCCTAAAAGAATGAAATTTTTTAGAACGTCAGGATGCCCAATCCAATAACATATTTCCACATGTGTATATAGAGTACACTTGGAGATGTGTTAGAATTTTTAGATATGAACATATATTTTAGATCCCAAAACAATCAGAGATGTTAGCACCCCAGAAGTCTTGATCTAATTAAAGATGGCCATGTGTACTTATATAAACCAAGTGGTCGATTTAAACATATAAGATGGATAGGCTAGCCCTAGACGCAATGTTTCAAGTCATAAAAAGTACTCAATGATTCCATAAACAATAAGAAACACTTGGGAAAATATGAACACATTTCAAATGCTATGAGCGCCAAATCTACGAATGTGCATGCTATGCACTCTCTATACATTTATTAGTTCACATGAGCAGAACTCATGATATTTGATACCTAAATAGGTCCCATCACCTCTAACCAATCTAAATTTGGACTAAACATAAATATCACACATACATATAAGCCAAAAATATTTAAAGATTGATATCGATCCCATCATCTCATGTCTAGTAAGTAATTCACATCATGTGAGCCTATGACAGGTTGGGCCTAGCCTTGTTGTCTTAAGTCATCAAAATTAATCAATGATCCCACCAATAATAATAAATGATTGGAAAAATATGAACACATATCATATGCCATGAGGGCAAAATCTAGGCATGTCCATGTTGCACTCTTTATATTTATTACCTCACATGAGTGGAACTCACAATATTCGATACCTAGATAGGTCCCATCACCTCAAAATAATCCAACTAAGGCCTATTCAAAAATTTATTATACATACATATAAGACAATAATGTTTAAATATTGACATCGATCAAATCAACTCATGTCTAGTAAATAATTAATGTGATGTGAGCCTTAGACTTGTCATTACTGTACACAAATTATCATGTATATCCCTTTAAGGTCCCATTAAAATTGAGTGAGCACCAATAATTATCAATTATATATATTCAAATTATTTATATCCCTCTACCTTCAATTACTGCTAGATCCCAAAGTATATTCATATTAAGTCCTAAACATAGGAGAGAACACAATTCAACAACAGAGTCCTCAATCTCAAATCCCAAACTAGAGAAATAATTTCAACATACTACTTTCTTGAAATCCACATCATAAGGTTTAAGCTCATTACAATGAAATATGAATAAGATGATTGAAGATATGGACAAGATATATAATCTTAAAACCTTCATTAAGGGGGTGCACACTGGTATTCAATTCTAATTAACCATCTATATGAGATGAGCATTTCGTCATCCACATGATTAATTATTGGGTTCCTTTACTCAACATCATCCTTTAGAGGAATTAGGTATCAGATTTAGGGGTCATTATAACATTTAATGTATCTTGAATAATCTCAATAGATTTTGAGTTGGGGTAACTTATACATATATCATACTTGGTTAATGTCAAGTCTAAACCACCCTATATTTTTGAAGTATAGCCATCCCTTAATGGTTTCAATTAAAGTACCTAGTGCATTTAGATATTTTTAAAGCTATATATTCATCACTATAAGCACCACATCTTAAAAAAACATATTAAAACCACATCATCACTAATGGGTACATGTGACCATTTCAAGTTTATTGAACTCAAAACCACATCTTATACCCAAAAAAATACATACCCAACTTGAACAAAATATTCAAGTAAAATATGTACATACCTTATACCCATCATCCTATTTTCCTATCTTACCATCCCAATTACATAGTAAGGCATAAAACTCTATAGTATTGATAAGTGCCAAGTGTTGTCTAGCCTTTTTTTGAGATTACAATTGTTTCATCCCTAATATGGATATGAATAATTCCATATCAAAGACACACTCTTGAGATGAGGTGGGAATGGATGGAGTGGTTTATGGTTATCCCATGTGTGATGGAGGGGTAGATTACGGAGGTGCATGGAATGGAGGATTAACCATATTTTCACAAGAGATCTTAATTTTAGGCAAAATTAAAATAATGTATTTGAATACATTAGGGGAATCTTGAATAAATGTAGAAATAGAAGACTCTAGTTTGAATTTCAATTGGGGCCTCAAAATTCACCTATTGAATTGGATGCACTAAGTGAACTTGGAGGAAACTTAAGGGATTTTATTCAACACATTTTAGGAATGTTTTTGGGATAATACAAGGTATGATTCACAGGTATTGAGATCCATTAGATAACATTCTTGAAGTAGATATCCAAGAGATGCATTTTTACATCAAGGGCTCAATTCTTATTTCTACTTACACAATATTATCTATATTACATAGTCCAATTCAAAGGGTTTGCCACTTAAACATATTAGTTCAAAATTTATAAATAAAGTGGTCTGATCAAAGATATCAAAGAAATAACAAAAGGGTAAGATAGGATTTTAGACAAGTAGGATAATATCAATAAGAAACACAAAATTTAAGGGCAAGTAGGATTTTAGGAAAGTAAGGTAGTAAAGAATATCCTTGCCCTACTAGGGAAAGGTCCCAATAGTTGTGCATGTTCTAATTTTCGAACAAGGCTTTTGTTAACATGTGTTATATTGATGAAACATATTGGTGTATATAAATATTAAAGGGCACTAGAAGCTGAACATGTAATATATAATACTTGTTCAACATTTAATCTATAAAATTAAAAGTAACCAATCACATCTTGACAAGTAAGAGTCAAGTATTGATACTCTAATGCACAATGATTGGTACTCTAAAGGTTAAGTTTTGTTAAGAGGTTTAAGCAATGCATTTTATTACCTCTCATCATAAAATTAGTTATATTATAAAATTTATAATGTGTTAGACCTTGAAACCTTACTTATAAGTATTTAAGGTGACATATTAAAATGGGTAAATTTTTTGAAGTCTAATGCAATATTATGGCACCTTAATTCATTGTCTATGAATGGTTAATGGGACCTTTCCTCTATAAGAAACACAAAATTTATTTATTTTATGTTATTTTAAAATAATGTGTATGCACTGTATAACATGTTATTTAATGTGTACACATTATTTGAATTTAACTTAAAAATTGAGCCTCTAGTCTTGAAAATAGATTGGAATTTTGAGCTAGAGGCTTGTGACTATGCATCTACAGTCGAGACTAAGATTTTAGAAAAAAAATATCAAATATCAAATTCAATCACCAAATACACTATTGATTTCAACATCAAAATTCAAAAAATTATTATCGTAATGATGAGCATGTTGTCCTCTTTCTAAAGATATGATTTTTATAAAAATTAGTCTATTTTTAGGTTATGTTTATGAAATTTGTTTTTCATTGATCTAAATTAAAAAAAAATTATATGGTAACATACTAGGCCTAATTCTACACACATTCAAAGGAAAATTCATTTTTTCATTTTTATAGGTAGCTAGGGGGGGCCACACAGTCGGATATCCTTTTTTTTAATTTGTTTTCTTGAGTTAATTAATTGGAAAAATAATAATAAAAATATATTCATTGAAAAAATATATATAAAAAATCATAACACACTAGAAGATCTTATCTAAATATTTGCCAAAGGGATTAAAATAATATATAATGATGCTAAAAAATGGTGGGCCACAAAACCATCTATCTACTATGTTTTCTTGAAAAATATAGGAGGTCATCTTCAAATTTTATATGTTTGACCTTTTTATAATTAAGCATTTTTTAAAATAAAAAGTTTTTTGAAAACTAGACTTGAATTATACAATTCATGTATTTATACCATATTCAAATTTTTAGGGTAGCCATCTCACATTATCTATAGAAGTTTAAATTCCTAAAATTTAAAAAAAATCATTTCCATAGTTAAGTCCTTTTTTGTCCCCCTAATGTGTACACTTACCCCATGGGATACAATAGTGGAATGATGTGATGATAGATGAGTATTCTTCATTAATGAAGAATCACACATGGGATTTGGTCAGTCTTCCTAAGATAAAAAAGTTGGTTAGGTGAAAGTGTATTTACGGCATAAAGTATGTAGATGATAGGTCCATTGATAAGTATAAGGATGTCTTATTGAAAAGGGGTTATTGCAGGTCAAAGGTATTGATTACTCTAGGACTTTTGTGCCCATTTCCAAGTTGGATTTTGTTCACTTTGTACTTTCTCTTATTGCATCATAGGGTTGTCCAGTGTATCATATGGATGTTAGGAGTGCTTTCTTACATGGAGAATTGTATGAGGAAATTTATATGGAGTAGACTATTGGGTTTTTTCATGATTATTCTCTTGTATGTTGACTTAGGAAGTCTCTTTACGACCTCAAATAGGCCCCTCAAGATTGGTATGAGAAGATGAATTCATTTCATATCTCCACTTGATTTGTTCATTGCCACTATGATCCCACATTGTATATTTAGTGTATTAGGGAGGACATTGTTATATTCATATTGTATGTTGATGATATACTTCTCATAGGCATCTCCTCATCTCAAATTTTGACTATTCAACAGGCACTTTTGGCATAGTTAACATGATAAATCATGTTCATTTGCATTTCTTCCTTGGTTTATAGATTTCATAGTTAGATATAGGGATTTATTTGAATAAAAAAAAGTATACCATTGATATTATTTAGTTTTTCATCATGGCTAATTTCAAGGCAAATCCTTCTCCTTTTTAGTCTAGAGTGACTCTCACTTCCTCTAGTATTACTCCACTTTGTGATCCTACATTGTATAGGTAGATGGTTGGGAGTCTTATGTATTTGACATATACTCACTCCAATATTTCATTCACAATTAAGATTTTATCTAGGTCTACACATGACCTTCACAACAGTCATTGGTAGGTTGCCAAGAGCTTTTAATGATATCTATGAGGCACTACTCATTTTGGATTATGCTATACCAGGGGTTATACTTGGTTGGGTATAATGATTTATATTGGATAGGCTCTCTTGATGATAGGTGTTCCACTTCTGGCTACATCTTTTATCTTGTTTCTTTACCTATTGATTGGTTATGTAAGAAGTAACAGGATATTGAACTTTCATCTATAGAGGCTGAGTACAGGTGTAAGAAAATTAATTAGATGATTTACAATAATAGAATTATATATGGAAAAATTAAGAGCATAATAATAAAATTCACAATAATAATTGGTGAACAAGTAGATATTTGAATAATATGAGTGATCCACTTTGAGGAGGAAACCTCCACAATAATACAATAAGAATAGAAATCACAATATGATGATGAAAGATTAACCACTACCTTATACATATACTCTACATAACCATGGTTATTCTATAGGCTGACCATACTAATAACATCAATAAATAGAAGAAGCTAATATGAAAATGTGTAAGCCACAAGTCAGACACACATATCCCTAGATGAACTATAGGTTAAGGGCATAACATTCCCCTACCCTTCAAAACAAAATTGTCCTTAATTTTGAATCAAACTAGAATATTTATATGCAAATTCTTCATCCTCCCATGTTGCATATTTAGAATGCAATTTCTTCCATTTGATCATATATTACATAATAGATGTAGTCCATAGTTTTTTAGTGTGCATGTAAAAGATCTCCTCAGGCTCTATAATGACTCTACCTTCTTCATCTAATTTAGGTAATTCAGTTTAAATAGAAACTTTTTGTCCAATTACTTTATTTAGACAAGATACATGGAATACCAGATTTATACAAGTGTTTGGGGGTAATTCTAACTTATTAGCTACACTACCAATTTTATGCAAGATCTTGTAAGGGCCATGATACTTAGTTGATAACTTGTTATGTTTTTTATTTTGCTTCAGAGACATTTGTTTATATGGTTTCAAATACAAAAAGATGCTTTCACCTATGCCAAAATATCACTCACTATGATGTTGATCTCCTTGCTACTTCCTTCAATTTTGTGTTACTAAATTTTCTCATAAATTGACTAATACCTCATGTTCATGGTGAATATGTTCCTCAACAACTCAAAGCTTAGGATGCACTATCAAATCTGATGTCATGGATGAGGGTGATACCCATATAATGTCATAAAGGGAGACATCTTGGAATAAGTGTGAAAAGAAGTGTTATACCACCATTCAATAAGTGGTAGCCAATGAACTGATTTTTCCTCTTTGTCAGAAACAAAACAACGATGATACCCTTCAATACATTTGTTGATTACCTTTGTGTATATGTTAGATTGAGGATGATAAGATGAATTATGAGCTAACTGAGTAACCAAACATGTGAATAATTAAGTCCAAAAATTACCATTAAATATGAGATCTCAGTCACTTACAATTATCTTTAGAGTTCCATGCAATTTTTGAACTATATTGAGAAAAGTAGAAGATTTTATACTAGCAACAAATGGATGTGATAACAAGCAAAAATGAACATACTTGGTGAGTTGATTCACACTAACAATGATAACATTTTTACCCTCAAACCATGGTAACCTTGTAATAAAATCCATGAAAACCTCTTCCCAATGTTTGTTAGGAATGGATTAAGGCTGCAAAAGACCTAAGGTCTTAATGGTTTTACCTTTATTTTGTTGGCATACCATGCATTCAGCCACATATATTTGAACATCCCCTTTAAGTCCTTCCCAAAACAATTCTTTCTTGATTCTATAATAATTTTTTTTTAAAATCTTGAGTTTCTTCCAAGTGGAGATGTCTGAAGCTCCTGAAGAATTTTATGTTTGAAGAGAGAATACGTAAAAACATATAATCTATATTTATACCATAATATGTTCCCCTTATATTTAAATTTTTTAAATTCATTATAACCTTGATGGATATTGTGAATTAAATACTTGGTATCACTATCATTCTTTCATCTTAATCTTGCTTCCTGTATCCAATTTTCCTACCACATGGTCATGGTGCATAACAATGCCTCAACTGATTCATCCCATCTAGAGAGGGCATTTGCCACCACATTATCTTTTCCTTTATTATACACTATTTTAAAAGCATATCCTATAATTTTATTCATCCATTTTTTTCATTATTCATATGAAAAGCATTTTTTCAAAAAATATTTGAGGGTATCATGATCAATCTTAACCTAAAATTGATGACCCATCAAATACAGTCTTCATTGTTTAACTGCATGTAGAATAACCATCATCTCTTTCTCATATATTGGTTTGAGCCTATTTTTTTATCTTAATTTGGTGACTTTAAATTTATAGTGGTCTACCTTCTTGCATGATTATAGCCCCCATGACATATCCTGATGAGTCACACTCCACAACAAAAGTTTTTGAAAAAATCAAGAGTAACCAAAACTAAAACTGTGAACATAACCATTTTTTACTATTCAAATACCTTGATAACTAAATCAATCCACTGAAAGGAGTATTTATTCAATCAAGATGTGAGTGGGGCTACAATTCTAACATAATTTTTGATATACCTACAATAGTAACCAGTTAGTCCTAGAAATGAAGTGAGGTTCTTGAGGGTCTTAAGAACCTACACTTTATCATTACTTGGATTTTTTAAGGATCAACTTTCACACCTTCATGTGAAATAATATGACCCAAGTACTCCACGTATTAGACACCAAAATCACATTTGGAAGGTTTGGCATAAATTTGGTATTGTTCTATAATTTAAAGCACTATTTCACATGTTCTAAATGGTCTTCCCAATTTTTTTGTAGATGATGATATCATAAAAAACTAATGTAATATTTCTTACAAATTGCCTAAAAACATTATTCATCAAACTATAATATGTAAATGTTGCATTTGTGAGAATAAAAATCATGACCATAAAGTCATAATGGCCTTTATGAGTTTTGAAAGCTATTTTAGGTATCTCCTCATTATGGATGTGAATATGATGATATCTAGAGTGAAGATATAACTTGATAACATAAATAACACCATAAAATTAATCTAGCAAATTATCAATTATTGGAATAGAAAACTTATCTTTGATGGTGTATTTATTGAATTATCTATTTTCTAGGCACATCATCCAAATATCATCCTTCTTCCACACAATTACCACTAGGGAAGACTATTAATTATAACTATATCAGATGATTCATGCCTTTAACATCTCTTGTACCATATTTTCAATTTCACTCTTTTGGGCATAGAGATACTTCTAGGGTCAGATATTAGGTGGTGTACTTCCTTGAATGAGTATGATTCCATGATCATGTGCATGACTTGGAGGATGTCCTTTTGGTGTGTCACCAAAAAAAATAGAATGGACATCTTACACCTTTTTCAAATTAGGATGTGTATATTCCTTGGTTGGTTGAACCTCCATGGAAAATAAGCATACCAAATAACCTTCTACACATTTTCTATGAATCTTCATTATCTGGTGGGAGCTAACTAGCTGTGTATATTTAGCTTGCAATCAATGTAGTTTAAAAATCTTTCCTTCTAAATGGAACCTCATGAATAGTCCCTAAAAATTTATCTCAAGTATTTCCCAAAGTGGTGAGCCATTGTACTCCCAAAAAAATGTCATCTCTTCTCATAGGAATAGCAAACATAAGAGAATATAATAAATAGTCTCCCATAAAAAGCTTAATATTATGATATTTTCTAGAATAGTTGACTGTACCACCATTTGCAATCATGACCTAAAATTTTGGAGATATGTAAATGAAATAATTCAAATGAGAAACCAATTTAATATTGATGAAGATATGTGTACTCCTAAAGTTAATTAACACATCACCATCTATTACTTCAATAATCCCACCATCTTAAGATAGTATTAATGCCTGAAAGTGCATGACAAAAAATAATAGGTTTAAACTCTTTAGATTCATCCTCAGGTTATTTGAACTCTTCCCTTGAATACTCCTCATCTTCTTCCTCAACATTGGCACCGTCAATGTAAAAAATATTTTTTTCATCACATCGATGCCCTTTGTTCCATTTGCTATCACAAAAAAAACATAAACCTTTTGCGTACTTCTCTTCCACTTATTGAGTTGTCAATTTGATAGGCTACTAAAATGATGGTGTTGGAAAGGTGCATTCATGAATATTGGTGAAAGGTCTTCTTTTGATTAGTGCTTTTTCCTCAACCATGCATGCATTTGGTATAGCCTTAGATTTAATAATGGGATGAAACATGCAAACCTCCAATTGGATGTTATCTTTGAGGTGACCCAAACATAGGATAGTCAAATTTTTCTTAGTGATGTCTACCACATGTAAGGAGAGATTATAAAATTGATGAATGCAGTCCTTCAAAATCATAGATTGACATAACTAGCTAGGTAAATGAAGTAATTTTTAGAGACATTATTGTGATAGTAAAGTGACAACTCCAAAGAAAATACTGACCATGAAACTAAGAGACCCTTCTTTTTATTTTGAGCACATAACTAGTGATACCAAATGAATGGCTTAAGTTATAGATAGAGAGAGACCATAGCCACTTTTTACAAACATGGAGTTTTATATAGATCAAATAAATTTCAAATTTGAGTGAGCCAAGTGAGTGAATAATTACCATCAAACTTGCATAGGTTAATTTTTGATTATATCAACTTAGGGCTAGAATTGGTATTGATATTGTTTGGAGTAGGAGAATCAAATTGACATGGTGGAGAATTATTTTGTACTGGTTGGGTTGATAAGTTGGCCAATTGCCTAGATATTTATTGTAATTTATCCTTCATGTTATCCAAGTCCCCTCTAAAACCTATAATATCCACTTGAACCATATCAAAATCATCTTTTTTCACCATGCCCTAGAACTCTACTTAAGTTTTTGAACTACCTCTAAAATAGATGGATCATAAGTTTCAGATTCCATGTCATCCTTATGATAAGTTTTCTGAGTTTATTTACCTTTCTCGTGGATGTGAGTGTTTAAAATAACCATACACAAACCCTAAGAGGGATTTAAAATAAAAAAATATGCCATGAGAACAAACCATTGTGATCATCTTACTAAGATGAATCCAACTACTACTATTGTGTAAAAGAGTGAAACATTTAGACCTAAGAAAGTATATCAGGAGAATATACCATTGTGATCATCTAATAGAGATGAATCCAATGACTAATAATTTTCACTACTCATTTTGTTTTACACTATACCATGGTTTTTACTCATGTGAACTCATCATTGTTTAATTCATTATTGTCAATTGGATCATTATCTATGGCATTTGGTTTATTAGGATTAGGGTTTATACCTTGTGTACCACAATTTTTTTTCATTTATATCTTGTGTTTATCTCTTAAATCTTATAATTCCTTTGGTGTTTTACTCTTCAACATATTCCTCTTCCGTGAACATGACCCATCACCCATTAAGTAACATGACCCATCACCCATTAAGGATAATTGACAACTTTTCAAAGGTGGGGTCAAAAGTACACAAGTCTCACAAGTCCTATAGATAATGTTTGTGGGGACAAAATTATTGATTTGGGTTAAAAATAGACATAAAAAAGTGAGCTTAGTCTATAATAATAATAACTCTATCACATTTTTCTTGATACTAGGTTCTGCTTCAACATAGACATTGAGAAATGAGTTTTGTGTATATTAAAAATAATTCCATCATGTTTCTTAATAATGTAATTGTGTTATTATTAATACTTGGTTGGGATTAAACATAGAAATTTAGAATCAAGTTTTATCTATACTAAGAATAATGCAATTGTATTATTTACTAATGTGGTCATGTTATACTTATTATAGATTATGGATTATGGATTAGGGATTAAGGTATTAGTCCATAGGGTTTAGGGATTAGGGATTATGACATTAGGTATTAGGGCTTACAATTTGTATTTTAGTGTTTAGGGATTAGGGCATGTATGGTTTAGGTTTAAGGGTGTGTATAAGGTCTAATTTCTCTATGCCATGTGAACCTGATTCTTACTACAAAGGAAGTTAATTAGGACTAAATGGATTAATAAATAGGGAAAGTTTTTGATTTACAATTTAGGGTATAGTCTTTATCATTTAATATATAGGGCTTAAGTTTAAGGTACAAAAATTTAACCATAAAGATAATTCTTAGTTTGAATGATGTTAATTTGGGGTAAAATGATTGGTTCAGGGTTTAAATAGTTTATATATGTGGTTTAGAGTTTAGGGAGTAATAAATTTAAAGATTAGGGATTAGGGTATAGGTTTTAAGGTATATAAGGTATAATCTTGAAGGTAATTAGGGTAAATATAAGTTCCTTGAATCTATATTTGTGAGTAAAGAATGTGATTTTGGGATCAATTAGCCCCCACATCATCATATATTGAGCTAATTAAGTCAATTATGGTTTAAATGAGTGATGTGATTTTGACCAAGTTCATTTGTGTGAACCTAATTCTTACTATATATAAAGCATGTTAGTTGGTGTTAAATTTATTGGTTTATAGTTTAGGGATTATTTAGGGCTTATGGATTAGGGTTTAAGGTAAATGGTTCAAAGTTTAGGGTTAAAGTTAAATGATATAGGGAACTTAGGGTTTAAAATATCAGATATAGGGTCCAATAACTAAGGTAATTTAAGAACATTTGAGATTCTTGTTCCCCTCTTTATGATAATTACCCTCATGTTTGAATTTTTTAATAAAAGTATGGTTAGTTAGGCCATACATGTTTCATACATTATACAATTGATTGAGTCATAAATTTGGTTTAGGGGCTCAATTTGACCCAAATCATGCCCCTAATTGCATAATTTAACTAATTAGATCAATTCATGATAGAATCAAACTTCTAATTTTTCCCCAAATCATATCTTACTCTTGAAGGGGTTTAAATTGAGCTCAAATGCCTCCTTGATTAAATGAATCAAATCTTTGGTTAATTATATATGACATGACATTAGGGTTAATTTCAATCCAAATCACATCATACACAATTTAAAATAGTTTTATGTGGATCATTTTGACCCTAATTACCTTCATAATTTAACCAATTAACATTTGCATTCATTAGCTAATGAATTTAAGTTTATTGATCTCAAAACCACATTATATACATGTAAAAATTGCATATAAGTAAATAATGCTTTTATGCTTCAATTGATCTAATGAAATTGGAATTGATCAACACCTAAATCACATTTTATATTCATGTAATTTGGTTGAAGGGACTTGAAATAGCCCCAATTTACTTTTGATGCATCGCTAGATTGGTACTCCAAAGGCTATGTTTTGCTATAGGTTTAAAAAATGAATATTATGTCATCTCATGATAAAATTAGTTATATCGTAAGGTATGTATGTTTGTGGTATGTAGTGGGAATTAGGGAATAGGGTTTAGAATTTATGTTTCAGGGATTAGGGATTAGAGCATAGGGTTTAGGTTTAAGGGCGTATATAATGTCTAATCACTCTATGTCATGTAAACCTAATTATTACTAAAAGGGATGTTAATTGGGAATAAATAAATTGGTAAATAGAGAAATCTTATGGTTTTCAATTTAGAGTATAGTGTTTAGGATTTATGGTTTAGGGCTTGGGATTTAATGTATATATAGTTTAGGGTATATAGATTCAATCACAAAGATAATTGAAGATAATTTAAATTACTTTGACCCATTTATGACTATAGAATGTGTTTTTGGGTTATCATTATACCCCATTTCATCATGAAAATTTAGTGAATTTATCGAATCAGGGAATCAATCATGTGATTTAGGCCAAACTAAACCCTGTGAACATAATTCTTAGTTTAAATAATGTTAATTTGGGATAAAATGATTGGTTAAGGGTTTAAAGATTTTATATTTATTATTTAGAGTTTAGGGATTAAGAACTTTAGGGATTATGGATTAGGGTATATGGTTTAGGGTATATAAGGTACAATCATGATGGTGATTGGGGTAAATTAGAGCTCCTTGAACCTAGATATATGGGTAAAGAATGTGATTTTGGGCTCAATTATCCCCCAAATCGTCATATATTGAGAAAATCAAGTCACTTTCGGTAATGAGTGATGTTATTTTCACAAGGTTTATCCATATGACCCTAATTCTTGCTTTATAAAGAATGTTAATTAGGGATAAATTATTGGTTTAGGATTTAGGGATTATGGCTTAAGTTTTAAGGTAAATATTAAAAGGTTTAGGGTTTTAAAGTTAAATGGTACATGGTTCACAATAAAATATCAAAAATAGGGTCAAATAATGAAGGTAATTGAAGAAAATTTGAGTTTATTATTCACCTATTTTTATGAATTACCTTCATATTTGTATTTTTGATAAAAGTAGGGTTAGTTAAGCCATACATGTTGCATATATTATACAATTTATTTAGCCATAAATTTTGTATAGGGCTCATTTTTACCCTAATCATTCCTCTAATTGCAAAAATTATCTAATTGGATCAATTCATGATATAATCAAACTTAGTTTTACTCCAAATCATATCTTCCTCTTGAAGGGGTTCAAATTGGCCTCAAATTCCTCCTCAATTAAATGAATCAACTATTTGGTTAATTATACATGACATGACATTACACTTAATTTCACTCAAAATCACATTGAATATAAAATTTAAAATAGGTTCATGTGGCCCATTTTGAGCCTAATTACCTCCATAATTGAGCTAATCAACATTTTCATTCATTAGCTGATGACTTCAAGTTTATTGAGCTCAAAACCACATTCTATAAATGTAGAAATTGCATATAAATAAATAAGGTTTCTTTACTTCAATCAAGCTAATAAAATTAGAGATAATAAACCCAAAAATTATATTATATATTCATTCAATTAGGTTGAAAGGGCTCAAATTATCCCCGATTTACATTAGATGCAAAACTAGATTGGTACTCCAAAGGCTAAGTTTTGGCCATAGGTTTAAAAAATGCATTGCATGACATATAATGATAAAATTGGTTATATCATACAATTTATAATGAGTTACACCTTAAAACCAATTAATTATAAGTATGCAAGTCAACATATTAAAATTCCCATAAATTTTTTGAAGTCTAATGTGATAGCATGACACCTTCATTCACTATCCAAGGTTAGGGACCTTTCTCGTATCACATGAAATAACATCACTTTAGGTACCTCAATAACATATAATATCATATATAAAACTTAATATCAAAATCAAATTTAGGTTTTTGAGTGTTATGAATATATAATGTGATCACATTATTAACACGATCATGGTATTCACTAACTTGATCACTAACTAACTTTGTTAATAATGTGATCATGTTATTAACACAATCATGTTATATACATGATCATGATATGTAACATTAAATTTAAACACAAAGAGTTTTGGATTGGGAATGGCTTGGATTCTTGAACCAAAGACTTGGACCTATCAATCATAGCCCAGTCTGAGAGTATTGATAAAAACAACAATATCGAACTTCGATCACTAAATACATTATGAATTTCAATTGAAAAATATAAAAACCTTATACCATCATGATTAGCATGCTCTCATATTTAAAAAATATTGTTTTATAATTTTGGTATTAATTTAAGGTTTCAAACTATGTTGATTTCTCACTATATCTTTTTTAGGCCACTATATGTCGCAAACATACATGCTTATACATGTTCATGTAATTTGTCTTTAATTTATCTGTCTAAAAAAAATTTATATGGTCATGAACTAGGCCTAATTATACACACATTAAACAAATAATTTTTCATTTTTTTGAGGTATTTAGGCATGTCACAGGGATGACTATCCATTCTTTTTTATCAGTTTTCAAGATCTATTTACTTGTAAAATTCATTTAAAAAAATAGGTCATAAAATATAAGATATTATATAAACTTTCAATTAAGTGTTTCAAACATTAAAAAAGACTGCTAAAAAATTAGTGCATAGCACCGCCATCTATATACTCTATTTCCTTAAAAAAATACAAGTTCCGTTTCAAATTTTATATGTTTGACCTAGTTATAATTAAAAATTTAAAAAAAATTAGTGTCTTAGAAACTATAATCTAAATGATAAATTTCATGTTCTTACATCATCTTCAAATTTGGAGTGTGATATCTCACATTATATATATATATATATATATATATATATATATATATATATATATATATATATATATATATATATATATAAGTTCAAATTTCTGAATTTTCAAGATAATGTGCATAGATAGGCCACTTTTTGTCCCCCAACTTTTTTCACTTACCCTAAAATTTAATATAGATTTGCTATGCCTAGAATTTATGATATAATGGATTATTTAATTGGTGCAAGGTATTTATCTAAGATAGATTTGAAAAGTGGCTATCATAAAATTAAGATCGGAGAGGGAGATGAATGAAAGACATCATTTAAGACCAATTATGGATTATATGAATGGCTTGTAATGCCATTTGGGCTAACTAACGCTCCAAGAATATTCATGAGGCTTATTAATGAGGTGATCAAGCATTTCAAAATTAAAATTTTCATTATTTACCTAGATGATATTATATTTTTTAAGTTAGTCAAAGGAAGAACATCTTAAACACCTTAAAATGGTCATAAATAAATTATAAGAATAAAAGTTATTAATCAATCTCAAGAAGTGCACCTTCATGAATACATAATATATTTTGGATTTGTCATTTCCAAAGAATGTTTGAACATGGACAAAGAGAAAGTCAATGTCCTAATAGAATGTCCTACTCCAAGTAGTATATTTTAGGTAATAATTTTTCATGGCTTCGATATTTTGTATGGAAAGTTTATAAGGAATCTTAGTGGAATTTGTGATCCAATAGTAGAAACTGTCAAAGGAAACAAAAAATCAATTTTAATGCATAGTGACATCTGCGATAATTTTTAAATTCTTAAATAAAAATATCACAAAGAAATCAATATTAGTTTTGCTTGATTTTAGTAACTTTTCCAAGTAGTGTGTGATGCTAGTAGAACTGCTATAGGAGTTTGTTTTGAGCCAAAATGGAGAACCAATTGCCTACTTAAGTGACAAAATTAATATGTAAACTAATAATTACTTAAAGTATGATTGATAATTCTACAATATTTTCCAATAATTTAAGAAATGGAGACACTATCTATTGCTTAAAGATATTGTGATCTATACATAAAATTATGCCATATAATTCATTAGTATTCAAACTAAAATGATTTAAAGGCATATGAAATGGATTTAATTTTTATTTTTTTTATTAAGCATTAAATTTTGAAAGTTAATAAAATTATAGATGCATTAAGTAGGAGAAGTTTGATTAGATAGGAGGCTCAAGTGAATGTCTTGGGATTTGATTCATTGAAAGACTTCCATAAAGAAGATTATAACTTCAAAGATACATATGAAGCATGTGTGAATCTATTAAAAATATATATGAGTCCATATATGGACTATATTATATAATAAGGATTATTAATCAATATAAATCAACTATGCATACCAAAAGGGTTAATGAGTGAGAATCTACTAAAAGAAAAAGTATAGTGGCAACATGATAGCTCATTTTTTGGGAAACAAAGACACTTTATCAATTAAGTGCACACTATTAATGGATAGGAAATAAATATTATATTAATATTTTTGTATAAATGGGTATAAAATCTTAGCATTCTAAAATACAAAGAAAAAATTCAGGCCTATATTAGCCATTGCCTATTCCTAGTAGGCCATGACATTTAGTGAGTATGGAATTTGTACTTGGGATGCTAAAGACACAAAATGTTATATATATATATATATATATATATATATATATATATATATATATATATATATATATATATATATATATATATATATATATATATATATATATATATATATATATATATATATATATATATATATATATATATATATATATATATATGGTTTATAGGTTTTATAAAATGACACATTTCATATCTTTCACATAAAAAAGTGATGCAACTAACATTGCAAACTTGTTCTTCAAATAAGTAGTAAAATTGCATGGGCTTCCTTAAAGCATTATATCTGATAAAGATACAAAATTTGTTGGCCATTTTTGGAGGAAAATTTGGAATAATTTGAGCACAAATTTAATATTCATATTATATTACCATATTTATATTGATGGTTAAATTGAAGTGGCCAATAGGAGTCTTAGAAACATACTCAAGTGTTTGGTAAGTCACTATCCAAAATAATGAGATCAAGTACTAACTCAAATAGAATTTAAATTTTATGATTATCCAAATATAATTACATGTTATATATGAATCCAATATTTTTATTTAATCCATCAAAAATGCATATATAGGTTTAAGAATTTGGGTAAGTACGAAAATAAATTTACATAAGGTGAGGATTTTATAATAGCTATACAAGAGTTGCATGAGTAGGTCAAAAAATAACTAGAATTGAGTACAAGTAATTTAAGAGAATTGATGATACAAGAATAAAATAAGTGATTATTTAGGCATATGATTATTAATTACATGTCTTAAAAAATAAATATTATTTAAGGGGGAATATAACATGTTAAGGGTGAAGAAAATTTGGCCTTATAAGGTCTTATGAAAATTCTCTGGTAATGTGTATGAGTTGGAAATCCCATTTGACATATATATCACACCCATATTTAAGGAGAGGGAAAATCAGGGAAGGTAACTAAGGATAAATATGATCTGACCATAAACTAGGAACAACAATTACCAAAGGCACAACTAGAGCAGATTGAAGCCATTCTAGATAAGAAGGTGGTGAAAAAGCCTAGAGACAAAGATTATTTTCATTACTTGGTCAATATGAATAACCATCCAATTTATTATTAAAAAAGGATGACACATTCAAATATAATTAATCATGGTAGTAGTGTTGAATAAATTACAAGTAGGAGCTCATGAATAATTCTTATTTATCAATAATTTGATGTAGATGCATTGTAAATAATGATTTCAATTATGTTTTTTTGGTCTTATGAGGTATAATAAAAAAATATTACTCAATAATAATCCTTATATAGGATTCATTGATAAATTATATGTCACTTAGAGGTGTTTTTGGTTTTCTTGTAAAAAGTAGAAAAGCCAAAATTTTGAAATTTTTTTGTAAAGTTTTAATCGGATTGTCACCCTTTTGGCATATAGAAAATTGATATATAATTTTTTAAATGGGTCCTAAGGGTAAAAATAAATGTTATAAATATTTTTAAACCTTAAAATCAGTCTCAACTTATCTACAACCCAATTCACCCATTTATGCAATGTAGGAATATGACCAAATTAAGCATGTTGGGATGAATTTCATGTTTGTTGAGAGATCTTTAGTTCATGAAACAATAAGAAAATAATATTATACATATATACATAACTTGATAAATTAAAAAATATTATAGGGGGATCCCATGAAAGTAAAAAAATACAAGATAAGGGTTAAGTGGTAGGGTGTGGAGTGTAGTCTAGATAGTCTGCAATCTTTTGTGTATCGGTTTTTGAATATATGTGAATAAAGACAACTTTGTTCTTATAATTTAGATACACTCCCATAGTTATTAATATGTAGATTAATTTATTTTGTATTTTAAAATATATATTTTTTCCTTATAATAGCATTATTCATGTTACAATTCTTATAAGATAATACAAATTTATTGGGTAAGTGCATAGATTTGGGGGATAATTCCATGGACAATTTTAGGTAATGTGATCATGTTAATAAACAACAAAATCACATTATTTAATTAATTTTATAACATTATTTAAATTATAGATTGGTGAGTACTAAGCCATAACATGATCTCATTAATGTATAACATAATCACATTAATTGATAACATCATCATGATATTGTAAAAATAATAATACAATTGCATTACTGTTGTTTTAAAAATTAAATCAATGAATATGTAGATGGAGTGACTATTGGTTAATAGGTAATTTAGTCATGTTATTGATAATGTGATCACATCCCTATTATTTTTCAAATAAAAACATGTGGGAGTTGTACATGAAGACAACATTGGCTATAAGCTTATATTTACTACTATAAATTGTAAGTATAATAAAATAAATGTATAATATAAATTTAAACTTATACTTTAAATTTAGTTTAGTAAATATAATAAATTAGGATCACTCAACATATGATAGAGTTGGTATCATAGTTTTACATCTTACAATGTGAAAAATAGTTTTTCAAAATCCATTCTATTCAATGCTAGGCATTTTCAAGGTCTAAGTATTAAACCTAGGGATTTTAGGACATAATTATTACAATTGATGTCTACTTTTGGTAAGCATATAGTTAATTTTTATGTTTTTGTTTCTTATATATTGATTCTTGGAATTTTTAGGAGTCTTAGGTTTTTTAAAATTGAAGTTTGTAAAACACT
Source organism: Torreya grandis (assembly GCA_037957365.1). Taxonomy (NCBI): domain Eukaryota; kingdom Viridiplantae; phylum Streptophyta; class Pinopsida; order Cupressales; family Taxaceae; genus Torreya; species Torreya grandis. The sequence continues at coordinate 3,328,359 of JARHVA010000069.1, forward strand.
CACTTTGAAATTGATGCAAAGTGGTGTGATTAGGGTGGCATATGTCCCATTAATGATCTAAAAACATTAAACTACCACTTTGTGTTAATTTAACCTATTCATAATCATTTATTAATCCCCAATCACTTCATACTAATGCCTCATAACCTATAATCACTCTCTCATAATTATTTATTATCCCTAATCCCTCCCTTATTGACCCTCATTGTCCCTAGTCATCTCTAATCACTCCCTCACCATCCATTATTACTCCCTCATTGACCCTCATTATCTCTAATTACTCACTCCTCATCCCTCATCACTCCATAATTAACCCTCACCATCCCTCATCATCTTTAATCACTCCATCATCCCTAATCACTCCCAAATTATCTCTGACCATCCTTCATCTACTCAAATCACTCCCTCATCAGCTCTCACCATCCCTAATCACCACTTCATCATCCTTAATCACTCCATCCTCATCCCTCATCATCTATAATCACTCCCATATTGACCCTCACCATTATTCATCATTTATAATCTCTCCCTCATCATCTCTAATCACTCTATCATTATCCCTCACTAACCCTTATAGTCTGTAATCATTGCTTCATCATACCTCATCATCTATAATGACTCATTATTCATCCCTCATCACTCATGATCATTCCATCATTAATCCTCACCATTCATCATCATACCTTATAACTCCTTCATCCTATCTAATCACTCTCTCATCATCCATATTGACTCCCTCATCATCTCTACTCAATTGATCTTCATCCCTCCTCATCCTTAATCACTCCATTTAATACCTTGATCGTTGTACTTTTTGGTGGTTTAAAAATGTTAGGAGATACAAGTGGAGATTTTAGTGATAGCATAAAATATAATACATAGTGATCAAGATTATATGGAGGAAAATTTGAAACATAAATATTTAAAACCTATGAAAAAATATGGGCCTATTAGAAATGATGTACAATTCATAATTTAAAATCTACTAGAAAAAGAGAAGCAAGTAAAACCACCATATCATTAAAAATGGGTAGTAAATAAATGAGGATCATCAAGCTATGTGATTTATTGAAACTAATCAATTTATTTCCATAAAAGGATATTTTATGATCTAAATAATTACATTCAAGACATTCTATTTGTATATCTATTGGTTAAGTCATCATACCAAAGAGTAGAAAATAATTTCTAAATGATTAGAATAAGTAGTCCAAGATTGGAAAGCGGTTTTTAATTCATAATTTTAATATTCAATCCAATGAAGAGTGTCACACTATGATCTCTCTATTTACACATCTTGAGAAGTGGGTACAAGTTATCTAGAACTATAAAAAGGTAACTAGATAATACATTATTAACCCAATGATATGGTTAGTACTAAAAATATCTCTACTTACCCCAATAAGAAATTATATGAATTAAAAATATTTATCATTAACAAATGTAGATCAATGGTGAGTCAATACACTTCATCATTTAAAATGGAAGTTAGAATAATTTAATCTCTCCTAAAGCATATTTAAAAAAATTAAACTTAAAATTTATATATCATCCATAACCATACGCTAGTGTAGTGTAATATCCCTTTGAATATCAAAACAAAGCTCCAAATTGCTTCAACCTAAATTTCTGAAAAATATCTTCAAATAGATGAATAAATCACAGTATAGTTTCTTTTTATTTGCTCATAAGCTTATAATTTGAGATCCTCTGTCAGGTATACAAAGAATATCGAAAGTTCGGCCTTATAGCCTGAATATTCCACAAACTGGGTTGAATCTGGAACGTCTCGGCCTGCTGTGTAAAAAACACAGTCGCCGACGTCGGTTATACTGCCGTCGTCGATCGACCTGTAGTAGTCACCTTGCCGACATCGGTGATGAGTCGATCGATGTCGGTCTCTGTAAGTTCCTATTCGCCGATGTCGGTACCTGAACTTTCTGTAGATGCGTACGGATTTTTCGCAGATCTGTACGGAAGTCGTACGGTCACTGATATAACACACCCTGTATGCCTGATCCTGATCTGTAGAATTATGGGCTGACACAAAAGATCTATATCTGGATAATTCTTGAATCAAAAACCCAAAATAAAGAAAATACCTGTAAACCCTTGTGATAGCTTCTGGATGAAGCTATCTCTCACTTTGGCAATAGATCAGCTAATATTTCACAGCCTCTTAATTGCACACACTGAAGAGGGAACGTTCTCCAATGCAGATGGAATCCTTGAACCCTAGGCTCAGTCTTCACAGAAGAAATTCTTCAATTTTCAATAATCAATAATCAATAGCATAAAATAAGCATGGATACAAACTCTCTCTCATGAGAGATTCTTATACACCTCCAAAGGTGTGCTTGCTAAAATTAGACTCCCTTAAATTAGACTTCCTTAAATTAGAACTAGGGTCTTAAAATTAGACCAAGTCTTAATTTAGAATTTGCATCCTCAAATTAGACCAAATCATTAATAATTAATAATTAATTAATTATTAATTATTAATTAATAATTAATTAAAATTAGTTCAAATAATTAATATTTGATTAAATCAATCAAATATTAATATCTCCCTTAATTCATGCCCGAAAGTGCCCGAACGAAAGCCAAGCCCAGCCCCATCAAGACCCTCTATCCACCTCATTAGCCTACGAGGGTCGCATAATAGGCTAATCATCTACTCTGTACATGTCGACTAAAAAGGGGACATGACAATCCGCCCCTCCTGAAATTGCTTGCCCTCAAGAAATCGCTGAATACCGGGATCCCAAATGAAGTCTCGATCTACAGTGCTGTCAACCAACACCAACTCCAGGCCCTGTCCATCACCACTCTCATCCAATGGCGTCACATCACCTCTGTCTCCTGTACGCATATCGTCATCAACATGTGACCCCCCTGTAAAAGAAAGCTGAGCCTCTACCACATGTGCTGACTCTTGAACTGAACTCACCTCAAGACAAAGCTCGTCCTCATATCTCTCCTGTGTTGGTGCCAATGTGCCCTCATCATCGCACTCTATCATGTCCTGTAGTATAGGCATCTCCATCCGATGAAAAAACATATGCTTGAAGCTGCTGCCCCGTATTGCCTTAAGAATATGTGTTTTTCCATCAACCTGAAAACGAACCTCCATATCTTTGAGATGAAGAGTAACTTCCTCAAATGAATGAAGCCACTTCATACCCAAGACTAATTCTATGTCCCCCATGTTCACTACAAAATAATTAGCCTTGAACTCATAGTTGTTCAAGCGCAATGGGAGATCTCTAATCATGCGCTCACACTTAAGAGTGTGACCATCGGCTACCTTAACTCTAATCCCCTCAAAATCTTTGGTAGTGAGTCCACGCTCCTCCACCAATCTAGCATCTATGAAATTATGTGTGGCTCTTGTATCAAGAAGGGTGGTAACCTTCTGCCCTGCCAAAACTCCACGGAGTCTGAATGACTCATCCGACTGAATGCTGGATAGGCGTGCCTCCTGTATATGAAGCTCTAAATCTACCTCTGCCTTATGCTTTGAAGCCTCTGCCTCCTCAGAACTACCCTGCTGTTCGGAATCTTCTGATTCCGCATCCTCATAATACGCCCACATCACACGATTTGCTTTGCCCTTAGGCCTCAAAGGGCAATCGTGATGGATATCATATGGACCTTTGCAATAGAAGCAAAGCTTCTTCCTGCGTAGATCATTAAGTGCCTCACGATCCAAAGGTGGTGCTGCTGGATTGGCCTTTGAATCATTTTTAACCCCGGATTTATCTATGTTAAAATCCGGCCTCTCTGTATCCCCGTTGGAGTGCTTATGGTCTCTAGATGAAGAAGTACCTCTGGAGTTAGATCTACTTGATGGGGCTGCCATCTCCATACTGCGCGCCTTCTTCATAGCTTCCTGTAATGAAGGAGGATCAAAGCCTTTGATCCAACCTCTCAATGGTTCTGTCAAGCCCTCCATGAAGAGTACTACTAGTCGCCTCTCTGAAATGTCAGGAACCATAACTGATAACTTCTGGAAGTCACCAATGTAAGACTCTAGACTACCGCTTTGGTGCAACTGTGCCAACTCTCGAAAATAGGACTCTGGATCCCTCCTGTCAAAACGCTCCACCAGCCTGTCCACAAACTCCTGATAAGAAGTGATCTGATCATGATGGAGTGTCACCATCCCGTGGTGCCACCAATCGTGAGCTACTCCCTCAAGATGTAGTGTCGCATATCTGATAGCATCTTCCTCACCCATCGGTCGCAATGTGAGAAATGTATCCAGCTTACTAACCCAGGCCTGTGCTGTCACCTTACCACTACCATCAAACGTTGCTAGTGTGAGCCTGCTCGTAGCCTGCTTCAAATCATTATTCTGGGGCCTTGGTCTCCCATTCTGTCGACCTCGATAATGTTCTTTCCTTTGTGTGAGGAATCGGTCAAAAGTGATCATCTCCCTGACCACAGGTGGTAATGACTCCCACTCATCAGTCGCTACCCTGAATGTGTCTATAAATTCCTCCTCATGCTCCTCACCTGCTATCACCTCCTCTGCTTCCTGTCTCACAAAGATAGGCCTAGTAGGCCTATTCGCTGTACGAGAAATAGTCCCATGGCCTCGCTGTGATCCTGCAACACTCCTGACATCCTCACGGTGTGGGGAATGTCTCCTCGGAGAACCCAATCTTGGCAGTGCTGCTGCCAACTGCTGTAATACCTGGTTATTCTGCCTTTGCCCTTCTCGTAGTTCTCTAAGAGTAAGTAAAACCTCTGGATCATCTTGGTCTCTCGGATGGTGAGGAATACGGGCCCTGCCAATATCATCACCCATGTCTTCCGGCGGTTGTTCTAGAACTTGAATACCTTCAAGCAAAGCTTTACTGCGTGTGTAATATCCGTGTGGTCGCAACTCTTGTGGCTGCATAAAATTTCTAAACCCTCAGGATGGCAGGATTTAGCTCTGATACCACTGTAATATCCCTTCGAATATCAAAACAAAGCTCCAAATTGCTTCAACCTAAATTTCTGCAAAATATCTTCAAATAGATGAATAAATCACAGTATAATTTCTTTTTATTTGCTCATAAGCTTACAATTTGAGATCCTCTGTCAGGTATACAAAGAATATCGAAAGTTCGGCCTTATAGCCTGAATATTCCGCGAACTGGGTTGAATCTAGAACGTCTCGGCCTGCTATGTAAAAAACACAGTCGCCGACGTCGGTTATACTGCCGTCGTCGGTCGACCTGTAGTAGTCACCTTGCCGACGTCGGTGATGAGTCGACCGATGTCGGTCTCTGTAAGTTCCTGTTCGCCGATGTCGGTACCTAAACTTTCTGTAGATGCGTACGGATTTTTCACAGATCTGTACGGAAGTCGTACGGTCGCTGATATAACACACCCTGTATGCCTGATCCTGATCTGTAGAATTATGGGCTGACACAAAAGATCTATATCTGGATAATTCTTGAATCAAAAACCCAAAATAAAGAAAATACCTGTAAACCCTTGTGATAGCTTCTGGATGAAGCTATCTCTCACTTTGGCAATAGATCAGCTGATATTTCACAGCCTCTTAATTGCACACACTGAAGAGGGAACGTTCTCCAATGCAGATGGAATCCTTGAACCCTAGGCTCAGTCTTCACAGAAGAAATTCTTCAATTTTCAATAATCAATAATCAATAGCATAAAATAAGCATGGATACAAACTCTCTCTCATGAGAGATTCTTATACACCTCCAAAGGTGTGCTTGCTAAAATTAGACTCCCTTAAATTAGACTTCCTTAAATTAGAACTAGGGTCTTAAAATTAGACCAAGTCTTAATTTAGAATTTGCATCCTCAAATTAGACCAAATCATTAATAATTAATAATTAATTAATTATTAATTAATAATTAATTAATAATTAATTATTAATTAATAATTAATTAAAATTAGTTCAAATAATTAATATTTGATTAAATCAATCAAATATTAATATCTCCCTTAATTCATGCCCGAAAGTGCCCGAACGAAAGCCAAGCCCAGCCCCATCAAGACCCTATATCCACCTCATTAGCCTACGAGGGTCGCATAATAGGCTAATCATCTACTCTGTACATGTCGACTAAAAAGGGGACATGACATGTAGGCCTTGAGAAATGGATCACCTATTAGTGTCACTTAATGTATAAAATCAAACTTTTTGAAGATGAAATCCTTTGTGACATCTCACCATTATATGTGTGAGATGTTTTACATGTAGTCAACTTTATATTTACCATTGACATGTAGTCTATGAATTCAATCTTTGAAATGTTGTGATATATTTTCATGATCTGAAATACCATATATTGTAGTTAGTTCATAAGCTTTCAGTCATTAGTGCCAAGAAGTGCAAGGATATTGTCAGTTATAGTAAGAATTATATTATTTATGGTAATAAGTAAATGCAATAACATCCCGATGTCACTATATCAGTGTGGTTTATCCAAAAAAACAAAGAAAAAATAATTGAACCATAAACTAGATGAATACAAGGAGATCTTTGAATCACCTAAATAAGTTCCTACATATTGTACACTAAATAAAATTATTGATTTTATCCTTTAAACACCTCTACCTCAAACCTCTTCATAATACATATCATTTCTAGATAATGAATAGATCAAGTGGTAGATCCATGAAATCATGTAAAATGGACACATCATGCCTAAATCATTACTTTGCAAAAGCCGAATTATGTTTGTGCCAAAGCTGTGAATGAATTAAAAAAATCTTAACAACATTAAAGTGAAGAAATATTATCCTTATTTAAATATTAAGGAATTTTTATGACATATTCATGGTGTAGAAGTCTTTTCCAGAATTGATCTTAAGTTTGGGTATCATCATATTTAGGTTTAGAGTCTTAAAAACAAAGGAAGGATTGATTGACTAGTTATTTATGCCTTTTAGGCTAATTTATGTAATAAATTCATTCATTTCAAGATGTTTAACGACATCTTTAGGCCGTTTACCTATGTCATTTTTTTAATCTACCTTGATGACATCTTAATATTTAGAAAACATGGGATAAAAATCTACACCATGTTGAATTAGTGTTTCACATTTTGAAGAAACATATTTTAATGATAACATGAATAAATTTTAATTTTTCATACAAGAGATAAAATATTTGTGACAAATTACACATACAAGGAGTGCATGTGTGAAACTGATCAAGATTGAAGTCATATAGGAATAGAAAACACTAAATAACCTTGCATCTGATTCAAATCTTCTTAGAAGTAGAAAATTATACAAGAAATTTGTGTTTAAATTTTATATTTTGAACCAAACTACCAAAGTTGTAAACAAATAAAATTTCATGTAGCTAGCTTCAAACAAAGATAATTTGATGAACTAAAATTTAGACTCTATTTTATGTTAGTATTTATGATACTTGACAATAAATTTGGAAGATTGTCCAATTCATTCAATAATAAAATTGACTATCATAAATGGGTATTTACAACACAAACCCTAGAAAAGAGTTATTTTCTTTTTTAATGTATTATTTAGCATATGATTGGAATAAACTATATCTTTAGAGTATATAGTTATGTCAGATGATGGAGTGATTAGGGATGGTGAGGGTCAATGATGGAGTGATGAGGGATGGTGAGGGTTGATGAGGGAGTGATTAGTGATAATGAGGGATGAGGAAAGATTGATTAGGGATTATGAGTAATGAGGAGGGAATGACTAGGGATGATGAGGGATGGTGATAATCAATGAAAGAGTGATTAGTGATGATAAGCTTGATTGATCAGAGATGATAAGAGATAATGAAGGTCAATGAGGGAGTGATTATGGATGAGGAGGGAGTGAATAGCGATGAGTAAGTGATTAGGTATGATGAAGGATGGGGAAAAAGTGATGAAGGATGATGAGGGATAGTGAGGGTCAATAACAGAGTGATTATAGATGACAAGGGAGTGATTATAGAAGATTAGGGATAGTGAGGGTCAATGAGGGAATGATTAGGGAGTGAATAGGGACAATGAGGAATGATGAGAGAGTGATTATGGGTAATGAGGTATGAGTAGGAAGTGATCAAGGATGAGGGAGGGACAATGAAAAAGTGAAATTAACAAAAAGTGGTGATTTGATGTGTGTAACTCATCAATATGACCTAAACTACACTAATCACAACACTTTTGATCAAGTTTAAAATGAGTAATTTTCAAACATAAATTTTGGAAAACCTAAGATTCCTATAAATGACAAGAATAATTTTGAAAGACACAAAAGCCTTAAAAATGACTAAATGTTTACCAAAAAAGGATATCAATTGCAAACATTTTATACTATAATCCCTAAGTTTAATAACTAGACCCTGAAAATGTCTAAGTATTAGCCAAATTAGATTTTGGAAAACTATTTTCCATGTCATAAGATATGCAGCAATGAGACCAAATCTATCAAATTTTGAGTGACCTTAATTTCTTATATTTACTAAAAAAAATTTGAAGTATTAGTTTACATTTATATTGTTACATTTAAATATTAGTTTTTGGCCAAAGTTGCCTTCATGTGTGACTCCCACATTATTTTATGTGCAAAATAATAGGAACATAATAATTTAATCAATAATACAATCACATAATCAATAACATGATTGTGTTATTAATAACATGATCATGTTACCTATTAACCAACATTCATTCCATCTACATGTTCGTTGATTTAATGTAAAAAATAATAGTAACACAATCACAATGTTGTTTTTATAATAATATGATCATGTTATACATTAATGTGATCATGATATTTAAATTTGAATTCAATTCTTGTGCCTTTTAGCTTGATAATGGCTTGGATTCCTGATCCAAAGGCTTGGACTGTCAATGTACAATCGAGTTTTGAGAGATATGATTGAAAGTTAAAAAAATCAACTTTCATTTCCAAATACACTAATAATTTCAATGTGAAAATTAAAAAAACTTAATACCATCATGATGATCATGATTTCTTCTTTCCAATAATATAGTTTTTATAGTTTTTGGAGTAATTTAAGGTTTCAAGCTATGTTGATTTCTAACTATACCTTTTTAGGCCACTACATGTTTTAAACATACATGCCTATACACATTCATGGAATTTGTCTTTCATTGATCCAAGTGAAAAACAAGTTATATGTTCACAAAATCGGCCTAATTCTACACACATTCAAAAAAAATTGATTTTCATTCTTTTAGGTAGGTAGGTGTGCCACATGGATGACTATCCATTTTTTTGTTAGTTTTCAAGATCTATTTACTTGAAAAAATATAGGTATAAAAATATAAGATCCTATATAAATTTTCCCCAAAGGGTTTAAAATAATTTTAAACGCTACTAAAAAATGGTGTGCCACACGACCATCTATCTACTATGTTTTTTTTGAAAAATTAAGAGTTCTTCAAATTTTAGATGCTTATCCTTGTTATACTTAACCATTTTTAAAAAAAAATAGTGTTTTCAAAACTAGACTTGAAATGATACATTTCATGTTCTTAGACTATCTTCAAATTTGTAGTGTAGATATTTCAAATTATCTACATAAGTTCATATTTTTGAAATTTCAAGAAAATCATGTCCACAAGTAGGCCACTTTTTGTTCCCAATCTTTGTGCACTTACCTTGTTATAATCAAAGAAAAGTGTAAGCGTAGTGAAGGGAACATTGTTTTATTAACTTTTTAGAATTTTTAAAAGTCTAAAATATTATGTAAGTGTATATAATTGTGGGGAAGACCACCTCTAATATAAATATTTGAAAAATAGTTCACCAAACTCAAATTATCCATTTTTGGTGATCTTGACCTATTTACAGGCTTGCTAGGATTTTGAGCACATAAATCCATATATCTTAAAATATAACCATAAAAATTTCATGATTTTAGGATGTTGGTAATGTGTTTCAAGTGGTATCAAAGTGATTAGGCATATTTTAAAAATTTATCCTTAAAACATAGTTTCAAAACCTATGTTATAAGCCTAGAAAACTATGTTTTGTGTTTTCTTACTATTTTATGGTTGTATAAAGTTATAAATCATTTTTGTGAGTTGAGTTAATATAAATAGAATATAATAAAATATATCATATAATATAGACTTTGTTTTTTGTTTAAATTGTCATTGAATAACATATTAGGACTAAAACAAGATTGTAAACCCAAAATATGTTTTCCTTTAGTTATGAAAAGACCCATAGGCATTTTAACTTACAAAAAAATAATTTCCCCACATATTTTATATAATTCCCTTTGGCCTTCTCAAGAATTTGATCCTTTATCCCATCCAGTCAATGCTATTGCAATTATCTTCTTATTTGTATTTCCTTATTTTGTAGCAAAATACCCTCCTCTAGTTCCAATTAACTATGGAGATATAAGCCTTTAATTTAAGGTAGATAAAACCCTTCATCTTAATTATCTATCATAAAATGCTAAAATGAATCTAAGTTCTAACCATTAACAATTGAGTAAATCATAATATGAGGATAATCAAGTCTAAAACATTGCTTTCCTATTTGTTCTAGAATTTCAAATGCACCATATCTAAGGGACTCAAGTTTATTAGTCTTACATTGTATTCTATCTCTCCTCAAGTACAAAAAAAATTTGTCCCAATAAGTTAATTATGTTTAGTCCTTCGTTCGTCATGTAGAGCTTTGTACTTGGATTGTGACTCCTTCAACCTTTTACCTGTAGTTAAATATCCTAAATATTTTCAATAAACCTTATATATTTATGGACCTTTGAATCCTATTTATCATTTCCTTTGTATGGTTGATTTAAGAAAACAAAAAATGACATGGAGGTAAGTAATTAGAAAGAGTTTGGAAAGATTTTTAATTAGTATATAGATTGTCTTACCTCTTATAATAAGTAAAAATAAACATCAAATTTTCATCCTAAGACATAAGATACTTCATATTATACCCTCTCAAGAGCTATGACAATATTATATTCATGAATTGTAACCACCCATTAATTTTTGGGTTAAAAATGATAGACCATTTTGGTCCAAATTTAATATAATAAAACTAGGCAAACCATAATGAACCCACAATTTACCAAATAAAAAATTAGTTGCATCACTATATTTGAGGTTGTTCTTACAAGGACTAAGAATACACATCTTGTTAATCCATTTCTCAACCACACATAGATATTCATGCCCCTTCCTTGACATAGTAATCCTACCTATAAAATTCATGGAAATTATTTTGATTGGCATAGAAAGAAAAGTTATTGGCATATACAATCATAAATTCCTATTATTAGGCTTTCTTTTACTACATAACTCACATCTTATTAATAATTTAGCAACATCAAATTACAAATTAGTCTAATAAAAATGCCTCTAAAAATGTGCAATAATATTTGTAATACCAAAATATATTACAACTTTTGAAGCATGTGATTCTCTCAATAGTTTAACTCTTCCTTGTTAGGCACATAAAGTTTACCCAAATTGAAGAGGAACCCATATTGTAGGTAATAATTGTCCTAGGGGTTAAATATTTCACTTTGGAACCTATTTGATTGAGTAAATGGATTTTAATTTTTTTCATCATACTCATATCCCTATACATAAGAATCATAAATAAAAGGCTTAAGAATAATTATGGTGCATGTTAATGAAATTAAAGAGTGATTAGATAAAATATCAGCTATTTTTTTAGTCCCACATTTTTTATATTTATAATCAACTAAAATTATTGAAAAAACACCATCCACTTATAAAATTTATCTTTCCAAAGTTTAGTTTGAACTCAAAAATATTAAAGAGGTTGGTGATCCATGTGGATAATAGTTTTCCTATGCATAAGATAGTCTACACATTTACTGATCGATTGAAATAGAGCATATAATTATTTATCATATGTATAATACTTTATAATTCCACCATGAAATAATTCTGAATGGTAAAACACTAACTTACTTCCTTGTTGACGAAAACCCCCACAGTATAATTACTAGCATTCATTTCCACCTCAAAGGGAAGATTCAAATTATGAAAATATAATATATGAGCATGCATAATCATGTTTTTAATATATCAAATGAATTTTATTTCTTTTTATGCCATATAAATTTCTTACCACTTGTTATGATGGCATGTAAAGGTACAATAATGGAAGAGAAATTATTAATGAACATTCTCAAATATTAAACTACACAAATAATGCTCCTTATTTTGATAAAATTACAAGCCTTTTAAAATTTCATGTCAATCTCCACCTTCATCATATCAATCCTAAATTACCCACCTCCAATCACATGCCCCATGAATAAAAGTGATTATTGATCAAACTCAAATTTATTCTCCTTCAAGAGTAATGTTTTCTCCTTCAAAGATGAAAATTTGTTTTAAATGATCCATATGCTCATCAAAAGGTGTATTGAAAATAATAATATAATATAAATACACAATAACAAAAGAACCAATAAATGGACTCATTACCTCATCCATGATTTTTATTAAGCTAACTAATACATTACATATCCTAAATAGTAGAATAAACCATTCATAAAACCCTTGATTTATCTTAAATGTTTTTCTCCAAATATCTACTTATTTAATACTCACTTGGTGATACCCATATTTAAAATCAATCCTATTAAAATACTTGACATACTGATGTTGATCAAGAAGATCATAAAACCATGTAAAAGGGTACCTATTCTTGACGGTTATTTTTTTATTATCTATATAGTCAACACACAATATGCATGAACCATATTTATTTGTTAATAAAAATAATAGAATCACATGAATAATTAATATGATAATTTAATCTTTGATTAATTAAATACTGTAAGTTTATCTTACTTCATCAACATCTTTCAAGGACTACTTATAAAAATTGATATTCAAAAATTGGTTATTGTGTAGAAACTAAATTTTATGCTCAATAGGCATCATGAATGGAAAACCCATAGCATTATGAAAAATTTATTTTAAATACAACACAAAATCTCCTATATACCTTTTCTATTTGTTAATAAATAATTTGCAAAATCTTTTATGTGAATCCACTTACTTATCTCAAATATATATCAAAATAAGAAAAGAAAACATTCAACTATCATTAATAATCCTTTTAGCTTAAGAGGCACTTACCAAAGATATTTTATAATCACCTTTTTATCTTTATATAATTTATTTCATGTCATCCTTCACCAAATGGTATCGGTTGGCTCTTATCATGAAGGTAAAATCTTAGGTATACAAGTAAGGGATACCAAACACTACACCACACATATCAAGATAAATCACATTCACTATAGCTTCATCATTTAAATGTCCATTAATATAAAAGTTAACTTTACATTTGATGGTCACCCTAATGTCTACAAATTTATTCACCTAACCTAAGTAATATGATCTTGGATGATTGAAAGTCCTTATCTTCAATTTTCTACCAACTCCTTATTTATACAGCTTTATTGTAAATAAGGATCACAAAGATCATAAAAATAAAAATAAAAATTCATGTAAATTTTAATATGTAAAATCTTACAAATTTCACTCTCTTGAGAACTAGTACCACCCAAACATACCACACTTTTGATAGAGGTACAACACAAATTTTCATACACATCAGAGGTAAAACCAATGTTCTCACCTTTGAGATATGGAATAACATTATTCTTTTTTTTTCTTAAATGAATGCAATTTAATGTGTATGAAGAACATTGATCCTCAAAGTTACTATCAACATCATAATGCCTACAATTTCCTTATGTTTACCTTTACCTTTCCACTTGGAGCCACCTTGTTTTGGAGAAGTGTTCTAAGAGATAGATGAAGCCTTTTTATTTTTGATCTCTAAGTAATGATATTGGGAAAGAGTGTCTTCTACATCTATAGGCTTGGAAAATAAGATGGATATCCTCAAATGGATAATATGGATTCTAACAACATACTTCATCAAGATGTTAGAGTCCACTTGTATACTCCTAAATTATTTGGACTTTATTTTTCTTAATATTAAATAATACATGTAACTTTCTTCCTCATAAAAAATAAAATTAAACCTTTTATTTCTTAACAACTTAAAACTATCCCACTTAGTGATAGGAGGATTTTTATTAAAAACCAAAGTATGAACATAAATCTTAAACTAAATAAAAGGATGACTACTTAAGTTTAACCATGAAAAATATATTTTTTGGCTCTCATTAATCTAATACAAATTGAAATACATCTCAATATGAGATCCAATGATCTATCTTATCCATATTCATATCTCCATCATACTTATGAATATATATTTTTGTCTTAACCTTAAATTGAGGTTAAAATTTGTTAGCAGAAAGTTTTTTTTCAACCTTCTCATATAGAGGAGAATCCTACATTTTAAAAAAAAAATTCAATGCCTCCATAGAAGCATAAATATTCTCAATAAGAATCCCCCTCATGGGCTTTAATTGGTAAAGCTGGCTAATATAAAGAGAGATTGTAGCCACTCCTTCTTCATGTTTATGAAACCATATTTTGTTTTATTAGAATATTACTCATTATCATGTGTCATAATTATAATCTCCTCATTAATGTTTATTATGAAAATTCATTCTTCAAAGGGAAATATGATGCATTTAATACTAAATCTACATGCTCTAGTGATAGTCATAATATGGAATGTAGTCATAGTCATAAACATAGAAAACCACATAAAAGGACTAATACTAAACAATTTTTAATACAAATATCATTCACAAATAGGGTGTATATTTCACATGATGATTCAGAAAAATTAATTATATACTCCAAAATAAGTGATTAAAAAATGTTTATACTAGACTAGTTTTCTTGCTAAAATAGAGATTTAGTGTGTTGGAATTGAAATGAATATAATTATGAACCTAAATAGAAGTCAAAAAGAAGCATCAAATAATGATATGATTAAAATAATTTAATTAGAGAAACATAGTTCCTAAAAAACATTATTAGGTGAGGCACTTGTGTTGCTCTTTCCACTATGTGACCTTTAAATGTACAAGTTATTTCCTTTTCTACCTTTCATGGATATAGCTACCAATTAATACACTACCCAAACTTGTACCTAGTTAATTTACACTCTCATAAGAACTTTATAGAATAAATAAAACCTGTAAACAATCACCAACAACTAGGGAAAAATGAGTAATTTGAACAAAGACTCTAACTTGCATATTGTAATGTGAGTATAGCTTCACAACTCCTCTATAAATTATATGGTGTCTTAGTCCTTCCATTCGGTCTATATTTATTACCTTTTACTTTGGAATATTCTAAGAGGTTACAAATAACCATTTTTGAGAAGAAGAAACATTTGTAATTGACCCTTGTCCATGTCTTCTTATGTTAGTGAAACCACCAATCTACTCAAACAAGTGATCACACAACAACCATATGTTACACAACTCCCACTTGAATATAGTATTGGTTCCATTATCTATGATAATTAGAGAGATTAATTTAATAAATTGATCATTTTGAATATGTCTAGATCATCCCCATGCTAACTCTACCATTTCAACGAAACCTAACATATATTTTAACATGAATATCCCATAATAGTTTCTTTCTAGCATAAAGTACATATATTTGTAACAATGGAAATGTATAAAAAGTATAACTAGTACTTTAGATCTAGATTTTGGATCTACGGTGTGTACCATATTTTTAATATGCATATTTGATGTGGTAGATATCTTTAAATGTATGAGAATGAATATATGTACCTATACAATGCTTTCACATTATACTTTATCAATAATCATCTCCAACTGAGCTTTTGTTATTCCTATATAAGAATCATTTGTGTCATTTATTTTTTTAATTAGTAAATTTTGGAGCATATTTTAAAGTTGAATTGATAGAGATGTCTTAATTTAGGAGAACCAATGATCACTCCTTAATCCTTGGTATTGTTTACAAACACCTTGTTGTTTGCACACTTGTTTGTTGTATTTTTTTTTTCATACATTTATGTTACTAGTTTTATTATTTGAGTATTTATTTATGGATGGTGTATTTACATGTAAAGTTACTTGGGTCATCCTCTTTCCTCACATGGTACTAGATCCAATTTTCATAAGTAGTCATTGTCGATTTATATAGTTTTTAACAAGATTAACATTTTGACATAATGTTTCTCATCCCTAAGAACGTTTTTGAGCCAACACTCATTTTAGGTTTCAAAAATTACCTACTAATTTTTTATTTATTTTTAAACAATTTAATTTTAGGGTCATTTTATTGAAGTGAGTTCTATACTATAAATATTTATTTGCATGCCCCATCTCTTATTGTGTTATATTTTGTTTTACTTTCCATTAGATTTTTGTTCATATTAAAAAAAAAGTGTACAGAAGTTAAATTTAATATATTTCAATCAATATCTAATTTTTTTAAATTTTTGGTGTGAATCAGAGATTCACATTATTTATGCTAAGAGTGGTAGTGAAACTCATATCTGACTTTTATTTCACATGAATAAGATATTCTGGGCTAATTTGGAAAACATTTCTATTAATAATAAATATACATTTTCTTAAATTTTTGAGGAATATTGGAGAAAACATGAATTTTTAACTTCATCTAAAGTGTCTTAAAATTCCTAGGGGTGACACTATTTTAGACTTATTGGTTTCATTTAAATGTTATGTGAATTTATTTTTTTGAAGAGCTAGAGCATTGATTTAATTTTGGACCTTTTTTATATTTTTATAAAAATCATGGGATAAATGTATGTTCATTATGTTTTTCATCTTGAAATATTTCGAAAGTGTTGTATATTTCTCTATTTGGACTTACGATGTTCGAATAGAAATCATTTGAATATCGCAACTATGTGCATGGAGAAGGGGAAAATAGGACAATCACTTTTCATGCAGTACTTGAATAACATCACCAATATTTTCCACTGCCACCGTCTGCATGCACCTTGAATAATTCAAGCGCCATTCGCATACCACAATGCTATCATTGATGTTCATCCATGTGACATATTAATAGTTATCTATACTATCTCTATTCCACCATAAGATCACTTGATGTGAGTTTTTAAATCCCTCAAGGGATGGACTCCTACCATTGGCCTATTTTTTAAGTTCTTTTCTTTCATAAGTGGTAATTTTTGATCTATGAAGCCTAGGAGGGTGATGCTTTTAAAGTTGCCAATTTTTTTGGATCGTTAGATTGGTGGGATTTTTATTTTTATTTTTATTTTTAAGTGAACCTTATTTTTATAATTTATTTTCTTGATTTTTTTTGGATCAAATTTTGTTAATTACATTTTCCGAAGGCCATATTTTGAGTGACTTAATTTAGATTTAAATGTTATTTTTCAAAAGTGCGTATTTTTGGATCTTTACAATAGTGATATCTGTTTATTTTAATTTTGTCTCATATTTTTAAGTTTATAATTTATTATTTTTAAATAATAAATAATATTGATTTACGTATAAAATATAGGTACCACCTCATTTTTAAAGGGGATCACTTTTTAGTGATTCATACAAATTTTGAGTGTGTTTTTTAAATCAATATTATACTCAAACTAATTTATGAAGTGACTAGAGGTTTTTCATTTCAACTTTGTCTACCTTCATGTGTGTGTGTTTTATTTCATACTTTTTATCATATCAATTATTGGATTGATGTAGCATATCAGACACTCTTAATTAAGGATTTTGATGTGAGTTTTTTTGCACACCTACCTCATTGACATGTAATTTTTTAGATATTGATGGTTATGACTTATCCACTCCTATTTCAACATTGTTAAGGGGGTAGGGGAAGGAGGGGTCAAAGTGTGTTGTGTATTGGATTTTTTTATGTAGACACCATTTCTAAGTTATATATCATCTTAATCTTGTACACTTGAAAAATACATATCATGGATATACCTTTAGTTTTTATAATTTCCATGTTATCAAAAGGCTTACATATACTATGTATGTATACCTAATTTCTTATATCTTAGTCTGACCAATGTTATTTTGATGATCCGGGCCTTCTATGTTGCCCAAAATGATATACACCTTTTTATCTTTTATCTATGAATTTTTTGGGCCTACATCTATTTTTCACATACCTAGACACTTGTGTCCCAATTAGACACCTCTGTCGATACTAATGTCATATTATTATAAAAGATTCCAGTGCCTTAAGGTCATCCAATTTATGAATGGAACATATACCTATGGTCATCTTAAGTTCTTTAATGTGAGATATTATCCAAAAGGATTGATATAAGTACAAAATCAATACCCATTCATTCCTCACCTATTATAAACTAAATGAACTCACTAGACAATCTATCAAAGGTATTTAATGAAGCCCTCAAGTGAGAAAAGCTTGCCTATTTTCTCTTTTTTTCATATCAGTCATATGGACAACACATCTATAGGTCTGAAGTACTGAAAGAGCATCTCATGAGCCACATTTACCAAGTTATAAGATAGGTCACTCTATGTACTTTTTTATCACACATTGCATGATTCACACACAAGCCAACATGTAGGGTATAACAACACATGCATGAAGCCCTCTTTAGTGTATTGGATATGTAGGCAATGTTCACTAATGGAGGGTCTTTGGGAGAATTTTTACATTGTGTGCACATTAAACCTATTTTTTATTTATAAAACTTTCAAATATATAAATTTAAAGAAAAAAAAATTATATAACACATATGTATGAAATACAACTTTTTTTTTGCTTCTAAACTTTCACAAGCATTTTTTTATAGAAGAAACACATTTCTTTGAAACAAGACCTATTCCAATTCATTTTGAATGTGTAAATTTAAAATAAATTTATTATATTTTAATTATAGAACTTTCAAATATATACATTTTCACTAAAAATGAATATTCTTCCTCAAAATAAGACATGATAAACCTCACAATGTGGCCTAAAGAAAATTGTAAATTTCTATTTGGATGTTAAAATTAAGATAGTCATGAGATTTTGAATGAACTAAATAAATATCAATAATTGGATATGTAAAATATTAATAAACTCATATTATAAAATAAAACCAAATAATGTATATCCTATGTTGAGGTTATTTGTATTATTTAAAATAAGCTATCTTACAAAGCCCATCCACTTTAGGGTGAAGATGCTAGACATTTTTATGAAAATAAAATAATCAATGCTTTGTTAAGAAAGAGGAAGGCCCAAGTATCTATGCATGTAAATATACCATCCAAAAATAAATACTTATAGAATAAAATTCAACATTAGCATAAATTTATTAAACCAAAAAAGTAATGTAAAATGAATAAGTGTGAAAATAACATAGTACTACAAAATAGTATCAAGGATTAAGGAATGATTCTTGATTATTTAAAATGATGACATCTCTACCAACTTAGCTTTACAATGTGTTTTAAGATTAATATACTAACTAATAAAGGATAAAAAGGTTCCTTACATAGTAAGATAAAGAGGTGAGTGAGATGGGATTATTAGAGTATAAGGTGGAAGCATTATTGAGGTACACTTAATCATTCTCACATATGTGAGGATAAATAAACATTAAATTTACATATTAATAATCTTTTAGACATAATACACCACACACACACACACACACACACACAATGTGGATTTCATATCAAATGTGAATATTAGATGCACTAAGACCCACTTGAAGATCAATTTAGGTGATGCAAAAAAAATATAAAACATAATCTCAATAAGAAGGGTGTTAACAACAAAACTTGATGTTATACACATGTATAATGAAATAAAAAATACTATGAAATTGTTTTTATAAATGACTATTGTGCTGAAGATAACTGGTGAATTGGATGAAGTCTCCAATGGAAAGAATCAAATGCCAAATAATGAAGGAAATACTAAAAGGAACAATAATTGTGGCCATCAAAATCTATCATGTCATAATATTAAGATCATTACTCATTTTTGTTATAGAATATAGACATAAATTTGAATACCTAATACTCTATTATTTGACATCATTAACCAAAGAAATGACTAATTTAACACCACTCACTACCATAGAAAAAATATGAAGGCATGGTCAACGAAACAGATGGTCTAAGATATAAAAAAAAATCACTAATCAAACTAAAGAAGGATCAAAATAATAAAATTCCATGAATTGGATACTCAAATTAGAGATCTTATATTATACATGTTATATCTCACTAGGTTACATGAGTTTCAAGTTTGTACATCCAATTAATATGTAGGAATAAATATTTAATTCATATTAGATTAATAAAACAATGAAGGAAACCATATCCTCATAATAAAATGTTTAATCCTAAAATATAGATTGGGTAATATAGGGTTAAAGGGGTAGACATAGCCTGGGTCACAAGGATGTTAGACTATCTATATAGGATGTAATTTAATTGCAAAACTCATATAAAAGATATAGTAAATTTATTCTGCTGAGATATACTAAAAATATAAAAGTATAATTATACTAGATATTTCAATGATAATGAAAACAATATACTTATCTATTTCTGATGTTAATATAGATATGGATCTATAACAAGTAGAAATTAGACTGTATTTGGATTCTAGATTAGTTTCCTAATTATTGAAATTATACATTTGTAAATGTGGACACTTGTATCAACTTTGGATGGTTACACCAACACTTCTATATAGATCATACATAGGTTTCCAATATAAAATTCTCTATTAAAACTAGATGTGACCACTTAGATGCTTCTTGAATATATGATTCCTTCACTTTAGTGAATTCATATCTGGGTCATGGACTATTATTCCTAGTCAAATGATAAAACCTTAGTTATGCATCTTCATAGTGGATGTAAGAAAAATAAGTTCATGGTCACATGGTTTTGAATTATCGAAGAGACCCCTCTATCAATGAGTGTTACCTATGTATCTAATACTCTGAATAGAGCCACATACTTATGCAATTCTCCCCTATGTGTTGGCATGTTTTTGAATCATGCAATTTGTGACAAGTAAGTACATAAAGTGACCTAGACTAACTTGTAAAATGTAGTTCATGGAATGCTCCTTCAATATTTTAGACATATAGATGCACTATCCTTATGACTGATATAGAAGTATGATAAAATAGGGAAGCTTTGCTCACTTGATTTCTTGATTGAATACCTTTGGTAGACTGCCTTGTGAGTTCTTTTGGTCCATGCTAGGTGAGGAATAAATGATGATTGATCTTGTATTTATATCAATCCATTTGGACAATATCTCACATTTAATTACTTAGTTCGATGATATATATTTGTTTCATTTTTAAATTTCATGACCTTAGGGTACCCATCCAGAATATTATATGCCTATCAATATATATTTTTACAAGAAAATAATATTACAAGTTAAGAATTTAAAAAATATATTTTTAAATTTTATCACATCCTCCACTGTCACACATTTATTTTATATTATTTGGCATGTTATGGTTGTAAATTTATAAGGTTATAACATTATGATTATTAATATTACCAGATTACATTCTTATTTATCCCATGTAAAGCCAAGTCCACCAAAGAAATTATTTTTTAGTTTGTATAGTAAAATTGATTGTGTTTATTTAGGATTCAATGTTAGTGTTTGTTTACAAGAAATCACTTATACTTCCATATAATACTCCAAAGTGTAATTTGAGTATTATTGCATTCATGATCTATTAAATTGTACTTATAAAACTAGGTTCTTTTCTTTGATAAAAATAATAATTGGGAAGATATTTATCTTAGGTGAGAATGTGACTAAACAATACTTGAATTCAATGTGGTTTTCACCAACTACAAGTTTATATCTTCCCTCTTATGAAATTTATTCCATTGTATTTTCTTGTATAAATATGTATCAATAGATTTTTAGTATATGAATCATCTACATGAGATGATGATATTTCCATTGACAAAAACTAAGTTTGTATAGTTGAGATAAAAACATGAAATTAATGTTTTCCAACTATGATTAATATCTTCATCATTATTCGAAGATGTGATACTTCCACATTGTCTTTATTTTATTGAATGATAAGTATTCAATTTTCATGGACATTTTTGTTCTTTTTCAGTGGAAGAATAAATATCTATTTTAGGTATTTGGATAATTTATATGGATTGAAGTAGTATTTAATATCTTAAATTTTTATTAAAATTAAATTTAAGTTCATATTCTATCATTAGGTGGCATATTATAGTGTATTTTGGTTATTCTAGATAATATTCAGGATGGGTGGGTTGTTGTGGATTCTCCTTTCTTAAAGCCTCCTCCTTCCATTATTTTTATTAATGATTATTGGAGAGAGTGGAGACATTTTATTATAATGCTACTAGATATGCATGATGTTTACACCTTTTTAATATTTTGTTACACTGAGAAGCATTCTACAATGGCATCTGAGGGAATTGATCAATTATAATGTAGTGATTGTGTTCACCTTTAATTCCAAAATTAAATTTGATGTTCATTTAACCATCATTTATAAAAAAATATTTAAAAATAATTGTCTGACATCATTATACCATATTAACTTCTATTAAAAATATAATTTTATGAGTGAGCACTATTATAAGTTAAAACCAGACTGGTATTATTATACCATGTTAACTTCTATTAAGGATATAATTTATATGATTATTTTAAATTTCAGCCCACCCTCTATTATAACACATTAATTTTATATTCTTTGGCACATATCTCCATGTAGAGCAAAGTCGAGCTAATAAATTTCTTTTTTTATCTAAGTATTAAAATTTAATTTAATTATCTATAACTAAATAAAAATATGGACTTATGCTTGATTTTATAAACTAAATATGATCACCATATAATTCATGGATTTATGTATAATTTTTTGTATTAAATTATAATCAAAATCTTTTTCTTTGGTGTTTCCATCTTTTACCATGATTTATATTGATAATATTGAATAACAACTTTTTTCAGACCCTTTTGAGATAGACATATCATATAATAAGATTTTAAAACTTACGTTCAATAAGTTAATTTTATTAAAGATGAATTTAAAATGAATGTAATTCTCTAAATTATCTCATAGTCCTCATGGCTATTGCTATAGATGATAGACAAACAACTTATACATGGTTGTCAGGGGAAACAATATGTTCCATAAAAAAGCATGTGTAACAATAATTTAAATATTATACTAATTAATCTTAGTATTTTTCATATATTTATTTATTATTTTAAATTAACAATTAATTAGTATACATACCTTTGATAAATTTATGTAAAATACATTGAGAGATATCATTCTAGAGGTACCTAATTCCATTTATTTTATAAATTAAAAAACTTATTGGCATATTATGAATGATATCTCTCGATGTATTTTATATAATTTATGTAAGATATGTATATTAGTTATAAACTTTTAATATTCTAGTTGTCTAGCTATGTTTAGTCTACATTTATTTTATCACTTTATAATTTTATCTTTTTTATTGTTTCTATTTTTTAATTATTTGATATATCAATGAATTCTAATAAAATTTTAACTTGATTTTTTCAATATTAAATCTTTTCACTTAATACCAATGAATTTTAATTTTTTAAAATTAAATAATCACATCAATAAATCAAAGGACACTTTAATTTTATTTTTAATTAATTAATATAGTAATGAATTTCAATAAAAGCTTAACATTTTTTTTATAATATTAAATCTTTACAGTTAATGAAAAGTCTCAAATCTAAATTGTTGTAAATACAACCATCCAACTCACAATAGAACAATAACCCCTAACCCCGATCTCTCCATCTATGCCTAAAGGAATGGAAACATAGGTTCCAAGGCTTGCCTCTAATCATGTATATCATATGGAAGGTGACAAGTATGGATATGGAATAAGTTTGATGATCAAATGTACTTATCATGAATTATTTTCACAACACTTTTGATGTAACATATCCCTTCAAATATTAATATAATTCATCATATATGAAAGAAACATTAAAGATCATTGGTATATTTATTATAATTCTTAATGATTTTTGATGATGTATCCAATACCCAAAAAATGATTACACTTTAAAACTAAAATAATAAATATAGTCATACAACCATCAAATTTAGTTGATGGTGATGAGTATTAAAATCAATCAAATCATCATTTAGTTGAATGATTTATTATAAAAACATAGTGGTGGAAAGTTATGAAACCTTAATAGTTTTTGTTTTGTAAAATTGTGTATAATTTAGCATAATTTTTTTAATTAACCATACATGGTATTCAAAATTTATTGATAGTTATTTTAGATATTATTAAACTACTAGTTGCCTTGATGGTGCAAGGAACATCAAAAGTGTTATATTTTTTTATTTTCGGGTTTAATTATATTGGAAGCATGCATAAATGAAAGAAACAAAATATTTGGGACCTCAAAGTATTATCACCACATTAGTGAAATTGTATCATTAATTCAAGTTGCACATCAGAAAGTGGAGTTCTGTTGCCATCAAATTAGCTTTCATGACATCCTCATCCACCATCAACAATAGAAAAGGACAAATCAAAGATGTCACCACCTTATAAGATATGAAAACATTTACAATGGGTGATGCAAGTCATGTAAATCCTAACACTATCCTAAATCTAGGTTTGGTGTATAATATGGGTCACCTTGCATATGGTATTATGTGAAATACCCTATCATATCTATTTATTGTTACTACAAAGTGAACTTTGAAATATTTCACCAATTGCATGTTATTTATCACCTTGTCTTATATTCCAGGGGTTTGAGTTTGGTGTTTATGTATGTTTTAAAGTGATATTTAATTATTTTATATGTTATTATATCTACATCATAGATGAACATAAACTACAAAAAATATTCTTGTACATCAATTTCATGTCCACACATAAACAATATTGTAATTCAGGTTTGAGCCAATCATTAGACATGGAACATTATCATAATAAAATTAGTGACTGTGATGCCCATGTCCAACCTTAACCATATAAAATGGATAATCAAAGATGCTTCTAAATTTTAAGATACATATTATATACACATAATATTTTTAAACTTTATCAATTATTGATTCTTTCTATCTTACAAGAACCCATTGAGTCTCAATCTCTTTGAGTGCACACCCTAAGGGGTGCACCAAAAAAGGGGTGGGTAGACCATTGGTGCTTCATAAAATTGTTGCCCTTTTTTTCCACATTCTATCAATCCAACCAACTCTTAACAACATTCTCGTAAGCTTTACCTCCTATTTTTCACCCTCCTTTAGTCATTTACCATCCTCATTATCCCTTTCCATAACCTAAACCCCTTTTGAAATTTTCATGACTATATCAGTCACATTAACCATGTATTATTATTTAAAAATCTTACTAGGAACTAGGTTGGCCATTGCTGACATAGTTCATGACCTAGTTGGCTTTTACCAATTTTAATATTAGGTCGACCAGGTTGACCTTGTCAGCATAATATTTCAAAAGGGTTTAATTTTAGATCAACCTATATAAACACATTCATTTCACAACTCTTAGAGATACAATAGGACTTAATTATTAATTTTCCCTTCTTTACAATCCGATCTTACACCATTTTACTTGAGGAGTCTTAGATTAGGGTTTCTAGTATTATGAAGAAGTTTTTTTATGCTTATGCATTTTTTAGAGATGCTTATAAACCATAAGAACCTCTTATGAACACCTTGTCTAAGGGAGAGATTGAGTCTCGATGGGTTTATTTTCCAAGTAAGTATATCTAAGTTTTTTCTTCTCTTGAGTAGATATAGGTAATGTAAGTAATAGATTTTGAATGTATTGCTCTCTTCATGCATTAGGTTTTTATCAATAGATTAATTAAAAAGGATTCCCTTATGCATGCTTAATTTTATTTTTTACTAACACCACTTTGTGCCACAAGCTTATGTAAGCACTAGATTAGACTTTTTCTTTACTTATTATTAGTTTAGTGAATATGAAAACATAGGACCTAGTTAGGGTTATTACATAGTTTTGCTTGACTAGAGGTTTTTTAACCATCCCTAATGATATTAGTGTGGTAAGATATCCCATGATTAGGTTTAGATAATCCATATTGTTCATGATCCTAATTATCTAATGTATTCCTAATTGGAAGTGTAAGTGGGATCTATCTTCTCTAAGCTAGGATTGATTTGTAAACCTATTAAATTTCCCATTGCATATATTCAAGTGAATTTTATATGAATATAACACTTAAAATTTTTATTTCATGCTTTCATTTCTATCATTTTATTGATTTTCTATATTTGATATACTATCTCAACCAAGATTTTATAGTTCTAACTTTTATGCATACATTTAACATAGTCGTCTCAAAATAATTGTATTCTTTCTATGCAGGTCTTCATCAGATATAGGCTACTAGGTTGGCCATTTTGACATAATACTCTTATTAAGTCCCTGATAAAAAACTAAGTCAACAAGGTGATTTAGTCTTCTAGTGAGCATCCAAATTAACAAAATAATTTAAACAGTTTAACTTAGTCTTCCAGTTAGTATCTGAATCAAAAAATTAAGTTGAATATGTTGACTTAGTCATTTTATCTTGATTTTGAAAATAGGGTTTTACAAAACTAGGTCAAACCAGTTGACTTAGTTTGTAAAACTTGAAAGTAACATTAAAGTAACTTTAATAGGAAATTTGTAATCCTCATTATCCTCCAAACCACCAAGGTTCATCTCTTTCTCTTTCTACCAATTAAGTACTTCATTAATGTTCTATTTTATGGAAGTTTGTAGTATTTAAAACACAATCTTACAATAAAGTAAGTGGACATGGTCGACATAGTTTTATAGTATGTCTTATATCTAAATTACTAAGTTGACATAGTTGACTTTATTATTATAATACTTTTGCTTTCATAGAATAGTATAAACCTAGTCAACTATGTTTGATACTATTTTCATACAATGTCATCTGAACGAAGTCTATTCCATTATTAATTTGGGAATTAAAAACTATTTCACACTTTCATTTTTAGTTGTTTACATGATTAGAGTATCTCATATAGTTTAATTAGGTGGCTTTTCAAATTGCTATTTAGTTTTAATATTTTGTTCTTTTTTCACACAATAACAAATTACACAATATTCAAAATACATTTAACATTTATCTTCCCAAGGCTTACCTAATTGGTTTTTGGCCAAGTATAAATGCATGGTTAATGGTATATATTGTTAAATCACTCAACACCCTGATCACTACAAGATTTTGAAGTGAGTGGGTAGGCCCTAATAATAAGTTAGTACCATTAGTAATGAAAATTCCTTTTAGCCTAACTGTCCTGAAACCATCTATAGATTGCTTTCTAGTTTTTTATTTTCATCTAAATTCCCTTCACACTTAAAATAACACTTGATAAAAATCTAAAAACACTTAGGATGACCACTTATTTATCATTTACATTTCAGTTAAATGTTTTCTCTCTGATCATTGTGTGTTGTATTATAAAAAATTGCATTGTCTATTATTGGTGCAAGGATTTATTTTGTGTGATCTAATTAGATATTTCTCATTAATCTAATTATTTGTGTTTTTTCTTCCATTTCTTTCTTCAATTACATTGAAATTTTTTTCCTACTTTTAACACTTTATTAATCCATTTGACACAAACTCTTGTAGATTGTGTTTTACCCTATCTGTAATGCTAAGTTAACCTGGTCAACCCTATGCTCTCTTTTACTAGTTACAGTATAATACTAAGTTAAACTAATCAAATCTGTATCTTTATTAGATTATGTTTACCTTCCTCCCAATAATACTAAGTCAACCCCATAGACTCTATATTCTTATTGGTTCTATTTTTAGTAATACAAAATCGACCTTATAAACTTTGTATTTGTTTGGCTGATTTAGTACTTTATCCTTAATTTCTCTCTTTCTATTTACTTCAAATTCTATTCATTTATTCAAAACATCATGAAATTCCATATTAAAATTTTATTGAACAACTTAAATCCATTTAGACACTATATGGGGTATTCTTTTATCCCTTTCTTTACTTTCAAAGAGAACCCTCACTCTTGGAGTACCTATTCCCTTCCTTCATCTGTGGATTGTAACATGGTTCAAATCACACTATAAGATGAAGTAGATTATTTTGATCCTTTTTATACCTTTCAAAATAATGTGGGAGTAATCGACACAAGTCTATCCAATAATCCCACTAGTAATCTACCTTCCAACTCCCCCAATAATAATTTATAGAGTTTTCCTACAAACACCAATCCAAAAATTGATATGACTCAACTTATTTCACAATTCATATAGTAAATCAACATAATTCAAACTTATAACACCTCTAAAATTATTAAATTACAATGTCATTTGATCAATATGGCTAACCAACCTTTGGTTCTAAATCCTCAAGCTAATCCAAATTTTATTCCTCCACTTTATAGAGATGCCTCAAGAATTTTATTCCTCAATCTATCATGGATAAAAAAATTCTTCAAAATATCCAAAATAAGCCTTTAGATATTTTAATCATGTCCATTGATATTCGTAATATATCTCCAACTATCAAGTATGATGGGAGTATATACCCTACATCCTTTCTTAAACCATTTGGTAATCTTTAGAAAGAGTGGATTCAAACAAATACTTTCACCACAAATAAAATTATAGTTAACACTTTCACTAATGATGCTTTATAATGGTAAAACCAATTTCCTCAGCATTACATTTGGCAACTTGAGGATTTACTCAATCTTTTAGTTAAATAGTTTCAAAGTAATGACCTTCTTGAAAATTCCCTCAACCATTTCATCAATGCTAAGAAATCTCCCATCGAATCAACTCATGATTTTATCAAATGATGGAAATATCTGGCCCATAAGTCCAACCATAATATGACAGATGATAATTTGTTTAAATTCTTTATAACTAATTTAATTCCTTCACTTTAATATAAGGTTCAAACTTTTGTTCATCAAATGTTTAATGAAGCTCTTGACAAAACCAAACATCCAGACATCCTCATGAAGCAATTCAAACCTAATACCAAATTATTTAAAGTATATTTTCAATCTTCTACCAATGCAATCACTAATAATACTCAAACCAAACCTAGATTTTCCAAAGCTGGGACTCCCCCATCTTCTCACATACCACTAACTATGCAACAAATAAATAATTCTTACTACCCTCTAAACCATTTACTTATCCTAATAATCCTATGAAATGGTATGACCCTAGTAATTTTATTTGGTTCCATGCTGACATTGGTCATTCGCATGAAACTTGTGAAGGTCTTACTAAATTTTTATCTTCTACATACTTGGTGATTCTTTCAAACATGAAGCTATGATCCAACTCCATCATCAAACGTACAACACCACTTCTCAAAAATGAAAATCTCCCAAATCTTCTTCTTATAATAAACAAAAATATTTTCCCACATCTAATCATAAAAAAATACCAAGGATGTATGTGTTATTGATGCTGACTATGACTAATACTACAACAATTCTCAATATGTTAACACAACTAAGGTCAACTATTATCATAAATCAACTCATAAAGATCCTATCAAAAAACCTAAGAAACCATCTTTGGAAGAATAACTTTTGAAAGATACTATAACCACTCATTTGGATTTATAAGCCCATGAGGAACCACCTCCTTCTTTTGAACCCCCAGTAACTTCCATTCCTTCAAAATCTACCTTACCTTTTAAATCTTGCACTAGTTCTTCTTCTAAATCCCATTGGAAATTTCTCAAACAACTCAACTCCATGCCTTGCAATATCCCACTTATGAATTTAGTTTGTACTTCTTCTTATCATCACAAGTTCCTCATGTAACAATTTCAAGAAATTGGAGATCCATACTCTATAAATGAATAGGCACCTTATATTGAGCCTCAACCTACCAATGTACATACCACTAAATCCATTTGTCCTTCTTCCAAACTATCCATTATGTTTTTTGAATAGGACATGATTAATAATGAAATCCCTTTATATACTTATGATCCACCCCTATTCATTAAAATAGCCATTAATACTACCCTTATTCATAAATATTTAGTTGATGAAGGGTCTAGTATTAATGTGACATATTTGTGGCCTATCCAATAACTTGGCTACAATAAGGATCATCTTAATGAAACCCACCTCACCTATCATCAATTTTATAAAACTATTAAAAATCCACTTGGTTTTTTTTAGCTCCCACTAAAAATTGGACATAAAACCATTCAAACTAAAATATTAGTCCTTGATTTGCCCTTATCTTATAACATACTCCTTGATCACCCTTGGACTCATAAAATGAGGGTCATCACTTTTTTCGGTAGCCAATGTATCAAATTCCTACATTATGGTAATTGGTATAAGCATGAGGTTGATCCAAACCCTTGGAGTATTCAACTTCCCAATCCAAAATCTTAATATCGCATTCCTACCATTCTTACCATCAATAGTGCTCCCTTACTTAAACTCATCAACATGAATCCAGACTTATAGGTCACTATTACTGATTCAGATGATGATGAACCTAATGAATTGAAACATAATTATAATACTATTAATTACCTCATTATATCTTCAAGTGGCTTCCATCCTCTTTATTACCTCATGATTTCACTATTCCTCTCATTGATGATATCATTGATTTTCCCCCTCCATGTAATGCTCAATAACCTTCTTAACTAGAAAATGCCTTCACATGCAATTATTATGGAGAGTCTAAATTATTCCAAGATCCTCTAATCATGTCTCCAAGCAAGTTCAATGACCTCATAATTTCACCTTCTGATACTCCCCTAGAATCTCAATCATGTACCATTTGTCCAACATATGATGATAGCTATATCATGGCTTAATCTCAATCCCAAGACTTAGATGTTTAACATTATCAATAAACTTTAGCTCAAATACATGATTTCAATCATGGTGTTCACACCATTTCCATGGATTTTGAATTAGATCCCAAAGGTCACATACCTCCTATTAATTCTCTACTTCTTGGTGGTCACATCTAGAAATTATTGCATCTTCACTACCACCTATAGATCCCATCATTACATCCAATTCTTCCCCTATCAAATAAACTAATGATACACCAATCTCATCCAATTAACTTACTCCTACTCCTGAGATTAAATTAGATGCTACGGCCACAGATGTTTGTTAGATACATCCTAAATATGACTGCCATGGTAATCACATTCTTGATCTTGAATTAGATATTGAGTATTATAGTGCTCTTCTTACTTTGCCTAATGATGAAGCTTTTCTTGAATTACTTCCTGCTCGAGAACCTTAACTTCCTCATAAACATCACAAATTTATAAATTTCAAAAACAAAGTCCATCATTTCAACAACTTCATTGCTAGCCTTGACTCTAAATTTAATCCAATTTCTTATTTACCAAATGCATCATATCACTTCCAATATATCAATGTTATGCTTATAAAGAAACTACTCACATCAAATATGGTACTCTATCATGCCCTTGACCTATTATAGTTTCTCATGAATTCACACCTCCTAAACATTATAATTTAGCTTTTATAATATAAATATAAACAAATATTTGATTGGTACTATGAAGACATTACTGGTATTGACCCTAGAATTATGGTACATAATATCATCACTTATCTTGATGCCAAACCTTTACACTAAAATTAATGGAAATTTTCACTTGAAATTTCCAACTTATGCTATAAAGAAATTATAAAACTTATTGATGCTAAATTTATCAAACATATGGACTAATCTTAATGGGTGTTTAACATAGTCCCTATTCAGAAAAAGGTCACCTTGGTTATTCACATTTGCATTGATTTTCATAATTTCAAATTTGCTTATCCCAAGGACAATTTCCCTTTATCCTAAATAGATTCCATTATCGATTCCATAGCTGGTTATGAAATGTTTTATATTATGGATGGTTTATCAAGATATAAAAAATTCACATTACCCCCAAAGACCAACATAAGAGAACTTTCACCATGGAACGGGGCACCTATTCCTATGTTAAAATGCCCTTTGGCCTCAAAAATGTTAAACCTGCCTATAAATGGAGGATGACTCATATATTTCATGATATTATTCACAAAAATGTAAAAACCTATGTGAATGACCTCATTATTAAATTTAGATGTTTAAAGACTAATATTTCTGATCTTACCATCATATTATACCACCTTCTTAAATAAAAAGTTATATTATATACTTATAAATGTTTTTTTAGTGTCACATATGAAAAACTATTAGGAATATTAGTTTCTCTTCACATAAATGTTAAACTAAACAAGATTAATTCTATCATCAACATGCCAATCCCTCAATCCATTTCAGACATTTGCACTTACCTCAATAAACTTGGGTCAATTAGATGATTCATCCCCAAAATTGCTTACCATATATATTCTTTCAATTCTCTTCTTAAGAAAGGTAATGATTTAGAGAGGAAGGATCCCTATCAAAAAAACATTTAATAATATGAAATAATCATTGCTTCAACCACCTACTCTTATTTCCACTTCAAAAAATCAACCTTTGATCCTATATACCTCTTCTACACCCATATTAGTTGGGGTTATGCCTTCCCAAAAACATGATACTGGAAGATAATATGGCATCTATTATATCAGTTGAGGCCTCATTGATTATGAGAAATGTTACACAAAAGTAAAACATCATTACCTCACCATCTATTTTACCATTACAAAACTTTGACATTATATGATTTATCAAACCACTTATGTTAGCATCTATTTTTATCCCCTTCATCTTTTATTCTTCAAAGAATTTCTTGTAGGTGACATTAGGAAATGGATGGTCCTTCTCATGAAATTTGATCTCAAAATTATTACACAAAAATATAAAAAATATAAAATCATTACTGATCAACTTGTTGCAGATCTAATGCCCACCACCAACCACCTTCAAGATAGTCTTCCTAATGACAACATTCTATATATCTAAGGTCTCAACCAAGCCATATACCTTATATATTACTTACATAACTTCACTTATGATCTTGAAGAAATTAACCTTGGTAAATATGCTATCCTCCTTAATACTACTAAACCAAAACTAATTACCTAAGAGTTTCTTGAGATTAATGTTGCTTTACATGAGGATACATAGACCCTTCATTTTGGTGGTAATAAATACATTCAAAGAGATGGGGTAGGTTGTATCATTATGATACGTATTGTCAAAATTAAGTTATTATCATATTTCCCAACATTCAATGTCACTAACGACATGGTAGAGTAAGAAACTTTAATCTTAGGCATGAGAGTTGCCCTTGATATAAACATCCAATACATGCATGATTTAGGTGATTCCCAACTCATTTTTGACCAATTTAATTTTGATTACCAATGCAAAATCAAGAATACCATTTCTTATCATCAAATTAAAAGTACTCTCACCAAAGTTTTTATTTATTTTACCATCAAACCTATCCCTTGAGATCAAAATTTTATTGTCAATTCCATTTCTTATTCAACATCTCTTTTTCATCCTCAACAAGTTCTTATCAATCCCACTTTTCTTATCCAAATAATAAAATCCCCATATTCTATTCAATAATGAGATTCATTTATCTACCATATTAAGGTTGTCACCAATCGACAAAGCCCATGGTACAAATATATCATTCAATTTTTGGAACATCAAACTTATCCTCCTAACCTTGATTCTTGTGAAAAGATTCACATATAAAAATAAGATTTTAAGTATATATTTGATATAACATCCTATATTATCATAATGTTGAAGGTACATTTCTCTTTTGCATTATGAAATATGAGGTTCCTCCTCTTCTTGAACAAGCACATGGGGGTATTTGTTGTGACCACTATAGTAGACATTATAAAACCTATAAATACTTATAAATGGGATTATTTTGGCCCACTCTTGAAAAGGATTCCATTAAATTTACTAAAAAGTGTAGTCTTTTCTAGCTTCATGATGATTTAATTCATTCACCTCCAACCAAGCTTCAAACTATAGAATATCCCTAGCCATTCTCCATGTGGAGATTAGATCTCATAGGCAAATTACCTCATTCTCAAGATGGGCTTGTATTTATAATCATGACCATGTAATATTATACCAAATGGGTTGAGTTTATGCCCCTTGTTAATGTCACCAATAAAACCATTTCTAAATTCATCCTTAATCAAATCATTTGCTACTTTGGTGTCTCTCATACTATAATTTCAAATAATGGTGGGAATTTCAAAACTAAAGATGTCAAATAGATATGTGATAAGTTTATAATCCATCACAAGTTATCCACACCCTATCATCCATAATATAATGGCCAAGTTGAGGCCACCAACAAAAATCTTAATAAAATTCTCCTTAAATTGGGTCTTTCCTTTTGGTATTTTGGTTTCCCTTTTTCCTCATGATTTTCACTGTAAAACCATGGATAGGACCTAATATTCCTAATTATTTCTTTTTATCCTCTTTATTTTCTCACTTTCCAACTGCTTTTTGACACCCTCTTGGGTTTCTCTTTGTGAGTTGTAGTGTAAGACCATGGATAGGACTTGGCCTTCCTCACAAATACCATCTTTTTATTATCCCATTTATTTTTCACATGTTTTTTGGCACCATAATGGTTTTTTTAGTTTATGAGTTTTAGTGTAAGACCATGGATAAGATCTAGCCTTCCTCATCAAATCACCATCTTTTCAATATACATGTATAGAATGTGTTTTGTAATTGTTACGAATTTTGGATCTTTGTTCTCAGCTTTCACTTTTGATTATTTTGATAGATTAAATTTGTATAACAACCTATGATAGCATGTTTTCTTACATTTCCCTCATTTTTATGATAAGGAATCATAGTTCACTATTATTATACCCCTTTTCTACCCTTTTTCACATTTTCTGTGATTTGGATTAATTACAATTATTTCATGTTCCATTCTTCTTGATTTCCTTTACTTTCAATCCACATTAGATAAAAACAAATTCAAATTAAAGATATAACTTTTATTTCACTTGAATTTATGAGAATCTTAGACACCATGGTCTCTGAGTTCTCTCTCTCTTAGTAACCAATTCCCAAATAATCAAATGAAAGTCATCTTTAACACTTATGTTTGGTTGTTTAAATATATATGGAGGAGGAATAGAAAAAGACATTAATAAATTTAAAATGCAAATCATTTGAAACAAAAGGCAATAATATAAAAAAGACACCATACAAATCTTAAAAGTCAAATTCACATAAAAGATATGATTAAAATAACATTTCCTATCTCCAATCAAATCTCAATCTCCAGAGTTGGCCTCACAATAGATTAGAGGTTCATTAGGGTATGGTGGCCTAGTAGATTAGAATATGAGAATACAATAAACTCTATGGTGTTACCTACTTTATCATGAAACTACCCAATCTTTGTAGTATAATGATGGATCTGTAATAGTTCATAAGGAATGGGTAACACATTATGGGAAGTTAGGTCCATTTTACCTTTCATACATATTACCTTCATGGGATGATCTACATAATTCATTTATTGACCTAAGACTTGTGTGGCTAGGATAAGTTATTCAAATTCCTTAAGGTTGAAAGTATTCTTATTTTTACAAACTTAATTTGAGTATCTTGACTTCGATAAAAGGTTATTTTACCTTAGTTTTTCCTTCATTATCCCCTTCACCCATTCTATTTTCCTCCCTTAAGAGGACAAGTATGATTCTAAATATTTTTTCCCCTCTTCTATACTTCCTTCTTCTTCACACCTTATAAAACATTCTAATAATACTTTATTTCAATTTTATCTATCTGTAGAATAAAACAACATGTTTGAGCAACTATGGATTACTTTATTTACACCATGGCTCTACCTTTCTAAATATGCATTGATTTTATTTTTACCATTTGTCATTATTATACCACCCTTTTTGTGGATACCTTAGTCCATTTCTACTTTCATGTCCTTTTTCCATTATTGAGTGAGGTTGGCTTGTTACTTCTCACTCACCAATGTTATTTTCAATTTTATACACCTTTTTACACATATGATTGAGTAAGGATTGTTATTTCTCACTCATTAATGTTATTTTACCATTTTTCTTACCCATGTTTGTTTAAGTAAGTATTGTTATTGATTTCACATTGATGTTTGATTACCATCTTTATGACATGCATCCTTGGTTTGACTTAGTGAATTTACCTTTCTTATTTAAGGATTACTTGTTTGATTTTTTTGGTCTTTAGTAGCCTTGGATTTTCAATTACATGATTTAATCTAAATTTTGACTTAGTAATTTGGTCTAACATAGCACTTGTCACCCTAGCTTACCAAATTTCCAAGTACATCTCATTCACAACACTAGTTATCTTGGATTTGTTGCATTTTTTTGCTTTTACTCTTTAGTTTTATATCCTTGGGTTTGTCAAAAGTAGTCTATGTGCCCTCCATAATCAAAACTATAAACACAATAGAAAACCATATAATAATAAAGGTGAGTCAAGGTATGCATTGAATTTACATTTTCATTTATTTCCCTTTCAATCATTTATTTTATACTTTAAATACTACAAATTTTTTAGCCTTGGTGTTGTGTGTCGTTATGTTCTTTTCTCAAAGCACCATCCCCTATTACACTTGAGTGACATATGATGATCTTTAGTGGGGCATATGTATACACATAACATTTTTAAACTTTATCAATTATTGATATTTTTATCTTGCAAGAACCCATCAAGTCTCAATCTCTCTAAGTTCACACCCTAAGGGGTGAACTAGGAAAGGGTGGGCAGACCATCAATGCTTCACAAGATTGGTGTCCCTTTTTTCCCCTTTTTATAAATCTAACCAACTCTTATAAACTTTACCTTGAGTTTTGCCTACTATTTTCACCATCTTCTAGTAATTTACCATCTTCACTATCCCCTTCCCTAACCTAAACCCCTTCTTCATAGTTTACATGACTATGTCAGTCACCTGGACCCTGCATTGTTATTTACAAAGCTTACTAGGAACTAGGTCGCTCATGGCTGACATAGGTTATAAACTAGTTAGTTTTTACCAATTTCAATACTGGGTCGACTGGGTTGACATTGATGGATTAAAAATTTGAAAGGGTTTAGGGTTAGATCCACATATATAAACACATTCATTTTTCCATTCTTAAAGAGATAACAGGAGTTAATTATTTATTTATGCTTCTTTACAATCTTTTCTTCCACCATTCTACTTGAGTATTCATAGCTTAGGGTTTATATTTGGATAAAAATCTAGTATTATGGAGAAGTCTTTGATGCTTTGGCATTTCTTAGTGATTTGTACAAACAACAACAACCTCTTATGAAGCACCTTTGGCCAAGAGAGAGATTGAGTCTCGATGGGTTCATCTTTTAGGTAAGTATATCTAACTTTTATCATCTCTTTAGTAGGTAGAAGTAGTATATGCAATGGTTTTTTTTTAATATCTCTCTCTCTCTCTCTCTCTATGCATTAAGGTTATATATATATAGCTTAAATATGACTCTTATGCATGTTTAATTTTATTTTTTACTAACCCCACTTTGTGCCACAAGCTTTGGTGAGCAATAGATTAGACTTTTGCTTTACATGCTATTAGTTTAGTGAATATGAAAACATATGACCTAGTTAAGGTTACTACATATTTTGCTTGACTAGAGGTTTTGGAGACCTCCCTAGTGATATTATTATATTAAGAGATCCCTTGATTAGGTTTAGCAGATCCATATTAGTCATGAACCCAATTTTCTAATGTATCCCCAATTGAAAGTGTAAGTTGGATCTATCTTCTCTGAGATAAAATTGATTTGTATACATGTTTCATTTCCCATCACATGCACATATACTTCTTTGTAATGTGTGTAAGTAATGTAAACCAAATATCCAACTTAAATCTAGCTTTGGTCGATATGGGCTCTATGGTGTCTAATATCTAATTAAATACATTATGATTGACCCTCACCATCACCACCCAACTCACCCTAAAATCTTTCACCACTTGTGTTTTTTATATTATATATCCCTTCCCCACAAATTTTCCATTGGGAAATAATATTTATCCTCCCCACACAACACATATACACATCATATGAAGGAACACATGAGGTTGTCTATTTTGTAGGTTCTAAAAAAGGATATTGGAATAATTTACAACCCACTCGTCATTCAATATTTATAGACATTAGAGATTATTTATACTTATGATAAATAGTGAAATATACTAGAGTGCATGGCATCATATTCTACCCATTGAGTGTGGAAATAATTTATTTTTCAATTCATTTTACAATCCATCCAAAATAAAACCTTGTGTGATATGTGTTATCAACCTCATCCAAAATGTTCACACATGTAATTAACCTCCTTAAACTTATCTGCCTTTCTTCCAAGTGTCATATACTTCATTCTATAAAACATCATCTACTTATCAAGAGGGTATTTAGTTTGGTACTATTGGATAGTAGTTGGGATTTAGTTAGGACCTTACATTATTAATTAATTACCCAAGTTGTTATTATTATTATTATTATTATTATTATTATTATTATTATTATTATTATTATAACATCATTAATATACCTAATTACATATGGAAACTAGTAATATTTAAATTTGGATATGCTTAGTTTTAGAGATAGAATAAATGTGTCAAAATATAAGGCACATTTAGTCCCAATTATATGCTACATAACTCTTATTCTAATACATGGTGTTGCAGATAGGGTGTATTATGATCGACAAATGATTTTAAATATTTATTATATATAGAAGATTGTATTTTGGATTAATGGTGATGGTTGATGGGATGTCTACATCAACTATATATCTTCAATTGAAGCCTTTGATTAGTAGAAAAAACATGCATTTTCGCTCCCTCCTCATGTTGTATACAACCTCAAGAAAAATGGTAGACACATGGATTATACTTATATATATTTGGTTCATTTATAGACTTTTATAATAATATTGATTAAAAACACACACTAAATCTATAGGTCATATGAATAAAAAACCCCTATCTAAATTAAAATGATGGTTAGGAGATGTTTTAAGTGATCAAGATTTTTTTGATGTTGGTC
The DNA here is from genome assembly GCA_037957365.1 of Torreya grandis. Classification (NCBI taxonomy): domain Eukaryota; kingdom Viridiplantae; phylum Streptophyta; class Pinopsida; order Cupressales; family Taxaceae; genus Torreya; species Torreya grandis. Next base: position 3,367,434 of record JARHVA010000069.1, read on the forward strand.
AATAAGGAGTTATGTCCAAATCATGGATTTTACCTCAAGGTCTCTAAATTCTCATAGGCCACCTATGTGTCTGTGGTGGATGAGTACCATGATCTCATATTCATATATAATTTGTAGTTGGTCCAGTTCATCCATGTGACCAATCTGTAGTCTAGATCATGATTAGGTTTTAAATAACATCATTATAACTTTTATCTATTTAGATTTATCCTTGTCTAAATTGACACATGGTTTATTCTCTATGTTTTTTATGGATGCATTGGATATTTGAACCTTATTTTCATTGGAATGACACTTGATTAAATCTTGTATTAGGTGATTTCAATACTTCAATGGAAGTTATAGGTATCATTATACACCATTTTTATATTGATGTGTTAATTTATAATTTAATGTAGTTGCATGCATAGGTGTAAATTATATAGGATAAGTGTTATCCATATACCACTTCAAATAAAGATTCTTGTCTTGAAAATGATACTCTGTTCATCAACATTAAAATTATATTACATTATTATAGTATATATAATATTATATTGTTATATGGGCCCCTTATTTTGTGATATTACCTAAAATACCTTGCCAATTACCCTCACCATCACTACATAACTCATCTCAAAATATTTCAGTATATACATGTTATGTATAGCCTTTTGATTTATTTTAAGGGTTTATGTTTTACAATTACATATGTTTTTAATCTAGACATAATTGGTATAGGTTTCAAGATATTTTAGCATCATGAATGAATTGAAGTTAAATGATAGACTCTTGGACCTTAATGTCTTGTCCCCACATCAATGATAATGAAATGCTAATTCAAGTTGCACATTGGATGTGGAGTGGTGTCACAGTAAAATAAACGCTCATGATTTCCTCCCATACCATTAAAAATCTAAAATGTCTGATCAAAAATGTAACCAACCTAATATATGTAGATCTCTTTACTATGGATTCAAGTAATGCAAATCGATACAATTGTGATAAATCTAGTTTTAATGTACAATATGGGCCATTTAGTTTATTTTACTAAATATAATAGAAGATAGGGAACCTTATACTATGTAGTTTTAATATCATTTAAATTGACAATTGGTGTTTTAATGGAAGCTATAGATTGCATAACATATGTGACATGCCACTAAAATTAAGATGTGTATCTCCCCTAACTTGTTCAAGTCCATCTATTAAAATTTCTTATCATTTCTCCTCATCATCACCATATAACTCAATTAGAATTTCTTTTCACTTTTATATTTTTAATATCATTTCCCTTCCCCACTAGTTTTCCATTACTTGAATTTACTGTTAAATAGATGGTGTCCTTCTCACACATAACCTTGATATATCATATGAAAGAACAAACTTCATTTTATATCATAACCTCCATTATAAATTTTAGGTTACACATGTTTCAATCATGTATTGGATCACTGTAATAGCTCGTTGGAAGCTATAATTTACATTGACATATGTGACATGTCATTGAACTGGACACCACCTCCACACAAAAATATTAGATTATTATTGCATATCACATCATGCACAAAAGTTACATGAGGTTACTAGTAATGGGCTTCGAGTGAGGTATGAATTATAACTTACAATCTTTCCCTTTCCAAAACCCTAATTTACCAAACCAAAAAATTACATCCCTTTTGAGATAACATGCACTTTTAAAATAATTGATTGTTCAATATAACATGTCTCATAAAATGTTAATAATAAAAATATATTAGTATATTAAATATTAAATATTATATAAAAATATATAATATTTAATAATTTATTATATATTAAAATATTATATTCCATTAAATATAATATTCTATTATATATAATATAATATTTTTTTATATTATTAAATATAATTTATTGTTATGTATAATATTACATTAACATAATATTATAATATATTATATGATAAATATAAAATTAATAAACTAAATAATCAACACATTATTTAATAGGGTAGGTCAACCATCAAATTTACACCCTGCATCTAACTCCAATAGATAAAAGACATCTGACTCCAATAATGATATGGGTAGTTTTTCCTAAAAAACTTTCAATTTTTGACAATTCACCATGGATCCCTATAACAAAATCACATCTAGTTTGTGTATCTCCATCAGCCTAGATAGGACAAGTCATTTGGAGAGATGCTTTCATTTACCATTTAAAAAAGTCTATGCTACTCTCTAACTAGGAGAAAATGAAACAAGAACATAATGTAATGAAAATGGAAATTTAAAGGAGTTAAGATGAGGTAACATAGACTCTTTTATGAATAATACGTAATATCTATATACTATTTTATGTATCCTTATTTTTATTCCCTATCCATGTAAAATAGAAATATTATTTTATGTGGATATATTATTTACACCATGTATCATGTGAGAATTTTGACAAAATACAAACATAAATGATGCTCTACATATCTAATCAATGTTGGCACCCAAAACTCTGTTTATGACTATCTGATTCTCTTATGCATGTTTACTTTTTATGTTTATTACCCCCACTTTGTGCTAATATATTTGGTGAGCACTAGATTATATTTT